>CM057830.1:50937254-51529754 GCA_030068075.1 Paguma larvata | reverse complement strand
GTCTTGCTTCTCAGAATACTGCTACCGTTTCATCTAGGCTCCTAGAGAAGTGGAGTTGCAGGGTTTGGAGGTAGGGGAACTAGAGACTTAGGTTCTAATAATGGCAGTGCCACTAATTGATGATTTCAGACTAATCGTGGTATTTTTTTTAAAGTTTTTAAAGTTCTTTTTGAGAGAAAGAGACAGGATGTGAGCGGGAGAGGGAAATAAAGAATCTGAAGCAGGCTCCAGGCTTTGAGCTGTCAGCACAGAGCCTGACGCTGGGCTAGAACTCACAGGCAGTGAAATCATGACCTGAGCCGAAGTCGGACACTTAACCGACTGAACCACCCAGGCGCCCCTAATCATGCTATTTTGCTGTCTCTCTTTTTCATATGTAAAATGAGGAAAATAATCCCTTCCTCCCACGGTTGTCATAAGAGCTCCAAATGATATAATGAAGTGTCCTATATGTAGTAAAAAAAACACTTATTAAGTAAGTGTTGTTTGTAGTTATCTTATGTTACCCCCAAGATTCTGCTTATGGAAATTTGACTTGGGAATTTTCTTAGTTTAAGAGATTTACTTCTAGGGATACTAAGGAGAGTCCAATATGGGTAGTTTCTCTGGAGTCTGGTAGATGCCCTCCCCCCAACTAATCTACAATCTACTAACTGATTTCTTCTGCCTGAAGAATTTGTGGACTACTGCCAATGTTGATCTCAAAGGCATTCAACTCCTTTTCATTCAGATACTACTAGAAAGCTCAGCTGTACATCTTTCAGCCCTAGTTCTTTCTTTATCTCTATTATTTACCCAGTTACGAAGCTCTAAAATATTAAAGTAGGACTCATCTTTTGAGATATTGTTTTTCTCACCCTTCTTGCTGGCTCTTTTCCACAGGACTGACTCATTTTCTTCTGTCTTTCATTATATTGTGCCCTTTTGTCTCCACAACTTTTCAATCATGTATTAGTTTTAGCTCCCCACTTCCCATTTAATTCTAGGAATGCTGTGAAAGTTAGGTTCAGTGAGTGCCTTTCACAACATGCCAGGAATTCATTGCTTGACTGCACCTCTGCCTTTTCCTAGAACTGTGGTAAAAGGACTCCTTACCCCAATGTGGATGATCTGGGTGGTATTAAACAGCTTTTTATCCTTTCTATAAGAAGAGACCAAAAGAAGCTTTAGAAGAACAGGAAGGAAGTTCACAGCCCTAGGATCTGATAATTACAAATGTCTAGTCATTCTTGTAATGAACTTAAATTGTCGAAGAAATTCTGGAGGGAAGAATTGAGGGGGAGCATTCCCCAACTGTGATGTTCTTAAATAGTACACTGTGGATAGTTGTGTTAACCTCAGAAGTTGGCCTTGAAAAGTCTGGATAAAAGACTTCCTGTATGATTAAGGATAGGAGCCTTGCCTGTGTGCCTTTCTGACTCTAAAGGGGACCTTATTAGCAATATGCAAGGTCTGTCTTTGAGGACTGCCAAGAATGACCTAAAGAGATCCATACCGTTTTAAACAGTGTATCTTCAAACCCTTCTTTTGGTAATTAGTTAACAATGAAAGATTCACGAACAATCCTACACTGCTGGATTGTGTACCATCTCTAATCTGCTAAATGTCTTATCTAGTGTTAATTTGGGATTCATGCAATAAGAACCTGATTAGCTAAACTCCCTAAGATGTTTAGAATATCCCTTATCATGTTGGGTGTTCTCCCCTGAGTTAGCAAGTAGGAACTTTTCTCCTAGAGAGTTTATGAAATGGATGCAGTGATCAGAAAGGGGAATAAAGGTCATATTTAATTAAAAGGGCTTTTTTTTTGAGTCGTTGCTTGGTAGACTTCTAAGGGACTTAAGGATAAAACAAAATGGAAAAAAAAAGAGCCAAGCTTCAGTGTGACCATTTCCTACATCTCTAGCTCTGCGTTCTGGCAGAAAGTAGTATAATTACCAAGGAGTTAAAAAAAAAAAGGAAATGGCTCAGAGTGACTATTTGTGTTGTAGGAGAATGGGAGCAATATTGCCAACATGATTAAGGGAAATCTATGGCCTCCAATTTCAGTGAATCATATACTAGTTTCCTAGGGCCAAACATACAAAAAGCAGTGGCCTTATGGACTTTGTGTGAGAAGTTGCTGGCACACTTGCTTATGCAAGAAAATCCCCTTTGAATCATGAAACCTGGCTACTGTGCCATCCTTGTGTTGCCTGTGTATGCAAGGGCTCAGCTGAATATCCATATAGAGGTTTGACATAAATGGCATGCCCACTTCTTATTCAATACCAAACTTCTTCATTGTGTCCCCCAGGTGACCAGTTTTTGTGTGTTATCTTTGTGAAAGTGGAGATAATTTTTCTAATTATCTATTACTGCATAACAACCTATTCCAGAACATAGTCGCTTAACCTAAAACCATTTAATTTTATCTCCTTATGTTGTGGTTCAGGAATCAGACAGGGATCAGCTAGGTGATTCTTCTGCTTCATGTGGAGGCGTTCACCTGAGAGGTGGGTTGATGCGGAGAGGCCAAAGCAGCTTCGCTTACCTATCATGCATCTCAGTGGGATGGCTCAAAGGTTGAGCTCAATGGGACTTTTAACTGAATGTGTGTATTTGGCTTTGCTAGTTTGGTAGTCTCACTGTAGTCCAACTTCTTATAGAGTGGCTCAGGGCTCCCCAGTGGGAGTGTTCCAAGAGAACCAGGTGGAAGTTGGTGGCCTTTTATGACTTAGTCTGAGAAGTCACATTGTGTCACTTCTGCTACATTCTATTGGTTCAAAGAAGTAATGGAGTCACTCCCATTAAAGGTAGAAGGGACAGAGACCTCACCTCTTAATAGGAAAAATGTCACAGAATTTGTGGCCATGTTTCGTAAGTTCCACAAAAGGAAAGAAGAAAAATGACTCTCTGTATTGGATCTATGATATCAATGACATAATTTGTTTCCAGGTACGTACACAAAGTTGATATCACACAATTCACAATTCATAGAACTGTAGAGTGTGTTGGGCAAAAGAGATGTGCTAGTACTTTTAATAGAAGAATTCTTGCTTTTGATCAAGCAAAATCACTGGTGTCTTTATTTTTGGTGCTAGGGCTTCTGGTAGAGCTTTGATTGGGGGAAAGTTTGCCCGTTTAGTTGAACTTTGAATCATACCTAGACACAAAACAGGAGACCCAAAGTGCCTACAGGACATGTCTAAAAATATGTACTAATGCCCCAACTTGCCATGCATTTTGGTGGGTAGTTTAAAAACTATTTCTTAATCTGGAGAATATAGGACTGGTCAAAATTGGCTCTCTGTTTTCTATTTTTGGTATGAAGATATATCTTGTCTTACTGAAATGTCTCATTTGAAAAGGAAGGCAGTCCCTCATTTTCCTATCTTATATTATATCAAAATTAATGCAATGGATCATAAAATCCAGCCTTTCAGATGTATTCTTTTAGGTTCTCTATTAAAACACAGCAGAAAACTATGGGGGAGGGGAAGAGGGAGAAAAAAAGCCACAGAGAGGGAGGGAGACAAAAGATAAGAGACTCTTAAATACTAAGAACAAACTGAGGGTTGAGGGGGGATGTGGGAGGGGGGAGAGGGTGACCGCACTGAGGAGGGCACTTGTTGGGATGAGCACTGGGTGTTGTATGGAGCACTGGGTGTTGGGATGAGCACTGGGTGTTGTTGTGTTTATTTGACAATAAATTGATTAAAAAAAAAAAACAAAAAACAACACAGTTGATTCACACCAGTGAAGGAAACAAACCCCACTTGCTGCCTTGGACAGGTGCAATTTTTCAAGAGGTATGTATTTGTGACAAAGCTTTGTATGTCTCTGCCTGACCACTGAGCAAGGGTGCTTTTATATGCAAATGGTATTTTTATATCTCTAGAGCCATGCTAATGTGAGTAGTTTTAGTGTTTGGACAGGTTGTTTTAACAGCTTCAGAGCATCTATAGTTAGGTAATTTGAAGGCCTAGTCCAGTGTTCTCTGTGATGTTGAGAACTCCAAGTTCTGAAGGAAATGTTCTGGTTTTATGACACACCCTGGCAGGACTGGAAACAACTTATCCTTATGCTATTACTACTAACTCATTTGCCTCTCATGAAATTATTTGCACTTGGTGTAATTAGTATTTTCATGCATTTTCTATTCTCTTTCTCTTCTCTTTTCTACATATACTTCAAGCCCCCTGTATCTGTTTCTGGACATGACTATAGATATTTATTGATGAAAAACTCAGATCAGACTTCCAGTAAAAATACAGATAAATGACCCTAATGTTCCTTCTCTCATTTCCTCTCAAACCATTTGATTTTAAGAGACCAATATGGGGGTGGGAGTGGGGAAGTAACAACAATGGAAAAAAACCCAGCAAATCAATTTATATTTTGCAGGCTGATGTATTACAGTGAGATGACTTAGTAACAAGGAAACTTGAATCTGATCCTTTCTAATCTGAAAGTTGTTTTATATGTTTTTTTTTTCTTTTTTTCTAGGTACACAATGCTAGTGATTTGCTGATTAAACCCCTCGAAAATTTTCGGAAGGAGCAAATAGGCTTCACCAAGGTACATTTTGTCCAAATAACATATTTTTTATAGCAGTTGAGTAGTTGTTTGGGCTACCACCCTTCATTCTTTAGGGGTGAGGAGGGTTTATATATACATATAAGAATCATTCAAAAAAGTGAGAAAATCTGGAATTGGCTCCTGGTCGTGCTTACAACTAGCTGTGCAACTATGGATAAGTCACTTCTCTTTTTGGATCTTCCATTTCTCCATCTGGAAAATGAGAAGCTGAATAATAACAGGTATTATTATAAATTACTGTTGTGTTTGCTAAGCATTGGGTTTCATGCTTTACATTCATTCTCTAATTACAACAATTGTGTGAGGTTCTGGTAGTATCCACATTTTACAAATGAGGCAACTGGGGTTTGGGCATGATAAAGAACTTGACCCACGTTATATAGTTAGTGACAGTAACCAGGATTTAGACTTTAGAATTTTTTACCTTCAAATTCCACATTCTTTCCATTAAGCCATAATGTAGATCTTTGCTGTCCAATATGCTATCCATAGCTATACAAATGAAATTAACAATTCAGTTTCTCAGTCATGCTAGTCACATTTCAAGTACTCAGTAGCCATATGTGGCTAGTAGCTAATATATTGGATTGCACAGATATAGAACATTCAATCATTGTAGAAATTTCTACTGGATAGCACCTTGCCAGATTATCTCAGATTATTTCCAGCTTGACCACTCATGGATATAATTTCCCCTGTGTTTCATAAAAGGGTATGAAAAATTGTCAAATTTATTCTTTTTGAGCTAGATGTAGACCTATTTTCAACTCCAATATGTTTGCAACATGTAAGCTAAATAATCTTCCAGAACTAAACGTAGCACCTTGACCAAGCATGTGGACCTAAAAAGGACTAAGAACACACGATCTGGTTATTATCTGGAATATTGTGACAAGCAGTTCGGATTGGAGATATGAAAGTAGGAAGTTTAGAGAAGACAGAGGAGGTTAAGTAGCTGTGAGACCACAGCTGGATATCATCAGTCAGCTTGACATGGGCATTATTTGAGTGACTGACATTCAGGCTAAATGAGTTATCTGAATAGCCCAGCAATTATGGGTTTTGCTCGGTTTATCTGGAATCTCATTAACATAAATACTTAATCGGGGAAAGTATATAATTGAAGAAGAGAAGAACCTGTAAATCACAAGTGTGGTATGAAAATAATAACCCCTTGTTAAGTGACATGACACTTGTTACATAACAATGAATAAAGAGTATGATGAAGGATAGACAACGTGAGAATCCTTACAGTTAGTCTGCTTTCACTCTTGAATGAGATTAGGAAAAAACGAAGTAAGAGTATGCTGCAGTGGTTGACTTCATATCATCTAAGGGAAAAGAAATAAATTTTTAATATGTATTTCCTATCCCAGGCCTGTGCTGAGGATTTTACATACGCTGTATTCCTTAATTCTTATAGCAAACCTTTGAGGTGGGATGTATAATATCCATTATCCCAATGAAGAAACAGACTCAGAAAGTTTAAATTCCTATATTCTTATCAGTCTCTGTTTCCTACTTCTTTACCAGTAGAGTCAACCTGTACACCTAAAAGGAGAGTGACCAACTCTCAGTGTGAGTGTTGTTTTTCAAGAAACTGTCTAGAATTATCCTAGTAGTAAAATTTAGGGTAATAGAAAGAACTAAAGACTAGAAAATGCAGCTTTCAGTCTACCTCTGTGTGTTTTCCAATTATTGCCTCTCAGTTCCAGCACTTCTCAATACCCGTTCTGTGAAAATAGACAGAATCCCTTTAAGCATCTCTCCTTTATACATGCTATTAAGCTTTCTCAGTAGAGGGTGCTGGAGGGATATTGCAGGGAATAGGGGCACTCCTGAAGTTTCCAGCTGTTGCAAGTGGGTGTCAGTAGAGAGGGAATAGCTATCTGGTGGGATTCTGACTCAGTCACACATCCAGAGCACATGATCCCTCAGTGACCTAAAGCCTCTATCTGGCCTGGTGATAACTTTCCTGCAGGTCTCTCAGTTTAGGTCTCTCCCTGAAGCCTTCCCCAGTCATGCTATCCCCTAGCGTCCCTCTTATCCTACCTGCTGACTGAAGGTTTATAACAGAGCTGCTGCTCCTTGCTTTCTCTGCCAGCTCCCACACAGCCTACTTGAATCCCAGGAGGTTCTTCCTGAGGCAGGCTGGTCCTGCAAAGCTTATCTGCAATCTAGAATGTACCTATTCTCTCTATATTCCTATCTTCACTCTGGAGAGTTGCCTAATGCTTACCTAGTGGCCTGTGGACCATCAGGCCAAACCAATTTGAGCTAACTTTAACCCTGCTTAAATTATACCTTTTCCAATGAGTTTGGAACCCCTTCCGGATTTCCCCTTCCTTGGCTGTCTTTCTCAGCTTCAGGGTACTATAAAGAGTTTCCTTATATGGTATAGTTACTTTCTTTTTTTAGTTTCACAAGTTTGTAGTTTAATAATTCTATATAGTGGTTTTTGTCTTTTGTTTGGGCCCAGACTGATATATCCAACACTGCTGCTAGTTGGCTCTGTGACTTAACTGGTAGTGGTATGTGCTTTGCCAGGCCTTGCAAAGATAGGTGTGTGTTCTCATTTGAACCTCAGAACCTTGTAAAGTAGAAGTTATTATCCTTTTCTACAGATGAGGACACTAAGGTTCAGTAGGTGTGGTGTCTAAAGCCATTCAACCAGGAAGTGGCAGAGCTTGGAATTGAATTCAGTTTACTCGATTGTCAGTCTGGGGCTCATTTCACTTTATGAGAGATCTCACTTCTCTCTGGGCCTCATATTTCTTATGTGTACAAAAGATGATGGACAAATAATTCCTAATCTAATCTTCTGTGTGAAATTTTAAGGATGATTAAATGCACATCTATTCAGTAGTAGAAATTGGTCAGAATTTAGTGTGCTATAAATGTGAAATATGTGCTAGATTTTAAAGAGAGTGTGGAAAATTTTAAATATCGTTAAAGTTTTGATCACATGTTGAGATGGTACTCTTTTGGATATAGTGTGTTAAATTAAATATATTATTGAGACAAATTTCACTGACTTCTATTTCTATTTTTTATTTATAATTTGTCAAATTGGTTTCCATACAACACCCAGTGCTCATCCCCAACAAGTGCCCTCCTCAATGCCTGTCACCCACTCTCCCCTCTCCCATTACCCCCCATCAACCCTCAGTTTGATCTCAGTATTTGAGAGTATCTTACATTTTGTCTCCCTCTCTCTCTCTGTAGATTTTTTTTTCTTTCTCCTCTTCCAATCCCCCATGGTCTTCTGCTAAGTCTCTCAAAATCCATGTATGTGTGAAAAATATGGTGACTGTCTTTCTCTGACTGACTTATTTCACTTAACATAATACCCTCCAGTTCCATCCACATTGCTACAAATGGCCAGATTTCATTCTTTCTCATTGCCGTGTAGTATTCCATTGTATATATAAACCACATCTTCTTTATCCATTTGTCAGTTGATGGACACTTAGTCTCTTTCCATGATTTGGCTATTGTCGAGAGTGCTTTTATAAACCTTGGGATACACGTGCCCCTATGCATCAGCACTCTTGTGTCTCTTGGGTAAATTCCTAGCAGTGCTATTGCTGGGTCATAGGGTAGTTCTATTTCCATTTTTTTGAGAAAGCTCCACACTGTTCTCCAGAGCGGCTGCACCAGTTTGCATTCCCACCAATAGTGTAAGAGGGTGCCTGTTTCTCCACATCCTCCCCAGCATCTATAGTTTCCTGATTTGTTCACTTTAGCCACTCTGACTGCTGTGAGGTGGTATCTCAGTGTGGTTTTGATTTGTGTTTCACTGATGCTGAGTGACATTGAGCATCGTTTCATGTGTCTGTTAGCCATCTGGATGTCTTCTTTGGAGAAATGTCTATTCATATCTTCTGCCCATTTCTTCACTGGATTATTCGTTTTTTCGTGTGGAGTTTGGTAAATTCTTTACAGATTTTGGATACTAGTCCTTTATCCGATGTTATTTGCAACTGTCTTTTACAATTCTCTTGGTTGCGTATTAGTTTTGTTGATTGTTTCCTTTGCAGTGCAGAGGCTTTTTATCTTGATGAGATCCCAATAGTTCATTTTTGCTTTAAATTCCCTTGCCTTTGGAGATGTGTTGAGTAAGAAATTGCTGCGACTGAGGTCAAAGAGGCTTTTTCCTGCTTTCTCCTCTAGGATTTTCATGGCTTCATGTCTCACATTCATGTCCTTAATCCATTTTGAGTTTATTTTTTGAATGGTGTAAGAAAGTGATCTAGTTTAATGCTTTCACAAGTTACTGTCCAGGTCTCCCAGCACCATTTGTTAAAAAGACTGCCTTTTTTCCATTGGATACGCTTTCCTGCTTTGTCAAAGATTAGTAGAGCATATGCTTCCGGGTCTACTTCTGGGTTCTCAATTCTATTCAATTGGTCTGTGTCTGTTTTTATGCCAGTACCATACTGCCTTGATGATTACCGCTTTGTAGTAGAGGCTAAAGTCTGGGATTATGGTGCGTCCCATTTTGGTTTTCTTCTTCAGTATTACTTTGGCTATTCAGGGTCTTTTGTGGTTCCATACAAATTTTAGGATTGTTTGCCCTAGCTTTGAGAAGAATGTTGGTGCAATTTTGATTGGGATTGCATTGAATGTGTAGATTGCTTTGGGTAGTATTAACATTTTAACGATATTTATTCTTCCAACCCATGAGCCTGGGATGTTTTTCCATCTCGGTGTGTCTTCTTCAATTTCCATCATAAGGATTTTATACTTTTCAGCAAAGAGATCTTTGACATCTTTGGATAGGTTTATTCCTAGGTATTTTATGGTTTTTGGTGCAATTGTGAATGTGATTAGCTTCTTTATTTCTCTTTCTGTTGTTAAATTGTTGGTATATAGAAATGCCACCAATTTCTGTACATTAATTTTGTATGCTGCAAGTTGGCTGAATTCAACGATCAGTTCTAGCAGGCTTTTGGTGGATTCTGTCGAGTTTTCCATGTAAAGTATCATGTCGTCTGCGAAAAGTGAAAGTTTGACTTCATCCTTACCAATCCTGATGACTTTTATTTCATTTTGCTGTGTATTGCTGATGCTAGGACCTCCAGTACTATGTTACATAGCAGTGGTGAGAGTGGACACCCCTGTCGTGTTCCTAATCTCAGGGGGAAAGCTCTCAGTTTTTCCCCATTGAGGATGATACTGACTGTGAGCTTTTCATAAATGGCTTTCATGATGTTTAAATATGTTCCTTCTATCCTTCTATCCTAACTTTCTTCAGGGGTTTATTAGGAAAGGGTGCTGTATTTTGCCAAATGCTTTTTCTACATCTATTGGAATATATGGTTCTTATCTTTTCTTTTGTTATTGTGATGTATCACATTGATTAATTTGTGAATATTGAACCAGCCCTGCAACCCAGGGATGAATTCTACTTGATCATGGTGAATAATTCTTTTCATATGCTGTTGAATTTGATTTGCTAGTATCTTGTTGAGAATTTTTACATCCGTATTCATCAGGGATATTGGCCTGTAGTTCTCTTTTTTGCTGGGTCTCTATCTGGTTTGGGAATCAAAGTGATGCTGGCTTCATAGAATGTGTCTGGGAGTTTTCCTTCTATCTAATTTTTTTGGCACAGATTGAGAACGATAGGTATTAACTCTGTTTTAAATGCCCGGTAAAATTCTGCAGGGAAGCCATCTGGTCCGGGATTCTTATTTGTTGGGAGAGTTTTGATAACAGATTCAATTTCTTCATTAGTTATGGGTCTTTTCAAATTTTCTACTTATTCCCGTTTCAATTTTGGTAGTGTGTGGCTGTTTAAGAATTTGTTCATTTCTTCCAGGTTGTCCAGTTTGATGGCATATAATTTTTCATTGTATTCTCTGATATTTGATTGTATTTATGAGGGATCAGATGTAATCAATCCCTTTTCATTTGTGATTTATCTCTTTTGGTCCTCTCTCTTTTCTTTTTGAGAAGCCTGACTAGAGGTTTATCAATTTTGTTTATTTTTTCAAAAAACCAGCTCTTGGTTTCATTGATCTGTTCTACTAGTTGTTTGGTTTCTATATTATTAATCTCTGCCCTGATATTTGTTATTTCTCTTCTTCTGCTGGGTTTGTGATGTCTTTGCTGTTCTGCTTCTAGTTCCTTTGCGTGTGCTGTTAGATTTTGTGTTAGTGATCTTTCTTGTTTCTTGAGATAAGCCTGGAATGAAATGTATTTTCCTCTCAGGACTGCCTTTGCTGCATCCCAAAGGGTTTGGATTGTTGCATTTTCATTTTCATTTGTTTCCATATATTTTTAAATTTCTTCTCTAATTGTCTGATTGATCATTCGTTCTTCACTAGGTTGTTCTTCAGCCTCCATGTTTTGGGGATTTTCCAGACTTTTTCTTGAGGTTGATTTCAAGTTTCATAGCATTTTGATCTGAAAGTGTACATGGTATGATCTGAATTCTTTTATATTTATTGAGGGCTTCCTTGTGCCCCAGTATGTGGTCTGTCTTGGAAAATGTACCATATGCAGTTGAGAAGAACATAAAGTCCTTTGCTTCTGGATTAAAAGCCCTGAAGATGTCATTCAGTCCCATATCTTCCAATGTGTCATTCAGGGCCATTGTTTCTTTAGTGATTCTCTGTTTAGTTGATGTATCCAATGTTGTGAGTGGAGTGTTAAAGTCCCCTGCAGGTAGCACATTTTTATAGATAAGATTGCTTATGTTTGTAATTAGTTAGTTTACAAATTTGGGTGCCCCCGCGATAGGCGCGTAAACATTTATAATTGTTAGCTCTTCCTTCTGGATAGTCCCTGTGATTATTATATAATGCCCTTCTTCATCTCTTGTTACAGCCTTTACTTTAAAGTCTAGTTTGTCTGATATACGTGTGGCTACTCCTGCTTTCTTCTGTCTTCCAGTAACTTGGTAGATATTTCCTAATCCCATCTCTTTCAATCTGAAGGTGTCCTCAGGTCTAAAACAAGTCTTTTGTAGATAGCAAATAGATGGGTCTTGATTTTTATTCCATTCTGATAACCTGTGTCTTTTGATTGGAGCATTTAGTCCGTTTATATTCAGTGTTAATATTTAAAAGTATGGGTTTAGAGTCATTGTGTTATCTGTAGGTTTCATGCTGGTAACCATGCTGGTAGTCTGTGCTCTTTGCAACCTTTCCTTCATAGAGCGCCCCTCAGAATCTCTTGTAATGGTGGATTATTTGTGATGAATTCCTTCAGTTTTTGTTTGTTTGGGAAAACTTTTATCTCTCCTTCCATTCTGAATGACAAGCTGGCCAGATAAAGGATTCTTGGCTGTATATCTTTCCTGTAATCACATTGAAGATTTCCTGCCATTCCTTTCTGGCCTGCCAAGTTTCTGTAGATAGGTCTGCTACTACCTTTATGTGTCTACCTTTGTATTTTACGGCCTGTTTATCCCTAGCTGCTTTCAGAATTCTTTCCTTATCCTTGTATTTGCCAGTTTCACTATGATGTGTCATGCAAAAGATTGATTCAAGTCACGTCTGAGGCGACTTCTCTGTACCTCTTGGATTTAAGTGTCTGTTTCCTCCCCCAGATTGGGGATGTTCTCAGCTATGATTTGTTCAAGTACCCCTTCAGCTCCTTTCTCTCTCTCTTCTCCCTCTGGAATTCATATGAAACAGATATTGTTCTGTTTGATTGAATCGCTCAGGTCTCAAATTCTTCTTTCCTTTTCCTGGATCAGATTATCTCTTTTTTTCTGCTTCCTCTTTTTCCATAATTTTATCTTCTAATTCACCTATTTTCTCTTCTGCCTCTTCAGTTCGCACTGTGGCCGCGTCCAATTTGTTTTGCGCCTCATCGATAGCATTTTTTAATTCATCCTGACCACTTTTAAGTTCCTTGATCTCTGCTGTGATGGAATCCCTGGTGTCTTCTATGCTTTTTTCAAGCCCAGCAATTAGTTGTATGACTTTCTATATTCCTGTTTTGTTTTGTTGCTTATATCTGTTTTGATCAATTCTTCATCTGTCACTATTCCTGCAGTTTCTTTTGAGGAGAATTTTTCCGTTTTTTCATTTTGGCTACTTTTCTGCCCTTTATAAGTTTTAAAAGCTTGTTATGTACTCTGCCTCTGCAGGTACTGCTACATTAAAGGAGTTCAGGTACTGTTCACTGCCTGGCCTTTCGAGAGGTTTTGTTTGTTTTGTTTTGGAGAGTGTTACTTGCTCTCTGTTGTGACTTTGGTTTTCCTCTATCAGATGTGCTTTGGTTTGTTCCTGAGGTCACCCTCGTAAGGAAAACAGACAGACAAACAAACAGGACACAAAAATACACAAACTATCGGCAAATAAAACTGGCAAGCATATCAAAACAGAAAAAAAATAACTATCGACACTCTGAAGGCATACAACCTGAAATACCAGCTATAAGTTAAGGATTGGGTGTGTGCTGTTGTGATGGAAGAGCATATACAGAGAAATTGCTGTGGCTCAAGTCAAAAAGTTTTTTTCCTGCATTCTCCTCTAGGATTTTGATGGTTTCCTGTCTCACATTCAGGTTCTTCTTCCATTGTGAGTTTATTTTTGTGAGTGGAGTAAGAAAGTGGTCTAGTTTCATTCTTCTGCATGTTGCCGTCCAGTTCTCCCAGCACCATTTGTTAAAGAGGCTGGAGGAGGGGCAACATGGCGGAGGAGTAGGGGGCTCCAGTATTTCGCTTGCCCTTTAAAGGGGGACGACTGAAACCATTGTCTCTCTCAACTCCAAAAATCGGGGGGAAAAGGTGCTACAGCTGACAAGAAACGTAGGCGAAAACAGACACGGCCCAACTAAACCGTGAGTTTAATCTTGGTCGGATAAAACGAACTCGAACTCGGGAAGTTGAGCTGAGGGGAGGGTGAGCGTCTTCGGAGATAGCTGGGAAAGTGCCATCGAACAACATCTGAACGAGAGAGCCAGAGCGGGTGAGACCCCTACCATCCAGCCCCTAAATGCAGTGCCTTTGAAGAGAAGTTCAGTGACAAACAGCAGCACTATCTGCTGCGCCAACCCCTTCCCGAGCCGAGGGGACGCGCGCGCCGGGGGGGACTGGCAGCGGGGACGCAGGCGGCACTACCAGCCGAGCTCCTCTAACCCTGGCACAATTATAACGAAATCGGGGGTGGCAGACGGCCGCCTCACCGCGCCACCCTCGCCCAGCGCCTCCGGGGCGCGTGCGCTGCCAGGACAGGCAGCGGGGTCCCAGGCGGCGGCTCCTACGGAGCACCTCTAACCCCCGCACAGTTACAGCCAAATCGGGGGGTAGCAGACGGCCGCGCCACCGCGCCACCCTCGCCCAGCGCCTCTGGGCACGCACGCCGCCGCCGCCGGGATTGGCAGCAGGGACCCAGGCAGCCCCAGGCGGCGGCTCCAGTAAACCACACTAGGCCGGCACTGGCGGTGGAGAGAGAACAGAAATAAAAACCACACTGAGATACCACCTCACACCAGTCAGAGTGGCTAAAATGAACAAATCAGGATACTATAGATGCTGGCGAGGATGTGGAGAAGTAGGCACCCTCCTACACTGTTGGTGGGAATGCAAACTGGTGCAGCCACTCTGGAAAATGGTGTGGAGGTTCCTCAAAAAAATGAAAATGGAGCTACCCTATGATCCAGCAATAGCCCTGGTAGGAATCTACCCAAGAGACACAGAAATGCTGATGCATAGGAGCACGTGTACCCCAATGTTCATAGCAGCACTTTCGACAATAGCCAAATCATGGAAAGAGACCAAGTGTCTATCAACTGACGAATGGATAAAGAAGTTTTCGTACTTATATACAATGGACTACTACGTGGCAATGAGAAAAAATGAAATCTGGCCATGTGTAGCCAGATGGATGGAACTGGAGGGTATTATGTTAAGTGAAATAAGTCAGTCAGAAAAAGACAGATACCATATGTTTCCACGAATAGGTGGACTTTGTGAGACTAAGCAAAAACCAGGGGGAGGGGAAGATGGGAAAGGAAACAAAGACACAGAGAGGGAGGGAGATAAAACATAAGAGACTCTCAAAGACTAAGAAAACAACTGAGGGTAAGGGGGATGAGGGAGGGGGGAGAGTGGGTGATGGGCATTAAAAAGGGCACATGTTGGGATGAACACTGGGTGTTATATGTAAAACAATTTGAAAATAAACTATTATTAAAAAAAATAAAAATAAAAAAATAAAGAGGCTGTCTTTTTTCCATTGGATACTCTTTCCTGCTTTGTCGAGGATCAGTTCGCTATATGCTTGTGGGTCCATTTCTTGATTTTCTATTCTATTCCATTGGTCTGTATGTCTATTTTTGTGCTACTACCATACTGTCTTGATGATTACTACCTTGTAGTAGAGGTTAAAGTCTGGGATTGTGATGCCTCCCGCTTTGGTTTTATTCTTCAGTATTAATTTGGCTATTCGGGGTCTTTTGTGGTTCCATACAAATTTTAGGATTGTTTGATCTAGCTTTAAGAGGAATGCTGGTGCAATTTTGATTGGGATTGCATTGAATGTGTACATTGCTTTGGGTAGTATTGATATTTTAACAATATTTATTCTTCCGATCCATGAGCATGGGATGCTTTTTCATCTTGGTGTGACTTCTTCAATTTCCCTCATAAGTTTTTATACTTTTCAGTGAAGAGATCTTTGACATCTTTGGTTAGGTTTATTCCTAGGTATTTTATGGTTTTTGCTGCAGTGGTGATTGGGATTCGTTTCTTTATTTCCCTTTCTGTTGTTTCATTGTTGGTGTATAGAAATGCCACCGATTTCTTTACATTGATTTTGTACCCTGCAGGTTGGCTGAATTCAACGATCAGTTCTAGCAGGTATTTGATGGATTTTGTTGGGTTTTCCATGTAGAGTATCATGTCACCTGTGAAAAGTGAAAGTTTGACTCCATCCATGCCAAACCTGGTGCCTTTTATTTTGTTTTGTTGTCTGATTGCTTATGATAGGAACTACAATGCTATGTTACATAGTAGTGGTGAGAGTGGACACCCCTGTTTTGTTCCTGATATCAGAATGAAGGCTCTCAGTTTTTCCCCATTGAGGATGATATTAGCTGTTGGCTTTTCATAAATGGCTTTTATGATGTTTAAGTATGTTCCTTCTATCCCGACTTTCCTGATGGTTTTTATTAGGAATGGGTGCTGTATTTTGTCAAATTCTTTCTCTGCATCTACTGACAGGATCATATGGTTCTTATCTTTTGTGTTATTAATGCGATGTATCACATTGATTAATTTGTGAATATTGAACCAGCCCTGTAACACAGGGATGAATCCTACTTGATCATGGTGAATAATACTTTTTATATGCTGTTGAATTCGATTTGCTAGTATCTTGAGAATTTTTGCATCCATATTCATCAGGGATATTGGCCTTTAGTGCTCTTTTTTGGTGGGTCTCCATCTGTTTTGGGAATCAACGTGATGCTGGCCTCATAGAATGAGTCTGGGAACTTTCCTTCCTTCTCAGTTTTTGGAAACAACTTGAGGAGGATAGGTAAAATTCCCCAGGGAAGCCGTCTGGTCCAGAGCTTTTATTTGTTGGGAGATTTTTGATAATTGATTCTATTTCTTCACGAGTTATTGGTTTGTTTGAATTTTCTATTTCTTCCCGTTTGAGTTTTGGTAGCGTGTGGCTATTTAGGAAGTTGTCCGTTTCTTCCTGGTCGCCGAGTTTGTTGGTATATAATTTTTCATATTATTCCCTGATAATTGCTTGTATTTCTGAGGAATTGGTTGTAATCACACCCTTTTCATTCATGATTTTATCTATTTGAGTTCTCTCTCGTTTCTTTCGAGAAGCCTGGCTAGAGGTTGTGTATTCTGTTAAATTTTTCAAAGAACCAGCTCTTGGTTTCATTGATCTGTTCCACTACTTTTTCTGTTTTCATATGAATAATTTCTGCCCTGATCTTTTTTATTTCTCTCGTTCTGCTGTTTTTGGGTTGTCTTAGCTGTTATGCTTCTCGTTCCTTAAGGCGTGCTGTTAGAATTTGTGTTATTGATACTTCTTGTT
This sequence comes from Paguma larvata, assembly GCA_030068075.1. NCBI lineage: Eukaryota > Metazoa > Chordata > Mammalia > Carnivora > Viverridae > Paguma > Paguma larvata. Next base: position 51,513,156 of record CM057830.1, on the reverse strand, counting down.
TCTTGTGGTGGGCCTGGATTGCAATATATTTTCCTCTTAGTACTGCCTTTGCCGCATCCCAAAGTGTTTGGGTTGTTGTATTTTCATTTTTATTTGTTTCCATGTTTTGTTTTTTTTTTCAATTTCCTCTATGATTGCTTTGTTGACCTACTTATCTTTTAGAAGTTTGTTCTTTAGCCTCCATGTTTTTGCGGATTTTCCAGACTTTTTCCTGTGGTTGTTTTCAAGTTCAAAACACTGTGGTCTGAATGTGTGCATGGTATGATCTCAATTCTTTTATATTTATTCAGAGCTTCCCTGTGCCCCTGAATGTGGTCTGTCTTGGAAAATGTACTGTGTGTAGTTGAGAAGAATGTAAATTTCTTTCCTTCTGGATGAAGGACCCTAAAAATGCCCGTTAAGCCCATCTGTTCCAATGTGTCATTTAGGGCCATTATTTCTGTGGTGATTTCTTGGTTTGTGGATCTATCAAATGCTGAGAGTGGAGTGTTAAGGTCCCCTACAATTAGGACATTTTATCGATAAGATTGCTTATGTTTTTAATTTGTTGTTTTACAAATTTGTGTGCCCCCAAATTAGGCACGTAGGTATTTCTTATTGTTAGTTCTTCCTGCTGGATGGCCCCTGTGATTATTATATAATGTTCTTCTTCATCTCTTATTACATCGTTTATTTTAAAGTCTAGTTTGTCTGATATAATTGTGGCTACTTCAGCTTTCTTCTGACTTCCAGTACCATTGTAGATAATTCTCTTTCCCCTCACTTTCAATCTGAAGGTGCTCTCAGGTCTAAAATGAGTCTTGAACATAGGAAATAGATGTGTCTTGTTTTTTAATGCATTCTGTTACCCTATATCTTTTGGTTGGCACATTTAGTCTGTTTACATTCAGTGTTAATATTGAAAATAATAGTTATAGTCACTGTGTTATCTGTTGCTTTCATGCTTGTACAGACGTCTGTGGTAGTTTGTATCCTTTGTAACCTTTCCTTTATAGAGTGCCCCTCAGGATGTCTTGTAAGACTGGCTTCTTTGTGATGAATTCCTTCAGGTTTTGTTTGTTGGGGGAAACCTTTATCTCTCCTTCTATTCTGAATGACAGGCTGGTCGGTACAGGGTTCTTGGCTGCATATAATTTCTGTTCAACACATTGGCGATATCCTGCCATTACTTTCTGGCTTGACAAGTTTCTGTGGATAAGTCTGCTACAACACTTATGTGTCTGTCTTTGTATGTTAAGACCCTTTCTTCCCTAGCTGCTTTCAGGATTCTCTCTCTGTCCTTATGTTTTGCCAGTTTCACTATAATGTGTCGAGCAGAAGATCTATTCAAGTTACATCTGAGGGAAGTTCTCTGTGCCTCTTGGATTACATGCCTGTTTCCTTCCTTATGTTGGGGAAGTTCTCAGCAATGATTTGTTCAAGTATCCCTTCGACTCCTTTCTCTCTCTCTTCTTCCTCTGGAATTCCTATGATACGGGTATTGATTCATTTGATTGCATCACTCAGCTCTCGAATTCTCTTTTCCTGTTCCTGAATCAGCTTCTATTTTTCTCTGCTTCCTCTTTTTCCATAATTTTATCTTCTAATTCACTTATTCCCTATTTTGCCTATTCAATCCATGCTGTGGCCACCTCCAATTTTTTTTGCACCTCATTTAATGCATTTTTCAATTCCTTCTGACTGTTTTTAAGGTCTTTGATCTCTGTAGCCTGGGACCCCTTGCATTCATCTATGCTTTTTATAAGCCCAGCGATTAGTTTTATGTTTATCATTCTATGTTCATGTTCTGTTATTTTTCTTATATCTGTTGTCATCAATTCTTGTGCTTTCACTAATTCCTGTAGATTCTTTTGAGGAGAATTCTTCCATTTTGTCATTTTGGCTAGGTGTCTTTTGGTTTTTTGAGGTCATCCTGGAAATAAAACCAGAGCAACAGACAAACAGAAAACAGAAACACTTAAATGTACTGACAAATGATACAGATAAGCGGTTCACAACAGAAAAAAAGAATATCAAATGACACTCTGAGGCATATTACCTGAAGTTACAGCTACACATTAAGGACAGGATGTGCACTGTGCTGTTTGTGCAGCATATACAGAGAGTATAATGACAGGTGCGAGAGGAAGAAGAAAATGAACTTTGACCAGGTAGAGGTAGAGGGACTGAAGGGCTTAATCCAGAGGAGACAAATCAGAATAAGGGTGGGTGCAAGGAAAGTGGAATGAAGATAGATGTTGCCCAGATAAACTATGTAACCTGGTTATTCCAGAGAGAGAGAGATAGGAAAGTACAGAAGGAGGTGTAGAACATGCCTTGAGAGAGTGGGTTAAAAGACTGTTTAAGCCAGCCAATACTCTGGATGGCCAGCTCAGGGGTGAAGATCAGTAAGAAGGAGAAAGGGGAGCATATATTTAAAACAGAAGAAATGACCTGGAGTTACTCTAGGCAGCTGTCTCAACTCTGTGTCAGTCGTCTGTCGCTCTCGCTGAATGGTGTCTCTCCTATGAGAAGGGGTGTGGTTTGGTGTAGGCAGCTCCCGCCTCCACTGCCATGGGGATGGCTTCCTGCAGCAGTTTTTTGTGGGCTTGGGAGACAACAATGACGTCTCCCCAGTACCTTTTTCCCAGTCCAGGAGTCTCTAATTTCCCCTTTATTCTGTCCTCACTCTGCAAGGGGTGTCAGCGTAGTGCGGTTTATAGGGGGGTCGCATGCCCTGCACATTCTTGACCTGCTACACCAAGTTTTGCTGTAAATTGTGTCCCTGGATTAAAAGCGATCCTCCGGTGGCTCAGCGACTCTGCGTGATGCGAGCTGACTGGTCCGCCATTGCTGGCCCCAGTACAAGGAGAGTTTTCTGCTGAGGGTTCTGCTGTTAGTATTGGAACTTCTTTTCAAAAGCCCTGCATTTAGGGACTTGATGGTGGTCTCTCCGTCTCTGTCCGTTTTTTTCTCTCGTTCAGATGTGGCCTGTTCCTCACTTTCCTGGATTTTTCCGAAGAAGGCTCTCCTTCCCCTCAGCTGTGTACACTGCTGTTCCTTTTATCCGCCCCAGATTACAGTCACGTTTCCTGTGGTGTTTTCTAGGTTTCGCTTTTCGTTCCTCATAGACTGTAACACCTTTCCTCCCAGACACTTGGGGTTGAGAGTCCTTTGGTTTCAGTCCTTCTTAGTTTGAAAGACAAGGGGAATACTGGGTCCCCCTGCTCCTCCACCATGTTGGCCAGATCGTCCCTGTGGTTATTATATAATGCCTTTCTTCATCTCTTGTTACAGCCTTTACTTTAAAGTCTAGTTTGTCTGATATAAGTGTGGCTACTCCTGCAGTCTTTTGACTTCCCGTAGCATGGTAGATAGTTCTCCATCCCCCCACTTTCAATCTGAAGGTGTCCTCAGGTCTAAAATGAGTCTCTTGTAGAAAGCAAATAGATGGATTTTGTTTTTTATTCCATTCTGAACACCTATGTCTTTTGATTGGGGTATTTAGTCCGTTAACATTCAGTGTTAATATTGAAAAATATGGGTGTAGAATCATTGTGTTATCTGTAGGTTTCATGCTGGTAACCATGTCTCTGGTACTTTGTGTTCTTTGCAACCTATCCTTCTTAAAGTCCCCCTCAGGATCTCTTGTAATCCTGGTTTATTTGTGATGAATTCCTTCAGTTTTTGTTTGTTTGGGAAAACTTTTATCTCTCCTTCATCCTAAATGACAAACTGGCCGCATAAAGGATTCTTGGCTGCATATCTTTCTGGTTCATGACATTGAAGATTTCCTGCCATTCCTTTCTGACCTGCCAATTTTCAATAGATAGATCTGCTACCTGCCTTATGTGTCTACCCTTGAATGTTAAGGCCCTTTTATCCCTAACTGCTTTTAGAATTCTCTCTTTATCCTTGTATTTTTCTCATTTCACTATGGTATGTCATGCAGAAGATGGATTCAAGTTATGTCTGAGACGACTTCTCTGTGCCTCTTGGATTTCAATGCCTGTTTCTTTCCCCAGGTTGTGGAAGTTCTCAGCAATGATTTGTTTACATACCCCTTCAGCTCCTTTCTCTCTCTTTTCTTCTTCTGGAATTCTTATGATACGGATATTGTCCTCTCTGATTGCATCACTGAGGGCTTAAATTCTCCTTTCCTGTTCCTGAATCAGCTTCTCTCTCTCTTTCTCTGCTTCTTCTTTTTCCATAGTTTTATCTTCTGATTCACCTATTCTCTCATCTGCCTCTTCTATGTGTGTGGTCGCCATCTCCTATTTGTTTTGCACCTCATTGATAGTAGTTTTTAATTCATCCTGACCTTTTTTAATGTCCTTGATCTCTGCATTGATGGACTCCCTGTTGTCTTCTATGGTTTTTTCAAGCCCAGCGTTTAATCATATGACTGTCATTCTATATTCTTGTTCACTTATGTTGCTTATATGTGTTTGATCAATTCTTTAGCTGTCACTACTTCCTGGATTTTCTTTTGATGAGAATTTTTCCGTTTAGTCTTTTTGGCTAGTGTTCTCCCCCTTATGAGTTTTAAAAGCTTGTTATGTGCTTTGCCTCTGCAAGTACTGCTATGTTAAATGTGGCTCATACACTGTCCATGGCCTGGCCTTTCTAGAGGTGTTTTTTGGAGAGTGTTAATTGTCCTCCGTTGTTGTGACTTTGATTGTCCTCTACCAGGTGTGCCTTGGTTTGTTGCCTGATGTAGCCTTATTTAGGTGCTTCCTGGACTTCACTTTTTCTTCCTTGTAGACTCTGTATCCTTTCTTCTCAGACTCGTGGTGTTGAGAGTTCTTTGGCTTCAGTCTTTGTTTGCGAGATGCGGGAAGACTGGTTTCCACTACTTATTTGCCATATTCAGGAAAAGCATTTCTAAGAGGGGAGTTCATAGCAGTATAGGCATATGTCAAGAAGCAGGAATCCCCAAATAAAGAATCTAACTTTAACCCTGAAGGAGCTAGAAAAAGAAAAACAAAAATCCCTAAACCAGCAAAAGGAAGGAAATAATAAAGATTACAGCATAAATAAATGATATAGAAATTACAAAATCAAACTAGAACGTACCAGATCAAAGAAACTGGGAGTTTATTCTTTAAAGATACTAACAAAATTGATAAACTTCTTAACAGACTCGTTGAGAGAGAAAGAGAGAGAGAAAGAGAGAGAGAGAGAAACAGACAAATTTGAAAATGAAAGAGGAGAAATTGCATTGGCAATACAGAAGTGCAAACAACTGTAAGAGAGTATTACAAAAACTATATGCCAACATATTAGACAACCTAGAAGAAATGGATAAATTCCTAGAAACATATAACCTACCAAAAATGATACAGGATGAAATAGAAAGTTTGAATAGACCAATTAGGAGCAAGGAAATTGAATTAATAATCACAAAACTCCCAAGAAACCAACGTCTAGGACCAGATGGCTTCACAAGCGATTTATATGAAGCATTTGAAGAAGAGTTAATACCTATTCTTCTCTAACCATTCCTAAATATAGAACAAGGGTAACTTTTAAATTCATTCTATGATATGAGTATCTCCCTGACACCAAAAACAGATAAAGACACCACCAGAAGGAAAGAACTACCAGCCAATTTCTCTGATGAATATAGATGCAAAATTCCTGAACAAAATACTCCAAACCAAATCCAACAATACATTGAAATAAATTATTCACCTCATCAAATGGGATTTATTCCCAGATTGCACGAGTGGTTCTATATTTTCAAATCAATGAACATGATGCATCGTATCAATGATAGAAAGCATAAAATCCATATGACCATCTCAATAGTTGCAGAAAATTTTTTGAAAAGGTATAGCATACATTCATAGGAAAAGCTCTCAAAATACCTCAACATAATAAAGGCTATATATGAAAAACTCACAGCTATTATCATCATCAATGTGTAAAACTTAGAGATTTTCCCTTAAGGTGAGGAACAAGACTAGTATGTCCACTGTCACCAATTCTATTCAGCATAGTACTGGATGTCCTACAGGCATCTAATTGGGTACAGATGAAGAAAAATTTTCGCTATTTGCAGATGGCATGATACTATATGTAGAAAACCTCAATGACTCCACCAAAAAGGCTACTAGAACTAATAAATGTATTCAGTAAAGTTGAAGGATATAAATCAATGTGCATGTGTGTCATATTTCTATAAACGTACAATGAAGTAGAAGAAATTGAAATTAAGGAATTAATCTCATTTATTAGTGCAACAAATACCATAATATACTTAGGAATAAACCTAACCTGTACTCTGAAAACTATAAAATATTGATGAAACAAATTGATGACAACAAAAGGAAAAATATTCCATGCTAATGGATTGGAATAACAAATATTGTTAAAATGTCTATACTACCCAAAGCAGTCTACACATTTAATGCAATCCCTATCAGAATACCAACAGCATTTTTCTCAGAACTAGAACAATCATAAAATTTCTTTGGAACCACATAACACCCCAAATATCCAAAGAAACATTGAAAAAGAAAAACAAAAGTGGAGGTATTACAATTCTATATTACAAGATATGTTTCAAAGCAGTAGTAATCCAAACAGTGTGGTTCTGGCACAAACATAGACACATAGATCCATGAAATGTAATAGAAAACCCAGATTACTTCTCAAAAAGGTTAAGTTGTCATTTCTATACTAAGTCTTCTTTCTTTAGACTCAGTATGGCATATAGCATCTCAAAAATTTTAAGTTCTGAAACTACCCACCATACTCACCTTGCCTATCTCTACAAGGGGGTCTGCAGCACTGTTGGATGGGGTCATAACCATCCCGACTATCTTAGAGGGAGCTTAGGAAAGAAAGGAATTACCTTCGTGCCCCACGTTGGGCGCCACTTGCTGGGGTCCAGTTCCGACGAATCTAGGGGTCCCCGAAGGATGGACGGTCAGGTGAAAGGAAATGAGAGAGCCAGGAGAGAGATGTAGTCTGATGACCAAGCAGGCAGCCCTGGAAATTCTGGCATCTCCGCCCTGCTGGTCTCAGTGTCTTTATTTAAAAGTAGTGAGTGACATTACAGCAATGAGTGACATCCCATCAGTAAGCGTAGTTTGAACAATAATGTGTTTTATCAGTAAAGCGGCGATTTCCTCAATCTTGCAAGTTGTTTTCAAGTTAATTAGCATATAAATTTAAGGCACAGGGAGAGAACAGGATGTTACCTAGGCCTGCCTATATTAATTATCTATAAACAGGCCAGGAGTCATTAAACCTATTCTTCCAACTACAATGGGGGAGGTGCAACCCGTCTAGCAAGGGCAGAATTCCCAATGCTTGTCCTTTGCTTTCGAATGAGTGAATTTACATAATAGGAGCCTAACGTTTATACGAATCACACCAATATCCAGCCAGCTCATAACTGCTTGAACCACCGTTTCCACACAGGGAGGGGTCTCAACCTGTGAGCCCAAAATGGCTCCCAACATTTTGTGTGTAGGGAAAAGTAGGGGAGGTAACATTTGTTCAGTAGTAGTATGCATTGCAGTCTGTACTGGCATTTAGTTCTCATAATACCCTGTGAAGACTATATTATGCCTGATTTCCAGATGAAGAATCGAAGGATCAGAGAGAGTAAGGATTTTTCCATGGTCACCCAGGTAGAAAATAGTACAGCCAAGATTAATAGTCAGGTCTGTCTGGTCTTCCAATTCCAACATCATTCTATTCATCTTGTATGATGTGGGTACAGTTCTGTTCTTGCTGTTCGACTCTAGCTATTAACCAGAAAAGCTTAAAACTGAATGCCTTGCAACACAGGTAAGCAGGTAAATTCTTAACTGCTAATTTGCATGAATAAATTGGTTTGTTGATACTCTAGATTCCAAGGGCTTTGAAGATGATTTTCCTTAGTATGATATTCAAGAATAATAATAAGCAGCCAGGAACAAAGTGACTACATGAATCAATTAGGCTTCTTATTTACTTGAAGCAAAAAATCATTCCTGGTGACGTAAGATGGTGGCATATTAGGAGGACCCCTAGACTTGCTTCATCCCTTGAACAGATAAATAACATCCCTTGAATGGATAAATAACAAATCATTCTGATTACCCACAAAGATAATCTGAGGACTGACAGAACAAACTACAAAACTAGAGTGAAAGAGGAAGCCACATCATAAAGGTAGGAGGTGTGGAAAGGAAAGTTGGTTTGGGGCAGAAATGGATCTCAGATGTCCCAAAAGGAAGGGAGCCTTGATCTTGGAGAGAGGTGAGGGAGAGCGGAGCACACAAGGAATCACACAAGGAAAACATTTCCCTAGAGTGAATGACTGGGAAAACGAGAAAATCTGAAGTTTTACAACCAGGAGGCTCTAAAACTGGAGTTTTAGAGGTCCATGGCATGGCTGGTATAGAGCCCTCATGGCAGTGCTTGATCCTGTAGAGAAGGCAGGCAGGTAACCTGGGGGCAGAGGGTACGATCTGTGGATCACCTAAAACATACTAGAAGAGATGGTTCCCCCTTATTGGAGTGCATCTGAGAGAGGTGGCATTACCTCTCCAGGTACAAAGGAGCTCTTGGGCACCATTTCCCTCCCCTGCCCCTCAGTATGGGTGCAGAGATGCCTATGAGGTTGCCTAACCTGGATTCTCGGTCCTTAGTGGGCTTTGCTTCAAACCTCTTTCCTGTGCTCCGGTGCCACTGCCTTTTTGGGTCAAACCAGCATCTTTCCCAGTGCAGCAAGACCCTCCCCCCAAAGACCAGTGAGTGTCTTCACCACACTGGGTCTCTAAAGTTTGGAATTTTAAAAGTTAGCCAGCCTATCTGGGGTAGAGCCCAACGTTCACTGCACTGCTCCTGGAAAGCAAGCAACCCAGGATAAGAATAATGATCTAAAAAACCTAGGCTATATGCAAAACACCCACAGCTAATATCTTCCTCCAAGGGGAAAAACTGAGAGCTTTCCCACTAAGGTCAGGAACATGACAGTGATGTCCACTCTCATCACTGTTGTTCAGTATAGTGTTGGAACACCTAGTCTCAGCAATCAGAAAACAAAGAAATAAAAGACATCCAAATCAGCAAGGAAGGAATCATATGTTCACTCTTTGCAGATGACAGGATACTCTACATGGGAAACTCAAAAGACTCCACCAAAAAACAGGTAGAATTGACACATAAATTCATCAAAGTTGCAAGATATAAAATCAATGTACAGAAAGTCAATTGCATTTCTTTTTTTATTTTTAAATGTTTATTCATTTTTGAGAGAGAGAGAGAGAGAGAGAGAGAGAATGAGCAGGGGAGAATCAAAGAGAGAGAGAGACACAGAATCCCAGGCAGGCTCCAGGCTCTGTGCTTTCAGCGCAGAGCCTGATATGGGGCTTAAACTCACGAACCACGAGATCATGACCTGAGCCAAAATTGGATGCTTAACCAACTGAGCCACCCAGGTGCCCCTTGGTTGCATTTCTATACACCGATAAGGAAGCAGTAGAAAAAGAAGTTAAGGAATCAATCCTGTTTATAATTTTACCGAAAACCATAGAATATCTAGGAATAAACCTAACCAAAGGAATAAAAGATCTGTATGCTGAAAACTACAGAAAACTTATGAAAGAAATTGAAGAAGACACAAAGAAATGGAAAACATTACATGCTCATGGATTGGAAGAATAAATATTGGTAAAATGTCGCTACTACCCAAAGCAATCTATACGTTCATTGCAATCCCTATCAAAATAACAACAGAATTCTTCACAGAGCGAGAGCAAACAATCCTAACATTTCTTTGGAACCAGAAAAGACCCTGAATAGCCAAAATAACATTGAAAAAGAAAACAAAAGAAAACCAAACCTGGAGGTATCACAGTTCTGGACTTCAAGCTGTATTATGAAGCTGTAATCCTCCAGACAGTATGGTGCTAGCACAAAAACAGACACATAGACCATTGGAACAGAATAAAGAACCCAGAAATGGGCCAACTAATCTTGGACAAAGTAGCAAAGAATATCCAATGGAAAAAAGACAGTCCCTTCAGCAAATGGTGCTGAGAAAACTGAACAGCGACATGTAGAAGAATGAACCTGGACCTATTTTTTACACCATACACACAGGCACAAAATCTCAACGTGGATGAAAGACCTAAATATAAGACAGGAAACTATCAAAATCCTAGAGTAGAAACAGGCAAAAACCTCTTTGACATTGGCCACAGCAACATTTTACTAGACGTGTCTCTGGAGGCAAGGAAAACAAAAGCAAAAATGAACTATTAGGACCTTATCAAGATAAAAAGCTTCTACACAGTTTTGGAGACAATCAACAAAACTAAAAGGTAATGTATACAATGGGAGAAGATATTTGCAAATGACATATCCATTAAAGAGTTAGTGGTTAGTATACAAAATCTATAAGGATAAATCAAACTCAACTACCAAAATACAAATAATCCAGTCTAGAAATGGGTAGAAGACACAAATACACGCTCTTCCAAAGAAGACATCCAGATGGCTAACACACACATGAAAAGATGATCAACATCACTCATCATCAGAGAAATACAAACCAAAGCCACAATGAGATTCCACTTCACAACTGTCAGAATGGTGAAAATTAACAACTCCGGAAACAACGGATGTTAGTTAGGATGCAGATAATGGGGAACCCTCTTGCACCGTTGGTGGGAATGCAAACTGGTGCAGGCACTCTGGAAAACAGTCTGGAGGTCCCTCAAAAAGGGGCACATGCTCCTAATGTTTATAACATTGCTATAAACAATAGCCAAATTATGGAAAGAGACCAAATGTCCATTACTGATGAATGGATTAAGGAGATATGGCAAATATATGTGTACACACACACTCTCTCTCTCTCTCTCTCTCTCTCTCTCTCTCTCTCTCTCTCACACACACACACACACACACACACAGCAGAATACTACTTGGTGATTAAAAAGAATGAAACCTTGCCATTTGCAACAATGTGGATGGAACTGGAGGGTTTTATGCTAAGTGTAATTAGTCAGTCAGAGAAAGACAGATATCATATGATTTCACTCCTATCTAGAATTTGAGTAACGTTACAGATGAACATAGGGGAAGGAAAGGAAAATAAGATAAAAAAACGGAGAGTGAGGCAAACTTTAAAAGATTATTAAATATAGACAACAAGCTGAGGATTGATGGGGGTGGGTGGGTTAAATGGGTGACAAGTATTAAAGAAAGAAACTTTCAGGATGTGCAGTGGGTATCATATGTAAGAGATGAATTGCTAGGTTCTACCCTTGAAGCCAAAATGACACTGTATCTTAAATAACTTGAGAATTATATATATATAATATATATAATAATATGTGGAGAGAGAGAGAGAGGGAGAAAGAGCTTCCCTACAGCTCAGCAATTCTGCTACTATGATGCAAAAATGCTGATTCAAAGTGGCACATGTACCCCAATGTTTATAGCAGCACTATCAGCTATAAGCAAATTATTGAAAGAGCCCCAATGTCTGTCGACTGATGAATGGATAAAGATGCAGTTGTATGTGTGTATATATATATATATATATATAATGAAATATATATATTATATATATATAATGGAATATTACTTGGTAATCAAAAATAATGAAATCTTGCCTTTCAACATTGTGGATGTAATTAGAATTTATTATTCTAAATGGAAAAGCCAGCTAAAGATAAATATCATATGATCACTCATACGTAGAATTTAATAAACACAACAGATGAGTACAGAGGAAAGGAAAGAATAATAAGATTAAAACAGATAGGGAGGCAAAGTATAAGAGACTCTTAAAAAAGTAGAGAATGAATTGAGGGTTGGTTTAGGGGTGTTGGGGTGGGGTGATGGAGTAAATGGACGATGAGCATTAAGGACATTTGTTGGGATGAGTTTTGGGTGTTATATGTAAGAGTTGAATCATAAATTCTACTCCTGAAACTATTATTATACTATATGTTAATTAACCTGGATTTAAATAAAATTCAAAAAATCAAATGTATAAAATAAGCATGTGTAAAATGTGTAAAATAGTATAAAAATTTTAAAAAAACCCTATGAGGAGGTGGCCAACGTGGCGGAGGACTAGGGGGACCCGGTATTCAGAAGAAAGCTGGAGTAGCCACAATTATATCAGAAAAACTAGACTTTAAAGTAAACGATGTAATAAGAGATGAAAAAGGACATTTTATATTTATCACAGGGACGATCCAGCAGGAAGATCTACAGTTATAAATATCTACGCGCCGAATTTGGGGGCGCTCAAATTTGTAAAACAACTTGACAACCTGAAAGAAATGGACAAATTCCTAAACAGCCACATGCTACCAAAATTCAAACAATAAGAAATAGAAAACTTGAATAGACCTATAACTGGTAAAGATATTGAATCAGTTATCAAAAATCTTCCAACAAATAAAAGTCATGGACCAGATGGCTTCCTGGGGAATTTTACCAGGCATTTAAAAAAGACTGGGGCACCTGGGTGGCTCAGTCGGTTGAGCGTCCGACTTCAGCTCAGGTCATGATCTCACCGTTTCCGAGTTCGAGCCCCACGTTGGGCTCTGTGCTGACAGCTTAGAGCCTGGAGCCTGCTTCGGATTCTGTGTCTCCCTCTCTCTCTGCCCCTCCCCTGCTCATGCTCTGTCTCTCTCTCTCTCGAAATAAATAAATGCCAAAAAAATTTAAAAAAAAACAGAGTTAATACCTACCCTCTTCAAGCTGTTCCAAAAAATTGAGATGGATGGAAAGCTCTCAGACTCATTCTGTGAAGCCAGCATCACTTTGATTCTCAAAGCAGATAGAGACCCAGCAAAAAAAAGAGAACGACAAGCCAATATCCCTGATGAATATGGATGCAAAAATTCTCAACAAGTTACTAGGAAATCGAATTCAACTGCATATAAAAAGAATTATTCAACATGATCAAGTAGGATTCATTCCTGGGTTGCAGGGCTGATTCAAAATTTGCAAATCAATCAACGTGATAAATCACATTAACAAAAGAAAAGATGAAAACCCTTGATCCTGTCAATAGAAGCAGAAAATCATTTGACAAAATACAGCATCCTTTCCTAATAAAAACTCTCGAGAATGTCGGGATAGATAGAAGGAACATACTTAGGCGTCATAAAAGCCATTTATAAAAAGCCCACAGCTAATATCATCCTCAATGGGGAAAAATTGAGAGCCTTCCCCCAGAGATCAGGAACACAACAGGGGTATCCACTCTCACCACTACTATGTAACATAGTGTTGGAGGTCCTAGCATCAGCAATCAGACAACAAAGCAAAATAAAAGGCATCATGATTGGCAAGGGTGAAGTCAAACTTTCACTTTTCACAGATGACATGATACTTTATATGGATAACCCAACAGAATCCACCAAAAGTCTTCTAGAACTAATCCATGAATTCAGTAATGTTGCAGGGTACAAAATGAATGTACAGAAATTGGTTGCATTTTTGTACACTAACAATAAAGCAACAGAAAGAGAAATAAAGAAGCTAATCCCATTCACAATTGCACCAAAACCCATAAAATGCTTAGGAATAAACCTAACCAAGGGTGTAAAAGACCTCTACACTGAATAGGATAAAAGACTTATAAAGGAAATTGAGGAAGATACAAGGAAATGGAAAACATCCCATGCTCATGGATTGGAAGAATAAATGTCGTTAAAATGGTAATACTAGCCAAAGCAATCTACACATTCAATGCAATCCCAATCAAAATTGCACCAGCATTCCTTTCAATGCTAGAGCAAGCAATCCTAAAATTTGTATGGAACCACAAACGACCCTGAATAGCCAAAGTAACACTGAAGAATAAAACTAAGACAAGAGGCATCACAATCCCAGACTTTAACCTCTACTACAAAGCGGTAATCAACAAGGCAGTATGGCACCAAAACAGACACATAGACCAACGGAATAGAATAGAAAAATCAGAAATGGACCCGCAAGCATATGGCCAACTAATCTTTGACAAAGCAGGAAAGAGTATTCAGTGGAAAAAAGCAGCTTGTTTAACAAATGGTGCTGGGAGAACAGGACGGCAACATGCAGAAGAATGAAACTATACCAATTCCTGACACTAATCACAAAAATAAACTCAAAATGGATGAAAGACCTGAATGTGAGACAGGAAACCATCAAAACCCTAGAGGAGAAAGCAGGAAAAAGTCTCTTTGCTGAATCAAAGACCTAAGCTGAATCAATTTCTTACACGACACATCTGCAAAGGCAAGGGAATTAAGATAAAAAATGAACTACTGGGACCTCATCAAGATAAAAAGCTTCTGCACGGCAAAGGAAACAACCAACAAAACCAATAGGCAACCAACGGAACGGAAAAAGATAATTGCAAATGACATATCGGATAAAGGACTAATATCTAAACTCTATAAAGAACTTAGCATACTCCACACCTGTAAAACGAATAATCCAGTGAAGAAATGGGCAGAAGATATGAATAAACACTTCTCCAAAGAAGACCTCCAAATGGCAAAAACACACATGAAATGATGCTCAATGTCATTCATCATCAGGGAAATATAAATCAAAACCACACTGAGATACCACCTAACACCAGTCAGAGTTGCTAAAATGAAGAAATCAAGAAACTATAGATGCTGGCGAGGATGTGGAGAAACAGGCACCCTCTTGCACTGTTGGTGGGATTGGAAACTGGTGTAGCCACTCTGGAGAACTGTGTGGAGATTCCTCAAAAAAATGGAAATATTACTACCCTGTGACCCAGCAATAGCACTGCTAGGAATCTATTCAAGAGATACAGGAGTGCTGATGCATAGGGGCACATTTACCCCGATGTTTATAGCAGCACTTTCAAAAATAGCCAAAAAATGGAAAGAGACTAAATGTCCATCAACTGACGAATGGATAAAGAAGATGTGGTATATATATATATACAATGGAATACTACGCGGCAATGAGAATGAATGAATTTTGCCTTTTGTGGCAACGTGGATGGAAGTGAAGGGTATTATGCTGAGTGAAATAAGTCAGTTAGAGAAAGACAGATACCATATGTTTCCACGTAAAGGTGGGCTTTGCGAGACTTAACAGAAATCCACGGGTGAGGGGAAGCGGGTAAGGAAAAAAGTCACAGAGAGAGAGGGAGAAAAAACATAAAAGACTCTTGAATACTAAGAACAAACTGGGGGATGAGGTGGGTATGGGATGGGGGAGAGTGGTGATGGGCACTGAGCAGGGTATGGGTTGGAATGGGTACTGTCTCTTTTATGGAAACCAATTTGACAGTAAAAGGTTTATAAAGAGAAAAAAAAAGTTAAAAAAGAAAAAAACTATGATGCACAGATATCATTGTTCGTTCTTTTGGGAGCGTTTCCCTGACATCGAGAAGCATGAGTTCTCATCTCGGGGACAAAGGAATTGGATGGTGCCCTTTCCATGCCCAATCCCTTAGCATAAACTATCTTCAGTAAACAGCACCGCACTAACACTAGCTGCCTGACGTTCTTTCAACAACTTCTCTGTGTGCCTGAGAACCAACACAGCAGGGTCCTCCTTTATCACAGCTTCAGAAGTCCAGCACAAATTCCGCCTCCCACACCTTATCTGTTGACCATAGAGTTCTGCAAAGCTTCAACTCTATTGGAAATAGCATCAGATGTCTTTTAACAGGGAGATCAGAGCAACCTAGTTAAAACTCACCACACTCTGGCCAAGGACCAAACCCTACCCACTGCAGGCAGGAACAGAGTCTGCAGAAGACTGACCTAAGGAATGGAGCAGCAATAACACAGCACCCAACTGCACACAGCAGTATATACAAGAGACACTTCTTGAAGCACCAGACCCTGTACATTATATGACCTCTCCTTCATAAAGGCATTACTCTCAGGAACAGGAAACATAACAGGCTTTCGAAACACAGAGAAGAAGGCTGTGACTTATACAAAGTGTCAAAACGGAGGAATTAATCCCTAAAGAAAGAACAAGAAAAGGTCATGGCCAGGGATCTAATGGAATCAGATACATAATATATCTGCTATAGAAATTAAAGGAACAATCATAAGGATACTATCTGTGCTTGAGAAAATCATAGAAGACACCAGGGAGTCCCTTACCTCAGAAATAAAAGAGTTTAGTACTAATCAGGGCAAAATGAAAAATTGAATAATCATAATTCAAAGCTAATTGAATCCAATGTCCACAAGAATGGAATAAGTAGAGAGATGAATAAATGATATGGAAAATAGAATTTCGTAAAATTATGTAAGGTAATGAACAAAAGGTGGAAATAAAAATCTTAGATCATGAAACTACACTTAGGGAAATGTAATAGCATTTATGTCATAGGACTCCTGGAAGGGAAAGGGAAAGCAAAGTGAGAAAAGGGAGAAGAACATTTATTAGAGGAAATTAGCGCTGAAAACTTCCCTAATTTTGAGAAGGACACAGAGATACAAATCCATTAGGCACAGAGAACTCCCATAATAATCAAGTAAAGTGGACCAACAACAAGATGTACTGCAGGGGCGCCTGGGTGGCTCAGTCCACCCACTTAATACCCCACTTACATCTGACCTTGGCTCAGGTCATGATCTCACGGTTCGTGAGTCTGAGCCCCTCGGTGGGCTCAGTGCTGACAGCTCAGAGCCTGGAGCCTGCTTCGGATCCTGTGCCTCCCTCTCTCTCTGCCCCTCCCCCGCTCAGTCTCTATGTCTCTCAAAAAATTAAATAAATATTAAAAAAAATTAAAAAAAAGATGTACTGCTTGGGGCGCCTGAGTGGCTCAGTCGGTTAAGCGTCCGACTTCAGCTCAGGTCATGATCTAATGGTTTGTGAGTTCGAGCCCCATGTCAGGCTCTGTGCTCACAGCTCAGAGCCTGGATCCTGCTTTGGATTCTGTGTCTCCCTCTCTCTGTGCTCATGCTCTGTCTCTGTCTCTGTCTCTCTCTCTCTCTCTCCCTCATAAATAAACATTTAAAAAAAAAGATGTACTGCAAACAAATTGGCAAAACATAATAATAGAGATAAAGGAAAAAATTTAAAAGCAGAAAGACAAAAGAAGTCCCTAACTTAAAAGGGAATACAAGTAATGTTAGCAACAGAACTCTCTACCAAAACTTGAAAGGCCAGAAAGGAGTGACATGATAGATTTAATGTATCGGAAATATATACAGCCAAGAATACTTTATCGAGTAAGGCTGTCATTCAGAATAGAAGGAGAGATAAAGAGTTTCCCAGATGAACTAAATTTAAAGGAATTTGTATCTACTAAACCATCCTTGAAAATTTATAAAGGAACTGTTTGTTTTTGAAGAAGATTAGAAAGATTCAGAGAAAATCTCCAGAAACAATGACAAGCAAAACTACAAATTGGCACTAAATTCTTATCTATCAATAACTTTTCTAAATGTGAATGTACTAAATGCTCCAATTGAAAGACATATGGTGTCAGAATGGATAAAAAAAAAAAAAACAGGACTCCTCTATATGCTGCCTATAAGAGACTCATTTATTTATTTTTAAATGTTTATTTAGTTTTGAGAGGAGCATGTGAGTGGGGTAGGTACAGAGAGAGAGGGGGACAGAGGATCACAGGCTGCACACTGAAAGCAGAGAAACTGGTGTAGGTCTCAAACTCATGAACCGTGAGATCATTACCTTAGCTGAAGTCATACACTTAGCTAATTGATCCACCTAGGTGCCTCTATAAGAGACTCATTTTAAACCTAAAGACACCTGAAGGTTGAAAGTGAAGAGATGGAGAAATATTTTTCATGCACATGGACATCAAAATAATCCTGGAGTATCCCTACTCATATCAAACAAAGTAGGTTTTAAACCAGAGACTGTAACAAGAGATGAAGAAGGCACTATATAATAATAAATGAGACATCCAACAAGAAGATCTAACAATTATAACAAACATAAAAGCGCTCATTGATAATAATACAATGATAGAAAGGGGACCTTAATACCCCACTTACAGCAATGGACAGATCATCTAAGCTGAAAATCAAAAAGGAACCAATGGCTTTGAATGACACACTGGATCAGATGGACTTAACAGATATATTCAGAACATTCCATTCTAAAATAGCAGAATATACATTCTTTTCAAGTGTACATTGATTTTCCAGAATGGATCACGTACTAGTTTACAAATCAAGCCTCAACAAGTACAAAAAGATTGATATCATATCGTGTTTATTTCAGACCACAATACTATGAAACTTGAATTCAGCCACAAGAAAATATTTGGAAAGACAACAAACACATGGGGGTTAAAGAAGATGCTACTAAGGAATGAATGGGTTAACCAAGAAATTAAAGAAGTAAAAAATGCATGGAAACTAATGAAAAACATCTGGGATGCAGGAAAAGTGGTCATAAGAGAGAAGTACATAATATATCAGGCCTACCTCAAGAAAAATCTGAAAATACACAACCTAAACTTAAAGGAGCTAGAAAAAGAACAACAAATGAAGTTTAAATCCAGCAGAAGGGAAATAATAAAGATTAAAGTAGAAATGAATGCTATAGAACCAAAACAAACAATAGAACAGATCAATGAAACCAGGAGTTGTTTCTTTGGAAAAATTAACAAAATTGAAAAATCCCTAGGCCGACTTATCAAAAACAAAAGAGAAAGGGACCCAAATCAATAAAATCATGAACGAGATAGGAGAGATCACAACCAACACCACAGAAATACAACTATAAGATCATATTATGAAAAATTATATGCCAACAAATTATGCAACCTGGAAAAAGTGGATAAATTCCTAGAAACCTGTAAACAATGAAAACAGAAACAGGAAGAAATAGAGAACTTGGGCAGACAGATAACTATCAAAATAATTGAACCAATAATCAAATATCTCCCAATAAAGAAAATTCCAAGATGAGATGGCTTCACAGGGGAACTCTACCAAACATGTAAAGAAGCGTTAATACCTATTCTTCTCAAATTGTTTAAAAAAAAATAGAAATGGTAGGAAAACGTCCAAATTCATTCTCTGAGGCCAATATTACCTTGATTCCAAAAGTGGCCTGAGACCCCACTAAAAAAGAGAACTATAGGCCAATATCCCTTATGAACATAGATGCAAAAATTCCCAATAAAATACTGACAAGTTGAATCTAATCTAGCAGTACATTAAAAGAATCATTCATCATGATCAAGTTGAATTTACTCCTGGGATGCAAGAGTGGTTAAATATTCCCAAATCAATTAATGTGATTCACCACATTAATAAACACACATACACACACACACACACACACACACACACACACAGCACAACATATGATCCCCTCAATAGATGCAGACGTTTTTAAGAAACTTCAGCATATATTCTTGATAATAACTCTCAACCAAGTGGGAATAGAAGGAAGATACCTGAACTTCATAAAGATGTATATGAAAGACTGATAGCTAATATAATCCTTAATGGGGAAAAACTTAGAGCCTTTCTCCTACAGTAAGGAACAAGACACGGATGCCTGCTCTTACCCTTACTAGTACTGATACACAAATTCAGTAATGTCGCAGGATACAAAATCAATGTACAGAAATCCATTATATTTTATGCACCAATAAAGAAGCAGCAGAAAGAGAAATCAAGGAATTGATATAATTTACAATTGCACCAAAAACCGTAAGATACCTAAGAATAACCCTAACCAAAGAGGTAATAGATCTCTACTCCAAATATAAAACACTTATGAGAGAAATTGAAGATGATACAAAGAAATGGAAAAACATTCTATACTCATGAAGAATAAATATGGTTAAAATGTCTATACTACCCAAAGTAATCTACACATTTATTATAATCCCTATTGTAATACCACCTATGGTTTTCACAGAGATAAAACAAAAAATCCGAAAATTTGTCTGGAACTACGAAAGACCCTGCATACCCAAAGCAATCTTGAAATGAAAAGGAGAACTGTAGGCATCACAATTCCGAACTTCAAGTTATATTACAAAGCTGTAGTGATCAAGACAGTATGCCCCTGGCATAAAAACAGACACATAGATTAATAGAAGAGAATAGAAAACCCAGAAATAGACCTACAATTATATGAATAACTAATATTTGACAAAGCAAGGAAGAATATCCAATGAAAAAAGACAGTCTCTTCAAAAAATGGTGCTGGAAAAACTGGATAGCAACATGGAAAAGAATGAATCTGGATCACGTTCTTACACCATACGCAAAAGTAAACTCAAAGTGGATTAAAGACTTAAATGTGAGTCAAGAAACCATAAAAATCCTAGATGAGAAAACAGGCAGTAACTACCTCTTTGACATTGCCTGTAGCAACTTCTTACTAGATGTGTCTCTTGAGGCAAAGGAAACAAAAGCAAAAATAAGCTATTTGGACTTCATTAAGATAAAAAATATTCTTCACAGCAAAGGAAACAATCAACAAAACTAAAAGGCAACCTATGGAATGGAAGAAGGCATTTGCAAATGATATATCTGGTAAAGGGTTACTATCTAAAGTGTATAAAGAACTTATAAAACTGAACACCCTTAAAACAACAATCCAGTTAAAAATGTGCAGAAGATATGAATAGAAATATATCCAAAGAAGACATACAGATGGCTAACAGACACATGAATAGATACTCAACATCACTGATCATCAGGCAAATATAAATCAAAACTACAATGAGATATTGCCTCACGCCTGTCAGAATGGCTAAAATTAACAAGTGAAACAGCAGATATTGGGGAAGATGCAGAGAAAGGAAAACCCTCTTACACTATTGGTTGGAATGCAAACTGGTGCAGCCACTCTGGAAATTAGCATGGAGATTCCTCAAAAAGTTAATTATATAACTACCCTATGGTCCAGAAATTGCACTACTGGGTATTTTCCCAAAGGATGCAAAACTACTGATCCAAAGGGCTACATGCTTCCTGATGTTTATAGCAACATTATCAAAAACAGCCAAGTAATGGAAAGAGCCCAAGTGTCCATTGACCGATGAATGGATAAAGAAGATGTGGTATACACACACACACACACACACACACACACACACACACACACACTGGAATATTACTAAGCCATAGTTAAGAGTCAGCTTAATGATTTGCCTCTCTCTTTTGAAATCACAACCTGAGGTCTTTGATCTCTGCCGTGAGGTACCCCCTGCATTCTTCTATGCTTTTTTCAGGCCCAGCGATTAGTTTTAAGATTTTAATTCTATATTCATGTTCTATTACGTTGCTTAATCTATTTTAATTAATTCTTGAGCTATCACTACTTCCTGTAATTTCTTTTGAGGAGAATTATTCCATTTCATCCTTTTGGCTAGGTGTGTTTTGAATTCTTTCTTGAGGTCGCCCTGGAGATGAAAAGAGACCGACACACAAACAGAAAAGCGAAACACTCAAGCGTCATGACAAATGATACAGACAAACAGTTCACAACAGAAAATAAAGAATAACAAATGACACTCTGAGGGCATGTGAACTGAAGTACCAGCTACACGTTAAGGACAAGGTGTGCACTGTGCTGATGGCAGAGCATATACTGAGAGAGTAATGACAGGTGCGGGGGGAAGAAGAAAATGAACTTTGACCAGGTAGAGTGACTGAAGGGCTCAATCCAGAAAGAGAGAAATCAGTATAAGGACAGATGCAAGGAAAAAGGAATGAAGATAGATGTTGCCCAGATGAACTATGTGGCCTGGTGATTCCAGAGAGAGAGATAGGAAAGTACAGAAGGAGGTGTAGAACATGCATTGAGAGAGTGGGTTAAAAGTCTGATTAAGCCAGCCAATACCCTGGATGGCTAGCTCAGAGGTGGGGATCGGTAAAAAGGAGAAAGGGGAGCATATATTTAAAACAGAAGAAATGACCTGGAGTTACTCCAGGCAGCAGTCTGAACTCTGCTGTTGTTCCTGCAGAAAGGCTTCTCTCCTATGAGGAGGGGTGTGGTTTGATGTAGTCGGGTCTCCCATCCATTGCCGCGGGGATGGCTTCCTGCAGCAGTTTTTTGTGGGCTTGGGAGACAACAATGGCATCCCCTCTGTCCCTTCTTCCTGGTCCCGGAGTTTCTAATTGCCCCTTTGTTTCAGTCCTCCCTCTTCAAGGGGCGCCGGCGTAGTGCGGTTTGTTGGGTTGTCGCGCGCCCCACATTTATCTGTGTTATTGAAACTCTTTGCCTGCTACACCAAGTGTCGCTGTAAATTGTGTCCCTGGATTAGAAGCGATCTGCAGGTGGCTTGGTGCCTCTGCATGACGCAGGCTTCCTGGGCCTCCGCTGCCGGCTCCAACATGAAGAGGGTTTTGCTAATAGTTCTGCTGTTAGCAACGTAATTTCTCTACAAAAGTCCTGTAGTTAGGGACTGGATGGTGGTGGTCTCTTCCTCTCTGTCCGTTTTTTCCCTCCTTCGGATATAGCCCGCTCCGCACTTTCCTGTATTTCTCCAAAGAAGCCTCTCCCTCCCCTCAGCTCTGTACCCTGCAGTTCGTTTTATCTGCCTCAGATTACACTCACGTTTCCTGGGGCGTTTTCTGGGTTTTGCTTTCCATTCCTTGTAGACTGGAATACCTTTCCTCCCAGACTCTTGGGGTTGAGAGTCCTTTGGTTTCAGTCCTTCATAGTTTGAAAGACAAGGGGAATACTGGGTCCCCCTACTCCTCCGCCATGGTGGCCGCCCCTCTTTAACGATTGTATCTTGAGCACTTTTATGTGCCAGTTCCAATTCTAGACCCGAGGGATACAGTCAAATAAGACAATCCTTGGCTTCCAGGAGCTCAGAGTTATATACATCACTCTGATAATCACAAGACCATGGTTTCTTGTCTCCTCTATGCCATTAGGGAACCAACTCATTCTATAGCCGTCTTCAAACTTCTCTCTATCGCCATCCATCTTACCTTCTTCCCTCCTCTGTCAGACAAATCTTAGCCCTTCTCCTACCCATTTTCTTTCTATACGAGCTTTGTATCCTATCCTTTTCACTTGTCTTTTCTCACTTTCCCCCTTCATATATAAAAACATATTTAAATCTTCCTGTATTAAAAATAGAGCCCCATCCTTATTCCTAGGGCCTGGAGAGACCACAGCATAATGGTGTTGTTCCATCTAGTATTAGTCAAAACCTTGTAACAACAGGAACTCAGGAATCAACGTTATTTATAAATGGTGATAGATGGTTTCAGGATGGTCTGTTAGCAGGGTGAAAGGTGCCTAGTTTAGTGGTAGTAGGAGTGTGGGAGTGATAGTAATGATCAATATTGTCCAGAACCAAATAAGATCTAGTTCTAGAAAACCTGATTACCAATGTAGGGACTGAGGCATAGGAAATTAGTATGGGACTTAACTGAGATGCAAGGTGGAAACTGGGTATTATGAACCAGTGGAAATCCTGATGTCTCAAATGAGACAAAACGTCAAGTCAGGCTATTGGCCCCATTGATGTAGTGGTGAGTTCAGTGTTTGGGGCCACAGTTCTCTATCTTACCCATGGTAGGCTTATTCTTAGCAACTAGAGCCAACTAAATCTATATGAGCATGTCAAGTAGCCCCGAAGGAGAAGGATCCAACTGGGTAAGATCTTGCAATTTAAATAAGGAGATGTTGGAGAAAGAACATTCAAAGTAGAGCAAATAACATGAGGAAAAAGCACAGTATGAAAAGTGTGGCATATTCAAAGAACATAGAATACTCTGGTATGGCTAGAGCATGAGTGGCTTATCCAGGATGTGAGACTGGAAAGTAGATTGAGATGAGACTGAGGGCCTTGAATGCCAGGCTAAAGAGTTTGTAACTTGGTACTGAATTAAATCTGCTATTGCTATCCCATAACTGGGATCTTGGGATGTGATTCAGTGGTGTGCTGTTGTTTTTTCTTATAAAGTATATGATAGTTTCCTCACAAGATTGTCTATTTTCACATTGGAAAATTGGAAGCCAGGAAGTGAAGTTTTTTTTTTTGTTTGTTTGTTTGTTTAAAGTAGCATAAATGGAAAAGGCAGAATTTAAACCTGGTTCAATTCCTTTAACATAATCTAGTATAGTATTCAGTTAGAAGCAAGGACTTATAGCAGCATTATCAACAATAGCCAAATTATGGAAAGAGTCCAAATGTCCATTGATTGATGAATGGATAAAGAAGATGTGGTGTATATATATTTAATATATATGTGGATAAAGAAGATATGGTGTATACAATAATATATAACATATATATATATATATATATATATATATATATATATAATGAAAAGAATGAAATCTCGCCATTTGCAGTGATGTTGATGGAGCTAGACAGTATTATGCTAAGAAAAATAAGTCTGTCAGAGAAAGACAAATACCATACGATTTCACTTATATGTGGAATTTTAGAAACAAAAAAAATGAACAAAGAGGGAAAAAAAAGAGAGACAAACCAAGAAAGAGACTTTTAAGTATAGAGAACAAACTGGTGCTTACCATAGGGGAGATGGAGTAAACAGGTGATGGGGATTAAGGAGTGCGCTTGTGATGAGCAGCATGTGTTGTATGGAAGTATTGAATCAGCAAATTGTCCACCCGAAACTAATATTACCTTTTATGTTAACTAACTGGAATTTAAATAAAAACTTGAAAAAAGAAGCAAGGACTTTTGAGTCACATTTGGGTTTGAATCTTATCTCCATCTCTAGCTGTGCAACCTGAAGGAAGTTAGATCTCTGAGCCTCAGGCTCATTCCTCATCTATAAAACGTGGACAACAGTAGTAACAAAGGCTTCTGTGAGGTTATAAGTAAGTATCGCATGTAAAATGCATAATATAACAACTGGCAAATGGTCCTCAATAAATGGTAACTTTATAGTATTATATATAATTTAGATAAAAATGTTATTTTACTTGCAAAATTTGCCCAGATTAGTTGACTAAAAGGAGTTGATACAATAATATACTTATCTGGAGGTAGTTCACATTAGTTATTTCTAATCATGCCCAGTAGTTTGAGGCTGTGGTCATATTCGGATCCAAAATAATGCTTGTTCTGCAGCTGCATTTGCAAGTCAGCTTCATTGATTCATTCAACAGATATTTATTTGGTTGATAAATATATATCACTATATACCAGAGACTGTTTCATGTACAGTGAACAGGACAGATGAAGTCTCTGCCCATGTATATCTTACATTATAGTGGTGTAGCAGGGGGTGGGAGGCTGATAATTAGATAAAATAATTTACTTTTAGTAAAAAATAGATAAATAATTTTATATAGTGATAAATGCTATGATGACAATCAAATGGGCAATTTGGCAATAGTTGACTGGTGGGGTTGGAGATAGTACTGGGCAACTTTATAGGGGTTTATACTAGAAAGCCTCTAAAAAGGTAACATCGTTGGTATGACCCAAATTTTGAAAAAGAATTAGCCTTGGGTAGAGCTGGAGAAATAGTGTTTTAGTCATGAAGAACAATTATTTCCAGTCTCTGAGATAAGATCAAATTTGATGGTATGTTTAAGAAACTGAAAGAAGTTCATTGTGACTGGGGTGAACACTGGGGACAGAGTGATAGAAGATGTAGTTTGATAAGCAGACAGGGATCAGATCATGTAGGGTTTTACAGGTCATAGTAAGAAATGTTCTTTCAATTCTAAGGACAACAGAGAATGCTGGAAGGTTTTAAGCTGAAGGAAGTAATGTGATCGATTTTTGTTTTTTAAATATATTGATTTATTTTGCGAGAGAGAGATAGAGAGTGAGTGGAGACAGGGCAGAGAGAGATGGAGACAGAGGACCCTAAGCAGATTCCACCCTGTCAGCGCAGAAGCTGATGTGGGGCTCGAACTCATGAACTGTAAGATCATGACCTGAGCTGAAATCAAGAGTCGGTTGCTTAGCCAACTAAGGCACCCAGGAGCCCCGAATTTATATTTTTTGATAATAGCTTTTGCTTGCTGGATACAGTGATAAGCACATTACATGTATTTGCCTTATTTTAATCCTCATGTAATCCAAATCCAATAGGGTATTATGGTTGTTTTTTAAATTATTTTGACGATTGTGAAATCTGAAGTTTCAGGAGATTAACTTTTCAAAAGTCGTAAAATTGGTAATTGATATAACCAGAATTTGAGTTTGGGTCTGTCTGATCCCTGCACCTACTATTTTTTTATTGTGGTTTAAAAGAAAATATGTGTCTATAACAAAATTTGCTATTTTGATCATTTTTAAGTGTACAGTTAAGTGATATTGATTACATTGAAAATTATGTGCAATCACCACCACTACATTGTTCTAAAGCCCTTTCGTCATCCCACATACAAACTCTGTAGCCATTAAGCAATAATTCACCTTTCTACCTTCTCCTCAGCTCCCAATAAACTCTAAGCTACTTTCTGTCTCTATGAATTTTTCTAATCTACATACTTCGTATAAGCGGAATCATACAATACTTGTCTTTTTGTGTCTCACTTATTTCACATAGTGTGATATTTTCAAGGTTCATTCATGTTGTAGAAATCAGAAGTTCATTCATTTTTATAGTTGAATATTACATTGTATGTATATACCACGATTTGTTCATTAATTCATCCATTGTTGAATGCTTTGATGGTTTCCAGCTTTTGGCTATTGTGAATGATTCTTTAATAAACAAGAGCAACCAAGTATCTGTTTGAGTCCCTGTTTTCAATTCTTTTGAAAGGATATGTACTTAGGAGGGGAATCGCTAGGTCATACTGTAATTGTATGTTTAAATTTTTAAGAAAATTGCAAAATGTTTTCAAAGGTGGATGTAACACTTTATATTCCTGTCAGCAGTGCAGTGTTTTCAATTTCTCCACATCCTTGCTGACACTTGTTATTTTCCATACTTTTTATTATAGCCATCCAAGTAGGTATGCAGTAGTAATGATGTTGTGTATCTTTTCTTGGTTATATTGTCATTTGTATATTTGGAGACAGAGAGAAAAGTTTATTCAAATTTTTCCTTTATATTTTTTGCCCATATTTCTTAAAAATTGAGTTACTTGTGTGAGTGTTGTTCAGTTGTGAGAGTTCTTTATGTATACTAGACACCAGATCCTTACCAGATGTATAATATGCAAATATATATTTTTCGTTCTGTAGATTATCTTTTTAGTTTCCTGACAATATCCTTTGATGCACAAAAAATTTTAATTTTTGTGAAATCTAGTTTGTTTTTTTCTTTTGTTGCTTGCGACTTTGGAGTTACATCTAATAATCCATTGCCATATCCCGGGTCATGAAAACTTACCTTTATTTTTTTTCCTAAGAGATTTATGATGTTAGCTATCATATTTAGGTGATCAATCCATTTGAAGTTAATTTTTGTATATGGCATAAGGCAGAGGTCCAACTTTATTCTTTGGCATATGGAAATCCAGGTGTCCCAGCACCATTTATCGAAGACATAATTTACTTCCCCCGTTGAATGATATTGATACCCTTGTCAAAACTCATTTGGCCACAGATGTCTGAGTTTATTTCTAGATAGTCACTTCTCATTTGTTCCATATGTTAACCTTATGCCAGTACCACACTGTCAGATTACTATAGATAGTTTCATGGTAACTTTTGAAATTGGAAAGTGTGAGCTCTCCAATTATATTCTTTTTCAAAAATATTTTGGCTATTCAGGGCCACTTATGATTTCATATGAATATGAGGGTCAATTTTTACATTTCTTCAAAAAAGGTTGGATTTTGATAAAGATTGCATTAATCTGTAGATCAGTTTTGAGAGTACAGTCATGTTAACAGTAATTAGTCTGTAATCAATCTATTTAGGTCTTCTTCAATTTCTTTCACAATATTTTATAGCTTTAAGTGGAAAAGTCTTTCAACTCCTTTGTTAAATTTATTTCTAGGTAATTTATTCTTTTGGATACTATTGTAAATGGAGTTGTTTCATTAATTTTCTTTTTTCAGGTTGTGCATTGGTGGTGTATAGAAACATAGCTGGTTTTCTTGTGTTGATTATGTCCCCTATAATATCGCTGAATTCATTGGTTAGCTCTTGTAGCTTTCCTGTGGATTTTTTTTTAATTCGTATATATAGAATCATGCCATTTGTGAAGAAACACAGTTTCACTTCTTCCTTTCCAATATGCATGTATTTTATTTATTTGTCTTGCCTCATTGCCCTGTTTAGTACTTCCAGTACAATGTTGAATAGCAGTTGTGAAAGCAAGCATCCTTATGTGTTTCTTGACCTTAGGGGGGTAGCTTTCAGCCTTTTGACATTTAGTATGATGCTATCTGTGCATTTTTAATGAATGCCTTTCATTACGTTAAGGAAATTCTCTTCTATTCCTAAATACCAAATATTTTTATTATCAAAGTGTTTTGAATTTTGTCAGATGACTTCTCTGCATCAATTCAAATGTGTTTTTTCTTTACTTTACTAATGTGGTGTTTTACATTGATTTTCTATTTTTACTGAAGTATAATCGGCATACAATATTATATTAATTTCACAATATAATGAGTTGGAATTTTATACATTATGAAATGATCACTATGATAAGTCTAGTTACCATCTATCACCATATGGTATTATTACAATATCATTGTCTTTATTGTCTACACGCTACTGTACTTTACATGCATGTGACTTATTTATTTTGTAAGTGGAGTTTTGTACTTCTTAATACCCTTCACCTATTTCGCCCATTCCCCTAACACCTCCCTTCTGCCAATCACCAATTCTTTATTTTTATGAGTCTGTTTCTGTTTTGTTTTGTTTTGCTTATATTTGTTTTATTTTTTATAATCTATATATAAGTGGAATCATACAGTATTTGTCTTTCTGTGTCTGACTTACTTTACTTAGCATAATACCATCTAGGTACTTTATGTTGTCACAAATACTAATATTTTGTTCTTTTATGGCTGAGTAATATTCTTGTGTGTGTGTGTGTGTGTGTGTGTATGTGTGTGTGTATGGGTGTGTGTGTAAAACTTCTTTGTTATCCACTCATTTATCAATGGACACTTGGGTTGCTTCCAAATCCTGGCTATTGTACATAATGCTGCTATGTAGATAGGGGTACACATATGTTTTTAAATTAATGTTTTCATTTTCTTTGGATAAATACTAAGAAGTGGAGTTGCTGGATCATAGTGCAGTTCTATTTTTGATTTTTTGAGAAAATTCCATAATGTTTTCCAGAATGGCTGCACCCTTTACATTCCCATCAACTGTGCACAGGGTTTCTCTTCTTCTATCTCCTCGCCAACACTTGTTATTTCTATTTTTTTTTTTTGATAGATGACCATTCTGACTGGTGCAAAGTGATATCGCATTATGGTTTTGATTTGCATTTCCCTGATGATTAGTGATGTTGGGCATCTTTTCATTTGTCTTTGGCCATCTGTATGTCTTCATTGGAAAATGTCTATTTAGGCCCACTTCCCGCTTTTAAATCAGATAATTTTTTTTAGGTAGAATTGTATGAATTCTTTATTTTCAATATTAGCCCTTTATATCAGATATATAACTTACAAAT
This sequence comes from Paguma larvata, assembly GCA_030068075.1. Lineage (NCBI taxonomy): Eukaryota > Metazoa > Chordata > Mammalia > Carnivora > Viverridae > Paguma > Paguma larvata. Next base: position 51,483,667 of record CM057830.1, on the reverse strand, counting down.
ACCCTCTCCCATTCAGTAGGTTACTTTTTGTTTTGTATACAGTTCCTTCACTGTGTGAAAGCTTTTTAGTTTGTTGTAGTCACAATAGTTTATTTCTGCTTTTATTACCCTGGCCTGAAGAGACAGATCCAAAAAAATATTGCTAAGACTGATATCTAAGAGTTTACTATCTATGTTTTCCTTAGAATTTTATGGTTTGTGGTCTCATATTTAGGTATTTAATCCATTTTGGGTTTATTTTTATATATGGTGTAAGAAAATAGTCCAATTTAATTTTTTTTTTTTGCATGTAGCCCTCCATACCATTTTATGAAGGGACAGTCTTTTCCTAGTTGTAAATTTTTGTCTGTTTTGCCATAGATTAATTGACCATATAAGTGCAGTTTTAGTTTTGGGGTCTCTATTGTGGTCCATGGATCTGTATGACTGGTTTTATGTCAGTATCATAGTGTTTTGATTACTATAGCTTTGTAGTATGCCTCGAAATGTAAGATTTTGATACCTCCAGTTTTGTTTTTCTTTTTTAAGATTTCTTTGGATATTCGGGATCTTGTATGGTTTCATACTAGTTTCAGGATTATTCTAGTTCTGTAAAAAAAACAGTTTGCATTTTAATAGGGTTTGCATTAAATGTGTAGATTGCCTTAGGTAGTATGGGCATTTTAACAATATTGATTCCTCCAATACAAGACCACAATATATCTTTCTTGCATCAATGCCTTACAGTTTTAAGATTATAGGTCTTTAACCTCCTTGGTTAAAGTTATTCCTGGATTTTTTATGCAATTGTAAATGGGATTGTTTTCTGTTAACTCAGTATATAGAAATACAAAAGATTTCTGTATATAAATTTTGTATCCTGCAACTTTACTGAATTCAATTTTACTTCTAATAGATTTTTTATAGAATCTTTAGGGTTTTCTATATATAGCATCATACCATTAGCAAAGAATGAGTTTTGCTTTTGAGTCTTGATGCCTTTTATTTCTTTTCCTTGTCTAATTACTGTGGCTATGATTTACAATACTATATTTGACAAAACTGATGAGAAGAACATCATTGTCTTGCTCCTGATCATAGAGGAAAAAAGTTTGCGGCTTTCTAAAATTACATACAATGTTAGCTGTGGCTTTGTAATATACAGCCTTTACTATGTGGAGATATGTTTCCTCTATAGCCAGTTTGTTAAAAGTTTTTAATTATGAATAGATGTTGAATTTTGTCAAATACTTTTTCTGCATCTATTGAGATGATAACATGATTTTTAGCCTTCATTTTGTTAATTTTTTATATCGCTTTGATTAGTTTACTGATATTGAGCCACCCTTGCATCCTGGAGATAAATCCTACTTGGTCATAGTATATGATCATTTTAGTGTGTTACTGAATTCAGTTTGCTAATATTTTTTTCAATATTATTTGCATCTATGTTCATCAGGGATATTGGTTTGTAAATTTAATTATCATCTCTATCTGGTTTTGTTATCAAGGTAATGTTGGCCCCATAGAATAAGTTTGAAAGCATTCTTGATTTTTCAATTTTATTATTTTTAGTTGGAGAAGAATATTTACTCTTAATTAAATGTTTGGTAAAATTCACCTGTGAAGACATCTGTTTCTTGACTTTTGTTTTTTGGGAATTTTTTGATAATTAATTCAATTTCACTGTTAGTTATCAGTCTGTTAAGATTTTCTATTTTTTCTTGAGTCAGTGTTGGAAGATGTATATTTCTAGGAATGTATTCATTTTTTTCTAGGATGCCCAATTTGTTGACATGTAATTTTTCCTACTAGTCTCTTTAATTTTTTCTATTTCTGTAGTGTCAGTTTTAACTTATTTCCTTTATAATTTTATTTATTTGAGTTCTCTTTCTGTTTTTCTTGATGATACTGGCTAGGGTTTTATCAGTTTCATTTATCTTTTTAACGAACCAGATTTTAGCTTCCTTCGTCTTCTCTTTTGTGGTTTTAGATTCCATTTGATTTATTTCTACTCTGTATTTTATTATTTCCTTTCTTCTACCAACTTTAGGCTTCATTTACTTTTCCTTTTAGTTCTTTTAGGTGTAAGGTGATTATTTATTTAAGATTTTTCTTTTTTCTTGAAATAGACCTGTATCACTATAAACTTTCTTCTTGGCTTGCTTTTGCTGCATCCCTTACATTTTGTAATGCTGTGTTTTCATTTTCATTTGCCTTGGGGCATTTAAAATTTTTTTTTCATTGATCAATTGTTTAGAATCATGTTGTCTATCCTTCAAGTGATTTTTTTCCATTTATTCCTTGTAATTAATTTCTAGTATCATGTCATTATGGTTATAAAAGTTCTTTGATATGATTTCAATCTTATTAAATTTATTGAAACTTGTTTCATGGTCTAACATATGATCTGTCCTGGAGAATGGTTTGTGTGCACTTCAAAGAATGTGTATACTGTTGTTTTTGGATGGAATTCTCTATATACATCTGTTAGTCCCTCTGGTCTAATGTGTTATTTAATACAAGTGTTTCCTTATTGATTTTCTATCTGGATGACTTATGCATTGATTTCAGTGAGACGTTAAAATCCCTCAGTATTATTGTATTGCTCTCAATTTCTCTCTTTAAGTAGGTTAATATTCTCCATATATATTTACTCCACATTTTGGGGTGCATATATATTTTTAAATGTTGGATATTGCTGAATCGACCCCTTTATCACTTGTAGTGCCCTTTTCTTTTTTTCAAATTGCAGTATGTTTTAAAGTGCATTTTTTTCGATATGAGTATAGCTACACTAGTTTTCTTTTTGTATACATTTGCATGGAAGACCTTTTTTCATCCCTTCACTTTCAGTCTGTGTGTGTCTTTAGATCTGAAGTTAGTCTCTTATAGGCAGCCTATAAATGGGTCTTGTTTTTTATCCATGCAACCACCCTGTGTCTTTCGGTTGGAATATTTAGCCCATTTGTATTTAAAATAATTATTAATCGGTATGTACTTATTGCCATTTTGTTAAGTGTTTTTTGGTTGCTTTTGTAGTTCTTCTATGTTCCTTTCTTTTGTTCTCTTACTTTGTGATTAAAAAATTTTAATGTTGTGTTTGTATTCCTTTCTTTGTGTGCGTGTGTGCGTGTGTGTGTGTGCGTATTATAGGTTTTTGGGTTTTGGCTACCATGACGTTTATATGTGACGACCTATGTATACAACAGTCTATTTTATGTTGATGGTTGCTTAAGTTTGAATGCATTCTAAAAGCACTCAAGTTTTATTCCCTCCCTCCATCCCAGACTTTATATTTTCCAAACCATATTTTAAATCTTTATTTTTGAGTATCCAGAAACTAATTACTGAAGATACAGTTGATATTTCTACTTCTGTCTTTTGACCTTCATAGTAGCCTACAAGTAAGCGGTTGTCATTTCCTGTATGTTTGCTTTTAAAAGTGAGACTTTTTTTTCATAATTTTCTTCTATCTAGTAATAGCCTTTCTTTTCCACTTAAAGAAGTCTTTTTAATATTTCTTGTAAGCCTGGTTTAATGTTGTTGAAGTCCTTTAAAAACTTGCGTTTGTTTAGGAAACTAGTTTTCCTTCAATTTACAATGACAACCTTGCTGGGTTGAATATTCTTGGTTGTAGGTGTGTTTTTTTTTTTTTCCTTTCTCCACTTTTTTGTTGTTGTTGTTTATTTATTTTGAGAGAGAGATAGAGAGCAAGAGTGAGCATGAGTGGGAGAGGGGAAGAGAGAGAAAGAGAGAGAGAGAGTCCCAAGCAGTCTCTATGCTGTCAGCACAGAGCCTGATACATGGCTCAATCTCATGAACTGTGAGTTCCTGACCCGAGCCAAAATCAAGAGTCAGATGTTCACCTGACCGATCTACCCAGGCACCCCGCTTTCTCTATTTCAGTTCTATCACTGCCACTCTCTTCTGTCCTACAAAGTTTCTGCTGATAGATTAGCTGATAGTCTTATGGGGGTTCTCTATACATAACTAGTTAATTTTTTGCTGCTTTTGAGATTCTGTCTTTAAGTTTTGACATTTTAATTGTAATGTTTCTTGATGTGGACCTCTTTGGCTTCATCTTGTTTGGGGCTCTCTGTGTTCCTGGACCTGGATGTCTGTGTCCTTCCACAGATTAGGTAAGTATTCAGCAGTTATTTCTTCTAATATGCTTTCGTCCCCTCTTTTTTCTCTCTTCTGCTTTTTAGACTCCTGAAAGCAAATGTCAGAGTACTTAGTGTTGTATCAGAGGTCCCTTAAACCATTCCCATTGTTTTAAATTATATATCTATATCTATATATCTATATCTATATCTATCTATCTATCTATCTATCTATCTATCTATCTATCTATTATCTATCTATCTATCTATATTTTTTTGCTATTCTATTTGGGTGACTTCTACTAACCTGTCTTCCAGATTACTGATCTATTGTTATGCATCATCTGCTGTAGATTCTGTCTACTATATGGTTTTTTCATTTCAATTATTGTACTCTTCAGCTCTGATTTTTTTTCTTATATAATTTCTGCCTCTTTGTTGAAGTTCTCACTGTTTATCCTTTCTTCTCTAGAGTTCCCTTGACATCTTTATGACCCTTATTTTGACCTCTTTATAAGGCTCGTTGCTAATCCCTGTTTCATTTAGTTCTTTTTCTGAGGTTTTGTCTTGTTCTTTTGTTTGGAACATATTATTCTGTCTTCCCATTTTACATGACTATCAGTGTTTGTTTCCATGAATTAAGTAGTTCAACTATATCTCCCATTCTTGAAGGAGTGGGCATATTTAGAGCATGTCCTGAGGGGTACAGAAATATAATCTCCCCCAGTCACAAGAACCAGGCATTCCAGAGGTGCTCCCTTTCTGGGCTTCATGCACTTTTCTCTTGTGGTTAGACAGTGATTAGTGTAGGTGTGCTGATGTGCAGGACTGGCCCCCAAACTGGCTGGATGCAATGCCTACTATCGCTATGGTTGCATTGGTGGGTATGGTTAGCTTCCAATGAGGCTATCTGAGAACCCTGGCTGTGGACGCTAATGTCATACTTTTGGGTGGGGTTAGCCCTCCAGTGCAGCTACCTGCATGGCTTGGCCAGGACTGTTGCAGGCATGCTTCTGGGTGGGATTGCCCCGCCTCAAATGATGGGAATGTTTTGGGTTGGTATGGTTCTAAGTGGAGGCCACTCACGTGGTATGACAGAGCAGGAGCTTTTTTGTGGCCATGTCCACATGCTGGGTGTGGCAACATGAGAGGCACTTTGAGGGGACTCCAGATTTTGTTGTGGCCACCTGCCTGATTTGGTGGGTCAGGAGCCGCTTTGCAGGCGTTTCCTGTTCCAGCCAAACTTGCTCACAGGATGTGGTATAGCAGGTGAAGTTTTGGAGGTACATTTGCCAGGGCAGGCAGGTTGAGAGTGTTGGGTTCCCAGGAGAATGCTGGGCAGGGTAAGCGATGCTAACAAAATAGATGGAGATTTTCAGAAATGGTGCCCTACAGTGCTGGGCCAGCTAGGTAGAAGAAAAGTAAAACAAACAAAACAAAACAAAAATCTCACCCACCCCCACTTTTATTCCTGGAAAAAGCTGCCCCTTCAGCACATACCTTAAAATTACTGGTGTATAGACATACAGTTGATTTCTGTACTTTGATTTTTATATCCTGTGAATTTGATGAATTTATGTATCAATTCTAGCAGTCTTTTGGTGGAGTCTTTTAGGTTTTCCATGTAGAGTATCATGTCATCTGCAAAGAATGTAAGTTTGAGGTTTTCCTTACAAATTTGGGTATATTTTAATTCTTTTTGCTAATTGTTGAGGCTGAGACTTCCAGTTCAATATGGTGAACAACAGTGGTGAGAGTGGACATCCCTGTTGTGTTTCTGACCTTAGGAGAGAACCTCTCAGTTTTTCCTCATTGAGGATATTAGCTGTGGGTCTTTCACGGATGACTTTTATGGTGTTGAGGTATGTTCCTCCTATTGCTACCATTTTGAGGGTTTTTATCAAGTAAGGATGGTGTATTTTGTCAAATGCTTTTTCTATATCTATTGTGACTCACATTGATTGATTTGAAAATATCGAACTAGCCCCACAGTCCAGGAATAAGTTCCACTTGATCATCATGAATAATTCTTTTAGTGTATTGTTGAATTTGACTTGCTAGTATTTTGTTAAAATATTTGCATCCATGTCCATCAAGGATATTGACCTGTAATTCTCCTCTTTAGGGGGTCTTTTTTGGGTTTTGGAAGCCAGTTAATGTTGCCTTCACAAAATACGTTTGGAAGCTTTCCTTTAGTTTCTATTTTTTTTTTTTGGAAAGTTCAAGAAGAATAGATATGGGTGGGGGCCAACATGGCGGAGGAGTAGGGGGATCCAGTATTTCGCTTGTCCTTTAAACTGAGAATGACTGAAACCAAAGTCTCTCTCAATTCCAAGAATGGGGGAGAAAAGGTGCTGCAGCCTACAAGGAACGGAAGGTGAAACCAGAAACACCCCAGAAAACGTGAGTTTAATCTGGGATGGATAAAACAAACTTGGGGAGCTAAGCTGAGGGGATGGTGAGCGACTTTAGAGATAGCTTGGAAAGTGCCGTTCAAACAACATCTGAACTAGAGGGCCAGAGAGGGTGAGACCCCTACCATCCAGCCCCTAAATGCAGGGCTTTTGAAGAGAAGTTTGGTGGCAAACAGCAGCACTCCCCTCGTGCAGCTGGTCCCGCGCAACCACAGTCCCGCGCCGCCGACATGCGAGCCGCCGGGACTGGCAGCAGGGACCCAGTCAGCACAAGTCGCCGCCGCCTGCAGAGCACCTCTAACCCCGGCACAATTACAGTGAAATCGGGTGTAGCAGGCAGCCGTGTCACCGTCCAGTGAACTGCACGAGGCCGGCGCCCATGGTAAGAGAGGACAGAAATGAAGGGGCGAATAAAGACTCCAGGACTGGTGGCGAGGGACTGGAGAGACGCCATTGTTGTCTCACAAGCCGGGAAGTCACCCCAAAAGCCATCCCTGCGGCAGTGGAGGCGGGACCCGCCTACACCAAACCACGCCTCTCCCCACAGGAGTGACACCTAACAGCGGGAGCGACTGATGCCAAGTGCAGAATGCTACCTGGAGTAAATCCAGGTCATTTTTTCTTTTTAAAATTAATCCCTCCCTTTCTCCTTCTTACCGATCCCCACCCCTGAGCTGGTTATCCAGGGTACTGGCTGGCTTAAACATTCTTTTAACCCACTCTCTCAAGGCATGTTCTACACCTTCTTCTATACTTCCCTATCCCTCTTTCAGGAATAACCAGGCCGCATAAGTTCATCTGGGCAACATCTATCTTCATTCTTTTTTGCTTGCACCCGTCCTGGTTTTGATTTCTGTCAGTCTGGATTAAACCCTTTAGTCGCTCTACCTGGGCAAAGTCCATTTCATTCCTCTCCCCGCACCTGTCATTATTCTCTCTGTATATACTCTGCCACCAACACACTACATACCCTGTCCTTAACGTGTAGCTGGTACTTCAGGACATTGCCCTCAGAGAGTCATTTGTTATTCTTTTTTCTGTTGTGAACTGCTTGACTGTATCATTTGTCGGTACATTTGAGTATTCTGTTTTCTCTTTGTCTGTTAGGCTGTTTTCCTTTTCAGGGCAACTTCAAGAAAAAATCCAAAACACATCTAGCCAAAATGAGGAAATGGAAGAATTCTCCTCAAAAGAATCTTCAGGAAGTCTGACAGCTCAAGAATTGATGAAAACAGATATAAGTAACATAACAGAACATGAATATAGAATGATAATCATAAAACTAATTGCTGGGCTTGAAAAAAGCATAGATGAATGCAAGGGATCCCACGCAGCAGGGTTCAAGGACCATAAAAACAATCAGGAAGAAGTAAAAAAAGAACTTGGATGAAAAACAAGGCAAATTGGAAGCAGCCACAGCACGGATTGAAGGGGCAGAAGAGAGAGTAAGTGCATTAGAAGATAAAATCATTGGAAAAGAGGAAGCAGATAAAAAGAGAGAGAAGCTGATCCAGGAAAAGAAAAGGAGAATTCGAGAGCTGAGCGATGCACTCAAACAATATCCTTATCATAGGACTTCCAGTGGAAGAAGAGAGAGAGAAAGGAGTCGAAGGGGTACTTGAACAAATGATTGCTGAGAACTTTGCCAACATGAGGAAGGAAATGGGCATGGAAATCCAAGAGGCACAGAGAACTCCCCTCAGACGTAACTTGAATAGACCTTCTGCATGACACATCATAGTGAACCTGGCAAAACATAAAGATAGGGAGAGAATCCTGAAAGCAGCTAGGGACAAAAGAACCTTAGCATACAAAAGCAGTCACATAAGGGTTGTAGCAGACTTATATACAGAAACTTGGCAAGCCAGAAAGAAATGGCAGGACATCTTCAATGTGATGAGCAGGAAGGACATGCAACCAAGAATTCTGTATCTGGCTAGCCTGTCATTCAGAATAGAAGGAGAGATCAAGGTTTTTCCCAACAAACAAAAATTGAAACTACCAGAGACAGCCTTACAAACATGAAACTTACAGATAATACAGTACCTGTAAGCCCATAGTTTTCAATATTAACACTGAATGCAAATGGCCTAAATGTGCCAATCAAAAGACCCAGGGTAACAGAATGGATTAAAAAACAAGACCCATCTATTTGCTGTCTTCAGGAAACTCCTCTGAAACCTGAGGACATCTTTAGATTGAAAGTGAGGGGATGGAGAACTATTTACAATGCTACTGGAAGTCAGAAGAAAGCTGGAGTAGCCACAATTATATCAGAAAAACTAGACTTTATTTTTTTTTTAATTTTTTAACGGTTATTTATTTTTGAGAGACATAGAGACAGAGCGTGAGCAGGGGAAGGGCAGAGAGAGAGGGAGACACAGAATCCGAAGCAGGCTCCAGGTTCTGATGAGCCATCAGAACAGAGCCCGACGTGGGACCCGATCTCACAGACGTGAGATCGTGACCTGAGCCGAAGTCGGTTGCTTAACCAACTGAGCCACCCAGGCGCCCCAGGAAAACTAGACTTTAAAGTAAACGATGTAATAAGAGATGAAGAAGGACATTATATAATAGTCTCAGGGACCATCCAGCAGGAAGAGCTAATAGTTATAAATATCGATGCGCCGAATTCGGCGGCACCCAAATTTGTAAAACAACTAATTACAAACATTAGCAACCTTATTGATAAAAATGTCCTAATAGTAGGGACCTTAACACTCCACTCTCAGCATTGGATAGATCCACAAAACAGAAAATCACCACAGAAACAATGGCCCTGAACGACACATTAGAACAGATGGGCCTAACATATCTTCAGGGTTCTTCACCTTCCTGCACCCAGGGTCCTTTGCATTCCAGAAGCAAAGGAATTTATATTCTTCTCAACTGCAAACGGTATATTTTCCAAGATAGACCACATTGTGGGACACAGGAAGGCTCTGAATAAATATAAAAGAATTGAGATCATACCGTGCACACTGTTATACCACAATGCTCTGAAACTTGAAATCAACCACAGGAAAAAGCCTGGAAAATACCCAAAAACATGGAGCCTAAGAAATAACCTACTAAAAGTCGAGTGGGTCAACCAAGCTATCAGAGTAGAAATTAAAAAATACATGGGAACAAATGAAAATGAAAATACAACAATCCAAACGCTATGGGGTGTGGCAAAGGCAGTCCTGAGAGGGAAATATATTGGAATCCAGGCCCACCTCAAGAAACAAGAAAAATCAATAACACAAATTCTAACAGCAAGCCTAAAAAAACTAGAAGCAGAACAACTAAAACAACCCAAAACTAGCAGAAAGAGAGAAATAACAAAGATCAGGGCACAAATTAATCATATGGAAACATAAAAAGTAGTGGAACAAATCAATGAAACCAAGAGCTGGTTCTTTGAAGAAATAAACAAATTAGACAACCCTCTAGCCAGGCTTCTCAAAACGAAAAGAGAGAGAACTCAAATAGATAAAATCGTGAATGAAAAAGGGGTAATTACAATCAATCCCACAGAAATACAAGCAATCATCACAGAATACTATGAAAAACTATATGCCACCAAACTCGGCAACCTGGAAGAAATGGACAAATTCCTACATTGCCACACGCTACCAAAACTCAAACGGGAAGAAATAGAAAATTTGAACAGACCCATAACTAGTGAAGAAATAGAATCAGTTATCAAAAACCTTCCATCAAATAAAAGCCCTGGACCAGATGGCTTCCCTGCGGAATTTTACCAGACACTTAAAACAGAGTTAATACCTATCCTCCTCAAGCTGTTCCAAAAAATTAAAACGGAAGGAAAACTCCCGGACTCATTCTATGAAACCAGCATCACTTTGATTCCCAAACCGAATAAAGACTCAGCAAAGAAAGAGACTTACAGCCCAATATCCCTGATGAATATGGATGCAAAAATTCTCAACAATATATTAGCAAATCGTATCCAACAGCATATAAAAAGAAGTATTCACCATGATCAAGTAGGATTCATCCCTGGGTTGCAGGGCTGGTTCAATATTCCCAAATCAATCAATGTGATAAATCACATTAACAAAAGAAACGATAAGAACCATATGATCCTGTCAATAGATGCAGAAAAAGCATTTGACAAAATACAGCACCCTTTCCTAATGAAAACCCTCGAGAAAGTCGGGATAGAAAAACATACTTAGGCATCATAAAAGCCATATATGAAAAGCCCACAGCTAATATCGTACTCAATGGGGAAAATTGAGAGCCTTCCCCCTGAGATCAGGAACACGACAGGGGTGTCCACTCTCGCCACTGCTATTTAATATAGTGTGGAAGTCTTAGCGTCAGCAATCAGACAACAAAACAAAATAAAAGGCATCAAGATTGGCAAGGACGAAGTCAAACTTTCACTTTTTGCAGATGGCATGATACTTTACATGGAAAACCCGACGGAATCCACCAAAAGCCTACTAGAACTGATCCATGATTTCAACAAAGTTGCAGGGTACAAAATCAATGTACAGAAATCGGTGGCATTTCTATACACCAACAATGAAGTAGCAGAAAGAGAAATAAAGAAGCTAATCCCTTTCACAATTGCACCAAAAACCATAAAATACTTAGGAATAAACCTAACCAAAGAGGTGAAAGACCTCTACACTGAAAACTATAAAAAACTTATGAGGTAAATTGAGGAAGACGTAAGGAAATGGAGAATCATTGCTTGCTCATGGATTGGAAGAATAAATATTGTTAAAGTGGCAATACTACCCAAAACAATCTACACTTTCAATGCAATCCCAATCAAAATTGCACCAGCATTCTTCTCAAAGCTAGAGCAAACAATCCTAAAATTTGTATGGAACCACCAAAGACCCAGAATAGCCAAACTAATACTGAAGAATAAAACCAAGGCGGGAGGCATCACAAACCCAGACTTTAACCTCTATTATAAAGCGGTAGTCATCAAGAGTGTATGGTATTTGCAGGAAAACATACTCATAGACCATTGGAATAGAATAGAAAACTCAGAAATGGACCCGCAGGTATATGGTCAACTAATCTTTGACAAAGCAGGAAAATGTATCCAATGGAAAAAAGACAGCCTCTTTAATAAATGGTGCTGGGAGAACTGGACAGCAACATGCAAAAGAATGAAACTAGACCACTTTCTTACACCACTCACAAAAATAAACTCTAAATGGATAAAAGATCTGAATGTGAGACAGGAAACCTTCAACATCCTAGAGGAGAAAGCAGGAAAAAGCCTCTTTGACCTAAGACGCACCAATTTCTTACTCGACAGGTCTCCCAAGGGAAGGGAATTAAAAGCAAAGATGAATTGCTGGGACCTCATCAAGATAAAAAGCTTCTGCACAGCAAAAGAAACAACCAACAAAACTGATAGGCAACCAATGGAATGGGAAAAGATAATCGTAAATGACATATCGGATAAAGGACTAGTAAGTATCTAAAATCTATGAAGAATTTACCAAACTCCACACCCGAAAAACGAATAATCCAGTGAAGAAATGGGTGGGAAATATGAATAGACACTTCTCCAAAGAAGACATCCAAATTGCTAACAGTCACATGAAACGATGCTCAAAGTCACTCATCATCAGGGAAATACAAATCAAAACCACACTGTGGTACCACCTCACACAAGTCAGAGTGGCTAGAATGAACAAATCCGGAAACAATAGATGCTGGCGTGGATGTGGAGAAACAGGCACCCTCTTGCACTGTTGGTGGGAATGCAAACTGGTGCAGCTGCTCTGGAGAACTGTGTGGAAGTTCATCAAAAATTGAAAATAGAACGACCCTATGAGCCAGCAATAGCACTGTTAGGAATCTACCCAGGAGATCAGGAGTGCTGATGCATAGGGGCACGTGTACCCGGATGTTCATAGCAGCACTTTCTACAATAGCCAAATCATGGAAAGAGACTAAGTGTCCATCAACTGATGATTAGATAAAGAAGATGTGGTATATATACACAATGAAATACTATGCAGCAATGAGAAAGAATGAAATCTGGCCATGTGTGGCAACATGGATGGAACTGGAGGATATTATGCTAAGTGAAATAAGTCTGGCAGAGAAAGACAGATGCCATACGTTCCCACACATCGGTCGGCTTTGGGAGACCTAACAGATAACCAGGGGGAAGTGGAAGAGGGGAAGGAAGGGGGAAAAAAAGCCACAGAGAGGAAGGAAGCCATAACGTGGCAGACTCTCAAAGACTAAGAACAAACTGGGGGGAGAGGGGAGTGTGGGAGGGGGGAGAGTGTGTGATGGGCACGGAGGAGGGTACTTGTTGGGATTATCACGGGGTGTTGTATGGAAACTAAATTGACAATAAATTTTCCAAAAAAAAAAAAAAAAAAGAATAGATGTTAAGTCTTCTTTAAATGTTTGGTAGAATTCCCCTGGGAAGCCATCTGGCCCAAATGGGCGATTTTTGATAAAGCAGGAATTCAATTTCTTTGCTGGTTATGGGTCTGTTCAAATTTTTATTTCTTCCTGGTTCAGTTTTGGTAATGCATGAATTTCTAGGAATTTGTCCATTTCCTCCAGATTTTATAGTTTGTTGGCACATAATATTTCATAGTATTCCCTTATAATTGTTTGTATTTCTGTTTTGTTGGTTATGATCTTTTCTTTTTCATCCATGATTTATGAACTGGGTCCCTTCTCTTTTGTTTTTTATAAGTCTGGCTAGGGTATTGTCTATTTTGTTATTCTTTCAAAGAATCAGCATTTAATTTCATTGATACATTCTACAGTGCGTTTTTTTGTATGTCATTTATTTCTGTTATAATCTTATTATTTACCTTCTTCTTCAGGCTGTTGTTCCTTTTGTAGCTTCTTTAGGTATAAGTTTAGATTATGTATTTGAGGCCATTCTTCCTTTTTGAGACAGGCCTGAATTGCAGTGTACTCTCATTAGAAGTCCAGTGTGCTATCCATTGCGCCACAGAGCCTGCACTTGAATTGGAAAGTACTTTCCTCTTAGGACTGCCTTTGCTTCATCCCAACGAGTTTGGACTGTCATGTTTTCATTTTGCTTCCATGTGTTTTTTTATCTTCTGCAATTTCCTGGTTAACCCATTTATTTTTTAGTGGGATTTTTTTTAACCTACCTGTATTTGAGGGCTTTCCGATTTTTTTCTTCCAGTTGATTTCAAGTTTCATAATGTTGTGTTCTGAAAATATGCATCATATGATCTTACTCTTTTTGTATCTGTTGAGGGCTATTCGTGACTCAATATGTGATGTGTTCTGCTGCTTGAGGATAAAATGTTCTGAATATATCTGTTAAGAACATCTGGTCCAGTACATCATTCAAAGCCATTGTTTCATTGTAGATTTTCTGCTTAGGTGATCTGTCCATTGAAGTAAGTGTGGTGTTAAAGTCTCCAACAGTTATGGTATTTTTGTTGATGAATTTCTTTTTTCGTTATTAATTGATTTATATATTTAGGGATTTCACATTAGGGACATAAATATTTACAATTGTTAGATCTTCTAGATGGATAGACCCCTTAATTATTATACAGTGCCCTTCTTCATTTCTGGTTGCAGTCTTTTTTTTTTTTTAAATCTAGTTTTTCTGATATTAGTAAGGCTACTCCATCTTTCTTTTGACATCCGTTACCATGATAGATGGTTCTCTGTCCCCTCACTTTCAATCTGCATGTGTCTTTCGGTCTAAAATGAGTCTCTTGTAGGTAGCATATAGAAGGATCTTGTTTTGGGGCACCTGGGTGGCTCAGTTGGTTAAGCGTCCGACTTCGGCCCAGGTCATGATCTCATGGTTCGTGAGTTCTAGCCCCACGTCGAGCTCCGTGCTGACAGCTCAGAGCCTGCTTCAGATTCTGTGTCTCCTGCTCTCTCTGCTCCTCCCCCACTCATGCTCTGTCTCTGTCTCAAAAAGAAATAAATGCTAAAAAAAAATTAAAAAAAAAAAGAAGGATCTTGTTTTGTTTTATCCATTCTGATACCATATGTGTTTTGATTGGAGCATTTAGTCTATTTACTTTTAGAGTAATTATTGAAAGGTATGTATTTAGTGCCATTGCGTTACCCATAAAGTTAGTGTTTGTTGTGATGTTCTGTGGTCCTTTGCTGTCCTTGTTACTTTGATCTTCTTTTATTTTCTTTTTCTCCACTCAAAGCTTCCCCCTTAAAATTTCTTGCAAGGCCAGTTTAGTGGTCACAAACTCCATTAGGTTTTGTTTTTATGGGAAAGTATCTCTTCTTCTATTCTGAATGACAGCCTTGCTGGATAAGGAGTTCTTGGCTGTATATATTTCCACTTTAGTAGTTTGAATATCCCTGGCACTTGCTTCTGGCCCACCTAGTTTCAGTGGACAGCTCTTCTGCTAACACTATGTGTCTATACTTCTAGATTAGGGACTTTTTGTCCCTAGCTGCTTTCAGAATTCTCTTTTATTCTCTACTCTGCTTCTTAAATCCTTGTTGTCACTGTATCCAGTCAGTTTTGCATCTCAGTAGACCATTTTTTATTTTAGCCTGAATAGTTTTTAAGTCTTTGATCACTGAAGCAAGGACTTCTCTGGTGTCTTCTATGCTTTTTTCAAGTCTAGGTAATAGTCATGATTGTTGTTCCAAATTCTTATTCAGATATATTGCATGCCTGTTTTGAGCATGTCCCTGGTGGTGATTTCTTCCTGACCTTTCATTGGGGGAGAATTCCTCCATCTTGTCATTTTGAATAAGTTCCTGTATTTTGTGTGTTTTAAATGCTTGTTATGTTTCCTACACCTGACAGTCGTTCTACATTATAAAGGGGTTATACATTGTCTAGGACCTGCCACTTTAAGAACTGTTTCTGGTGTATGCTGTTTGTACTCTGCTGTTGTGTTTTGGCTTTCTTTCTCACTGGTCAGTATCTGCTGAATTTCTCCTTGCTTGCAGCGGTGAGTGTTTGGACCTTTAACAGGTGTGCTTTGATTTGTTTGTCAAAAAAAGGGGGGGGAACCCTGATCCCCAAAAAGAGAAAAGAAGATGGAACAATGAAAACCAAACAGAGACTCAAAAAAAGTACAAGGCTGATTCCAAAGAAAAAGGTAGGAAGAAAAAAGGAAGAATAGACAAAAGAAAGAAAAAGAATAAAAATTCCTGCTCAAAAAAAAACAAAAATGAAATGAAAAAAACAAACAACAAAATATGAGCCTAGTTCTGAAAGAAAAAAAAAAAAGAAGAAGAGAAAGGAAAGAAAAAAAAAAAAGTAAGCCTAGTCCTACTTGCCCCAGAACTGCAGGTGTCATTTCGAAGCACTAGATTTTCAGTACATTTGGTGTGTGCTTGGTGCTGTCTGTGCTGGTCTTCTGGAGAAGGAGTTTGCTGCAGTGGCTTAAAGTCAGTACTGTTCCACTAAATAAACAGTTGCCAGGCCCAGGGGTGGGGTTTGGTGTAAATGCCTCCAGCCTCCACTGGGGGATACTGTGTTGCTTTCTGAAGTCCCAGAAAATGGCACCACCCAATCTCTTGTCCCCAGATAGGGGATCTCACTGCCCACCCCTCCGCTGTTCAGACAGCTTCACAGAATATTGAGGGTAGTCATCTCTCAGTGCACCATAACTCTCCTGCTTTTTCTTTGGTATGCAGCTTGGATTCCAAACTCAAAGTCTTAAAGGACCTGGCATCACTCGCATCTGCACCCACTCCTACTCTGGAGTAGAGCCTCTCCATGTTGTGTCTGTAGTCCTTTGACCTGAAAAACAGTCTCATGCCTATGCAGTTTGTGAAATTTAAGGAACCTATAGTGTAATACCACTAATAGTTGCAAAGGTTATATTCTCTCTGGGTGCACCTATGTCCTCTAGTGATGAAAGTCCTTTTTACTGTTCCCTGTAGGGTCTTTCATCCTTGGGGAGGCAATATACTCTCTTCTAAAAGCACTCCAGGAAGGGAGTTGTTTTGGGGACTGGGATTGGAATGTTCTCTCCCAATGCGTCCTGGAGATCCCTACACCATGTTATGCAATATGGGGCCATTTCCCTCCTCCTCAGGAGCTTGTGCCACAGCTCTGCTTTAGAGAAAGTTGCACACTTCTAGAACCTCAGAGTTTGAGCTCCAAATGCTGTTTGCAAACAAACAAACATACAAATAAAGAAAAAACACAACACTCAATACTTCTCATTCCCCAGTCCATGGTCTAGAGAGGTTTTCCTCTTCTGTGAACTTATTGCCCCACATTCTCAACCCCTCTCTCTTTTTCTCCCTTTTGTCTCTCCAGAGAAAGCAGTGCCTCCCTCTGTGGCACTGCCATTTTTTCTCTCCTCTAATTCACTTCACGCACCTCACACCTGCCACACTCTCTGCCAGGATCTGCCAGGATCTCGTTCCAACTGCGGAGATCCTTCTTCCACTCCGCAGATAGATATTCTGGGTATTCCAAGTGATCTGACCTCAATACAGCCGTGTTTGAGGGATGAGAAAAGCTCAGCATCCCCGTACTTCTCAGCTATCTTAACTCCTCCTTTATAGTCTTGGTTTTAAAGTCTATTTTTTCTGATGAAATTCTTGCCACCCTGGCTTTCATTTGACTCCCATTTGCATGATGGGTTTTTCTCCATCCCCTCACTTTCACTCTGCTGGCATCTTTAGGTCTAAAATGAGTCTCTTGAGGGCAGCATATCGATGAGTCTGTCTTTTTTTAATCCATGCTGTCATTTTGTGTCTTTTGTTCAAGCATTTAAGTCCATTTACATTCAAAGTAATTGTTGATAAATATACATTTATTATCATTTTATTATTTTGTGCTTGTTTCTGAAGTTTTTCTCTAATCCTTTCTTATCTTTCATTTATGATTTGCTGATTTTCTTTAGCGATATATCTCGATTTATTTCTCCTTATTCTTTGCATATGTATCAGTGGATTTTGATATATGGTTACCATTACGTTTGTGTTTAACCTCTTCTTCATATAGCAATCTATATTATGTTGATGGCTATTTACATTTAAACCTATTCTTTACTCCTCTCATCCCCACATTTTAGGTATATGTTGTCATATTACATTCTTTTATTTTGTGATTTCCTTGACCTTTTTAAAAACAGAAAGTCATTTTTACTGCTTTTATGTTTCCTATCTTTATACTGTCAGTTTTGGTCTCTCTTTTCCATTCAAGAAGTTACCTTTAATATTTCTTGCAGGATTGGTTTAGTGGCCATGAACTCCTTTAGTTTTTGTTTGTCTGTGAAACTCTATCTTTCCTTCTGGATGATAGCTTTGCTGGATAGAGTATTCTTGACTGCAGATTTTTTCCCATTCAACACTTTGAATATATCATGCCATTCCCTTCTGACTTAGTTTCTGCTGAAAAATCAGCTGATGATAGCCTTATGCGGTTTTCCTTGTAAGTTACTATCTTCTTTTGTCTTGCTACTTTCAAAAATTTGTTCTTTATCATTATTAGGATTTAATTAGAATATTTCTTAATGTGGATCTGCTTTTGTTGATTTTGATGGACGTTCTCTGTGCCTCTTAAATCTGGATGTCTGTTTCCTTCCCCAGATTAGGGAAGTTTTCAGCTATTATTTCTTCAAAAAAATAATACAAATGTTTTTACATTTAATGGAGTCACTGAGTTCCTTAAGTTTCTTCTCAGTTTGCATAATTCTGTTTTCTCTCTTTTGTTTGGCTTAATTACTTTCCATTACTTTATCTTCTAGGTTTTTAGGTCAATGCTCTGCTTCTTCCAGCCTTCTGTTCATTCCATCAAGAATGTTTCTCATTTTGTTTATTAAGCCTTTTATCTCTGCTATGTTATTTCTTATCCAAGTTTTAAGAGTATCGGTTATGTTTTCCACATTTTCCTGAAGTACAGTGATTATCCTTGTGATATTTAAGTTATCTATCAGGTATGTTATTTATAACTGTTTTGCTTACATTTCTAGCCATGACCTTTTCCTCTTTCATTTCGGATAACTTTCTCTGTCTTTTTCTTTTGTCTATGTCTCTGTGCCTGTTTCTTTGTGTTAGGAAAGTGATCTACATCTTTTATTCTTGAGATTAGTGGCCTTATGAAAAAGAAATCCTGTAGTGCCCTGCTTTCTAGTGTCCCCTGTTCCCCAGGGCCTGATACTTCAGGAGTGTCTCCAATGTTTGCTCTGTGTGTTCTGCTGTTTTGTTCTGTCTGCTTTATTCTTCAGGCCAGTTGTATGCAAGGGATTTCTTTGATGCATGCAGTATGTAGTCCCTGGCATGAATGTGGTGTATTTTAACTAGGTGTGCTCTTGTCTGATTGTGAAATGAGACTTGTCACCCCCACTCCCGGAACTGAGGCTCTCCTAAACTCCCATGTTGGAAGACATGGTTTGAGCAGGGATTTGGGCCACTCTGCTGGGGGCGGATCCCCAGAACACTGGGACTGAGGTAAACATCACTGGGAAGGGTAGTTCCACCAGAGCACAAGGGGTGGGAGGGGTGTTGTTGTAAGCATGTGAGGTAGGGAGTGTTGGTGCTGCACTGGTTCCTGAATATGGCCCTGTGCTTATGCTGAGGTGCAAGTCATGGAAATGGTACCAACTAGTTCCTTTGTTCCCAGAGGCATCTCTCCTGGAATGCTGTCTCTCTGCGGTGTGCTCCAAGATGAACAAATAACCTCCCCACTGTGTGTCCCAGGGTCTTCAGATTGCTGTTTGAACACTGTTTGTCCCTACGTTGTTTTCTTGTCTTCTCTCCGCGAGTAGCACAATGCCCTCTGGGCTCTTTCCCAGACAAGCCTGCCAACCTTTAAAACTTCAGGTTTCAAGGCTTGCTGGTTATAAGAATGCAAGAAATTTGTCCCCTCTTGTTTTCCAAGCATATTTCTATAGGGAAGCATTTTCCCTATGAGCTCCCTTGTTTGCTAGTCTGTCTCTCAGCCTCCTCTTGGATTGCAGCAGCTATGATGTTTCTCTCCCAAATCACATCTCCTTTCTTTCTACCTTCTTTCATGTGGACTTTTCTCTGTTTTTAGTTGTGGAGTTTGTTCTGTAGATCTTTATGTCAATTTCTAGGGTATTTAAGAAGATTTGATAGTTATATAGTTGTACAGGAAAATAGCATTAATGATATTGTATTATATGTTTAATCTGTAATTAATATTTAGATAGTCATAATAATGTAATTATTGAATATGAATCAAAGCAAAATTGCAATATAAGTATAATAGGAGTATCAGGAAATGGGTTTGGGTTGGGGGACAAAGGATATGGTGGTGATAATGAGACAGGGAGAGGAAAGGGCTAAATCTTCATTTTTTTGTGGAAGTTAATAGATAATTCACAAAATTTAAGAATTAATAATAGCAATGTAAAGATTTATTTTGAGATATTAGAAATGTTAAAGTAAGTACTAGAATAATTGGCTTAGAGATAAAAAAGTTTATTTCTGGAGAAGGGGAAATAGAAGAAAGGTGACTGGAGATAGCTGCATTTCTTAATTTACTGCATGGAATAAATGATCATGTGAATAATGAACGTTTAAAAGTCTTACACATGAATGCCTCTTAAGTGATCACTTGGGCATTATGAGTGTAATGCTGCAGGAAAGTTTCCTGGGTCTGTTTTCTCTATTCACCATCTGATTCTGTCTGGGGTCAGCTTATCATGTCAGGGTCACTAGTTGTGGGTTTGGCTTTCAGCTTTGTCCAGAAAAGCCAAGGATGGCATAAAGGATTACTCAAGACTCCACAAGTCAAGAGAGGGAAGAGGAAGGCTAATATGTGGGAAATCAAATAGCCATTTCCTGCTTAAGGAGATTATAGGGAACACATTATACTGCTTTCTGGCCATGCTGAAAACAACTAACCAGAATCTAGTTAATGCATATTTAGGGGTTGGGTCCTGCCTGTGCTCAGAAATTTCTTAGACCATGTTATCTATGGAATAATCTATGATAGGCCTGGGCTTGGGCTTGAGCCCTGGTATAATGGCTGATGATAAATTGTATTTCTTTTTTTAATGTTTAATTATTTATTTTGAGAGACCGAGAGCGAGAGAGAGAGAGAGAGAGAGAGAGGAGAAGATGGGTAGAGAGAGAGGGAGAGGTAGAATCCCAAGAACAAGAGATTGTTAGCACAGAACCTGACATGGGGCTTGATCTCATGAACCGCAAGGTTGTGACCTGAGCTAAAATCAAGAGTTGGATGCTCAACCAACTGAGCCCCCCAGGTGCCCCAAAATTAAAATAAGAAGTTCCCATTTATAGTAGTATCAAAAGATTAAAGAACTTAGGTATACATTTTTAAAAGCATTTCATTTATTTAAGTAATCTCTACACTCAACATGGGTCCCAAACTAATGACCCTGAGATCAAGAGTCACTCACTCCTCTGACTGAGCCATCCAGGCACTCCCTAGGTGTAAATTAACAAAAAAGTACAACATTCGTACATTGAAAATTACAAAATATTAATGGAATAAATTAAGGAAGATCTAAATAAATGGATAAATGGAAACACATCTTGTATACATGAATTATAAGACTTCATATTGTTGATGATGATAGTCACAGAATTGGTCTACAGATTTAGTGCCATCTGTACCAAAATTTCAGCTGGCCATTTTCAAAAGATTGATAAGGTGATCCTAAAACCCACATAGAACACCAGGATAGAAAAAGAAATGTTGATAAAAGGACTCACAATCTTTTAATTTCAAAACTTGCTACAAAGCTATAATAATCAAGACAGTGTGGTGCTGACATGCAGAGAGACATATAGATTAATACAATAGAATTGAAAGTCCAGAAATAAATTTATACATTTATGGCTAATTGATATGAGGATGCCAAAACAATTCAACAGGGAAAGAACAAATGATTCTGGGACTACCAGACATCCATGTGTAGACGAATGAAATCGGAGCCGTATATTACAGTATATTCAAAAATTAAAACCAAAAAATATAAAGTTATTGGAAGAAAACATAGGTATAAATCTTCATGATCTTATATCAGGCAACATTTTCTGAGATATGACAGCAAAAACACAAGAAATTAAAGGAAATAGGCTGATTAGACCTCACAAAATTAAAAATGTTCATGCTTCAAAGGGCACCAAAAAAAGTGCAAAAACAACTCAAGGAATTGGAGAAAATACAGCATATATAGTATTCAGAATTATAAAATAAATTCTTTTAACTCAAAAATATATATACATACATACACAAAGGGTCAATAGACATATGAAAAAACATTATTAGTTATTAGAGAAGTGCAAGTCAAACCACAGTGAATGCAAGGTAACACCCACAAGGTTGTTTATAATCAAAAAGATACATAAGTTTTGGTAAGGATGTGTAGAAATTGGAACTCTCGCTCATTGCTGTTGGCAATGTAAAATTATACATCTGCTTTGGAAAACAGTTTGGCAGTTTCTCAGAAAGTTAAACATAGAGATGCCATATGATTCAGCAAGTCCATTGCTTATATATGTATGCCCAAAAGAATTGAAAACATGACCACAGAAAATCTTGTACATGAATGTTCATGGCAGCACAATTCATAACAGCCAAGGAAATGGAAATAACCCAAATGTTCATCAGCTGATGACTTTATAAAGAAAATGTGGCGTATCCATACAGTCAAATATTATTCATCCATAAAAAAAGAATGAAGTACATGTTACAACATGGATGGACCTTGGAAACATTATGCTAAGTGTAAGAAGACAGTCACAAATGGTGACATATTGCATGATTCCAGTTATGTGAAATCTCTAGAATATACAAATCCATAGAGACAAAAAAATAAATTTGTGGCTTCTTCAGGGGGGTAGATTTGGGAGAAGGGGGACATGACTGCTAACAGGTATAGGGTTTTTCTTAGGTGATGGAAATTTTATGGAATTAAACAGTAATGATGGACGCACAGCTTTGTAAATATACTAAAAACCACTGAATTATCCACTTTCAAAGGGTAACTTTTATGATAAATGAATTGCATTTCATAGTTTTTATTTTAAAAATGGAATTGGAGGGGGAAGTGACCAAGAGAACTTCATCTATTCCTGGAGAAGTCACTGACATTTTCTGGCTCTATGCTCTCTTCAAACAATTGCTACTTTAAATAGATTTACCAGCCAGAGTAACAGTTTGTCCTACCTATATGTTTTATGTGAATATTTCTGTCTCCTGTGTTTTGGTATCTGAGTTTGGGCTAGGGCTATAGACGTACTTGAGTTTAATTCACAAGGTTTCCTGTTTATTTACAAGGCCTCCTGAGTGTAATTCCTCTCGTGATCATCTGGCCTTTATTTGACTATGTGGAATAAATCAAATAGATCTGTATATTATGTGACTTTGGACAAGGTAATTCTCCTTTTGATCCTTTACAAAAGGATCCTTTACTTGATCCTTTACTGTAAGTTCCTTTACAGAATCTACTACTCAGGGTTGTGAAGACCCAATGAAATAATGGATTATTAGTATATACCACACTGCCTGGCCTGTCGTAAGCCTCAGCTAATGTTATCTTCTTCTCTGCTTCTTTACCTTTGGAAAAGCACATTCCTTACAGGTCAGAGGTCACAAAAACTCTGTCTAGGCTTCTTGCCCAGAACAGATTCCCTCTAGAAATCATCCTTGGATGAGGTTTTTGTTTGTTTGTTTGTTCACTTATTTTTATCTGTGTGTCCTTTGCTGTGCCTTTTCTAGCACTTCTAGTAACTGGCACACTGTAGGTGCTCAGTTAATTCGTATTTACTATGACACAACACAAAACTTTTCCATGAATTTCCCAGCACGTGTTGAGAGGATTACAGAGTGTTACCATTAATTAGAGTGTGACAAATGGACGTTGTTAGTGCTCTTTTAGAGCTGTGTGACTTCCAGTTGTGCTGAGGCAGAGAGCTTAATCAAATTTCATACTTAAGCAGAGTTATGGCTAAGTTCTCCATCCCCCGTAAATCTTTTTTTTTTTTTTTTTTTTGAGAGAGAGAGACAGAGAGAGAACTAAAGTGTGAACAGGGGAGGGGCAGAGAGAGAAGGAGAGAGAATCTTCAGCAGGCTCCACATCCAGCACTGAGGAGTCCGACCCAGGGCTTGATCTCATGATGTCATGAGATCACAACCCTAGGTGAAATAAAGAGTTAAACACTTAACTGACTGAGCCACCCAGGCGCATCCCCCTGTAAAGCTATTTGACTCTTGCTTTCCAAGCTACACTTTCCAGGATTGTTTCCTCATTTTAAACATCATCTTTTAATATGCAGTAGTAAAATGCTTAAACAATACAAAAGAACTTATAATTTATAAGGGCAATTCAGTGCTCCTATTGCTTTGGAAACATTTTGCTTATTAGGCTGTCTAAATGCATTGTATGTGACTTTTAAAGGCATACATTTAGTTCACCATGTTCCTTATTTCTATTTTTAAAAATTGAATGAGTAGTTAATGCATGTAAAAGAAAAAAGAAAGATATTGGGAAGAAGAAAAAGTAACAAGTGTATAGACCCATTTTAAGTGTCATTTTCTGAGCAGCTCCCAGGGCCATCAACTGTACCAATAGGAACTGCCCTTTGTTGAAGTGGAATGGCTTAGGGTTATATTTGAGGTAATCGAAACTGCTGAGACCACTGCAAAAGCAAATTCTCTCTTTATTTGTTCTTCCCAGAGGCTAGAAAGATGAAGAATGTGACACTGCATCCTTCATTCTCAGTTCTGAGCAGAGTGAATTAAAAACTATAGACATCTTTTTTTTAAATAATTTATTGTCAAATTGGTTTCCGAACAACACCCAGTGCTCATCCCAACAAGTGCCCTCCTCTGTGCCCATCACCCACTCTTCCCCCTACTCACACCCCCTTCACCCCCAGTTTGTTCTTAGTCTTTCAGAGTCTCTTATGTTTTGTCTCCCTCCCTCTCTGTGTCTTTTTTCTTTCTCCTCTTCCCTTCCCCCATGGTTTTCTGCTAAGTCTCTCAAAATCCACCTATGCGTGGAAACATATGGTATCTGTCTTTCTCTGACTGACTTATTTCACTTAGCATAATACCCTCCAGTTCCATCCATGTTTCTACCCATGGCCAGATTTCATTCTTTCTCATTGCTGCTTAGTATTCCATTGTATATATATACCACATCTTCTTTATCCATTCATCAGTTGATGGACACTTATTCTGTGCTTTCTCTTCCACATCTAGGAGCGAAAAAAGAAATTTGAAAAGGATGCTGAAAGATTTTATTCCTTGCTGGATCGGCACTTACATCTATCTTCCAAAAAGAAAGAATCTCAGTTACAAGAGGTATGTTCAAAAAGCCCGTTCCTGTCTTCTACTGCCAGCCAGCTGTGCCTTGGTTACATTGGCATCTTCCTATTAAAAGGTTTTACTTTTGCCATGCCTCAGCAGGGAACCACTATAATAGTAGTCTTACAGTTAAAACGTTTTCTCAAACTAGCTCCTCCACTCACTGTGTGACTTTTTTGTTGTCGTTCATTTGTTTTTTGGACTTTAGAATAAATAATCTAATGTATAAATAGTGTTTATTTAAACAATAAAATGTAAGTTAGAGAAAATAAAATTTTACCATACACACTGTTATAATATCACTTACTATATGCCTTATGCTCTGCCGTTTATTCCTGTGACTTATTCATCCCATCACTAGAAATCTGTATTTCCTCCTCCCCTTCACCCAATTTGTCCATCCTTCTCACCCCCTTCCCTTTGATAACTACCAGTTTGTTCTCTTTATTTTTAGGTCTGATTCTGCTTTTTGTTTATTCCTGTTTTGTTTCTTAGATTGCACATATGACTAAAATTATACAGTATTAATCTCTCTGTTTGACTTATTTCACTTGACATAATATCCTCTAGGGCTATCCATATTGTCATAAAAGGCAAGATGTTATCCTTTTTTGTGGCTGCATATTATTTCAACATCTACATCTTCCTATCCATTCATCTATCAATGAATACTTAAGTTCCTTCCTTTTCTTGGCTATTGAAAATAATACTGCAATTATGTTAGGGGTGCATGTATCTTTATCTTTTTGAATTAGTGTTTTCATTTTCTTTGCCTAAATACCCAGTAGTAGAATTACTGGGTCCTGTGGTAATTCTATTTTTAATTTTTTGAGGAAACTCCATGCTTCTTTTCACAGTACCTGTAGCAGTCTACATCCCACCAACAATACATGAGGGTTTCTTTTTCTTCACATCCTCACCAACACTTATTATTTCTTGTCTTCCTTGGTGTGACTTTGGATAACATTTTTTTTTCTGCCAAAGGAGGAGTGATATTCAATGATCTCCAGAGTCCCTTTCAGTTCTATGTTTCTGATTCCAAAATCCACATGAGGATAAAGTTAGACTAGTATTGTATTTGGTAGATCAGGAGCATATCTCCTTTTTTTCCCCAAGATATTCCAACATTGACTTTTTTTTATAGACTTTCAGGGACTTCAGTTCAAATAAACCACTATTCCATGAATGCATACCACACGCCAGGCACTGAGCTGGGTACAACAGGACTATAAAAACAGTGAGACATACCTCCTGTCCTGTAGTTTATAATTGGAATGCTTAAAATGAGAATACACATGACACTTAAAAATAGCATTTTTTAATATCATGTAACATGTATCTGTATGTGGTGTCCTTATAGGGGTGGGGAGGTGTTTGAAGAATAAAAAACTTACATTTGGATGTGGAGATTTGCCTCTGTAAAATAATGGTGCCCATTCAATTTGAGGTGGACATTCAACAAAAGGTAAAGTCTTTGACAAATAGAAATGGAGAAATGGACCTTTCATGTGGAGGGCAACGACCCCAAGAATGGAAAACATGGAATATGTTTTGGAAATAGTTTGACCAGGATTTTCATTACTTTTGGAGAGTAGTGAAAGACAAAGTATGATCAGGCAAGTTGAGGCTATATTATGGAGTGATAGGCTCAGGAGTTTGTATTAAATTTTGTTGACCCTAGGAGGATCAATGAGAGCTTTTGGCTGTACAAGAAATATGAGTAGAATTATGATTTAGGAATCTTAAACCATATGAGGTTATAAGATGAATTAGACCTGAGAGAGACTGGAAACAAACAAACAAATAAACAAATAAAAAGCAATTTAGGAAAGTATTGAAATGATCTAGAGAAGAGGATCTAAGTCACAAGGATGGCACTGAAGAAGGGAGGAAAAGAATTAACTGATTAAAATTTTTTTTAATGGAAGGCTGGATCTGTATGTTGGATAATAGATCCAGTAAAATATGGAGATATTGTAGATTTAAGTACAAAAAGAGATATTCAATTGAATAAGGTCATAGACATGAGCTGTGAAAGTTCTTAGAAATTATCTTGTCCAAGGTTATATAGATTGTGGCAAAGCTGATATGTGATTTGGTGAGCATCCATTACATCATGTAAGGTGCTTCAAGGTGATGAATCAGAGCCTCAGTGGTGGATAGAGTTAGTATTGAAAAAGTGACGGACTACTTTTCTTCCATAAACTGGAATGAAGTACTAGTCTGGGGTCTTCTGTCATTTTTCTTCTGCATACCTTTGTTTTCTTCCCTTTCCATCTATTCTGTTTTGGGTTCCTAGGTAGAAGAAAGTTAACATACAAGGCCTGAGTCTACTATGATTAGGAAAATCTGACTATAAGATTAACTCTTCGCTGATATCCGGGAATTTGGCTAGTGAACTGTTTCTTACAGATGTAATTTTTTTTTCCTAAATGGTAAGAATGATTCACTGTGCCTAGACTGCCTGTACAAACAATGTGGTTTATGTTGAATGTCTTATTTTCTTCTGGGAGTCTGGAGTTTTGGTATATGCTCAGCAGCCGGTGCCTGTGTACAGGCACAAATAAAAACCTAGGGTGCTGAGTCTAAAGAGCTTCCCTGGTAAACCACATTGCACATGTGTTGTTATAAATTGTTGCTGGAGGAATTAAGTGTGTCTTTTTGTGACTGTAGTAAAGGAGCACTCTTGGAAGCTTTCACCTAGTTTCCTCTAAACTTCATACCATGTATTTTTCCCTTTGCTGATTTTGCTTTATATCCTTCCACTAAAATAAATCTTAGCCATGAGTATGACTATATGGTGGAGTCCTTTGAGTCCTCCTAGTGAATTACCAATTCTCTTGGGGTTTGGGACCCCTGGCACAGCCCAAACTTGGAGCCTTTTACAGTGAAAGCTTCTGGAATGCCCTAGCAGTTTGGTTGCTGTATGTAGATGTCTTTGGTGACTTTCCTAAAGGGGAAGGATGCAGCGTTTGAACTTCTTCAATTAAAAACAATCTGGGGGACTTTGGGTCACTTTTTAATATTAAGAGACGTTATTTTTAGAGCAGTTTTAGGTTTACAGAAAAGTTGAATTATAAGTACCAAGTTCCCGTATATCCCTAATTCCTAGCATACAGTTCCCCCTACTATTAACATTTGCATGAATGATGAGCCAATGCATTGTACATTCTGTGAGTTTTGACAAATCCTCCATTACACTATCATGCTGAGTAGTGTCATTGCCCAAAATATGTGTGGGTACCACCTGTTCATCCCTCCATGAACCACACCCCTCAAACTGCTAGCAACTATGGTCTCTATATTTTTTGCTTATTCCAGAATGTTTCATTGTTGGAATTATACAGCATGTAGCATTTCAAGTTTGGCTTGTTTAATTTAGCAGTATGCATTTCAGGTTCTCCTGTGTCTTTTCATGGCTTTATAACTCAATTATTTTTAGTGCTGAAAAATACTGCATTGTGTGTATTTACCACAGTTCATTTATCTTTTCACTTATTGAAGGATATGTTGGCTTCTTGTCAATGTTGTCAATTATTAATAAAGGTGATGTAAATATTTGAATGCAGGTTTTTATGTACATAACTTTGCAAATAATATGGGTAAATGACAAAAAGCGTAACTGCTGGATTACATGGTAAAAGTACGTTTAGTTTCTTACAGTTTCTTACAGAAACTGCCATATTATCTTTCAAAGTGACTCTACCATTTTTTATTTCTATCATCAGTGAATGAAAGTTCTCATTGCTCTTGTTGCTCTCTTTGTCAGCATTTGGGATTGTCTGTGTTTTGGGTTTTAGCCATTCTAATAGGTATGTAGTGATCTCTCATTGCTATTGTAATCTTTATTTCCCTAATGACATATGATGTTGAACATCTTTTCATACACATTTTTGCCATCTGTAGATCTCTTTTGGTAAAGTATCTGTTTCTATATTTTGCCATTTTTAATTGGATTATTATTGTTGCATTTTGAGAACTATTTGTATATATTTTTTATTTTTTATGTTTTTAAAAGTATATATTACTTCTTCTCTGTTTGTTTTATTCCCCCCTCCCCTCCCCAACCCCTGGGGTAAGAGATATTTATTTCAGCTTTCTAGGAATAAATAATAAAATTTTAACTTGGAATTTGTATTTTTTTAAGTTTTTATTTAGGTTCTAGTTAGTTAACATACAGTATAATATTAGTTTCAGGAGTAGAATTTGGTAATTCATCACTTACATATAACACCCAGTGCTCATCACAACAAATGCCCTCCTTAATACTCATCACCTGTTTAGCCCATCCCCCTGCCTACCTCATCTCCAGCAACCCTCAGTTTAGAGTCTGTTTTATAGTTTTCCTTACTGTCTTTTTCCCCCTATATTCATCTGTTCTGTTTATTAAATTCATTCATATGAGTAAAATCATATGGTATTTGTTTTTCTCTTATTGACTTATTTCACTTAGCACAATGGTTTCTAGCACCATCCATGATATTGTAAATGGCAAGAGTTTATTCTTTTTGATAGCTGAGTAATATTCCATTGTATATATACATATACACCACATCTTTATCCATCAGTTGAGGGACATGTGGGCTCTTTCCATAATTTTTCTATTGTTGATAATGCTGTTTGTTTGTCTATTTTAGACACCAGCCCTTTCTCAGATATGTGTTTTGCAAAGATTTTTCTCCTAATCTGTGGCTTGTCTTTTCATTCTTTTACCCACGTTTTTTACAGAGCAGAAATTTTTGATTTTAATTAAATCCAACATCAGTTTTTTCTTTTGTGGATTATGTTTTTGATGTTATATCAAAAAAGTTATCACCGAATCCAAGGTCACCTAAATTTTCTTTTATATTATTTTCTAAGAGTTTTAGGGTTTTTAGTTTTACATTTAGTTCTATGATATATATTGGGGTCAATTGTTGGGAAAAGTGTAAATTCTGTCTCTATCTAGATTCATTTTTTGCATGATGATGTGCATTTGTTTCAGCACCATTTTTTTTTAAAAATTAAATCTTTATTTATTATTTAGAGACACAGAGAGT
Source organism: Paguma larvata (assembly GCA_030068075.1). Classification (NCBI taxonomy): domain Eukaryota; kingdom Metazoa; phylum Chordata; class Mammalia; order Carnivora; family Viverridae; genus Paguma; species Paguma larvata. The sequence goes on along the minus strand of CM057830.1, from coordinate 51,453,882 downwards.
GAACAGGGGAGGGGTAGAGAGAGAGGGAGACATAGAATCCAAAGTAGGCTCCAGGCTCCAAGCTGTCAGCATAGAGCCTAACGCGGGGCTTGAACTCATGAAACACAAGTTCATGACATAAGCCGAAGTTGGATGATCAACTGACTGAGCCACCCAGGCACCTCCAGCACCATTTGTTGAAAAGACTATCTTTGCTATATTTTTAAATGTATCTATTTTTAATTGAAAATGTAACATATGTATATACACAAAATAAAAATTTCAAATAAAATTATAATACACACTGTAAGAAGGTATACAAAATATTAAATTCTTAACATCCCAGATTCCCACTCCTTTCCTTCTCTTCTTTAGAGGCAATTCCCATTGCTTATAGCTTGTGAAACTTTCCACAAATATTCTATGCACATATAAGCACATATGTTCTCCTTTTAAAAACATATGGAAGTCTACTATCCACAGTGTGCTAATCTTACTCTTTTTAACCTAAGAATATACCTTCGATATTGGTTCATAGCACACATACTGACATTTTCTCCCCCTAGTTGTGTTGTATTTCATTTTATGAAATAGATAAATAGATATTTAAACAGTCCCTTTTTTCCCATCACGTCCTAAGCCATTTCTGGTCCAATGAGAGCCTCTGTAGGTAAATAGCCTGAGTCATAGCCCCAGCTAGATAAATTCCCAACCAGTGTTTTTTTTTTAATTTATTAATGTTTATTTATTTTTGAGAAAGAGACAAAGTACAAGCAGCAGAGGAGCAGAGAGAGAGAGGGAGACACAGAATCTGAAGCAGACTCCGGGCTCGGAGCTGTCAGCACGGTGCCCACCATGTGGCTCGAACTCGTGAACCACGAGATCATGACCTGAGTCAACGTTGGACGCTCAACCAACTGAGCCACCCAGGGGCCTCCCAGTCAGTTTTTATAAAGACTTTACTTTAAGAAGTATTTGGGGTATAAAGTAGATGCTCAGAATCTAGGGCTGATGTCAGAAATGATGAAGGAAGACTATGATCCTGATTTTCTTATATAATATCTACATTGACCTCTGGATCTCCGAGGCAAAAATAAAGGTGACCTTTTAAAAGGATGTCTCAAGAGTACGTCCTTCGAATACAAGAAATCTGGTATTAGAAAACAATATCTGTTTCTGCGTTATTTTCTGGGATAAGATTGGTGAGCTATCTGCTAATACTGTTCACAGCAGCAGTATTTTTTAAATTGCAGGTTGCCACTCATTTAGTAGGCCAAGATATCAATTTAGTGACTCATGCCCTACATTTTGTAAAATGAAAGAATAAAAACATCATCTGTAGTGTTTTATTAAACCTGATAATACTCTTTTTTTTTACTGCAGTGATTCAGAACAATATTTTTTTAACGTTTATTTATTTTTGTGGGACATAGAGACAGAGTATGAGCAGGGGAAGGGCAGAGAGAGAGGGAGACACAGAATCCAAAGCAGGCTCCAGGCTCTGATGAGCCGGCAGCACAGAGCCCGATGCAGGGTTCAAACTCACAGACTGTGAGATCATGACCTGAGCTGAAGTTGGCCGCTTAACCGACTGAGCCACTCAGGCACCCCAAGAACAATATTTTAAATCATGTCCTAGTATATGCATAATTATCTTTGCTTTATTGTATTGCCTTTGCTCCTTTGTCAGAGATTGATTGACTATATTTATGTATAACTTTCAGCTTTATATTCTGTTCCATTGATCTATTTGTTCTTTCACCAGTACCACATTGTTTTGAATATGATAGCTGTATAAGAATTTTGAAGTCAGATAGTGTAAATACTTCAATTTGTTCTTCTCTCCCAATGCTGTGTTGGCTTTTCTTGCTTTTTTCCCTGTCTATATAAACTTTAGAGTCACTTTATTGATATCTAGAAAATAGCTTGCATTAATTTTGAATTGGATTGCACTGAATCTATAGATCAGGCTGTGAAGAACTGACATCTTGATAATATTTTCTATCCCAGATACATGTAATATTTCTCTGTAAATTGAGACCTTTTTTTACTTTATTGGTTTGATAGTTTTCATCATAGAGATCTTATATATATTTTATTTATTAGTAAGGATTTCAAATTTTCTTCTCATGCAAATAGTTTGGTGTGTGTGTGTGTGTGTGTGTGTGTGCGTGTTTGTGTTTAATATTTGTTTATTTTTGAGAGAGAGACAGACAGAATGCAAGCAGGGGAGGGGCAGAGAGAGAGGGAAACAGAATCCAAAGTAGGCTCCAGGCTCTGAGCTGTCAGCACAGAGTCCAATGCGGTGCTCAAACCCATGAACTGTGAGATCATGACCTGAGCTGAAGGCAGGCACTTAACTGACTGAGCCACACAGGCACCCCTATAGTTTGGTGTTTTTAATTTACGATTTAGTGTCCACTGTTAGCATGTAAGAAAACAGTTGATTTTTTTATATCAACTTTGTATCCTGCAATTATGCTATCTAGTTACTTATTATTTCCAATAGATTTTTGTTGATTTTTTGGGAATTCCTATACACACAACTGTGTCATGTGTGAAAAAAAGAGTTTTATTTCTTCCTTTCCAATCTATATACTTTTTATCTCCTTTTCTTGTCTTATTGTATTAGCCTAGAATTCCACTATGATTTGAATAGGAGTTGTTCCTGATGTTAGAGGAAAAATATCTAGTTTCTCAAAATTAAATATGGTGTTAGCCGTAGGGTTTTTGCAGATATTTTTTATCAAGTTGATGAAGTCCCCTTATAATTTTAGTTTGTTGAAAGTTTTTTTTAAATGAGTAGGTGTTGGATTTTGACAAATATATTTTTGTATATCAGTTGGTATGACCATTTAATATTTATTCTTTAGGTTGTTGATGTGATGGATTATATCAACTGATTTTTTAATGTTGCACCAGCCTTGCATACATGAAATAAATCACATGTAGTCCTGGTGTATAAATTTTATACCCTAGTGGATTTGATTTGCTAATATTTTGTTGAGAATTTTTATATCTATGTTTATGAGAGATACTATTTGTACTTTTCCTTTATTGTAATGTCTTTGTATGGTTTTAGTATCAGGGTAATGCTGGCCTCAGAGAATAAGTTAGGAAATATTCCCTCTGCTTCTGTTTTCTGGATGAGAGTGTAGAAATTTGATATAATTTCTTCCTTAAAATATCTAGTAAAGTTCACCAATGAACCCATCTGTGCCTAGTGCCTTCCTTTTTGGAAGGTTTTTAATTATTGATTTAATTCCTTCGATAAATCTAACTTTCAGATTGTGTATTTCACCCTGTGTGAGTATTGGAAGTTTGTGTCTTTCAAGGAATTGGTTCATTTCATTTAGGTCATCAAGTTTTAAGGCATGGAGTGGCTATTAATACTCCATTGTTATCCTTTTAATATGCATGAGATCAGTACTGATGACTCTGCTTTCATTTATGAAATTTTATTTTATTTTTTAAGGTTACTTATTATTTATTTTTGACAGAGAAGGAGATAGAAAGAGTGTGAGCGGGTGTGGGGCAGAGAGAGAAGGAGAGAGAGTCCCAAGCAGACTCTGTGTTGTCAGCACAGAGTCTGACATGGGGCTCAATCTCACAAACTGTGAGATCGTGACCCGTGCCAAAATTAAGAGTCAGATTCTTAACCGACTGAGCCACCCAAGTACCCCACATTTCTGACATTTTAAATGTATGTCCTTTCTCTTTCTTTCTTAACCTGGGTATAGTCTTATCTATTTTCTTGATGTTTTGAATTAACTAACTTTTTATTTTGTTGATTTTCCCTGTTGATTTCCTATTGTTAATATTATTGGTTTACTTAAAAATTGTTATTATTTCTTTTCTTCTGCTTATTCTGGTTGTAATTTGCTCTTCTTTTTCTAGTTTTCTAAGGCGGAAGCTTTAATTATTGATTTTAGATTTCTTTTATTCTATTATATGCTTTTAATGCTATAAACATTCCTATAAGCATTGCCTTCACTGCATCCACAAATGCTGTTGTTTTTTTTTTTCATTTTTGTTTAGTCTAAAATAGTTTTTAATTTCTCATAAGAATTCCTCTTTGATCTATGTGTCATTTAGAAATATGCTGTTTAATCTCTAAGTATTTTGGCAGGTTTCAGCTATTTTTAAAAATCGATTTCTAGTGTAATTTATTTGTAGTCTGAGAGCATACTTTTCATGATTCCTATTCTTATAAATTTATTCAGGTGTATTGTATGTCCCAGAATGTGGTTGATTCTGTGTGAGCTTGAAAATAAGGTGTATTCTACTGTTGTTGGATGAAGTGTTCTACAGATGTTAATTAGATCCAGTTGGTTTATGGTGCTGCTCAATTCAGTTATGTCTTTACTGATTTTCTGCGTCAATTACTTACAGGCAGGTTGAAATTTCCAACTCTAATTGTGGATTCACCTATTTCTCTTTGGAGTTCTATCGAGTTTTGGCCTCCCATGTTTTGATGTTCTATTTTACGTAATAAGGTAGTTAGATCTTCTTGGAAAATTGCCCCATTATCATTATGTTATGCCTCTTTTTCCCTGACAGGTTTTGTTGCTCTGAAGTCTCCTTTTTGAAATTAATATAGCTATTCCAGCCTTATTTTGATTTTTATTGGTATGGAATTTCTTTCTCCATACCTTTACTTTACTTTTTCATGCATTCTGACAGTCTCTACTTTTTAATTAGTGTGCTTAGGCCATTGACCTTTGAAGTGATTGATATACTTGGATAAATATCTACCAAGTTTTTTTTACTGTTAGCTACCCCTTGCTTATTTTTTTGTCTTAAGTTTTTTTTTTTCTGCCTTCTCTTTTTTTAACTTAAAATTGTATATGATTCCGTTTTATGTCCTCTCCTAGCATATGATTTATACATTTTAAAACTTCTTTAGTGGTATTTCTGGTTTCCCATATGTATTTACAATTAATCCATTTGTGCTTTCACATAATATTATACTGCTTCATGGGTGGTAAAGGAACCTTATAACAGAATATTTCCTATTGCTCCCTTCAGTCACTTATAATATTATTGTCACTCATCTCACTATTTAATAATCTGTATTCACCAAATACATTATTACAATTATTGTTATCTTGGACAAACTCTTATCTGTAAGATTAGCTAAAAATAAGTAAATATGATTTTATTTTACCTTCATTTATTCCTTCTCTAGTACACTTCTTTTCTTCTGTTGGTACACATTTTCACTTATATAGTTTTCCTTCTCTCTGAAGAACTTCTTGTAATACTTCTTGAGTCATAAGTTTACTTCAAACATTTCTTAATCTTTAATTTTTCTTCACTTTTGAAAAATAACTATTGGATGCAGAATTCTAAATTTGTAATTTTTATCTCAGTACCTTAAACATCTCTCTCCACTCTCTTCTTTTTGCATGGTTTCTTAAGAGAAATCTTATTCTTGCTTCTCTTTAAATAAGGTGGGTTTTCTCTTGCTTCTCTCAAGACTTTCTCTGTGCCTTTGACTTTGTGCAATTTGATTATGATATGCCAATAAGTAATTTTTTTTGTATTTATACTGTTCTCTGAGCTTTCTCAATCATTTATTTTGTATTTGTCTAATTTTAGGAAAATTTTATTCATCATTTTAAGTATTTCTTGTGTTCTTTTTCTTCTCCTTTCAGAAATCCTAGTATGCATATCTTGCACCTTTTATAATTGTCCAATACCTCTTAAATATACTACTCCATATTTTTCATTCTTTTTTCTCTTTGCATTTCAGGTTTTGAAGTTTCTATTAACATATCTTCAAGGTCACTGATTCTTTCCTTAGCCTTGTTCAGTCTGTTGATAAGCCCATTCTTCATTTCTGCTAAAGTTTTTCATTTCTAGCATTTCCTTTTGATTATTTCTTCTATCTTTCTTATCTCCACTTATATTACTCATCTGTTCTTGTGTACTGTCCTCTTTTTCCATTAGAGTCCTCACTATAATTTCTTATCTAGTAATTCCACCATCCACTATCTCTGACTGAGTTTCGTTTTGATATTTGTTTTTTAGCTTCAAACTGGTTGTTGTTGTTGTCTGTTGCCCTTTTAAATGCTTTATAATATTTTGCTGAAAGCCAGGCATGATGTTTTGGGTAAAAGGAACTGAGGTAAATAGGCCTTTAGCATGAGGCTTTTTGTTTATATAGCTAGGGGTTAGGCTGTGCTTAGTTTGCTGTTAGGCTATGCTTGATTTATTCTAGCTATTATTCTGAGGCCAAAATTTCCTCTGGTGTTTTTGTTTATATTTTCTCTGTTGTCTTTGGATTTCCTCAGAGAGTTATTCTTAATTAACTGATAGTCTGATACTGGCTGTAGCAATGGGTTTCTGCTCCTGGGCTTCTGCTCTGGTAAGCTCTGATTCTCCATTTTCACCTGTCTATCTAATATTTGAGGCAGTTCTTTTCCCTCTGACTTCAATTCTCTGTTGTTTCTAAGAGGAGTTGTTGATTTTCAACTTGTTCAGCATTTTTTGTGCAGATGGTTATGATAACTCGCAGGCTTTTAATTGTTTAACCAGAAACCAGAAGTTCCCTATTGATTGTTTTTTATTTCTTGGCTTATAATTCTCTATCTGGAAAATAAAGGAATAAGATTGCTATTTGGCTAAATTATTTCCTAGCTCTAGCATTCTGTATAACCAGTGACTTGCATGAATGATTATGCCGTTATGTGACATTTGCTGCTCTTCTACAGGCAGACCTCCAGGTGGACAAAGAGAGGCACAATTTCTTTGAGTCCTCCCTTGATTATGTTTATCAAATCCAGGAAGTTCAGGAGTCCAAGAAGTTCAATATTGTGGAGCCAGTAAGTTCTATCTGTTAATGAATAGTCTGAACATATTTACCAAATACCAGGTAAATGCGGAGAACTTTGATAATAAAATTGAAATCTCAAAGATGGTAAAGGATATTTAATGCATAATAATGAATGTCAAGAAAATAGACACACCAGCTTGTGTTGTTCTTGCTCTCTTACTCACATTTTTTCTTCCTTGCCACCCCTTTCTGCCTTTCTTTTCTTTCCCATTTTCTTTTTTTAATGTTCACTTATTTATTTTGAGAGAGAGAGAAAGAGAGAGAGGCAGAGAGAGAGGGAGAAAAACTTCCAAGCAGACTCTGTGCTATCAGCAGAGACCCAATGCGAGGCTTGATCCCACAAACCAGGAGATCATGAACTGAGCTGAAATTGAGTTGGACACCCAGCTGACTGAGTCACCAAGCGTCCCTTCTTCCCCATTTTCTCTCCCTCGCTATGATTTTCCTTTCTTTCTCTTTCTTTACTTCCTCTCTCCTCTCCCTCCTTTAATTTCTCTGTCACCCTTTATTTTATCTTGCTCTCCTCCCTTTCTTGCTCTCATGCTTTCATAAAGCTTCTAAAGTACCTATTATATACTAGTCAGTGTGCTAAAAGTTCATGTTCCTTGCACTCAGTGACTTCCTATTGTACTGTCTTATACTTCTATCTTCTTTATTTTTTTCCTACTTACATCTCTTTGAGTATAAAAGAGATGTGCTTTGATTTGACAACTATGTGGAATTTTAAAAACTTTTATTTTTTAGTGTAAAAAACAATGCACTCTTATTGCAGGAAACCTAGAAAAAAACTATAGGAAAAGTAAAACAAAAATAATAAATTCCCCGAATAGAGATAATCACTGTTAATATTGTGGCATTTTCCTTCTAAATTTTATGTGTATCTATAATATTCTTTCTCTATTTATGTGTGCCTTTGTACTTAAGATATGTGAGTGTGTGTGCACACATGTGTGAACGTCTTGTACACATGTACATATTTTGCACGTGAACATGTATATCTATGTTCACGTGTATCTGTGCTCACATTTGTATATATCTGTATATATATATATATATATATATATATATATATGCAACCAAGTGTTTATTCATTTATACAAAAAATTAATTGAACTTCTCTTATATGACTGGCACTGTGCTAACCAGTGGGTATCCTATAATGAATAAGACTGACTCTGTTTCTGTCTTTATGAAGACTATATTCTTATTGGGTAGACAGAAGGGAAAGAAGGATACAGATAAATAAAATTAATTATAAATTATGATAAGTACTAGAACAATAACAAGAATGGGCAGCTACTTTAGAGTAAGTGGTCAAGGAGGACCTCTGAAAGTATCATTTAAGAACTAAAGAAAGAGAGGATAAGACCACATGAATAATGGGGAAATAATGTTCCAGACACATGTGCACAGTCCTTAAGTTAGGAAAGAATGGTGTGCTTAAGGAATGAAAATATTGGTGCCTTTAGATACCTGCAACAGAAAAGGAGAGGGGCAGGAAGTAATGTATGATAGGGAGGCACAGGGCCTGTAAGCATGGTAAAAAGTTTGGATATTAGTCTAAGTGTAGAGAAAAACCACTGATAAGTGTTAAACAGAATATGACATAAGCTGATTTTGTTGTGTGGAGAATGGTTTTAAAGAGACCAACAGTGAAAGTGAGGAAACCAGTTAGGAGGCTACTACAGTGGTCTAGGCAAGAAAAAAATGTTGGTTTGGGTTAGGGTGGTGGAAGTTCAAACAGAAAAGAATGGCTGGATTAGAGATATGTTTTGGAGATAAAACTGACACAATTTGGACTGAGATGTGAAGAGAAGAGAAATCAGGGATGATTCTTTACTTTATGGTTTGATTGAGTGGGTGGTAGTATCATTTCCCGAGATGAGAAAGCTTGGGAGAGAAACAGAAAGATTGTGTGTATGACAATGTATGTGGTATTCACACCCATATACATTTACACACACACACATACACATATATATGCAGCACATGCATGTGTGTATGTACATAGTTTTATATGTATTTATGTATATGTACATATATATAGTTTGTTTTTATATTTATACATATATGCATGTCTGTATGCATATGGTGTTATCTGTGTGCATATTTATATGCACCTACCTGTTTATTTTCTTTTTTTTTTTTAGATTTTTTTTTTAATGTTTATTTATTTTTGAGAGACATAGAGGCACAGCATGAACAGGGGAAGGGCAGAGAGAGAGGGAGACACAGAATCGGAAGCAGGCTCCAGGCTCTGAGCCGTCAGCACAGAGCCCAACGTGGGACTCGAACTCACAGACTGCGAGATCATGACCTGAGCTGAAGTCGGCTGCCCAACCGACTGAGCCACCCAGGCGCCCCTATTTTCTAAAAAGAATAGAGCAATTATTACTTCTTATTACACTTTACTATTGGCAGAATTGAGCATTATTTTTAAAGGTTTATATTTGATAGATGAAATCATATTTTCTTTGTTTTTATTTATGTGTACTTGATTATCGAGGTTGAATATTTTGTACATTAAAAATGTTTTATTGATCATTTGTGTGTCTTATTCTGAAACCCCCCTGAAACATTTCTAATTCGAAAATGGGTTCACACTTCATGAATCTTTTAGCATTGTGACAGTCTTCATTAAAGTACAGGATCTTACTTTATTCATTTATTCACTTATCTATTTATTCAACAAATATTGAGTGCCTACGCTGTGACAATTCTGAGACTATATAGACAAAAGACACAGTCTATTCGCATACTATCCAAATAATGAATGGTTTTATATGCTATCTGAAAAAGATCTGAATGAATAAATTTGTTAGTGGTTCTTCTTTTCTAGAACTGATTCTATTGTAATGTTTAACCTAATAAGAGAATAGCTTTGTGTAGACCTGTTTTTGTTTTCGTGATTACTTTTAACACTATACTGTGTAACACTATGGAATTTATTTTCCGTGTTTCTTTCTCCTTTATTTGATGTTGAGAAGGTTTTGGTGATAAAGTTATTTTTACGTTTTCTTTAGGTCTTGGCCTTTCTTCATAGCCTCTTCATTTCCAACAGCTTGACTGTAGAGCTCACACAGGATTTTCTCCCATACAAACAGCAGCTCCAGCTCAGTTTGCAGAATGTGAGTTTGCATGTGGGTTTCTTCACCTGTCCCCGCATTCCAGTTGGATTTCAACCCCAATATCTTTTATCTTGAAATTCCAGTTTATCGAATTCTAGCCAATTTGCCAGGATCTATTGGTATGGATCACAAATATTTTAGTGTGCTAGACTGTTCTTGCTTTTCCAGTTTCAACTCTTCCCAGTCTTTGAGGCTTATTGTTATTCAAACCTACCCCTCCACCCACTAACAATTCTCTCTATCCAGTATTTATTAAATGTTGCTAATTTACCACATCTCTCCCAGATCAGAATCCAGCTATGGGCTTGTTTAAGCACAAGTCTTATGCTACTTCCGTGTTGGTCAGTCAAGACACTTAAGAGTTTTATGACCACGAATGCCCATTTCCCCCTCTCTTCCTTTTCTCACTAAATACTAGAGTTGAATAAATTATATCTAAAGATTTTATTCACCTTCTTTCCATGCTGGTTTTTATAGATGGCTTAGGCACAGCCTTCCCATTTTTGTAACATATATATATATTTTTTTTTCTCATTCATTTATTTAACCTACATTTAATGAATACTTGCGGATATAACATGTACTCTGTGCCAGTCATTTTACAGGACACTGGACATTCCGTAACGATGCATGTTAGTTTTTCTTTCCTCAGGGAACATCCAGTCTCTTGCATGAAGGAGACATAAACACTGGAATACATCATAATTCCTTGTGATAAGTGTTTCAATAGTGTTAAGCCCAAATTTTTAAAGAAGCGCAGAAAGTAGAACATTGACTGCCTGGTACAGTTAGAGAAGGCATCACTGAGATAGTGATTTTGGACTAGTTGTTACATTGCATAAAATTTACAGAGTATTTTTATATGAAATAGGTTGGAAGTTGTAGTGGAAATAAATTTCACTTGGTTGTTTAGGAGGATCCTGACTTACAGTTGTTTTTTTTAAATTTCTTTCTGGGTACTCACCTTCACCAGAATGTGAGAGACCCTGTCTTTGGATTTATAAAATATCCCTATGACCAGTTTAATCATTTGAGTCTTCCTCCAAAAAGAAATTGAAAAGTCTGAGTTTAATAACACCCCTTGTATCTATGTATATGATGAACTCATTCACAGGATAATCAATAGAGTGGGCCCAACAAGATAGGGCAGCCCAAATCACCTTTTTGACTGACATAACAATCTTGAGGCTGGACACTAAGGACCCATCTCTAGTGATTTTCATACCCATATCTCAAACAATGTTTGGCTATTGTGTTTAGTTGTGTAGTTTTACATATATTATTTCTTACCATTAGCTTTTGTTATTCATGAATATGAAAACATAACTTTTCTGTTGATCTATCTTCTTTTTTTTAATTTTTTATGTTTATTTTTGAGAGAGAGAGAGACAGAGCATGAGCAGGAGAGGGTCAGAGAGAGAGGGAGACACAGATTGTGAAGTAGGCTCCAGGCTCTGCGCTGTCAGCCCAGAGTCCGATGCGGAGCTCGAACCCATGAACAGTGAGATCATGACCTGAGCCGAAGTCAGACGCTTAACAGACTGAGCCACCCAGGCGCCCCTGATCTATCTTCAAAGATAGCACATTGTCATGTATTTTATCCTAACGGCCACAGTTTGATTCAGAGTCAAGTAGGCAGTAACTTTACTTGAAGCAAAACTTAAAAGTTGCCATGATAATATTATCTTTGGGAACCTTCTTTATAGTATCCCTTCTTGTAAAGCAGAAGTCAGTTTGGTGCTCAGAATTCTAAGAGCTCTTGTTTATTGAAGCCTTATATGATTTCCATTAGAAAAAGAAAGTCTCCAAGTTGTGTTTTATTGTTATTTTCTTTATGTTTCTGTTTTCCTTTTAGTATTTAGTACTGTTACACTCCATAAAATTGTTTTCTAGTCACTATGCCATTCAACATTTGTTTTCTGCTATGTTGTACCATAAAATGCAAACCAAGAAAACTCTGCACTGGATCTCTGACCAATAAATGCTTTTTAATAATGATGGTGATAATGATGATAATGATGATGATAATGTCTTAACAGACAAGAAATCATTTCTCCAGTACTCGGGAAGAGATGGAAGAACTTAAGAAAAGGATGAAAGAAGCTCCCCAGACATGCAAGCTTCCAGGACAGCCAACCATCGAAGGCTATCTCTATACACAAGAGAAATGTGTGTGGGCATACAGGGCTCCCCACTGGGTTTCAGTAGACTGGCACCTACTTGACACTCTTCAAACTCCAGGCACCCACATTGTTCACAGACCCCTGACAGCTACACCTCTTTGGGGAACAGTCTGGGAATTAGTGGATAAAAAAAAAGAAGGGGAAGTTCGAGGGGGAAATTAAGGATTTGTCTTACAAAGGCTCTGGGATGATAAGATTTAAGGTTTTTCTCTGTGATTCAAAATGGAGATTGTTAATTGTTTAATCCTTCTGATGGCTCTCGAGTAATGTTTGAATTACTCGAATTATGAGGGGGAGTTTGATAGGCAAAAAAAATGGAGGGGAAGAAATTTCCAGGTATATACCATTGCATGTTACTCAGGCACAGAGGTATGTGAGGATGTAGTTTATTTGCAGGGTCTTGGCTTGCCAAGAATAACCCTGGTTTACCCCTGTAATCCTGATGTAATTATCAATGGTGACCCATTCAATCTTACATATGTCTTGACAATTTGGACTAAAAATATATGACCACCTCTTTGTTTGATAACTTAAAGTAATTCAATGAGACAGGGCCATAGAGAGTGGCAAAAGATAAAGTAGAAAAGGTAAATATGATCACATTATGAAGGATTTTGTGGGCCAACCTGAGTTTAGAGATGGTGGGAAAGCCATGCATGATTTTTAATAAGAGAAATGATATAACTAGAGATATATATTTTAAGAATACTCCTTTAGCTAAAGAGTAGAGAGTGGACTAGAAAGGAATGATCAGAGATGGGGGAAATCAGAAGACCACTGACATGGTTAATTGGAGAAATAGTGAATTTGTCTTTTGTCTGAAATACTTCATAAAACATTTAAAGTAATTCATCAATAGGGTCCTGAACAATTTCAGTTCTAAAAGGGATGAAGCAGCTGAAGCAGCTGCTGAAGAAGAGACACTAGGGAATAGAATGGGCAGAACCCAACCACCAATCAAATGGGATAGGTTGCAGAGAAAGAGGAGCAGAAGATTACAGATGTTTCCAACTCATACGGTAATAGGATGAGTAGTAGAAGCATTCATAGGGGACACGACGAGGAGAGTGATTTGGAGCAAGCTGGAGCCGACGTGGAAAGCAGTCGATGAGTTTTAGGATCTCCATATGTTCTGTGGGTTGATGGCACTGCAAGGCTGGAGTTCAGGGGAAGGTTAGGGCTGGATCTGAAGCCCTATGACTATGAATAGTAGACTGTACACCCTTTCCATCTTAGGAGTGTATCTACCATACAGCCAAAAAATATATTCTGTAAGCTCACTTTTGCCTATCGTTGTAGGGGCTTTGGGAATATCCTGGGTGAAATATTACTGCCAGTATGAGAAAGAGACAAAAACGCTCACCATGACACCTATGGAGCAGAAGCCAGGGGCTAAGCAGGTCAGTTCTTTTGTGTGCCATATTTTTTGAAATGCATCTGCGGCTGCATCTCAGAAAATAGTATACCTTGACTTAGTGCCAAATAATCAAGTCCTTCACTCTCATTTTTGCATTGGGCCAGGTACTACTCAATTGAGTGAAATATATTTATTATGTCAAGCCTTCTAAAAGTGCCTGTACTCTTTCAGATCGTTTATTAAATTATTACAAGTACCTGTCACATTGTACAAGAAAATTTGCAAGAATATGGATGAATTGGAGGAGGATAGTATATATTACTTTCTTTTAAGAAGTTTCTACTGTAGGATTCCTTTGAATAGCAAGTGTTTAAAATATCATTTTCTAAAATTGCTTTTTAAGAAAAGTATGTCTGTTTACTAAAGTTGGAATAACCTATACCCCATATTCTATGTAATGTTCAGATATATTTAAGCAGTCGATAACTCTTCTGTCCTAGCAACCTTCCCCTATTCCCTAAAATGTCAAGATGAGTTTAACACACTGAGAAGATATTTACTTACCTGGAAGAACTTAATTTTATATATTGCATGCTAAACAGTACTATATACTATGCTATACTATATATACTGTACTATGTATATGACCACACAGCCAAACATTTTTATTCTGTCATCTCACTTTTGCCTATATTTGTAAAGGCTTTGCAAATACACACACCTACAGGCACACACACACACTCGAGGGTTTATTGAGATAAAAGCTGATAGACAAACTTTTCATACTCTAAAAGTAGTTTAATGTGTCCTTTAAACTGCCTCTCAGACTGGGTGTTAATGCATGGGTTTTTAAGGATTTCTGTTTTTTACAAATTGTTTACAAAATGAAACAAGTTTCACTTATTAACAATGAACCTTGGTGGTACAAGTAGACCCAATTGAGGTAGGCCGAAATTTTGGGGAAAAAACGGGCCAATTTTCCTCCATTACTGGTGGTTTCCATGGAAGATCTCTCTCGTGTTACTTGTCTACAGAAAATTAGAGAGGACTGAGATTTGGTGGTAGGCTCTTGAAAACTGCTTTTTTGTGTCTTTAATGAAAAATTTTGTTACTCCGCTTTGGATGTGTATTGGGGATAGAAAGCACCTCTAATTAAGTGTACTAAATGGAGTTTCCAGAACCTTCATCCAATGCTTCTATGTGGGCCAATTACTCATTCATGATTCCAAAACTCAGCTTAGTTTCCAGTCTGCTAATTGCCAAGGTACCTTTCAGTATGGTTTCAATACATTTATCTGGTGCACTATTACAGCATTTGTTCCATTTTTGTCAGAACGTAGCTGATGTATCTGACTGGCTAGTACTTACAAGAAGCATCATCCTGTGGTCTCTTCCTTTTATTTTTCTACACACGTTGCTTTCCAAATCCCACCTTTTAAAGTTACTCTCTTAGACAGTAAGCTCATTTAGGCCCTTTCTCTCCTGCTCAGGCACCCACTGCAAAGCTCAAGACAGAAGCAATAGATACCACTTTCATATCCCCCTAGCAGATGAATGCAAGCTCTCATTTTAGTTCTTCCTCCCTCTTCCCTTTTCATTAAGTGCCTGCTTGCAAAACTGCAATAGTGTTAGCCTAAGCAGTTTTAATATGGGAGTCCTTAGGGAGTGGAAAGAGAATCTGGGTTCTTTATTTAGAAGGAAAGAGAGGTAAAGTAGTAACTTGAATTTCCATAAAATGAAGTTGGAAATGATTTCTTCCTGTCAGTTCTGTCAGTTCTCATTACTGGTTTGTGAGACTATAATAACACCATATAATACACTATTTATTGAATGTCTACTGTATGCCAGGCACTGAGCTAGAAGCTTTTTGCCATGTGCCTTATTTACTTTCCCAGCAGCACTGTGAGGTTTTATTAGTTCAGTTTGGAGATGAAGGAATTAGCCCTCTTTCTGACTATGGTACTTACCAGTGTTACTTGCTAGTTCAGCCTATTACCTTGCACCTGTGTTATTCTGTTCACTTTATGGATTATCTTCCTAAATGCTATTTTAGAAGATCTCCATAATTTCTCTGTCAGGCAGTTATGGTAAGAAGAAAGAGTGGTGTATTTTGAGTTTCAAGAGCTGGGTTTAAATCTGAGCTCTGTGGCCTAGTAGATTTTTGACCCCAAGTAAATCATGTAATGTTGCTTAGTATCATTTTCCTCATCAGAAAAATGAGAAAAATAATACTGTAGTTCATATAAATTTCTGGAGCACTAACTCTTCACTAGGTACTAGAGATATAAAGATAAATAAAATGCCCACCCTATTGAGTTCTCAGTCACTTAGGGAAATCAGGCATGAAAACAGGAAGCTTTAATATAATGCAGAAAACACATAGTGAGCAGTGTATGGGATTGGGAAGAATTTTGGAGGAAATGAAAGCTGAACTGCAGTTTGCAGAACAATTAAGAGTTTAGCCAGGCAAAGAATATAGATGAAGTCATTTCAGGTGGAGGAAACTATTTGCAGTTATGGAGACATGAAAGAGTATGACATATGTGTGAAATGAGAGTACTTCTGCATGGATGGGGCATAAAACAGATTCAGGTGGCTAGAGGTAAACCTGAAGTGGTAGGCAGGACATATGCCAAGGAGCTGTGATGCCTCTGAATCTGAGAGAGTCGAGTTTAAAAATGGAGGGTGAGTATACGATGCTGTTAATCACTGTCCTCTTGAAAGGCTAATAATGCTCGATACCCTCTGTATTAGGGTAAGGAAAGCAGATTGAAGGATGAATTCAGAGTTGAGTTTTTATAGTGTGGGAGCAGCAAAAAGATAGGCCTGAAAGGGGGTTGAGTGTCCCAGTGAGAAAGAATTCTTTTTTGATCAGCTGGATCAACTCTATGGTCCAGTTTGGAGGGCATAGTACACAGACCTGGCACTTGGGAAGTGTTTCTGAATTGGAGGGAGCAAGGTGGTTAGTTAGCATTATCCCCATTTATAGATTGTGAAGTTAAGATTTGGAGACAGAAATGATTTTCCCTGAGTTGCAAGCTACTAAATGGCATAACTGGGATGGGCTTCCTAGTTTATTGCTATTTCCACTATACCGACTTGGATGACTTTAGGGTAAGTCATTTTACCTCTCTGAGCTTCAGGTCTTTCTAAAGGCTGTTGTGAAGAAAGTTGGTTTAAAGACACCTAGCATAATATGTGGCACATAGTAGGTAATCAATAAATGTTACTTCTCTTTCCTATACTACATTGTCTCTATTGAGATAATAAAGGGAAACCGAACAATGTGGGATTGGTGTATTTTAATCTGTGAACGGAGTGGATTTCAGTGGCCTTATTAAGTGTCCATAAACCTAAGGGGGACTACACAATTCTTCATGTATGAAATACCAAATGCCACCTTGAGAAATAACACAAATTTGCTTACTCCCTGCCCTATCTTTGGAGAGTTTGCTTTTGTGATTCCTGTCTTCCTGAAGAGTCTGGAGGTGGGAAATGAAAATGTTTGTCTCCTCTCCTGCATCTGCCAATTTAATGGAAGGAAGGTTTCATAAAGCCACTTCCTACCTTCTTCGGTACACTTAATGCCTTTTAGTCAGCCCATTTCTCCAATACTCCCCTGACATTATGTGTAATGAGCTTACTATTTAATCTATCATGCTTGGGAAATAATAGTGATCTACCTCGAGCATTTTCTTCTGGTCTCAGCCATTAATTTTTGGAGCAGGAAGAAACCATCTGCCCCCTTTCTGCAACTACTGTTCTCAGTGATACTACACATTGCTCCTGTTGCCCTGACAGATGCCTTCCAAGTGACATTGAGGATAATGAAGGAGGCAGAAGAAGCCTCTGTGCATTTTTTTCAAATTGGCTATTAATTCTTCTCTTATAGCAGGGGCCCATGGACTTAACGCTGAAGTACTGTGTGAGGAGGAAGACAGAGTCTATTGACAAAAGGTTCTGTTTTGATATAGAAACTAATGAAAGGTAAGCTGTGATAGTTTAAATTGGCAATATGCCCATGTGACAGATACTGAGCCTGAGAAGATCATTTACTTTCCTCTGTCAGCTCTTGTTGATGAAAGTGAAAAAATTAGTTCGTGACATCATTGTCTTGGTTCTTCTGGCTGCCATTTACAGGAACCTCTGTTAGACCTGCCCCAGAACTGTTTCTTTGTCTGGAAGCTTCAATCAGTTTCAAATCACCTGCTCTAGGCAGAATAAATCACTCCTAGGATTTAATTTGCTATCGAATATACAAAGGTCAACATTTGGTGATGCTGCAAGGACAGGTTAACAAAACTCATTCCTTTTTTAATTTTTTTTGTAGTTTCAAGTTTTTATTTAGATTCCACTTAGTTAACATATAGTATAATATTAGTTTCAGGAGTAGAATTTAGTGATTCATCACTTATATACAACACCCAGTGCTTAACATAAAAAGTACCCTCCTTAATGCCCTTCCCCCTCTGCCTACCTCCCTTCCAGCAACGCTCAGTTTGTTCTCTATAGTTAAGATTCTGTTTTATGTCATGTCTCTCTCTTTTTTCCCTCTCCATATGTTTATTTGTTTTGTTTCTTATGTTCCATATATGAGTGAAATCATGTGGTATTTGTCTTTCAATGACTGACTTATTTTGCTTAGCATAATACACTCTAGCTCCATTCATATGGTTGCAATTGGCAAGATTTCACTCTTTTTGATGGTTGAGTGATATTCCATTATATGTCTAAATATATAATGTGGTATGCACACACACACACCACAACTTCTTTATGCATCCATCAGTCAAGGGATATTTGGGCTCTTTCCATACGTTGGCTATTGTAGAAAATGCTGGTATAAACATTGGGATGCATGTATCCCTTCGAATCTGTATTTTTGTATCCTTTGGGTAAATATCTATTAGTACAATTTCTGGGTCATAGGGTAGCTCTATTTTTAACTTTTTGAGGAACCTCCATACCGTTTTCCAGAGTGGCTGCACCAGTTTGCATTCCCACCAACATGGCAACAGGATTCCCATTTCTCCATATCCTTGCCAAAACTTGATGTTTCCCCTGTTGTTAATTTTACCCATTCCAATGGGTGTGAGGTGATATCTCATTGTAATTTTTATTAGTATTTCCCTAATTAGTATTGTGATGAGTGATGGTTGAGCATCTTTTCATGTGTCTTTTAGTCACCTGGATGTCTTCTTTGGAAAAGTGTCTGTTCATGTCTTCTGCACATTATTTAACTGGAGCACTTGTTTTTTGGGTATCGAGCTTGATAAGCTTTTTATAGATTTTGGATACTAATCCTTTATCAGATATGTCATTTGCAAATGTCTTCTCCCATTTAGCAAAACTCATTCTTTTATCTTCTAATATAACAAATAGAAACAAGTGAATTGGAACACATTTTATCTTTTATTATTTTTAACATATTGTTTTAATTTTTTTAAGTGATTTTTTTAACATTTATTTTTGAGAGACAGAGAGACAGAGCATGAGCAGGGGAAGGGCAGAGAGAGAGAGGCAGACACAGAATCCGAAGCAGGCTCCAGGCTCCAAGCCATCAGCACAGAGCCCGATGCGGGGCTCAAACTCACAGACTGTGAGATCATGACCTGAGCCGAAGTCGGCCGCTTAACCGACTGAGCCACCCAGGCGCCCCTGTTTTAATTTTTTTAAATATAATTTATTGTCAAATTGGTTTCCATACAACACTCAGTGCTCATCCCAACAAGTGCCCTCCTCAATGCATGTCACCCACTCTCCCCTCTCCCACACCCCCCATTAACCCTCAGTTTGTTCTCAGTATTTAAGAGTCTCTTATGTTTTGCCTCCCTCCCTCTCTGTGACTTTTTTTCCCCTTTTCCCCTCCCCCATGGTCTTCTGCTAAGTCTCTCAAAATCCACCTATGCATGGAAACATATGGTATCTTTCTTTCTCTGACTGACTTATTTATTTCAGCATAATACCCTCCAGTTCCATCCACGTTGCCACACATGGCCAGATTTCATTCTTTCTCATCGTCACGTAGTATTTCATTGTGTGTGTATATATATATATACATATACCACATCTTCTTGTCACATAGTATTTCATTGTGTGTGTGTGTGTATATATATATATATACCATATCTTATTTATCCATTTGTCAGTTTATGGACACTTAGTCTCTTTCCATGATTTGGCTATTGTCGAGAGTGCTGCCATGAACATCGGGGTACACATGCCCTTATGCATCAGCACTCTTGTGTCTCTTGGGTTGATTCTTAACAGTGCTATTGCTGAGTCATAGGGTAGTTCTATTTGCATTTTTTTGAGGAAGCTCCACCCCATTCTCCAGAGTGGCTGCACCAGTTTGCATTCCCACCAATAGTGTAAGAAGGTGCCTGTTTCTCCACATTCTCGCCAGCATCCGTAGTTTCCTGATTTGTTCATTTTAGCCACTCTGACTGGTGTGAGGTGGTATCTCAGTGTGGTTTTGATTTATATTTCCCTGATGCTGAGTGACATTGAGCATCATTTCATGTGTCTGTTTGCCATTTGGATGTCTTCTTTGGAGAAGTGTCTCTTCATATCTTCTGCGATTTCTTCACTGGATTATTCATTTTTCGGGTGTGGAGTTTGTTAAGTTCTTTATAGAGTTTAGATACTAGACCTTTATCCGATATGTCATTTGCAATTGTCTTTTCCCATTCCATCGGTTGCCTATTAGTTTTGTTGGTTGTTTCTTTTGCAGCGCAGAAGGTTTTTATCTCAGTGAGGTCCCAAATAGTTCATTTTTGCTTTAAATTCTCTTGCCTTTGGAGATGTGTCAAGTAAGAAATTGGTGCAGCTCAGGTCAAAAAGGTTTTTTCCTGCTTTCTCCTCTAGGATTTTGATGGTTTCCTGTCTCACATTCAGGTCCCTCATCCATTTAGAATTTATTTTTGTGAGTGGTGTAAGGAAGTGGTCTAGTTTAATTCTTATGCATGTTGCCATCCAGTTCTCCCAGCACCATTTGTTAAAGAGGCTGTCTGTTTTCCATTGGATACTCTTTCCTGCTTTGTCAAGGATTAGTTGGCCATATGCTTGTGAGTCCATTTCTGGGTTCTCTATTCTATTCTATTGGTCTATGTGTCTTTTTTTGTGTCAATACCATATTGTCTTGATGATTGCCGCTTTGTAGTAGAGGTTAAAATCTGGGATTGTGATGCCTTCTGCCTTGGTTTTCTTCTTCAGTATTACTTTGGGTATTCAGGGTCTTTTGTGGTTCCATACAAATTTTAGGATTGTTTGCTCTACTTTGAGAAGAATGCTGGTCCAATTTTGATTGGGATTGCACTGAATGCGTAGATTAATTTGGATAGTATTAACATTTTAACAATATTTATTCTTGCACTCCATGAGCATGGGATGTTTTTCCATCTTGGTGTGTCTTCTTCAATTTCCTTCATAAGTTTTTTACAGTTTTCAGCATAGAGATCTTTTACATCTTTGGTTAGGTTTATTCCTAGGTATTTTATGGGTTTTGATGCATTTGTGAATGGAATTAGCTTCTTTATTTTCTTTCTGTTGCTTCATTGTTGGTGTATAGAAATTCCACCGATTTGTGCACATTGATTTTGTACCCTGCAATTTTGCTGAACCCACATTCTTTTTTATTTTGTTCCACTGTCTTAGAAGGAGAATAAATATGCTGTGAAATAAAGAATCAAATAAAATAATGAGCAGGGATGAGGTACCTATGTGCCCAGGGAGTTTTCTGAGGGATGTGACATCTGCTTTCCTGGCTAGTAAATCTGATATAAAAAACAAAGTCAGGCTTCCCAGCAGGCATAGGATACCTATACTCATGTCCCTGAAACTCAAAGAACAAAGGGCTCTTTGAGTCCCTTTTTCTACTTTTTCTATCTAAGGAATAGAGGATAACTTTAAAAAAAATTAGGTTTGTTGCCAGTATTTGAAACCACAGGCTTATAGCTCATAGAGCTTGAACTGCAATAATAATAATAATAACAATAACAAACAACAACTGCTAACATTTGCAGAGTCCCTCCTATGTGCCAGGCACCATTCTCAGCCCTTGAAATGTATAATTTCCTTTATTCCTCACTAAAGTCACATAAAGTGACTGTATTTCACAATTTTACAAAGCAAGAGAAAGAGACAGAGAGAAATTAAGCAACTTTGGTAACACAACTAGCAAATGGTAGAGCCAGGATCCAAATCCAGGGATTCTAGTCTCCACGTCCATACTCTTAACCATTGCAATACACTTCAGATATGCTGTATATGCCTTTTTGTTCCAGATTGAGTGATTGGGGCCTTGGGTGGGCAATGGATTTGTCTAAGGTCATAAAGATAGCAGTGGAAGAGCCTGAACTAGAAGTCAGTGCACTTTCTACTTTGTCAAACTGTTCTTATTCTTTAATCTGTCATTATTCTTTGAATTTGACTTTGTGTAGCACCTGAAAAACTTCAAATGCTTCTTGACTAGTCACTTATTTATTGTTTCAGCTTCTCTTTACAGTTTAAGGAAGACACACTGCCCTTTCGATTTCCCAGATAGGGAAGCTGAGTTCTAGAATGGGTTTAATATCATACCTGATCTACACTGTCTGCTATTAAGTCTGTTCCCAGTTTACTTGTTTTCCTTATTTCTGCCTTCAGGATTCACCTGGGGTTCTGTCTTTCCAAAACTATTTCTAAACTTTCTAACCCCATGTGATATATCCCAAAGGTTGGTTATTTGTTAGAGAAAGGTAACTTGAAAGAATCTAGTGATTTTCAAAGAATCCAGTTGTTTTCACTTGATTTGGCTTAAAGAAGATTTGGAGACTTTCCTTTTTTAAATGTACTTTAATAATAAAAGATGTAAGATAGAATAGGAATTCTATGATATCAAAACTGGAAAGGGCCTTCCAGTTCATCTTGCCCAGCACCCTTATGGATGAAGAAACTGAGACCCATAGAGCCCCATTTACTTTTTCAGACTCTCTGAGCTCTCTCGACATTATTCTTATCATTTTGTGACTCTGAGAGTCTTAACATAGAAGAAATAAGAGAAACCAGTTTCTCATAATGGTGTAGATGCACAGATAATGTGAGGAAACTTTATGTCTGCAATAATATGGTCAATCTGCAATTCCCAGTTTAGTCATGAAGGTCTAAAAAGTCTATACAGAGTATGTCAACTTGGAGTATCTCTGGTTATAGGTAGCCTACAAGTAAATACAAAAAAAAAATGGGTTTGAGGCCATCTTCCATGGAGAAGAGACCTTGTAGCATAGTGGTTAAGGAATAACATGGCAGAAAGAAAGGAAAGGGGAGGGGAGGAAAAAGAAAAGGAAAGAAAGAAAAAGAAAAGAAAGACTGCTGGACCAGAAGTCCTAAAGTCAAATCCTGGTTCTATACTTACCCATTGCTGTGCTTCAGCTTCCCCTTCTGTAAAATAGAGATTACCATATAGTAATATTTGTGAGGTTCCTGGTAGATTTCATGAATTAATACCTCTAAAGTACTTAGAACAGAACCTGGTGCCTAATGAGCCTTCAATAACTATTAGTTATTATTAGTCATAAGATTGCTTAAGTCTGCAAAAAGGCCTCCTCCCTGGACTGAGCCAAGTGCATATTGTTGAATTATTTCCAACTGGAAATACTCCTTGGACATCATAGGTGGTGGAAGTAGCACAGACATCTTTTTTATGGATGAATATACCTGTTCTGAACATGCTTACTCCTAGTGCCCAGAATGAACTTCCTTCCAGCTTCCAGGAGAGAAAGGCAGTTAGAGCCACAGTTACACTCAAGTGCAATAGAGCCAATTTAAGTATGTATAATGGTGAGGTGTCTTGGCATCTGCCTCTATTTCCTTGTCTGACCCTGGCATGAGGCTGCCAAGATACCACCTTCTCAGGGTTCCTTAAGTTACTGTTTTCTAAATGTTACATTGTTTTTTGAGTAAAGGAGATTTTGACAAATTGGAATTCTGTATGTGCCTGCTCAATGTGACACCTTCCAGGGCTGATAGGGACCCTAGATCACAAGACTCCATTCTTTTAGGTGAGTTTTCTGCTTTTAACTCATTTTTTTCCTATAGGCCAGGAACCATAACTTTACAAGCCCTTTCAGAAGCTAACAGAAGGCTATGGATGGAGGCCATGGATGGGAAAGAACCTGTAAGTTACTTCAAGACACTGGAGAAACCTCAGCAACGTAGTCCAATGTATGAATACCCTTAGTGGTACTGGCACTTCTAGAACAATTAAGAGTCAGATTTTCAGACTCAAAATTTTAGAGTTAGAAGGAATTGTTGACTCCACATTTCTTGTTTAAAAAGCAAGGCAATTAGAGTTCCAGAGAGGATGAGGGACTTCTCTAGGATTACTCTCAGAAAAGGCATAAAAGCTGGGCCTAGATAGAATCCAGGTTTCTCAGCTTCTTACTTCAGTGTTAGATTATGCAGCTCTGCCTGTAAGATCTTGTTAAGAAAGAAAATTAAGCTTTTTTCAGTTTATAAAATTAATATGTGTTCATATAGAAAGGTGGAAAGTAATGTTCATAACTGTGCATAAGCATTTTTTTAAGATTTTATTCACAGTGATTTTGCTACCCCCATTTTACATTCCCAAGTCAGCTTACTCTCTTTAAGTGTACAGCTTCTGGAGAAGATGGTGCTACCATCCTGTATCCCCAGATGTACCACTCCATTTAGAACATTGTTACACAGGAGGACAAGCAACACCTTAAAAGGTTTAGTGATTGTCATAGAAAGACCAATATGAAGAGTCAGAAATTCCTGAAGAGCATTTTTTCTCTTCAGTATCTTCCAAGTAAGTTTCTTCTAGTGGTGTATGAAATGACATTAGTTTCTAGTGTTGGATTTACAAAAGCCTGAATTTGGACCCAGTTGTGCCATCAGTGGTGGTGTGACTTTGAGCAAAGTATTCTATCTCTCAGGCTCAGCTT
The DNA here is from genome assembly GCA_030068075.1 of Paguma larvata. Lineage (NCBI taxonomy): Eukaryota > Metazoa > Chordata > Mammalia > Carnivora > Viverridae > Paguma > Paguma larvata. The sequence goes on along the minus strand of CM057830.1, from coordinate 51,429,451 downwards.
TCTTCTCTTCAGTAAAAAAGGTTGAATCATCTTCATTCTACCTACCTCACTGAATTGCTTTGAAAAATTGAATGGAAGTGGGCTGAAGAATGAGTGCAAAGCTACTGAGATTCCATAGTATTTGTAAACAGTCTAATATCTTTGTTATGTTCAAGGCAACAATGTGCTAAGGGGGGAAATATATTCTAAAGTTTTCTTTCTGTGTCTCCTTGGTGCCCTGGAAACTAAAAAGAAGTACACAGATCTCAGAATGCACTTATAGCAACCAAGAAGGTAGCAAAGAGAGAAGTGGTGTTGTGAGGATTGTCATACAGAAAGTAGCCTATGACCTGTTGCTCCTCCCTCTTTCCCAGAAGACTGGAGCTTAACTATTGCATGCCTATGATGTTTCTCTAGGAAGATGGTAGCAGGCTCAGTGAAACATTTTATTCTTGATTCCCTCTTAGGATCTTGTTCTCCCTTTAGGTTTTAAAGATCAAAGGATGCAGATGGCTTTTTGCGGAGAATGATGTTAGAACATGGGTCCACTGTATGTGGATCCTTAACAACTTGATTATGCTAGACTTTTCACAGATAACTTGTTTATAAAAGTGGCAGCAAGGGCTGCCCAGAACAGAAATCTATCTCATTGAAATATCCATGGGTATACACACATATGCAGAGTTTTCTTTTAAAAGGAGAGACTGTTAAAGCACACTCTAACAGATACCATATAGAAAGTTTATTTCCTGCAGTTTCACATTGTTATTGTTGCTGCCTTGCTAAACACCCCAGTTCACTAATCTTTTACATGATATGCATGCCGTTGCTTAAAATATCAAAGAAGATCAGGACTTTAAGGAGCATCTACTCCAACCCAAATAATTTTAGAGATATGAATTTTAAAGTATCGAGAATGAAAAGGACATGCCCAAGATTTTATAAAGAGTTAGAAATGGAGTCAGGCTAGACTTCAAGAGTCAAGGATCTCCTGTTTGGCCTCTCACATAGCTATCACGATGTGTACTTCACGATGACTCAGAGAAATTTTGGTCAATGCATGGATCTCTTTCAGACAGACACATGCTTTTCTACAGAGAAATACACATTAATTAGCCTATGGGGTAGGAAGTTGGTATTGGGCACATCTAAATTTTACCATCAGTGCCCACTACCCAGGTGCCCATAAGAACACTGTTTTTTTTTTTTCTCTTATGTTCTCTTGGTCTATCAGAAAAATTCTCCATGTTTTACATAAGTAAATCTCTAAGATAGGTAAACTACAACTTCAGCTGCAGTGAGCTACTTGGAATCTAGTGTAGTCTTCAGATTTGTTAATTCAGTTGTTTCCTAGGGACCTAGGCAAAGATGAGTCTATTTAGCCCACTTTTCCATTAAAGCCTTAGAACCACTAATGGTTTTGATGGACTCTCTGGGAAAAGAGAGTTAGTATTATTTGCCGTCCTTACCTATAGTGATTCACAATAGCCATGGCTCTTTCTTTCTCTTCTTTTGTAGATCTACCACAGCCCCATAGCAAAACAGGAAGAAAGTGAGTCAAATTTATGATCTATTGACATTACAAACTGCCACTTTTCCTATCATCAGTGATATGTAATATTGATTCAAGTGTGTTTATGGATGCAACTGTGTGGAATAGAATTCAGACCTATTTTTTCAAATATGTCTACTTATTGAAATAAGGAAGTCACTTTATCTTGCCTTATGGTATGGGCAGTAATATTAATATAGAGAAGAACATTTTCTCTTTCTTGTTCTAAAACATGATCGAAATTATGTGCATTTCTAGCCTAACATTTCACATTTGATGTTGCTCATGCCTAAAACAAACAGAATACAAAGGTATAACTAAAAGCATTTTGTTTTATGAGTAAAAACTCTAAGCTCCCCCTGAATACAAAGATCTTTCCATTTAAGAGTATTGGAGATGAAAAACCATACTCCTTATTCTCACACTGCAGTCTCCTAACATGATCAATAAATATTTGGTAGGTAAAGCTTGTTATAGTGAGATCTAACTATGTTTTCCTTTATTTGAAACAGTGGAGCTGAATGAAGTAGGGTTCAAGTTTGTTAGAAAGTGCATCAATGTCATTGAGACCAAAGGTAAGATATGAACCAAAGTATTGGCAGTGTTTGAATCTGGTCACTCTGAATTTATCCTAGGTCAATTTCTTGAAAGTAGCAATGATGTCTTTTATTGGTCAGGATTCATTTTAGGAATGAAGACTGTATACCTTGAACACTAGACACAAATTTGTAAAATTCCAGCAAATTCCAAACCAGTGATATCCAAGCATATCGGGATAATTTGTGGTTTCCTGCTTTTAAAGAGAAAGAGCTTAATTAATCAAATGGTACAAAGTTCTAAGTTATACAAGAGATCTGCTGTACAGCGTAAAGCTATAGTTAATAATGCTGTATTGCAGTCTTAAATGTACTAAGACATAGATCTTGTATTTAGAGCTCTTATTACAAAAAAGATACTAAAGAATAAAGAGGGCAACGGGAAACTTTAAGAGGTGATAGATATGTTTATGCATAGATTGTGGTTATGGTTTCATTTATCTCGAAACTCACCAAGTTTTATATATATTAAATATGTACCACTTCTTGTATTTCAAAAACGATTAAGGTGAAGAGCTTCAAATGGCTTTTGAAGTATTCTGAACTACTACTGGGCACTCCTCAAATAGTATTATGATGGTTTCATCACAAATAAATAACAGTTCAATTTCTGCCAAAATATATATTGGTTTAAAACTTGCGGGCTAAATGGTGATGGGCATTAAGGAGTGCACTTGTTGGGATGAGGACTGGGTGTTATATGTAAATGATGAATCACTTGGTTCTACTCCTGAAACCAATACTATACTCTATGCTAACCAGCCTGAATTTCAATAAATAAATAAAAACAAAAACAAGAAACTTTGACCGCATGCAAAGCTTAACTCAGACAAATGTGGAATCATTGTTTTTCCAGGTTCGTGATACTCTCTAGTTTCTCTCTGAGAATTTTTAGAATGTGGGGATGTAGTATATGGGCCAAGCCTCTTTTTCTCTTTGAAATGTTGCTTTAATCTTTCTCCATACAAAAAATAGCCTTTTGTTTCAAATCTACCATAGTATAGGCCTTTCTTCCTTTTATATTGCTGCTCGTGGACAACTTAACAATTGATATTTCCTCCTTTTTCAGTTAAACCCTACCTCCTTTCCAAGATGCCAGCACTATTCTCATCCATCTGCTGCTATCCACCTAAGCATATTTTTCTATTTACTATAGTGTATACTCTCTTCTTTTCATTCTAATGAAAACTCAGTATAATCCAAATGAAAGTATGGAGAGAATAACTTGGAGAGCCCTTTCAAAACTATCCCCCTATTGCGAGGGAGGACTGGAGATCTAGGAAAGAGTAGGGAGGCCCTTTCTTGTTTGAACTGATGCCAGGGTGAAAGTACCTACTTTTTCTACCTGGAGGGAAATGAAAACTCTAGCTGTATAAACAAAACTGACCTGATTTTCTTTCCCTAGGGATCAAGACAGAGGGATTGTACCGTACTGTGGGCAGCAATATCCAGGTTCAGAAGCTGCTGAATGCCTTTTTTGGTAACAAATTTAATTTCACTATTCTTATTGGATATTGTGTATTAGAAAGAAATGTGACTATAAGAGAAAGGAGACATTGCTTAAAAAATGTCGTAGAATGTTTTAAAAATATTTTCAAAGGAAAAATGTACATGTATTTGCCTATGCTGGGCTGGAGACAATCTTGCCTTGAAGAAACAACTAACATCTCTTCTTCTTCACATCATATTCACTCATCAAATCCTTTGCACTCTGGCTTCTACCCCAGCCTCTCCACTGAAAATATTTTGGCCAGGCATAGAAGGTATCTTCTGTGAAATCCAGGAGTCAATTTTCAGTCTCTCTCTTGCTTGATTTCCTTGTTGACCACTCCCTCCTTTTTGGAACTTTTTCCCTATGTGACTTTTGTGACTCAATATCTTTTGATTTTTCTAAAATCTTTATGAAACCTTTCAAGTGATTCTCGTCAGGTCCTTTTTATTCTTTCCGTCTTCTCAGTCTTGTCTGGGTATTTTCCAACATTCTGTCTCTGTCCTCCTTTGTTTCTTCCTCTACATGTTTTCCTAATGAATGAATATTAACCTAGTTATGGATCACATTTTTCTTTCAATTTTGTATGTCTAGTAATTTTTTTAAGTTTTTAAATTCCAGTTAACATACAGTGTAATATTAGTTTCACATGCATAATACAGAGATTCAACACTTCCATACACAAGTATACTCATTAATCACAAATGTACTCATTAATCCCATCACCTATTTCACCCATCCCTCCATGCACCTCCCTTCTAAAGACCATTGCTTTGTTTTCTATAGTTAAGCATCTATTTCTTGGTTTGCCTCTTTTTTCCCCTATGCTCATTTGTTTGGTTTCTTAAATTGCACATATGAGTGAAAATATGTAGTATTTTTCTTTCTCTGACTGACTTGTTTTGATTAGCATAATACTCTGTAGCTCCATCCACATCCTTATACATGGCAAGCTTTCATTCCTTTTTTAGGCTGAGTAATATTCCTGTGTGTGTGTGTGTGTGTGTGTGTGTGTGTGTGTGTGTATGTGTGTATGTCTGTATGCCACCTTTCTCCATTCATCAGTCAATGGACATTTGGGCTGTTTCCATAATTTGGCCATTGTTCATAATGGTGATATAAGCATCAGGGTGCATGTATCCATTTGTATTAGTATTTTCATATTTTTTGGATAAGCACCTAATAGTGCAATTGCTGGATCATAGTATAGTTCTATCTGTATCTCTTTGAGGAACCTCCATATTGTTTTCCATGGTGGCTACACCAGTTTGCATTGCCACCAACAGAGCAAGAGGTTTCTCCTTTCTCCACATCCTTACCAACGCCTGATGTTTCTTGTGTTGTTATTTTTAGCCATTCTGACTAGTGTGAGGTGATATCTCATTCTAGTTTTGATTTGTATTTCCCTGATTATGAGTGACATTGAACATATTTTCAAGTGTCTGTTAGCTATCTGGATGTCTTCTTTAGAAAAATGTCTGTTCGGGGTGTCTAGGTGGCTCAGTCGGTTGAGTGACCAACTTCAGCTCAGGTCATGATCTCGCAGTTCATGGGTTTGAGCCCCGCTTCAGGCTCTGTGCTAACAGCTCAGAGCCTGGAGCCTGATTCAGATTCTGTGTCTCTTTCTGTCTCTGCCCCTTCCCCTTTTGCACTGTTTCTCTCTCAAAAATAAATAAACATTAAAAAATTAAAGAAATAAGAAAAATGTCTGTTCATATCTTCTGCCCATTTTTGACTGGATTGTTTGTTTTTTTGGGTGTTGAGTTTTATAAGTTATTTCTATATTTTGTATAGTAACCCTTTATCCAGTATGTCATTTGCAAATATCTTCTCTGATTCCATAGCTGGCCTTTTAGTTTGGTTGATTATTTCCTTCACTGTGCAGAAGCTTTTTATTTTCATGAAGTCCCATAGTTTGTTTTTGCTTTTGATTCCCTTGCCTCCAGAGACATTCTAGTAAGAAGTTGCTACAGCTGATGTCAGCTTGTGTTCTCTAGGAGTTTCTGGTTTCCTTTGAGGCCTTTACTGCATTTTGAATGTATTTTTGTTGTAACGTATTTTGTTTGTTGGTAACGTATTTTGGTGTAAGAAAGTTGTCTAGTCTTATTCTTTTGAATGTGGATTACCAGTTTTCCTCATACCATTTGTTGAAGAGACTGTCATTTTTCCATTGGATAGTCTTTCTTGCTTTATTGAAGATTAATTTACCATATAGTTTGGGGTTCATTTCTGGGATTTCTATTCTGTTCTATTAATTAATGTGTCTATTTTTGTGCCAGTACCATACTGTCTTGATCACAACAGCTTTGCAATATAACTTGAAGTCCAGAATTGTGATTCCCCTAGCTTTGGTTTCTTTTTCAAGGTTGCTGTGGCTATTCTAAATCTTTGTGTTTCCATACAAGTTTTAGGATTGTTTGTTCTAGCTTTATGAAAAATGCTAGTGGTATTTTGATAGGGATTGCATTAAATGTGTGGATTGCTTTGTGGAGTATAGACATTTTCAAAATATTTATTATTCCAATTCATGAGCACAGAATGTTTCTCCATTTGTTTTGTGTCATTTTTAATTTTTTTCATCAGTATGTTATAGTTTTCAGAGTATAAATCTTTTACCTCTTTGGTTGGGTTTATTCCTAGGTATCTTATGGTTTTGGGTGCAGTTGTAAATAGGATTGATTCCTTGATTTCTTCTTCTGCTGCTTCATTATTGGTATATAGAAATGGAACAGATTTCTGTACATTGATTTTATATCCTGTGACTTTACTGAATTCAAGTATCAGTTCTAGCAAGTTTTTGGTGTAGTCTTTCAGGTTTTGTATGTAGAATATCCTGCCATATGCAGATAGCGAAAGTTTGACTTCTTCCTTTCTAATCTGGATGTCTTTTATTTCTTTTCGTTGTCTGACTGGTATGGCTAGGACTTCGGTATTATGTTAAATAACTGTGATGAGAGTGGACACCCCTTTCTTGTTCCTGACTGTAGCGGAAGAGCTCTCAGTTTTTCCCCATTCAGGATGATATTAGCTGTGGGTTTTCCTACATGGCTGGCCTTTCTTATGTTGAGGAAATGTTCCCCTAATCCTACTTTTTTGAGGGTTTTTATCATGAATGAAAGTTGTACTTTGTCAATTGCATTTTCTGCATCTTTTCAAAGGCTCATATGTTTCTCATCCTTTCTTTTATTAATGTTCTGTAAATAAATTGCACTTGATCATGGTGAATGATTCTTTTAATATACTGTTGGATTCAGTTTGATAGTATTTTATTGAGAATTTTTGCATCCATGTTCATCAGGGATATTGGCCTGTAGTTCTCTTTTTTTAGTGAAGTCTTTATCTTATTTTGGTATCAAGGTAATTCTGGCCTCAAGAATGAATTTGGAAGTTTTCCTTCCATTTCTGTTTTTTCGAACAGTTTGAGAATAGGTATTAACTCTTCTTTTCGTGTTTGGGAGGATTCACCTGTAAAGCCATCTGGCCCTAGACTTTTGTTTGTTGGAGACTTTTGATTACTGATTCAATTTTTTGGTGGTTATTGGTCTATTCAAGTTTTCTCTTTCTTCGTGTTTCAGTTTTGGTAGTTTGTATGTTTCTAGGAATTTATCCACTTCTTTCAGGTTGTCCAATTTGTTAGCATATAGTTTTTCACAATATTCTCTCGTAATTATTTGTCCTTCGTTGCGTTGGTTGTCATTTCTCCTTTCTCTTTTGTGATTTTATTTACTTGGGTCTTTTCTGTTTTGTTTTTAATAAGTCTGGTTGGGGGTTTATCAATTTCATTAATGTTTTAAAAGATCCAGCTTCTGGTTTCATTGATCTGTTGTTTTGTTGTTGTTGTTTTTGTTGTTTCTCTATCTTTTATTTCTGCTCTAATCTTTATTATTTCCCTTCTTCTGATGGCTTCAGGCTTCATTTGTTGTTCTTATCTATATCCTTTAGGTGTAAATTTAGGTTGTTTATTTGACATTTAACTTGCTTCTTCAGATAGACCTATATTGCTATGTACTTTCCTCTTATGACTATGTCTAGTAATGTTGATTAAATTATAAAGTTATGGGTTTTGCATATCCTGATTTTGTTGACGTCTTTTAAAGAGTATTGAACTTTCTTTTATAAGTAGTTATTTGTAGATCAGCTTGGTCCATTAGCGGCTTCTTTTTAAGCTTGTTAGTACAAATATAAATTATCTTTTACTGGCTAGGTTAGCTGTACTAATAAGGCCTGGCTTCTTTTGTCTCTTCATTCTTATTTATTGGAACTTAAAAATCTTGTAGCCATGTGTCACTTCTTGGAATTCTTCAGTTTAAATTCCCTTATGAAAATCTATGAAGATTTTTATCGTGGCCATTCATGGCTTAGTATTCAATGACAGAATCCATGAGGCCTACAGAATGAGGTGGTTTGTTTTGTTTTGTTTTGTTTTGTTTTTATTCTTCCTCTATATAGCTCCCTCTTTTCTGGTACACTGCCCTGCAAATTCTTTCTGCCCTAGCCTCTCTGAACTCTGAACTTTGTCTCTTCTATTTAACAAGACTTATGTGTTCAGCTTGAGTTCTCATTCCCTGTGCTACCATTAAGAAAGTGCTTTCAGGTAGCAAGTTGTGGCAATGGTAGGACTTTGTTTCCCCTTTTTTTGAGAGTCATAGTCTTATGCTGCATAGTTCAGTGACTACAGACAACTCTTTCTAATATTTTGTCCAGGATTCTAATTGTTACCAGAGGAAAGCAAGTCTCATACCAGTTACTCCATCATGGCCTGTGGTGAAGTCCTTCTGTGTGAGTGTACTAGTACCTCTGTGCTGACAATACCCAAAAATCTCTAGTCTAGACATCATCCCATGAGTTCTAAACTCATTTATTCAGTTTCTCACTGTATCTGTGCTTTCCAAACATATTTAGGTCATGGCACATTGGAATGATCTTATCTATATAGCACACTGTGATTAATGAACAAAACTTATCATGCCTGAGGTAGTGAGACTCCAAAGGCTAAAGGAATCAGAACTGGAATTGTTGCAGACTCTCTCTGTACATAGATGTTCCACAGATATGTGTATTTGACATGTCCAAAATTAAACTTAATTGTTTTTATCTGTCTGCAAAGCTACTATTCTTAGTTTTGTGAATTATAGTGAACTATCTGGTAATCACAGTTATCACAAAGAGTCAGAAAACAAATTGAGTGTGGAAAGCTGCAGTTTGGATAAAGAGTGTATTTTTTGTCTTTGATACATAGCTTACCTTCCATAACCATGCAGCCATGACAATCCAACCCTGTTAGTGTTTTATGGTGCTACAACATCTAGTAATGTCAAGTGTGGAGTTTTTGCATTACACATTACATCATTAGTGCCTCAATATTTGCTTGAATTTATCACTTTACATTCTTGACTTTTAAAAATTCACATTGTCTTATTCTTGACCATTTACATCCTATTTTGTAAGCCAAAGGACACCTTTTTATATAAAAGGGCTTATAGCATGGCCCAGAATATTTAGTCTCTGAAAAATTATTGAAATCAGATTAATCACTTAGAAGTCTGTGTACAGAATCACTACGTTCTTCTACCTAATATATAATAAGCTAAAAAAATATGCCATGCTCAGTATCCTACTGAATTTGTTACAAGCTTCAAGAGGACTGAAATGGTTCCCTCAAATAATACATGGCAGTACAATTTGGTTCACATATCATGAAAAGTGGTTGGGTTGGCATATTGCATCTATTCAACATCAAGATCCAAATATATTTGTTCTGGCATCACTAGCACATAAAGCAGTATAGGCAATTAGAAAAGAGAAATCACAGTGTTCCCTTTTGAAAAAGCAGACTGCTTCTTGAATCAAAGTCTTTTGTACTATTTATATGAAGCACATAAAAAGAATATATTAACTTCTAGGTAATGTAAAAGTATTCTTTTTTTCTGATGTGGGGTATATGTCTCATTTCCTCTATCTGAACTCTTCTGCTTCTCATTTTCTTCCCACTCTTTTTGTTTATCTTCTGCCTCCTCCTATCTTAATTTATGAACCCCTTTCTCATTTTCTGTAGACCAGTCTTACAATTCACTCCATTTCTTTCTTTGGTTCAACCAGTGTTTATTGAATGTCTACTGTATGATAGACATTAAGGAAAAAAAGACACAGAGAGGGAGGGAGATAAAACATAAGAGACTCTCAAAGACTAAGAAAAAAACTGAGGGTAAGGGGGACGAGGGAGGGGGGAGAGGGGGTGATGGGCATTAAAAAGGGCACATGTTGGGATGAACACTGGGTGTTATATGTAAACCAATTTGAAAATAAACTATTATAAAATAAAAAAAAATTAAAAAAAAAACACTAAAAAAATACCTTGCTTTATCTTTCTTTTTGTCTCATTCTTCACATATGCCTTGCCTTCCATTCTGATATACTGTGGCTATCAATTTACTTTCATAGAATCTCTCCCATTAGTTCACATTGGAGATCCTTTCAGTTAGAAGTGACAACCCAATCAGAAGTGAGAGACTAGTGTTCTCTAGATCAAACCTAGCTGTCATCTGGGAAAACTGAATTTACAGAATTCTCAGGTAGGTAGTACATGCTTTAGCATATTTCCGTCTGTATTTTTTTTTCCCACCAAATGCATAGGCCTCTAGGAATCTACTTTCCAGCACAGTGGCTGACAGAGAAAATATTTGTGGAATGAATGAGTGCAATAATGATAATCTTAAAGTCACAAAGCTTATGACACAGTACTGGCTACAGCAAAATTCAGCTATAGTTCCATATTCATATATTCTCATGTACTTTTAATAGTGGTACAAGTAATTAATTGTCAATTGCATTTAGCAGACTTACACATACTTTTTCAAATAAATAAAAAATTAGAAATCAGCAAAATTTGTAGAATCAAAATACTCAGTAAGTCCCATTGTTGTATGAGTATAAATTCTAAATTAATTTCACAGATTAATTGGCCTATAATTGCATTCACAATTTTATATTCCATGGTCAGTACATCTACTGGTAAAATATAAACCGAGGCATATTAAAACTTTTAAGAGCTAATTTGACCAAAAATCAATTTGAATTGGGCATCATTCAGTCTAGCAGGTAGAAAAGAACTACAAGACCCTGTACAAAATGAAACACTTTTATAGACAGATGAGGGCAGCAACAGGAAGTTTTGTTGGGGAAAATAGGTTGCTTACTACAAGGTTACTTTCCTTTAAGAAATGACATGAGTCTATCAGGCATATAACCTAACTAATGCTGATCACGTGATTCCTGATGGACTTATTTAAGATTCCATTTCTGTGAAAGCGAAAATAATAATTAAGTTTCAGTTTGGAGGATGTGGTAATTAACATAAGTGACTTCATTTTTGGCCTGTTGTCTCATTTTTTTTTAAACCAGTCCTTCTCTTTTGACTGGACTCTTAGCCTAACCAAGAGATGTGATCAAAATTTAAGGCAGTAGTGCTACTCCCAGTTACTGCACTGGAGTGCTCACAGTGTTTTGATTTGTTTTTGTTTTTGTTTTTATTTTTATTTTTGTTTTTGCTGAATCTATGTGGTATTCACAGGTCACAATGTCAGGTTCACATGTTTTAAGTTGGTCATTCTCTTCACTCCTTTACTGACATTCTAATCTTAGGTAGGTCATTTTTCTGGTGATTAGCAGATGCGAGCCTGCATTTAAAGTTTTTGAGAGATTACAAGTGTACCAGGGAAACTATTATGATTATTAGAAGCAAGATATTTCCCAGTGTCTGGAGTGTTACATCAGAGCCATGGTTCCCAAGACCCAAACCAATCAGAATCATATAAATCAAAGAAAGACCCCATTGAAGAAGCTTATTTCTTAATCTAACTGACTTCTTCAGTAATCTTATGTAGCTAAATCTCAACTTCCCCAGAATTGTCAGTCCAGTTGCAGCATTTGGTATTGGCCATAGCACAAACACCTCCTTGTGCAAGCTAAAAGATAATCAAGGGATATAAAAAGCAACTTTGGCCATAGAGTCTAGGGATTCTTGTTGGACAACTATTGTTTGAGCAGTAGATTCAGGTATAGTAACCAGAATTAAGGAGCATTACCTTACTGTGCATTAACAGAGAAGAAAAGCAAGTTGTGAAAGGTAAAAAGAATAAAGGCTTACTCTTGGAGATGAAGATTTCAATCTGCAATCTTGGAACAGCTGTTTATCTCAGGATGTGACCTTCTCCTGCGGGGGAACCTCCCTAGTAAATATTAATTTCATATCTCCAGCTGGCATGCAGTCCCAGGAGTCTGGAGGAGATTTTTTAAATTGGGAGTTTTGAACCTAAAGTTTAATCAAGTTCCTGAAGTTTGACTTTTGTCCAGGTAGTGAGGAGGACCCGGTATAGTCCCTTTCAAGGAAGTTCAAGAGCAAATTATTATTTATTCTTAATGATTCCAAATTAGAAGGTGAGAAGAAATTAGAAATGTTTGGAAAATTGTAGCTTGTAGCCTGGATAATTGAGGAAACTAGCAGAATTTAGAATCCAGTCCAGTGTGCAATTATATAACAAAATCTCAATGGCAATGAACAGGAATAGAATTTGACATTTACAGAGTTTTGACATAATTTTCTGCAGAAGCATTCTTTATATCTACAATCACCCTAATTTCTATCAAACCTAATCCTACTAAGACTCATTTGTTTGCAAAATAAATTTATTTAAGTTCATGCCATTGGCCTGATTATTTACATGAGTGCAGCAAAAATAGTGACTGACCATATAGGCTCTTTTTAAATCTGCTATGGGGAAATTTTTCATAAAGAATTGGACTTTTAAAAGCCTCTCCAGACTAAGAAACCAAGCCAAAGACTCACCGTCAGACTTCTGGAATATCTTTAGATTTGGATGAATTCCTTTCTTCATGGGATCCCCAAGAGATCCTGAGATCCCTGGACATGCCAGGAAGTGATGTTCTTTACTCACCTTGTTAGCCTGGCAAGAATCCTGTAAACAAGGTCCCAGGCTGGTTTTTCCCAAGGGCATCATTGGTTGCATAAAGTCAGCCTTAGTTTCTTAAAGCTGTCTCTTCATATTTGGTTCAATGCATATTCTCGAATATGATATTCCACTCAAAGCATTGAAAACATAACCAGTGTTTTCCAGTTGTGTCTGAAGAGAACAGATTCCTTTTTTTTTTTTTTTTTTTTTTTTAGTTTATTTATTTATATTGAGAGAGAAAGCTCGGGAAGGGCAGAGAACGAGGGTGAGACAGAGAATCCCAAGCAGGCTCTGCACTGTCAGCTGGCAGCACGGAGCCTGAAGTAGGCCTCGAACTCACAAACAGTGAGATCATGACCTGAGCTGAAACCAAGAGTAGGATTCTTAACCAACTGAACTACCCAGGAGTCCCAGGAGGAGAAAAGATTCTTACTGAAATTATTCAAATAAATGTTTTGCCTTGAAAATAAGAAAAATCAGTAAGTTCCCAAATTCTGGAGAAATCAGGTAGAGAGAAAAAGTAAATGTTTAAGTTCTACTTAAAAAGTTATACTTTACAAAATTACTGTAAGTCATAGATAGCTTAAGAGAAAAGAGAAAAAAAACTTCCTTAAATCTGGGTAAAATAAAATATTAAGGAACCACTAGCAATATTTTAAATAAAAAGTTTTTAAAAATTATAATCATCCTCATCAGTTCACCCTTCCTCATGTTATTGCCATTCTGCTTGTATCCTGTTTCTCCATTTGTTCTGGACATTCTTGCGCAGTTCAGTTTTATAATGTTAAAGTTATCAGAAGCCTGTATTCTAGAGTAATTGTCAGAGTTCTTTTCATGAATCTTTTTGAACATGAAGTGCTTTTGCAAAAGCATCAGAATAAGTAACTGTCTGTAAATGGCAAAAAAGATCGTTAAATGGTTAATGATCTGATGATAGTTCATTATAATAGAATTGACAAGGTAATTTGGTTATTTATGTAACATATAATATTATATGATAATTACTAGAAATAGGACTTATAACATTATACCAAGATGTATCAGATTTTTAGAAATTTGATGCGATTTCTAGATCACTTATATCAATAACATTCATCCATATAATATACCCTAAGAAGGTTTATCATTTATTTAAAAATATTCCACATATAATTTAACATACCAAATAAGCCTAATTAGTTTAACATTTCTCTTTTACAAGGTGAGAGACAAATCCTTTGAGATTTTTCAAGGACCCTTTGAGAAATACCAAAGTTAGTTTGAGGTAAAAAAGACTCCGTTTAGAATTTGATTTTGAAAAAATGTCAAAGGTTTGGACATTTGATTAAAAAGGATCAAAGATCGTTATGAAATAATATTTTATATATTTAACCAAAGTGATATGGAAGATGAATAAAGCAAACACAGAAGGCTACTTAGTTGTGAATAAAACTTAACTCTCTTAATATTAAGAAAACTGGGTTTTCTTAACTAAAGCCCTGATAAAGACAATGTGAAGTATAGTAACTTATTTTGGTAGAAAACAAAATCTTTGCTTTCCATGTGAAATACTTTATTAAAAGGCAAATAAACTCTTTTCAAAAGTTACTGTCAAGAACAGACCAATAATCTAAGAAAATTTTGTCCTTTTAGCATATGAAGGAAAGTTTTTAGCTTTAGTTTTAGGTAAGTACACCATTGATATAATAGCTTGTTTTTATTTATTTATTTGTTTGCTTAATGTTTTTTTTTTATTTTTGAGAGAGAGACAGAGCATGAGTAGGGGAAGGGCAGAGATAGAGAGGGAGACACAGAGTCAGAGGCTCCAGGCTCTGAGCTGTCAGCAAAGAGTTCGTGCGGGGCTCAAACCCACAAACCGTGAGATCATGACCTGAGCCAAAGTTAGCCACTTAACTGACTGACCCACCCAGGTGCCCTGATAGCTTATTTTTAAAACCCTTAGTATTTCTAGTAGTTTTAATTACATATATTAACTAGAATTCTTAATCCTTCGATTCCTTAATTTCTAGTAAAAACAAAGAAGTAAACAGTAATAGACTGAAAAACTTATAAATACGTTTAATGATTTTTAGAAGTATATTTTTTCTCATAGTGAATTTTCCAAAGTAGCATAAAACATGTTTAATTATAGACTCAGATATCTGTTTCCTTATAAAGGCAAGCCAAAGGTAGATAAACCCATGTTTAGTAATTAATGTTTCACTGTTTTATCTTACTTGGAAATGATCTAGATATTCAATGAGTATCCATTACTTAACTTATCAGTATAACTTTAATGTTTTATCTTATCAAAAAGATATAGGAAACTTTTTAAATAGGCATACCACAAAGTATAATTATTGTTAAAATTCTTATTTATGTATGTATTTATTTATTTTTTAGTATAGTTGACACACAATGTTATATTAGTTTCAGATGTATAACATAGTGATTCCTTATCGCTATACATTATGCTATTATCACCACAATTATAGCTACCGTCTTTTACCATATAATACTCTATTTATAATATCATGGACTATATTTCCTATGCTGTGCCTTTTATTACTATGACTTATTTATTCCATAACTAGAAACCTGTTTATAAACTTTTCACTTACATGTATTTAATTTATTTGTTCTTAACAATTATGTTCAAATCAGTCATGAAAATTTTATGTCATTACATAGCTAACCATCATATTAAGTTCTCTTTCTTGCTGATCGATTCTGTAACAGAAATAACATGAGTTTATTTGACTTTTAGTAAACCTAGGTAGAATAAAAGTATTATATTTAATGCTGATAACTTTAAAGACATGCCTATTTTAGTTAAACCAACAAAGTTAAAAGAGCTTCATTTACTGAAGATTGTGCTCGATCATATGAACTTGAAAAACATTTGGGTTAGTTCCATACTTCTGAGAGTATACTTGGTTTATATAAATTCTTGTTTGTCTTTAAGCCAATTAAATAGAGCTCTTTATAAATTAATTTTGGCAATATTACCTGAAGGTAGAAAAATGTCACACATCTATAACATATGTACATAGATATTCATAATAATGAAGACAAACACAAAAAGAGATCTTACATATTTCATTTTAGCTTAGGGGGGAAGGCCTAACAAAGACTTTTCTATCAGGCTCTGAAATATAAACTTCCAATTTGTCCACCTTCTGACCATAGATTTACCTTAAAACGATTCTTTCAAATATCTTGTCAGATTTCAACTGGTACAAATATCAAATATCCCTGGCAGTATTAAACAACTCTTTAGGTATAAGAGGTGTCCAAAAAGAGGGTGCAAAGGATACTACCCTCCTAAGTTTCAGAGCTACTCTCAAAATAGCCAAAAGAAAGAAACACTTAGACAATTCCCCTGAGAGTAGGTAATAGTTGGTAAGACCTTAGATGCAAATGGAATGTGACCTATATTTCTGTTCAGCCATATTTAGTCATAAATGGAGTACAGCCCACATTTCTGTCTGGCCAAATTTGGGACACCCCCAACCTGACTATTGGCAAGTCAAGTTATCAGATCACAAATTAAGACAAAAGAAGAAGGCAATGGATGTCCATGCTAAAGATCAACAATCAATGGCAAAAGTATCTGAAAGTAAAGTCATGAATCACAATTTAAAATTTATTTCTTACAAATGTTTAATAGTACTAATCTGAATTTGATAAGGAAGGGGTACTGTAGATGTTTACTTTTCTCACTCAGCCAGACACAACAGATAGAATTCTGTGAGAGCTGCTTTTGGTAAGAATTCTCACCCTTTGCTGGTGTCTACCCATTTTATAGGATCCCATCTGTAAGTACTGGAGCAAGTGGGATTCTTAGTGGGTGTTATTATGGCCACCAGAAACTGTAAAGGAGGAAACATAATTTTCCTTCTACCTTTAATGATGTTTGCTTGTCTGGGTCCCACTTTTCTCTAGAAAACCACCTAAATGGATAAGCTTACTTAGGTTAAAAATTCTCCATTCTGGACATGGTAATTCAAGAATATTTTAGTAAATTTAACATACTTTTTCATCCTTTGAATAAAATTTCATTCATCTGAGGCGTCATACTGGACCCAGTCCAGCGTAAGTCAGTCTCAGTCTGACCCCATCTCATCTGGTTTCTAAACGGTCTTAGTCTGATGCTGGAGCCAGGCTCGTTTCCACATTAGACTCAGTCCAGAAAAATAAATGTTCAAAGTCTGAAAGCCCTTAATGCAAAGGCTGCAGAACTAAGATCCAAGAAGGACTTACCCACAACCTCCAGAGGTAGCAAGAAAGCAGCAAGCTCACAGGACTCAGCGGGTAACTTTGAGTGGTTGCTTGTTGTTCCTGGAGGTGTTTGGGGGTGGGTTTCTCCTTCAAGTCCCACTTCTGACACCAGAACTCTTAAAAGATAAACTGAGACATACTAATAACTTTATGTGGATTTGAGCAAAAATCAATTAAATTCAGACATCATCCAATCTAGCAGATAGAAAGAAGCTCAGAGGAGCTGTACACAATGAAAAACTTTCATGGACAGAAGGGAGCAGGAACAAGGAAGTTATATTGGCAGAAAAAAAAAAACAAAAAAAAACAAGCATGTTGGTTATTACAAGGTTAATTCCCTTTAAAGGTTGGCAGGTGTTTATTAGGCAGATTTCCTAAGTAGTGCTGTCAAGATCCTGATTGTATTAATATTCCATTTCTTTGAGAGCCAAAACTGTATTTAAGTCTCACTTTGTTAACATGGACTTAATAACTTAAAATTATTAATAGCTCAAAATTATATAGAATACAGACAAGAGAACTAATAAATCATGACTAAAAGAATAAAAGCCAAAATAGTGGACACATATAACAGTAAGGATTTTTATTGCTCAGAATTACAGTTAAAGCAATAAATGTTTCACTCTTTTGTAGTAACTCCATATCTTGAACACATTTTTTGCTACACCTATCATTGATCATGTTGTATTGAAATTAATTTTTGATGCATATCTGTCCCAGGAGAAATTTTTTTTTCCAAAAGCAGGATTCATTCCATGCATGACTGTACTTCATACTATTGCACAAATTTCCTAACATATAATTTTATAAAATATGGTTTCTGTGAATCTCTACAGATAGCAGTATTACCACTGAGTTATCTAAACTGACACATAATTAATATTTGGAAATAACAGTTAGTAATTAACAATTTAGTAATATTTTCACATGGGAAGCCAATTCTCAAAGATGCCTAAATCCCCATTAGAAGCAATCCCTCATTTAAACTATGCAGATTAGATTTTGAGATACGGCCAACATAGCAGAGAAGAAGGGGGACCCAGTATTCCCATGTCTCTCAAACAAAGAAGGACTGAAGACAAAGGTCTCTCACCCCCAAGAGTCTGGGAGGAAAGGAGTTGGAGTCTACAATGAAGAAAGTGCAAAACCCAGGAAGCACCTAAATAAGTGTGTGAGTGCAAACTGGGGGAGGTAAAAGGGACCACGGATGTATGGAGGGGAGGGAGCCCCCTCTGCGGAAAGAGAAAGGGAAGAGAAAGAGTGTCTAGGGAAATGTAGGACTGTATCTAGACAAGAGAAAAACATCGGACAGGGATGAAGAGAAGCCTTGTTTCTAATGGTGGAACTCTTTTTGGAATGGGGACAGCAGTGACCCAGACCACATACCTGGGAGGTGGGGACTCACCTGCAGATCAGTGTTATGCCAGGGATGCAATCTACACCAGGGAAACTGGGTGTAGTAGTCGGAGCGAGTTTAAAAACTCAGATAAGTGTGGGACACGGGACCGTGCAAACAATCATACTGCGCCAACATCCATGACAGAGTGAGGACGGAAACAAAGGGGTGATTTGGGACTCCAGGTCCGTGAATAAGGGACTGGGGAGACACCATTGTTGTCCCCCATACCAGGTCCGTGAATAAGGGACTGGGGAGACACCATTGTTGTCCCCCATAACAGCAAAGACAGACTCTAGGATTCCTTCCACCTGCTCAGAGTGGAGATGGAACCTGCCTACACCAAACCACACCCCTCCTCACAGGAGAGCTGTTTTCTACCGGGGAGCTGGATAAACGCTGGCTACCTCAGGAAGCAACAAAAAAAAAAAAAAAAAAAAAAAAAAAACACACATCTGGAGAGGACAACCAAAGTCACAACAGAGAGCAAGTAACACTCACCAAAAAAAAGCCTCCCGAATGGCAAGGCCCTGGACAGTATATGAGCCCACCTTAATATAGCAGTACCTGCAGAGACAGAGCACACAAGATTTTAAAACTCATAAGGGACAGAAAACTAGCCAAAATGACGAAACAGAAAAATTCCCCTCAAAAGAAATTCCAGGAAGTAGTGACAGCTCAAGAATTGATTAAAACAGATATAAGCAACATAACAGAATATGAATATAGAATGACAGTCATAACACTAATCACCGGGCTTGAAAATAGCATAGAAGACAACAGGAAGTACATCACTGCAGAGATCAAGGACCTTAAAAATGGTCAGGATTAATTAAAAAATGCTATCAATTAGGTGCAAAACAAATTGGTGGCAGCCACAGCGTGGAACGATGAGGCAGAAGGGAGACTAGGTGAATTAGAGGATAAAATTATGGAAAAAGAGGAAGCCAAGAAAAAAAAGATAATCTAATCCAGGAACAGGAAAGGAGAATTTGAGACCTGAGTCATGAAATCAAACAGAATGATATGCGTATCATCGGAATTCCAGAGGAAGAAGAGAGAGAGAAAGGAGCTGAAGGGGTACTTGAACAAATCATTGCTGAGAACTTCCCCAACATGAGGAATGAACTAGGCATTGAAATCCAAGAGGCACAGAGAACTCCCCTCAGAAATAACTTGAATCGATCTTCTGCACGACACATCATAGTGAAACTGGCAAAATACAAGGATAAAGAGAGAATTCTGAAAGCAGCAAGGGGCAAACGGGCCTTAGCATACAAAGGTAGACACATTAGGGTAGTAGCAGACCAATCTACTGAAAATTGGCAGGCCAGAAAGGAATGGAGGGAAATCTTCCGTGTGATGAAAAGGAAAGATATGCAGCCAAGAATTCTTTATCTGGCCAGCTTGTCATTCAGAATGGAAGGAGAGAGAAAGATTTTCTCAAACACACAAAAACTGAAGTAATTCATCACAAATAAACCAGCTTTACAATAGACCCTGAGGGGGACTCTATGAAGGAAAGGTTGCAAGGAACACAAAGTACCAGAGACATTGCTACAAGCATGAAACCTACAGCTAACACAAGGACTTTACACCCATATTTTTTAAAATTAACACTGAACGTAAACGGACTAAATGCTCCAATCAAAAGACATAGAGTCTCAGAATGGATTAAAAAACAAGACCCATCTATTTGCTATCTACAAGAAACTCATTTTAGACCTGAGGAGACTTTCAGATTGAAAGTACCATGCTACTGGAAGTCAAACAACAGCTGGAGTAGCCACACATATATCAGACAAACTAGACTATGAAATGAACGATGTAATAAGAGATGAAGAAAGACATTATATAATAATCTCAGGGACAATCCAGCAGGAAGAGCTAACAATTATAAATGTCTATGCACCGAACTCTGGGGCACCAATATTTGTAAAATAATTAATTATAAACATAAGGAATATTATTGATAAAAAGATGCTAATTGCAGAGGATTTTAATACTCCACTTACAGCAACGGATAGATCAACTAGACAGAGAATCACTAACGAAACAATGGCCCCGATGACACATTGGAACAAATGGGCCTGACTGACATTTTCAGAACCCTATACCCAGGAGCAATGGAATTTACATTCTTCTCAAATGCACATGGTACATTTCCCAAGATCTACCACATACTGGGGCATAAAGAAGCCGTCAATAAATGTAAAAGAATTGAGATCATACCATGCACACTGTCATCACAATTCTATGAAACTTGAAATCAACCACAGGAAAAAGTCTGGAAAACCCCCAAAAGCATGGAGGCTAAAGAACAACCTACTAAAGAGCCAATGAGTCACCCAGGTAATTAGAGAAGAAATTAAAAAAATATATGTAAACAAATAAAAATGAAAATACAATGATCCAAACCCTTTGGGATGCGGCAAAGGCAGTCCTGAGAGGAAAATACATTGCATTCCAGGCCTATACCAAGAAACAAGAAAAATCACTAACACAAAATCTAACAGCACACCTAAAGGAACTAGAAGCAGAACATCAAACACACCCGAAACCCAGAAGAAGGAGAGAAACAACAAAAATCAGGGCAGAAATTTATAATATAGTAACCAAAAAAGTAGTAGAACAGATCAATGAGACCAAGAGTTGGTTATTTAAAAAAATAAACAAAATTGATAAACCTCTACTCAGGCTTCTCAAAAAGAAAAGAGAGAGAACCCAAATAGATAAAATCATGAATGAAAAGGGATTGATTACAACCAATCCCTCAGAAATATAAGCAATTATCAGGGAATACTATGAAAAATTATATGCCATCAAACGGGACAACTTGGAAGAAATGGACAAATTCCTAAATAGCCACACACTAACAAAACTCAAATGGGAAGAAATAGAATTTTGAACAGACCTATAACTAGCGAAGAAATTGAATCAGTTATCAAAAATCTCCCAACAAATAAGATTACTGGACCAGAAGGCTTCCCTGCGGAATTTCACCAGACATTTAAAATAGAGTTAATACTTATCCTTCTCAAGCTGTTCCAAAAAACTGAGACAGAAGGAAAACTTCCAGACACATTCTATGAAGCCAGCATCACTTTGATTCCCAAACCAGATAGAGACCCAGCAAAAAAGAACTACAGGGGCGCCTGGGTGGCTCAGTTGGTTAAGCGGCCAACTTCGGCTCAGGTCATGATCTCGTGGTCTGTGAGTTCGAGCCCCGCGTTGGGATCTGTGCTGATGGCTTGGAGCCTGGAGCCTGCTTCAAATTCTGTGTCTCCCACTCTCTCTGCCTGTCCCCTGCTCATGTTCTGTCTCTATATCTCTCAAAAATAAATAAACGTTTAAAAAAAAAGAGAACTACAGGCCAATATCCATGATGAATATGGATGCAAAAATACTCACCAAGATACTAGCAAATCGAATTCAACAGCATATAAAAAGAATTATTAATCAAGATCAAGTAGGATTCATCGTTGGGTTGCAGGGCTGGTTCAATATTCAGAAATCAATCACTGTGATACATCACATTAACAAAAGCAAAGATAACAACCATATGATCCTGTAAATAGTTGCAGAAAAAGCATTTGACAAAATACAGCACCCTTTCCTAATAAAAACCCTCGAGAAATTTGGGATAGAAGGAACATACTTAAACATCATAAAAGCCATTTATGAAAAGCCCACAGCTATTATCATCCTCAGTGGGGAAAAACTGAGAACCTTCCCCCTGAGATCAAGAACACGACAGGGATGTCTGCTCTCACTACTGCTATTAAACATAGTGTTGTTGCAGGTGCTAGCATCAGCAATCAGACAACAAAACTATATAAAAGGCATAAGGATTGGCAAGGAGGAAGTCAAACTCTCACTTTTCGCAGATGACATGATACTCTACCCAGAAAACCCGACAGAATCCACCAAAAGCCTGCTAGAACTGATCCATGAATTCAGCAAAGTTGCAGGGTGCAAAATCAATGTACAGAAATCAGTTGTATTTTTATACACCAACAATGAAGCAACTGAAAGAGAAAAAAAATAAGCTAATCCCAATCACAATTGCTCCAAAACCCATAAAATACCTAGGAATAAACCTAACCAAAGATGTAAAAGATCCCTTCGCTGAAAACTATAATAAATTCATGAAGGAAATTGAGGAAGACACACCGAGATGGAAAAACATCCCATGCTTATGGATTTGAAGAATAGATATTGTTATAATGTCAATACTATCCAAAGCAATCTACACATTCAGTGCAATCCCAATCAAAATTGCACCAGCATTCTTCTCAGAGCTAGAGCAAACAATTCTAAAATTTGTATGGAATCACAAAAGACCCCAAATAGCCAAAATAATATTGAAGAAGAAAACCAAAACGGAGGCATCAGAATCCCAGATTTTAGCCTCTAAAACAAAGCAGTAATCTTCAAGACAGTATGGTATTGACACAAAAACAACACATAGCCCAATGGAATAGAATAGAGAACCCAGAAATGGACCCACAAGCATATGGCCAAATAATCTTTGACAAAGTGGGAAAGAATATCCAATGGAAAAAAAGAGCCTCTTTAATAAATGGTGCTGGGAGAACTGGACAGCAACATGCAAAAGAATGAAATTAGACCACATTCTTACACGACTCACAACAATAAACTCAAAATGGATGAAGGACCTGAATGTAAGACAGGAAACCATCAAAATCTTAGAAGAGAATGCAGGAAAAAACCATTTTGACCTCAGTCGCTGTAATTTCTTACTCGACACATCTTTCACGGTAAAGTAATTTAAAGAAAAAATGAACTATTGGGACCTCATCAAGATGAAAAGCTTCTGCACTGCAAGGGAAACAATCTAAAAAACTAATAGTCAACTGATGGAATGGGAAAAGACTGTTGCAAATGACATATCTGATAAAGGGCTAGTATCCAAAACCTATAAAGAATGTACCAAACTCCTTCACCCGAAGAATGAATAATCCAGTGAAGAAATGGGCAGAAATATGAATAGACACTTCTCCAAAGAAGGCATCCAGATGGCCAACAGACACATGAAAGGATGCTCAACGTCATTCATCATCGGGGAAATACAAATCAAAGCCAAACTGAGATACCACCTCACATCGGTCAGAGTGGTTAAATGAACAAATCAGGAAACTATAGATGCTGGGGAAGATGTGGAGAAACAGGGACCCTCTTACACTGTTGGTGGAAATGCAACCTGGTGCAGCTGCTCTGGAGAACATCGTGGAGGTTCCTCAAAAAAATGGAAATAGAACTACCGTATAACCCTACCAATAGCACTCCTAGGAATCTACCTAAGAGACAAAGGAGTGCTGATGCATAGGGGCACTTGTACCCTAATGTTTTTATTGCAGCACTTTCGACAATAGCCAAATCACGGAAAGAGACTAAGTGTCCATCAACTGATGAATGGATAAAGAAGACGTGGTTTATATATACTATGGTGTACTATGTGACATTGAGAAAAGATGAAATCTGGCCATTTGTAGCAATGTGGATGGAATTGGAGGGTATTATGGTGAGTGAAATAAGTCAGTTAGAGAAAGACTGATACCATATGTTTCAATGCATAGGTGGATTTTGAGAGGCTTAGCAGAAGACCATGGAGGAGGGGAAGCGGGGAAAAAAAGCCACAGAGAGGGAGGGAGACAAAACATAAGAGACTCTTGAATACTTAGAACAAAACACCGCTTCCCACTCCATTGATTCCTTCCTTTTTTAGAGCATGTTTTGTTGTCTTATTGCTGATGCTAGCACCTGCAACACTATGTTAAATAGCAGTGGCAGGACTTGTTGATAGTGTATGTGGGAGGGGGAGAGTGGATGATGGGCAATGAGGAGGGCATTTGGGATGAGCACTGGGTGTTGTATGGAAACCAATCTGACAATAAAAATAAATAAATAAATAAATAAATAAATAAATAAATAAATAAATAAATAAATAAATGAATTAATGAATGAATAAATAATTCAAAAAGTAAATAACCTATGCAGATTAGAATTGGCGAAGGGAAATAGCTTTTTTATGTATCGGAGGGCATCTTTTATTTACTCTTCCTGTTTCCTTCATTTTTCCATCACTTTAGTCCATTTGCTGGCTAAATGATCACATCTAACCTATCTATAGGCCATTCTTACCTGGTTAGGTAGATCAGTTTTTATTATTATTCCCATCCCTTCCCACCCCATTGATTCCTTCCTTTTTTAGAGCATGTTTTGTTGTCTTATTGCTGATGCTAGCACCTGCAACACTATGTTAAATAGCAGTGGCAGGACTGGACACCCCTGTCATGTTCCTGATCTTAAGGGGATGGCTCTCAGTTTTTCCACACTGAGAATGATATTAGCTGTGTGTTTTTCATAAATGGCTTTTATGATGTTTAAGTATGTTCCTTCTATCCCGACTTTCTCGAGGGTTTTTATTAGGAAAGGGTGCCGTATTTTGTCAAATGCTTTTTCAGCATCTATTGACAGGATCAAATCATTCTTTTCTTTTGTTAATACAATTTATCACGTTGATTGATTTGTGAACATTGAACCAGTCCTGCAACCCAGGGATGAATCATACTTGATCATGGTGAATAATTCTTTTTATATGCTGTTGGATTCAATTTGCTAGTATCTTGTTGAGAATTTTTGCATCCATATTCATCAGGGATATCGTCCTGTAATTCTCGTTTATCGTTGGGTCTTTATCTGGTTTGGGAATCAAAGTGATGCTGGCTTCATAGAATGAGTCGGGAATTTTCCTTCCGTTTCAATTTTTTGTAACAACTTGAGGAGGATCGAAATTAATTCTGTTTTAAATGTCTGGTAAAATTCCCCGGGGAAGCCATCTGGTCCAGGGCTTTTATTTGATGGTAGATTTTTTTAAAAATTTTTTTTAATGTTTATTTATTTTTGAGAGACATAGAGGCACAGCGTGAACAGGGCAAGGGCAGAGATAGAGGGAGACACAGAATCGGAAGCAGGCTCCAGGCTCTGAGCCGTCAGCACAGAGCCCGATGCGGGGCTCGAACTCACAGACCGTGAGATCATGACCTGAGCTGAAGTCAGCTGCCCAACCGACTGAGCCACCCAAGTGCCCCTTGATGGTAGATTTTTGATAACTGATTCACTTTCTCACTAGTTATGGGTCTGTTCAAATTTTCTATTTCTTCCTGTTTGAGTTTTGGTAGCATACGGCTATTTGGGAATTTGTCCATTTCTTCCAGGTTGCTGAGTTTGGTGGCATATATTTTTCATAGTATTCTCTGACAATTGCTTGCGTTTCTGAGGGATTGTTTGTTATTACTCCCTTTTCATTCATAATTTTATCTTTTTTAGTTCTCTTTTCTTTTTGAGAATTCTGCCTAGAGGGTTGTCTATTTTGTTTATTTTTTCAAAGAACCAGCTCTTGGTTTCATTGATCTGTTCCACTACTTTTTCTGTTTCCATATGATTAATTTGTGCCCTGATCTTTGTTATTTCTCTCTTTCTGCTGGGATTGGGGTGTCTTAGTTGTTCTGCTTCTAGTTCCTTTAGGCGTGCTGTTAGAATTCGTGTTATTGATTTTTCTTGTTTCTTGAGGTGGGCCTGGATTGCAATATATGTCCCTCTCAGGACTGCCTTTGCCTCATTCCAGAGCATTTGGATTCTTGTATTTTCATTTTCATTTGTTTCCATGTATTTTTTAATTTCTTCTCTGATTACTTGGTTGACCTACTTGTCTTTTAGTAGGTTGTTCCTTAGCCTCCATGTTTTTGGGGATTTTCCAGACTTTTTCCTCTGCTTGATTTCAAGTTTCAAAGCATTGTGGTCTGACAGTGTGCACGGTATGATCTCAATTCTTTTATATTTATTCAGAGTTTCCCTGTGCCCCAGAATATGGTCTCTCTTGGAAAATATACCGTGTGCAGTTGAGAAGAATATAAATTCCTTTGTTTCTGGATGAGGGACCCTGAAGATGTCAGTTAGGCCCAACTCTTCTAATGTGTCGTTCAGGGCCATTGTGTCTGTGGTGATTTTCTGTTTTGTGGATCTATCCAATGCTGAGAGTGGAGTGTTATGGTCCCCTACAATTAGGGCATTTTTATCGATAAGGTTGCTTATGTTTGTAATTAGTTGTTTTACAAAATTGGGTGCCCCCGATTTCGGCGTGTAGATATTTATAATTGTTAGCTCTTTCTGCTGGATGGTCCCTGAGACTATTATATAATGTCTTTCTTCATCACTTATTATATCGTTCATTTTATTTATTTTTTATAATAGTTTATTTTCAAATTGGTTTACATATAACACCCAGTGTTCATCCCAAAACGTGCCCTCTTTAATGGCTGTCACCCCCTACATCGTTCATTTTAAAGTCTAGTTTGTCTGATATAAGTATGCCTACTCCAGCTTTCTTCTGATGTCCAGTAGCAGTGTAGATAGTTCTCTATCCCCTAACTTTCAATCTAAAGGTGTCCTCAGGTCTGAGATGAGTCTCTTGAAGACAGCAAATAGATGGGTCTTGTTTTTTAATCCATTCGGTTACCCTGTGTCTTTTGATTGGCGAATTTAGGCCATTTACATTCAGTGTTAATATTGAAAATAATAGGTTTATAGTCACTGTGTTATCTGTAGGTTTCATGCTTGTAAGGATGTCTCTGGTAGTTTGTGTTCTTTGCAACCTTTCCTTCATAGAGTGCCCCTCAGGATCTCTTGTAATGCTGGTTTATTTGTGATGAATTCCTTCAGTTTTTGTGTGTTGGGGAAAACCTTGATCTCTCCTTCTATTCTGAATGACAGGCTAGCGGGATACAGGATTCTTGGTTGCATGTCCTTCCTGCTCATCACATTGAAGATATCCTGCCATTCCTTTCTGGCTTGCCAAGTTTCTGTAGATAAGTCTGCTACTACCCTTATGTGTCTACCTTTGTATGTTAAGGCCCGTTTTTCCCTAGCTGCTTTCAGAATTCTCTATCTTATATTTTGCCAGTTTCACTTTGATGTGTCTTGCAGAAGGTCTATTCCAGTTACATCCGAGGGAAGTTCTCTGTGCCTCTTGGATTTCCATTCCTGTTTCCTTCCTCATGTTGGGGAAGTTCTCAGCAATGATTTGTTCAAGAACCCCTTCGACTCCTTTCTCTCTCTCTTCTTCCTCTGGTATTCCTATGATACGGATATTGTTTCATTTGAGTGCATTGCTCAGATATCAAATTGTCCTTCCCTGTTCCTGGATCAGCTTCTCTCTCTTTTTCTCTGCTTCCTCTTTTTCCATAATTTTGTCTTCTAATTCATTTATTCTCTCTTCTTCCTCTTCAATCCGTGCTGTGGCTGCTACCAATTTGTTTTGCACCTCATTCAAGGCCTTTTTAATTCTTCCTGACCGTTTTTAAATTCCTTGAACTCTGCTGCTTTGGACCGCTTGCATTCATCTATGCTTTTTTTAAGCCCAGCGATTAGTTTTATGATTATCATTCTATATTCATGCTCTGTTATGTTGCTTATATCTGTTTTCATCAATTCTTGAGCTGTCACTACTTCCTGTAGATTATTTTGAGAATTCTTCCATTTCATCATCTTGGCTAGGTGTGTTTTGGATTGTTTTTTGAAGTCGCCCTGGAAAGGAAAACAGACTGACAGACAAACAGAAAACAGAAATACTCAATCGTACTGACAAGTGATATAGACAAGCGGTTCACAACAGAAAAAAGAATAACAAATGACACTCTGAGGGCAATGTCCTGAAGTACCAGCTGCATGCTAAGGACAGGGTGTGCAGTGTGGTGGTGGCCGAGCATATAGAGAGAATAATGAATGGTGCGGGGGGAAGATGCAAATGAATTTTCCCCAGGTAGAGCACTGAAGGGCTTAGTCCAGACTGAGAGAAATCAGAATAAGGATGTTGCATGGAAAAAGGATCGAAGATAGATTTTGCCTAGATGAACTTATGTGGCCTGGTTATTCCAGAGAGGGAGATAGAAAAGTACAGAAGCAGGTGTAGAACATGCCTTGAGAGAGTGGGTTAAGAGTCTGTTTAAGCCAGCCAATACCCTGGATGGCCAGCTCAGAGGTGGGGATCAGTAAGAAGGAGAAACGGGAGCATATATTTAAAAAAGAAGAAATGACCTGGATTTACTCCAGGCAGCAGTCTAAACTTGGTGTTGTAAGCTCCCACTGAAAGGTGTCACTCCTCTGAGGAGGGGCGTAGTTTGGTGTAGGCGGGTCCTGCCTCCACTGCCACAGCGATTGCATTGGGGATGACTTCCTGGGGCCAGTGTTTTTGGGCTTGTGGGATAGCAATGGCGTCCCTCCAGTCCCTTCCTCCCAGTTCAGAGTCTCTATTCGCTCCTTTATTTCTGTTCTCACTCTGCAGTGGGCACCGGCGTAGTGAGGTTTGCTGGGTGGTCTTGTGTCCTGCTCACTCTGACTGCTACATCCGATTATGTTGTAAATTGTGTATCTGGGTTAGAAGCACTCTGCGGGTGGCTCAGTGCCTCTGTATTACATGGGCTGACTGGGCCACCATTGCCAGTCCCTGCATAAAGAGAGTTCTGCTGATAGTTCTGCTTAACCACAGAACTTCTCTTCAGAAGCTCTGCATTTAGGAACTGGCTGTTGGTGGTCTCACCCTCTCTGTCCCTCTCGTTTGGATGTGGCCTGTTCTGCACTTTCCCATCTTTCTCTGAAGATGGCTCTCCCTCCCCTCAGCTCCGTACCCCGGGTTCATTCGTTTTATCAGCTTCAGATTGCACTCTTATTTCCTCGGCCGTTTCTGGGTTTCGCCTTCCATTCCTTGTGGACTGCAACACCTTTCCTCTCCGACTCTTGGGGTTGAGAGTCCTTTGGTTTTAGTCCTTCTTAATTTGAGAGACAAGGGGAAAACAGGGTCCCCCTACTCCTCCATCTTGTTGGCCTCTCCCTCTTGTTACAGTTTTTGGTTTAAAGTCTATTTTGTCTGATTTAAGTATTGCTACCCTGGCTTACTTCAAAATACATTTGTATAATAAGTATTTCTCCATGCACTTTCGATTTGCAGATGTCTTTAGATAAATTAAATATCTTGTAGGCAGCATATAGACGGGTCTTTCTTTTTAATCCATTCTAACAATATGTCGTTTAATGGTAGAGTTTAGTCCATTAATATTCAGAGTAATTCTTAATATGTATTGTTTTGCTATTTTATTATTTTTCACTAGATCTGGAGATTTCTCTGATCCTTTCTTGTCTTTGTCACTTTTTGTCTCTCCTTTGCACTTAAAGAGTCCCCTTTAATACTTTCTGCAGGGGTGGTTTAGTGATCACAAACTCCTTTAGTTTTTGCTTATCTGGGGAACTCATTTTCCCTCCTTCTATTCTGAATGATAGCCTTGCTGTGTAGAGTGGTCTTGGCTGCAGATTTTTCCCATCCAGTACTTTAAATATATCATGCCTCTCCCTTTCGGCTTGCCAAGTTTCTTTTGACTAATCTGCAACTAGCCTTATAGGTCTTCCTTTGTAAAATAAGAACTTCTTTTATCTTGTTTTTAAGGGGTTTTTTCCTCACTATATTTTGCAAATGTAATTACAATATATCTTTGTTTTGGCCTGCTTTTGTTGATTTTGATGGGACTTATCTGTGCCTCCTGGATCTGGAGATCTGTTTTCTTCCCAAGATTAGGGCAGTTTGTGGCTGTAATTTCCTCAAATAAATTTTCTGCCCCTTTTTTCTTCATTTTTGGGGCTGCTAAAATACAAATGTTATTATGTTTGATGTAATCACTGAGTTGCCTAGGTCTATTCTTGGCTTCATAATTCTCTCTCTCTTTTGTTCCGTTTATTTTCCATTATTTTGTCTTGTATATCACTTATTTGTTCTGCTCTTCCAGCTTTGTGTTCATTGTATCAAGTCTGTTTCTAATTTCAGTTAGTGCAGTTTTCTCTTCTAACTCCATTTTAACTCTCTTATCTCTGCTACAAAGGCCTCCCTGAAGTCTTCCTTTCTTTTCTCAAGGCCAGTGAGTATCCTTATGATTAAGTCTCCACCAGGTAAGTTACTTATCTTTTTTGCTTACATCTCTTGACGTGGCCTTATTTGTTTCATTTGTGATAAATTCCTCTCAATCTTCACAGTTTTTCTAAGTCTCTGTCTTCTTCTCTGTGTTAGACGACCCAGTCATCTTTCCTTCTCATGACAGTAATGACTTTGGGAAGAAGAGGTCATATACTATCCATGGTCTGGAGCTTCAGGGAGTGTGTCTGTTGTGTGCTTCATGTGTTCTGTTGTGGTTTAGCTCCTCCGTCCTTTATGCCAGTCATTTGCAGAGGCTCTTCTTGCCTGCAGTGTTTTTATCTGAATTTGGCCAGTTTTAATTAGTCTAGTCTATCCAGACTAGTCTCTGGTCTGCTTATGATATAAGATCTGACACCACTTGGACTAGAACTGAAAATCTGGAGAACTCCCAGGTCCAGAGTCATGCTGTGGGCAGGGTTTTGTGCTGGTCTTCTTGTGGAGGGGCCCACCACACTGGAACTGAGGCAAGCATGACTGAGAAAGGCAGTTCCACTGGAGTGCAGTGGGGTGACACTCAAGGTAAATTATTTAGGCAGCCAGTTCAGCTGCTGTACTGTTTCCCACAGATTGCTCTGTGTTTATGCTGAGGAGACTAGGGGAGGGAATTGGTGCTAGCCAGCTCCCCTATTTCAGAAGAGGCATCTCTGTGAATGCTGCTTGTGAGAGATGTGCTCTGAATAATCTCCCTCATGTGTGGCCCTGGTGTTTTTCAGATCATTCTTTCCATGCGGTCTGTCCTCAGATTGTCATCTACCTTCTCTTGAGGAGCAGTGCAGTCCCCTCCAGGCTCATTCTAGCCAAGCCCACTGTCCTTTAAAACTCTAAGCTTTAGGCCACACTGGTTGCAAGTACTCACAAAACTCAGACCCTCTCATTTTCCAGGCCAATGGCTTTGGAGAATGTTCTTGTGTATACCCTTGTGTGCTCCTCTCTCACATGCCCTTCTCCGTGACCATGCGTCCCTCTCCTCCATAGTACCTGTGATCCCCTTGTCCCTTAAACCATGTCTCCGCACTTCCTACCTTCTTTAAGGTGGCCTTTTTCTCTATTTAGTTGTGGAGTTTGTTCTATCAGTCTTCAGGTCAATTCCGGGGTTATTTAAGATGACTTGATAATTATGTAGTTGTATTCATGGGCCTAGTGTCTTCCTACTCACAACCATCTTCCTCTATTTCCAGGTGCTTTTTAAGCTGATGTTTTTTTGCTGTTTCTCAGGCAAAGTTTTTAGTGTGCTGTCATTTTTAGGGTGTGGTCTTGGTTTCTTGTAGCCCTCTGGCCCTCTGAGTTAAGGTCCACTTATTTTTAATGTTCCTGGAGTTAAGCCCCACTAAGTTTCAAAGCCAGACATTTTGGGGACTCATCTTCCCATTGTGGGTCTTCAGGACTGGGGATACCTGGTGGGTTTGATACCCTCTCTTCTCTGTGGATCTTATGCCCCTCCTGTTTGTGGTTAATCATTCCGGGAGTTTGGTTTCCAACCATTTATTTTGCCCTCTTAGCCCTTTTGATGTGGCCTTCTCAGTATAACTAGCTGTGGAAGACCTTTCCTGCCAGTCTCAGATTGTTTTCAGAGTTAGATATAATGTAGTTGTTGTCTCCATGTGTCTCTGGATAAGGTAATCTCAGGATCCTCTTACTCCACCATATTCCTTGCATTCTATTTTGCTTTTTTTTTTTATCTTGTATAACTGTTTTATTTGTGGTTATTCTTTTCCTTCTCTATTCCACATTTTGTTATTGATATGACAGTTCACATCTTTTTTATATTGTATATCCATTAATAATTTTTTAATTGTAGTAATTTAGTGATTCTTAATTTTTTATCTTTTAACTTTTATACTAAAATTAAAAGTGACAGCCACCACCAATACACTATTATGGTATTCTTTTTTTTAATATTTATTTTTAAGAGAGAGACAGAGTACAAGAGGGAAAGGGGCAGAGAGAGAGGGAGACCAGAGTCTGAAGCAGTCTCCTGTCTCTGAGCTGTCAGCACAGAGCCCGATGTGGGGCTCAAACTCATGTGCCAGGAGATCATGACCTGAGCCAAAATCAGATACTTAACTGATGGAGCCATCTAGGTGTCCCAGTATTCTTTCTATATGTTTATTTTACCAATCAGTTTTATTCTTTTACATGTTTTCTTGTTGTTGTTGAGGTTTCTTTTGCTTCAACTTGAAGAACTCTCTTTAGTATATTTTGGAAAGCACATCTACAGATGATGATCTCTCTCACCTTTTCCTTGTTAAGACAATCTATATCTTTTTCATTTTTTGGACATTTTTGTGGGGTATATAGTATTCATTTTGGTAGTTTTTTATTTTTCTTTCAGCACTTTGAATTTTGTCACAGACCATGAGTCTCGAGTTCTGTCTTGTATAGTAAGAGAGTGGACACAGAATTGAATACAAG
The DNA here is from genome assembly GCA_030068075.1 of Paguma larvata. NCBI lineage: Eukaryota > Metazoa > Chordata > Mammalia > Carnivora > Viverridae > Paguma > Paguma larvata. The sequence goes on along the minus strand of CM057830.1, from coordinate 51,396,755 downwards.
AAAGGCTAATGTCTGGGAGGAGATAGAAGGCTGAACAAGGGTTTCTTTTCCATATTTATTGAGCTCTCAAGATCTTACAGACGTGGTGACTGTGAAGGAAACAAGATCATATACACATAGCGAATGTGAAGAAAACAATCAGAGAGTAATCATTAACTTGTGTGTGTAAGAAGCAAAGGGTCTGGAGGGCAAGTGGACTTTGTGATCACAGTAAATTGGTGTCAGGTGGACAGCAGTTTCCTGCAGGTGATATTACATGTTACTCATGATTTCATTATAATATCTCGCTAACTAACTTTGGGTGCTTTCACCCTGTGGTGGTGGCTTTCCACCCTAAGCTTTAACCTATTTCCACAGAGTTCCCCCTTTTTTGTTTTTCTTGGTCTTCTTAAAGTTTACGTGTGAGGACCTTCATGATGAGTTTTCGATCTTTCTTTGCTTTTGGGTGGTTTGGAGGGTGATTCTGCAGAGGCATAAAAAGGCATAAAAATTATTTTGCTTCTCAGAGTTATCCAAAATTTGAGATGGGTGCTGATTATAAGTGAAAAAGGATCTAGGTTATGCCATAATCTAGGCATAGTCCAGGTTAGGAATCAGCCCATTCATTATTGATCTTGGCCTGAACAAATGAGGGTAAGGATAAAAATCAGGGTTACCCACATCAAATTCCTGTCAGTGATGGAGATCATGGCCATTAGATGCAAATCAGGGGTATATACAATACTGTTGTGTTGTAAGAGAATGCTGGACTGGTTAGACAGGCGTTTAAGTTTCCCCATGTTATATCAAGGGCAGGGACTTGCGTTTGTGGAGTGGCTTCAAGATGAGGAGTCTTCCATCTTGGAAAAGGGGTGTGGTGGTTGCTCATTCAGAGTCATTCTCTGGATGTCCTGGTTGATTGGAAGATATTCTGGGCATCTCTGCCATGCCATGACACAGCTTCACAAACTGAAGGGGAATCCACAGAGGTCTCGAATCTGAAAGAATACAAGCATATCCTATACCCCAGGTGAGGAGTTTAGTGGATCTAATCCATGTGGCTCCCCCTTCAGGGGTTTCGTATAGCACCATAGGATGAGAGCATTTATCTAATTTTGAAGAATGTAACTCAGCTGCGATTGGTCGTTGAGGTTCAAGATTTAAAAAGTTAAAAGTGATCATAGCACATTCTAGAAGAAGTTGCCGTTGTGATATAGATAGTAAGGGGTAATTCCCCCTCCCCTTTTTTTAAGCATATTTTTATGTGTTTGTTGTATAATTTTTTGGTCCCAAGGATTATAAGGAAGGGAAATTTCAACCACGGGTTGAGTAGAACAACTCAGAAGGGTGTGCTGTCCTGCCGCTGTTCTGCCCTTTTGGTTAAAATCATGTTTTATTTCCATCTTTTTGGTCAGACAAAAGAGAAAAAAAACATTTGTTTACTTTTTTAAAATTTAATGTTGATAAACAGGTCTATTTCAAACCAACCAACTTAAATTAGTTTAAACACTGAGTACGTCTTCCTTAGGTCCACTTAAAAACATTTGTTCCCCACGGTTAATTTTTTTAAACGTTTATTTATTTTTGAGAGACATAGAGCATGAGCAGGGGAAGGGCAGAGAGAGAGGGAGACACAGAATCTGAAGCAGGCTCCAGGCTCTGATGAGCCATCAGCACAGAGCCCAGTGTGGGGCTCGAACTCACAGAGGTGAGATCATGACCTGAGCTGAAGTCGGCCACTTAACCAGCTGAGCCACCCAGGTGCCCTCCCCCCCCCCAAGGTTAATTTTTACCTGGAACACTGGTGGGGAATTCTGAAGTGGATGGTCTTTGCTCCTAGACATCTAGGGTGGGAGGAGGAGCTGATGGTGCCTGAGGCATTGAGGAACCAATTATGCAAGCTGCAGCCTAGGTGGTGCAGAAACAGGAGGAGGGGGGAAGGGAAGGCAGAAGAGGCAAGGTGCTATCAGAAGGCAGAGAAAGAGAATTTCCTGTTTTAAGTCTTGTAAGCTCAGACAGAGGAGCATACTCCAGGCTTTTCTGTTTTGTTTAGTTTTCCAGTAGTGGAATTAGGCAGTTCATGTCAGTCTGCAGAAGACAGGGAATTTCCCCAAAGCAAAAAGAGTTTTGGCAGCTGCTTGGGAATATTCCTTAAAGTCTCCATTCTGAGGTAGATTAACCAGAGACAGTTGACTGTAATCATCATAGTCATTGACCCAGGAAATGAATGAGGGAGAGATTTAAACAGTTAAGAGTGATCCATAGGGCTCAGAGATCCGAAAACATGGAGGAGACATAGTCTGGTCCATAGTCTGTCTTAATTGTATGTGGGGAGCCCCCGGCAGGGAATGGCATGTAAAAGGTGTTGTTGAATGACTGGTTTGGTGTTTTCTTTTGCCTATAAATACATGTATATATTTGTATTTACCAAACACTGTGGCTAATAATATGTCTCAGTTCTAAATGTTGGGTAGAGCACAGTCCAGTATATAATATAGGTTCCCAGTTTTTTCTGGTTTTCCAAAGGCAAGAACCCTTGGGAGTTTTTCCTGAGGCATCTATAAACACCTTAAGGGCATTCTTAATAGGTTGTTGCATAGGGGTGAGGATGTTGTCAGAAGGTATCATTTGTTCTTTTAAAAGGTTAGATTTTTCCCAATTACAAAGGAGGGAGTCAGCATTCTCTGGATGTAGGGGTGCCAAAGGGGCTGGCTGACAATGAGGAAGCTTAGGTTCCTTGAAAATTTTTTATGTACTTTGAGTGGGTCTATATCTTTATAAACATTCTGTACTCAGGGGGGAAAATGGTCGTAGGGACAATAGACCATATAAAAAGAACTTCAGGTGGAATATTGGTGCCTTCCATTTGGCATGCCTTTACCGTTTTACCTAGTTGTTCCCAAATATCTAGGTTGAAGTTTCCTTGCTCAGGAAACTAAGGGCAGTGTTGCTGGATAATTATTACTAATTTAAGGAGTGCTATACTAATGTATTGTTTCTGTTCTGGGGATAGGGAGTCTTTCATAATAATTCTCTCAAAAGTTCCATGGCAGCAAATCCTAATATAATTTCACTTTTCTCTTACCTCGTCAGGAGAGATTGTAGTCCAGTGTGCTTTCTGCGGAACTCTAGTCATTCCGCGGCATTCCGTAGTCTTTGAGTCATGTCATCTTCTAGCCACGTCGTCTTCTTAGTCACGTCGACTTCTAGTCACATCAGGGTCACCGTCAGGGTCACCGTCTATTGCAGACTATTAGTCTGGGGTTGTTTCTTGTCCATCAAGAAATCAGACACAGAATTGAATACGAGAGAGGCTAATGTCCAGGAGGAGAAAAGAGCCCCAAATAGAGGTTTCATCTCCGTATTTATTGAGCTCTCAAGATCTTACACACATGAACATGAAGAAAATAAGATCTTTCACATCTAGTGAATGTGAAGAGAACAAACATATAGTAATCATTAACATCTGTGTGTAAGAAGCAAAGGGTCTGGAGGACAAGTGGAATTTCTGATCAGAGTATATTGGTGCCAGATGGAAAGAAATTGCCTGCAGATGATATAACAAGTTACTTGCGATACCATTATAGTATCTTGCTAACTAACCTTGGGTGCTTTTGCCCTATGGCAGTGGCTTTCCACCCTGAGCTTTTTTCTACTTAATGAATAACCTTGGGCACTTTCACTTTGTGGCAGCAGCTTTCCACCCTAAGCTTTTTCAACCTGTTTCCCCACAGAATATATCATCCTAATCCCCTTTGGCCCACCAAGGTTTCTGCTGAGAAATCTGCCCATAGTATTACGAGTGCTAATTTGTTCATGACAATTTGTTTTTCTCTTCCTGCTTCAAAAGTATCTGTCTTTGTTTGACAATTTGATTTTAATGTGTTTCATTTCGGCCTTGTTGTATTTATCTTTTTGGAGGAATTTTAGACCGCATGAATTTGGATGTCTGTTTTGGGAGCATTATTTCTTTAAATAGATTTTCTGTTCCCTCATTTCTGCCTCCTCCTTGTGGGACATATTGTGTATATTGGTTCACTTGATGTGAGTCCTATAAGTCCTTTAGGATTTCTTTAAAATATCTTTTTCTTTTTGCCCATTTCAATGAATAATTTCAAATGACCTATTTTCAGGATTTCTATTTCTGTCTTTTTCTTGATCAGGTTTGCTTTTGAAGTTCTCTATTGAATTTTTCATTTCACTTGTTTTCTCAGCTCTAGAATTTGTTTGGTTCCTTTTCTGTGGTTTCTATCTCTTTGTTGAATTTCCCATGTTTTCATGATTTGATTTAATTCTGTATGCTTGCTCTCTTATAACTCACTATGCTTCTTTAAGATGATTGTTCTTATTTTTATTTTATTTTGGTCAAATAATGCATAGAGCTCCATTTCTTAGGGTAACTTACTAGTGCTTTATTTTGTTCCTTTAGTTGCATCATATTTCCTCTATCTTAATGTTCCTTGTGGCTTTGGTTAAGTTTCTGCACATTTTAAGAAACACTGCTTTCCCAGTCTTTTTGGTCTGATTTTGACAGGAAAAGACCACCAGTCAGGCTCCTTGAGATTCTACAAGCTTCTTAATGTTTTTCTATGGTGTGTTTCCCTCACTCCTCTCCCTTTCTTCTGGGGGAAATGCCTCAGGGTTGTGTACCTTCTCCCAATCTTGCAAATCCAAGTCAGCTGTAGTAAGCAACCCATCCCTTATCTTTGTTCTTAGCTATCCCCAGATGTCCAATTACACAGTTTCCTTCATGGCTACAAGTGAAACACTGCACCTGTTTATGTGCAGAACTGGGTAATGCTGGGTTTACCTCAATGGGGAAGACCTATTACTATTAGTGTTTCTCCATTGTGGTGTCCTAAAAACTGTATAGCATAATATAGGTATGGATGTTACTGCCTATGGATTTTAGGGTCACTGTTTACTCAGAATCATTTTGTTTTCATCATAGTTTGGTGGAGAATGGGTTTCAACATAAATTTTTCCACCTCAGTAGATTCATGCCTACTAAGAGACAAGAAAGTTATTTTTATAGCTTGCTGACCTTTTGGGCACTTTGGCAAACTATGGTCTACTGCCTGATCTTAGAAATAAAATTTTATTGAAGTAAAGATTCACCATTATTTCCCTTATTGCCTATGTCTGTTTTTTTTTAAATAATTCCTTTTTTTAAAGTTCATTTATTTTGAGAGAGAGAGAGAGAGAGAGAGAGAGAAAGTGCAAATGAGTGGGGGAGTCGAGAGAGAGAGAGAGAGAGAGAGAATCTTAAGCAGGCCCCTCACTGTCAGTGTGCAGTCTGATGCAGGGCTCAATCACACAAGCCATGAAATCTTGACCTGAGCTGAAATCAAGAGTCAGATGCTTAAACTGAGCCACCCATACACCCCTGTATCTGGCTGTTTTTGCCCTACAATGGCAGAGTTGAATAGTTTCAATAGAAACTATGTAGCTTGAAAAATCTAAAGTAATTGCTCTTTGGTCCTTTATAGAAAAAGTTTGCTGAACACTGCCCTCAAACCAGGTGTCTGAATCAAGAGGCCACAGCTATGCTTTAGGCTACTTGCTGCCATTCTTTCACTCAGGTGGTTTAATGGTCCACCATTTCTGGTTCATAATCTGTTTTCTTATTTAGGTATAATTCATATTTTTTCAATTCCTCTGTTAAATTATATATAGTTTTTACCTTCTATGTTCTACCAATGTGAAGTCTTAAATGGGATGTGTTAGAATAATAATAAAATTCCAATTTTGGAGTGATTTCTTATCATAGAATTTTATTCACAAATATATAGCCATTCTTCTATAAAGACTTTTCTTAGTTACTTTATTTTCCTCAGAGTGTCAACTTACACTTTCACCGTCAAGGGGTGGTTTAGATAAAATAGCCTTAAAAAGCTCTGTTTTTGCAGCCATTCCTTCATGGTTATAGAATCATTTTACTTAGCTGTCTCTACTGACCGACTTACCATTACTAATTGATTTTATCAGTCAATCTCTGGCAAGTCCAAGGACTGTCATAAATCTATTGAGTTTTCATCTCCTTTAGTTTTAACTAAAGAAATGTCAACTCAAGTTCTCAGATAGTCTTTTGTAAATTCTTTCTCCTTTTCTATAAACCTCACTGCTATAGATTCAGCTGTTATTACTGTCCTCTCCATCACTACTGAGCCTGTCTTTGCTGTTGTACTTTACTACTAAAATAGTGATATGTTAGATTTGTGCTCTAATTTACTGCTACTTTGTTCCATTTTAGCCCACTCTATCCCGCATTGTGTACTCTCTTCAAGATGAATGTAGAGAATGACTTAAACATTTCAAAGTGACTTAATGCCTTCCTTTTTTTTTTTATTATTGAGGCAAAATTCACCTAATGTAAAATTAACCCTTTGAAAGTAAGCAGATTAGTTGCACTTAGCTTTTCAACATTGTGTAACCACAGCCTTTATCTGGTTCCAAAACATTTTCAACACCCTAAAACGAAACCTAATACATATTAAACACTTATTTCCCATTTCCCCCTTTTCTCTGCTCCTGGTACCCACACATAATGGTTTCTGTGTGTGTGGATTTGCTTATTCTGGATATTACATATTTAGGAATTCTATATTGATGGAATTTTATAATATATATTCTTTTGTCTGGTTTCTTAGCATGTTTTTGAGTTTCATCCATGTTGTAGCATATTCAGATTTTTTACAGTTTTTATGACTGAATAATATTCCCTTGATGGATATTTGGGGTGTTTTTACTTTTTAGCTGTTGTCAATATTGTGGCTATAAAAATGCATGTGCATGTACTTGTTTGAGTACCTGTTTCCAATTCATTGGTTATATAACTAAGAGTAGAATTTCTGGGTCACATGGTAATTCTGTAAGTTTTTGAGGAAAGCTGAACTGTTTTGTTCAGCAGTTGAACCATTTTACGTTCCCACTAGCAATGTGCAAGTGTTCCAATTTTTCCACATCCTTGACAACACTTGTGATTTTGTTGTTGTAATTTATTATAGCCATCACCTTATGTCTGAAATGATATCTCATTTTGATTTTAATTTGCATTTCTCTAATGATTAATAATTTGTGTATTTTTTCATGTGCTTCTTGGCCATTTGTATGTCTTCTTTAGTGATGTTTTCTTGTACACATTTCTTCTTTTCTATCACAACCGAAGGGAGTGGGGTGCATAAAAATACAGTGAGTATAAGAAAAATCATACTGGTAGTAAATTCTGAGCTTTCCTGTCAGTGGCTTCATAACTTGCCATGAGCAATGTACTTGGAGGTTATTTTAATGCACATTGGCTAAAATTTTGGTGTAACTTATTAAAATTGCTTTATCCCATATTCATTAGAGCCTGCAACTCAAGTATATTATAATAATTATTTTTATTCTTTCCAAGGGATTTAGAATGGTCAGTGTATGTGGTGACTTTTCGCTTGGTCAATTAATTATTTCAGTTGTATGGGTTTCAAGGCTGAAGCCACAGGGGCGAGGAATTTTTTAGTTCAGTGAGTCTGGAAGAATTTTAATCATCTAAATGTTGGCTGTGGCTTTATTATTCTTCATAATAATATTCATGAATTTGAGAATTCTTAAAAGCTATCTGCAGAGCCACATTACTATTTTCATTGGCCCTAGGCACTTTTTCTTTCATTGGACACTTTTTCCATTAAAATATTAAAAGTTCTATTTTATGACTCTTTTGGTATAAAGACAAATATTATAGAGACTGAAGTATATTAATATTTTCTTTCTTTAAAAAAAGTAAAGTATTCCTTGAGGCTCTGAAAGTATAATTGGCCCTATGCATTGTGCTTACCATGTACAGTGTATATAAGCCCTGGATATTTGGACACATCCCTACTGATATCATATAATCCTTTGTGATTTTTATTGTCATTGGCATATGATTTCTTAACAGTTACAATTATTGCTTCCTGATAAAAATGTGCTCTCTGCAACCACTTTGAAATATCTCTCTTATATAACTCAGATTATATTAAACGTCTTTTTGCCTCAATTTCATCGTGGACTCAAAACTACTTTACAGTTTCTGCTTATTCCATTTTATTTTTATCTTCCACTCGATACCCTGCTTGGTATCATTTGAACTCTCAACTAACTATTGGGAAGCCTTTCTCAGATAAGGCCTTTGGCTTGGCATAGCAGTTTTTGGCTCAATATGTTTCAGAAGGTTCAGAGATCCATTTGATCTCCTCTTGTAACATTGAGGAAACAGCAACACAGGCTGACAAAGAAAATTTCACACAAGTGAGGTTGTAAATAGTGAAAAAATTGAAGAAATAAAAATGTCTAGCAGCATGTTATAAATTCACACAATGAAATGCTACACAACAATTAAAATGAATTAACTGTTACAAGAGTTAGTAAACTTTTCTTGTAAGGAACCAGATAGAAAATAGTTGAAGTGTTGAGAGCCACATCATCTGTCTCAGCTCTCCTGCTATTGTGAGAAAGCAGTTATAAACAATATGTCATCTGATAAGAGTGTTCCAATGGCTATGTTATAATAAAACTGTATTTATAAAAACAGGCAGCAGATTGATTTGGGACCAAGGATGATAATTTTCTGACCCTTGAACTAAAGTAGGATATATCAATATGTATAAATATCAGAAAAATAGTTTGAATAAACAAATTAAGTTGCAGAAGGATTCACACATCGTTTTAACACTTGGATAAAGATTAAAGATGCAAAAAACAGCATAATGTTTATGGATATGTGTATGTGTACATGTGCACGTGTACACGTGGGAATGATAAGCATTGTATTCATGATAGTGGTTATCTCTGAAGAGGGAGGGTTGGGTACACAGTGAGTCAATATAATTACAGTTCTTTATAAAAATGATCTGATGGACATATGGCATAATATTATGATGTGATTAGTATGTGGGTTTTTACTATATATTTTTCTCTTTGTGTTCTTATGTGTGAAGTATTTTACAATGTAAAAAACACTGTGGGGGTGCCTGAGTGGCTCTTTGGCTAAACATCTGACTCTTGATTTTGGCTCAGGTCATGATCTCATGGTTTATGAGATCTAGCCCCACATCAGACTCTGTGCTGACAGCATGGTCAGGGCAGAGCCTGCTTGGGATTCTATATCTCTCTCTCTGCACCCTCCCCTACTTGCTCTCTCTCTCTCTTTCGCTACAAATAAATTATGCATTAACACAACATTGTATAAGCCAATCAATACATGTTTGCAAGCTGAATTTGACTCGGATGCTGTCACTTTACCACCCCTGTGTCTGGAGGCTTTTAATGTAATAGCAGTTTATGATAGATGATCTGGATATTAATCAAGAGTAAGCTGGTTTTTGTCAATGTATAATATTTCCTTCTTTACAAAATTGTTACATAACTTCTTGACAACATATACATATTACAATTACCTTTTTACGACCTTGTTCTCTAGCCTACTTCATATTAGCTTTATTTCCTCTGTGGTTTTGTGGACTCTTAAAAAGACACAGGTTGTTCCAATTAGATATAATTATTTAATAAACTAATTAACCACTTCTCATTATTGAAGACTTTACTCAGACTTGCCACTGGCCATCCCAGAACTATCCTATTAAACCTGGCAAATATTGTGACTTTTTAATAATATGATATTTCACAACCATTGTTTTTCTTGTTGCAAGATCAAGGCTAGCATGCTTTTCTGTTGACCTTGAACTTGTTTGGTGAAGAGTTATGAAATGAACCATATATTAAGCTCCATGAGGACAGAAATTTTGTTTTATTTACTCCTATTTTCTTAGAACTTTGAAATAGTGTTTGTCACAGAAAAATTACTTCAGAAACAGGTGTTGAATAAATAAATGAATTATGCTATTCTTCTCAGAGGGCATAGTTCTATATGGTTTCTGGGGAGATGTGGAATTATTCCAAAGGGAGTTTTAGATACCACAGAGACAGAGGGGAAACTCAAAGCTCTGAGTTTGTGATTTACTTGGAGTTTCATCCTAGTTCCCTTTTTATTTCTTACTTTAGTATAAATTTACTGTTTTGTGTTTATTTTTTTCATACACAATATGCATATATAAGATTCTATGTAATATGCTATTTATTACCTTACCCAATTTCATGTGTATATATGTTTTATAAACCTTAATATTTACATGCCAAATTTTTGCTTTCTTAATTGAAACTTGTTCGTGGGACTTTGCAAACTATTTTTTTTAATTTTTTTTAATGTTTCTTTATTTTTGAGAGACATAGAGACAGAGCGTGAGCAGGGGAGGGGCAGAGAGAGAGGGAGACACAGAATCAGAAGCAGGCTCCAGGCTCCGAGACATCAGCACAGAGCCCAACGCGGGGCTCGAACTCACAGACTGAGAGATCATGACCTGAGCTGAAGTCGGTCGCCCAATAGACTGAGCCACCCAGGCGCCCCTGCAAACTATTTTTTAATTTTGATGCTTCTATCTGTGATGTTATTATTTCAATGTTGTTTTAGTACATTTCTCTATATAATTGTCACCCTTTACGGTACAGTCCTTGTCAGTTGAGTTATAGAAAGACTAAAAAAGGAAGTTGTTTCTCTTCCTCAAAGTTCTGAAAATGTATTATCCATATATGTTGGAGATCTTCAAGACTACTTCCAGGTTTGGTCACTTGCTAGAATAACTCATAGGACTGAGCATATAGTCATATTCATAGCTATGATTTATTATAGTCAAAGGATACAAAGCAAAATTAGCAAAGGGTAAAGGTACATGGAGTGAAGTCTGGAGGAAAACAGGCATAAGTTTCTAAAAACCGTCTCCCAGTGGAGTCACACAGGATACACCTAATTCTTGCCTTACGGAATTTTGACCACGTGTGTGAAGTGTTGGCTACCACGGGAGCTCATTATAGACTGAGTGCCTAAAGTTTTACTGGTGGCTGATCATGCAGGCATCCTCTGCCCAGCATGTACCAGAATTCTAGACTACAAGAGGAAAGCAGTGTTCAGCAAAACCCACAATGTTTGTGTAGGTAGTCTAGGTTCTATTGAGGTGTTCTCAATACGGTCCCAGCAATAGTCTATAGTACCATTTCCAGTATTTACTGTCTTCTCTTTTAGTCACTGTCTCAGTTGTGGATGGGCCCTTGCCATCATCAAGCACCAACTTCCCAAAGTTGAAGAAATTCAAATTTATTTTGTTGTCACTTGGTGTCTTTTTTCACCTCCCAGACGTCTTCAGCTAAATTCCTTGATCACTAAGCATAACATCACAATTCTTGTAATGAGCTTTACTCGTTAACTAATGTGAAGATTCCTTTTCCTACCTCCTATCCCACAATGCAACTTATTGACTATAGTTAGTAAAGTTTTACATACACAATATGTTTTATTTTCTTTTTTAAGTTTCTACTGAGGCCTACCATTGGACAATTCCTCCTTGCAATCTGGTTATATGCCAGAGATAGGGTACGAAGCTAAAAAGTATTAATGTATCTTCTTGTTTACTTTAAGCACCATGGGGGCTTTTAGAATCCTCATGGAGTGTCCAGATTTCCATAGAAAAGGAGGTTTTCAAATCTGAATCCAGGATAAAGGAACTCACAGAGAAGGCTTATTCTATAAGTTTTAACATAGAAGGTAAGAGACCACATGGGGCGCCTGGGTGGCTCAGTCGGTTGGGCGGCCGACTTCAGCTCAGGTCATGATCTCGCAGTCTGTGAGTTTGAGCCCCGCGTCGGGCTCTGTGCTGACGGCTCAGAGCCTGGAGCCTGCTTCCGATTCTGTGTCTCCCTCTCTCTCTGCCCTTCTCCTGCTCATGCTCTGTCTCTATGTCTCAAAAATAAATAAACGTTAAAAAATTTAATGAAAAAAATGGGCAGAGGAACTAAATAGACATTTTTTTCTAAAGAAGATATACAGATGGCCAGCAAACACGTGGAAAGTTGCTCCACATCACTAATCATCAGGGAAATTCAAATGAAAACCACAATAAGATATCACCTTATATCTGTTAGAATGGCTAAAATAAAAATACAAGAAATAACAAATGTTAGTGAGGACGTGGAGAAAAAGGAACACTCCTTACTATTGGTAGGAAAGTAAGTTGGTACAGCTACTGTGGAAAACAGCATGGAGGTTTCTCAAAAAAAAATTAAAAATGGGCTTGTACTTTTGAGTTGATGCTGGAAAGAGTTAATTTGGGGGCTCTAGTGATGGAATGAACGTGTTTTACATATAACAAGGACACAAATTCTGAGGAACCAGAGGCAGAATGCTATGGTTTGAATATGTCCCTCTAAAATTCATGTTGAATCTTAACCCCTGAGAGTAATAGTATTGGGAGGTGAGACATTTGGGAGGTGATTAGTGCTCTTATAAGAGACTGCAGAGAGATCCTTGTTCCTTCTTCCATGTGAGGGCCCAGTGGATAGTTTGTGGGCTACAACCTAGAAGAGGGTCTTATTCACCAGACCATACATTGATTTTGTACTTCCAGCCTCCAGAACTGGGAAACACAGCTTTATGTCATTTATCAGCTACCCAGTCTATGGTAATCTGTTATAGTAGCCTAAACTAAGACATTCACTCACTGCCTTTATTACTGTAGCATTATAATAAGTTTTGAAGTTGGATAGTGTCACTCTTCAGACTTTGGTTTTCTCCCCCATTAATATATTGCCTATTCTGTGTCCGTTGTGTTTTCATGTCACTTTTTGATATCCACAAAATAACTGGCTTGGATTTTGATTTAGATTGCATTTAATAAATAAAATCATTGGAAAGTTGGGAAAAAAGACAGATTGAGTCATCCTGTCCATGTGTATGGAATGTTTGCCCATTTATTTAGATCTATGTTTTATGTTATCAAGATTTTGCAGTATTCATATAGATCTTCTATATCTCTTATTGGATTTATACCTAAGTATTTCATTTTGTGGTGCTAATATAAATGGTATTATGTATTTAATTTCATATTTCAATTGTTTATTGTTGGTATATGAGAGAGCAATTGACTTTTGTTTATTAATCTTGTATCCTGCAGCTTTGCTATAGTTTCTCATTACTTCCAGGATTTTTATTGTTCCTTTTTTTCAGATTCATTTCATCATTTTTGTTAATTTAAATCCAGGTTAGTTAACATATAGTATGATAATGATTTCAAGAATAGAAATTAATTATTCATTACTTATATATAACACCCAGTCTCAACCCAACAAGTGTCCTCCTTAATGCTCCTTGTCCATTTAGCCCACTCTCCCATCCAACACCCCTCCAGCAACCTCAGTTTGTTCTCTGTTTTTAAGAGTCTCTTATGGTCTGCCTCTCTCTCTGTTTTTTTGCTTCCCTTCCCTAATGTTCATCTGTTTTGTATTTTAAATTCCATGTATGAGTGAAATTATGTATTTGTCTTTTTCTGACTGAATTACTTTGCTTAACATAATACACTCTACTTCCATCCACATTGTTGCTAAAGGCAAAATTTCCTTCTTTGTTATCATATATATATACATACATACATACATCTTCTTTATCCATTCATCAGTCGATGGGAATTTGGGCTCTTTCCATACTTTGGCTCTTGTTGATAGTGCTGCTATAAACATTGGGGTGCATGTGCCCTTCAAAACAGCAATCCTGTTTTGATAAATACCTAGTAATGCAATTGCTGGGTCATAGGGTAGTTCTATTTTTAATTTTTGAGGAACCTCTATTCTGTTTTCCAGGGTTGCTGCACAAGTTTGCATTCCCAGCAGCAGTGTGAAAGAGTTCCTCTTTCTCCAAATCCTTGCCAACATCTGTTGTTGCCTGAGTTGTTAATGTTAGCCATTCTGACAGTTGTGAGGTGGTATCTCATTGTGGTTTTGATTTGTATTTCCCTGATGATGAGTGATGTTGAACATCTTTTCATGTGTCTATTAAGCATCTGGATGTCTTCTTTGGAAAAGTGTCTATTCTTGTCTTTTGCCCACTTCTTAACTGGATTATTTGTTTTTTGGGTGTTGAGTTTGATAAGTTCTTTATAGATTTGAATACTAACACTTTATCTGGGTTGTCATTTGCTATATGTCATTTGTCTTCTCCCATTCCATCAGTTGCCTTTTCGTTTGGCTGATTGTTTCCTTTGCTGTGCAGAAGCATTTTTTCTTGAAGAGTTCCCAATAGTTCATTTTTGCTTTTATTTACCTTGCCTCTGGAGACATGTCAAGTAAGAAGTTGCTGCGGCTGATGTCAAAGATGTTGCTGCCTGTTTTCTCCTATAGGATTGTGATGGCTTCTTTTCTTACATTTTGGTCTTTCATCCATTTCAAGTTTATTTTGTGTATGGTTTAAGAAAGTGGTCCAGGTTCATTCTTCTGCATGTCGTTATCCAGGTTTTCCAGCACCATTTGCTGTAGAGACTGTCTTTTATCTATTGAATATTCTTTCATGCTTAATCGAAGATTAGTTGGTCATACATTTGTGGGTCCATTTCTGGGTTCTCTATTCTGTTCCATTGACCTAATTGTCTGTTTTTGTGCCAGTACCGTACTGTCTTCATGATTGCAGCTTTGTAATACAGCTTGAAGTCCAGAAATGTGATACCTCCAGCTTTGGTTTTCTTTTTCAGGATTGCTTTGGCTATTTGGGGACTTTTCTGGTTCCTTAAAAATTTTAGTATTGTTTGATCTAGCTCTGTGAAGAATGTTGGTATTATTTTGATAGGAATTTCATTGAATGTGTAGCTTGCTTTGGGTAGTATCGACATTTTAACAATATTTGTTCTTCCAATTCATGAACATGGAATACTTTTCCATTTTTTTGTGTCTTCTTCAATTTCTTTCATAAGATTTCTATAGTTTTCAGTTTATAGATTTTTCACCTCTTTGATTAGGTTTATTCCTAGGCATTTTGTGGTTTTTAGTGCAATTAAAATTGGGATTAATTCTTTTATTTCTCTTTCTGCTACTTCATTATTGGTGTATAGAAATGCAACAGATTTCTGTACATTGATTTTATATCCCACAACTTTGCTAAATCCATGTGTCATTTCTAGCAGTTTTTTGGTGAAGTCTTTTGGGTTTTCCACGTAGAGTATTATGTCATCTATGAAGGGGGTAAGTTTGACTTCCTCCTTGCCAGTTTGGATGCATTTTATTTCTTTGTGTTGCCTAATTCTTGAGGTTCAGACTTCAAACACTATGTTGAATAACAGTAGTGACAGTGGACATCCTAGTTGTGTTCCTGATCTCAGGAGGACAGCTCTATTTTTCCACATTGACGATGATATTAGTGGTAGGTCTTTCATATATGACCTTCATGATGTTGAGGTATGATCTTTCAATCCCTACGTTCTTGAGGGGCTTTATCAAGAAATGATGCTGGATTTTGTCAAATCCTTTCTCCGCATCTATTGAGAGGATCATGTGGTTCTTATCCTATCTTTTATTAATGTGATGTATCACATTGATTGGTTTTCAGATATTGAACCAGCCCTGCATCCCAGGAATAAATCCCACTTGATTGTGGTAAATATTATTTTAATGTATTGTTGGATCCAGTTAGCTTGTATATTGTTGAGAATTTTTGCATCCGTGTTCAACAGGAAAATTGGTCTGTACTTCTTTTTAGTGGGATCTTTGTTATTGTAATCAAGGTAATGCTGGCCTCATATAATAAGTTTGGAAGGTTTCCTTCCATTTTTATCTTTTGGGAACATCTTCAAAAGAATAGCTGTTAAATCTTCCTTAAATGTTTTTAGAATTCCCCTGGAAAGCCATCTGGCCCTGAACTCCTGTTTGTTGGAAGATTTTTGATTACTAATTCAATTTCTTTACTGGTTATGGGTCTTTTCAGATTTTGTATTTCTTATTTCAGTTTTGGTAGTTTATATGTTTCTAGGAATTTGTCCATTTCTTCCAGATTGCCCAATTTGTTGGTGTATAATTGCTCATAAAATTCTCTTAATATTGTTTGTATTTCAGCAGTGTTGGTTGTGAACTCTCCTCTTTCATTCATGATTATATTTATTTGAGTTATTTCCCTTTTCTCTGATCAATCTGGCTAGGGGTTTATCAATTTTGTTAATTCTTTCAAAGAACCAATTCCTGGGGCGCCTGGGTGACTCAGTCGGTTGAGCGTCTTTTCTTTTTTACTTATATCAGACAAACAAGATTTTAAAATAAAGACTGTAACAAGAGATGAAGAAGGGCATTATATCATAAGGAAGTGGTCTATCCACCAAGAAGATCTGACAATTGTAAATATTTTGCTCCTAATGTGAGAGCACCTAAATATATAAATCAATTAATCACAAACATAATGGAACTCACTGATAATAATACCATAATAGTAGGAGACTTCAACACCCCACTTACAGCAATGGACAGATCATCTAAGCAGAAAATCAACAAGGAAACAACAGCTTTAAATGACAGCGAGATCATGACCTGAGCTGAAGATGGATGCTTAACTGACTGAGCCACGCAGGCGCCCCTCCTGTTTCACTTTCATGGATTTTTGCTCTAACTTATTATTTCTTTACTTCTGCTTCCTTTGGGGTTGTTCTTGTAGTTTCTTAAGGTGGAAGTTGAGGTTATCCATTTTAGTTCATCTCTCTTTTTTAATATATGCATTCAGTGCTATATATTTCTTTTAAAGCATTGCTTTTGCTACACCCCACAAATTTTTATAACTTGTATTTTTATTTTCCTTAATGTTGAAATATTGTAAAATTTCTCTTAAGATTTATTTTTTGACTCACCTAAATAACTTGAAGTGTGTTATTTAATCTCCATGTATTTGGGGATTTTTCAGATTATCATACTGTTATTGATTTCTAGTTTAATTTCATTTTCTGAGAGCACATATTTTGTGTGATTTCTGTTCTAAATATGTTCAGGTGTGTTTTATGGTTCAGAATGTGGTCTGTCCTGGTGAATGTTCCATATGGACTTGAGAAGAATGAAGAATGTGTATCCTGCTGTTGTTAGATGAGGTAGTCGACAAATGTCTATTAAATCCAAATGATCAGTGGTCTTATTTAGTTCAGTTTCATAAGTTCCGACTTTCTGCGTGTTGCATCTCTCTGATGGAAGTGCATTAAAGTCTTTAACAATAATAGTAGATTCATCTCCTTGCAGTTTTATCAGTTTTTGTCTCGCATATTTGGATGCGTTTTTGTTGGATGAATGCCTGTTAAGAATTGTTCATTCTTCCTTGAAAATTAATAGTTTTTATCACTTATAATTTTTCTTGATCTGAAGTCTGCCTTGTTTGATATGAATAGAGCTACTCCAGCTTTCTTTTGATTACCGTTAGTATGACATACCTATCTCTATCCCTTTATTTTTAATCCATATGGTCTTTATATTTAAAGTGGGTTTCTTATAGACAATATATTATTGAGTCTTGTTTTTTAATACACTCTTGATAGTCTATATCTTGTAATTAACATACCATTGACATTTAAAGTTATTATTGATATAGCTGGATTACTATCTACCATATTTGTTACTGTTTTCTATTCATCGTCCTTGTTATTTGCTTCTTTTTTTTTCTCCCACTCTTTTTTTCCTTTCTTCGGTTTACCTGAGTACTTTATATGATTTCTCTTCTGTTAGCATATCAATTATACTTTTTTAAGAACTTTTTTTAGTGGTTGCCCTTGTATTTGTAATATTCATTTAAAAGTTATCCAGATTATCTCTCAAATAACATTAAACTACTACACAAGTAGTGCCAGTACCTTATAGTCTCCAATCCTCTATAATATTATTATCATTCATTTCACGTTTTTACAAGTTATAATCACTGAATACATTGCTTATATTATTTTGAACTTATACCTGTTAGACCAATAAAGATTAAGTCAAATACAAAGTTTAATTTACCATCATTAATTCCTTCTCTACTGCTCTTTCTTTCTTTGTATAGATCTGAGTTTTTGGCCTCAATTTTCTTGTGAAGAACTTCTTTTAATATCTTCTGCAAGACAGGTCTACTGTTAACAGAGTTCCTCTATGTTTGTTTTTCTGAAAAAGTCTTTATTTCTACTTCACTTTTGAAAGATAATTTTACTGGGTACAGAATTCAGGCTGGTCTTTTCTTTGAATACTTTAAATATTTCACTCCATTCTTTTCTTGTTTCCATCATTTCTGAAAGATAAGTATAATTCTTTTTTTATATATATAATAGTTTATTTTCAAATTGGTTTACATATAACACCCAGTGTTCATCCCAACATGTGCCCTCTTTAATGCCCGTCACCCCCTCTCTCCCTTCTCTCCCCCCCACCCTGAGTTTGTTCTTAGTCTTTGAGAGTCTCTTATGTTTTATCTCCCTCCCTCTCTGTGTCTTTTTTTCCTTTCCCCTCTTCCCCTCCCCCTGGTTTTTGCTTAGTCACACAAAGTCCACCTATTCGTGGAAACATATGGTATCTGTCTTTTTCTGACTGACTTATTTCACTTAACATAATACCCTCCAGTTCCATCCATGTTTCTACACATGGCCAGATTTCATTTTTTCTCATTGACATGTAGTAATCCATTGTATATGTGTACCACATCTTCTTTATCCATTCTTCAGTTGATGGGCACTTGGTCTCTTTCCATGATTTGGCTATTGTCGAAAGTGCTGCTATGAACATTGGGGTACACGTGGCCCTATGCGTCAGCATTCCTGTGTCTCTTGGGTAGATTCCTAGCAGTGCGATTGCTGGGTCATAGGGTAGCTCTATTTTCATTTTTTTGAGGAACCTCCACACCGTTTTCCAGAGTGGCTGCACCAGTTTGCATTCCCACCAACAGTGCAAGAGGGTGCCTGCTTCTCCACCTCCCCGCCAGCATCTATAGTTTCCTGATTTATTCATTTTAGCCACTTGAACTAGTGTAAGGTGGTATCTCAGTGTGGTTTTGATTTGTATTTCCCTGATGATGAGTGACTTTGAGCATCGTTTCATGTGTCTGTTGGCCATCTGAATGCCCGCTTTGGAGAAGTGTCTATTCATATCTTCTGCCCATTTCCTCACTGGTTTATTTATTTTTCAGGTGTGGAGTTTGGTAAGTTCTTTATAAATTTTAGATATTAGTCCTTTATCCGATATGTCATTTGCGATGATCTTTTCCCATTCCGTTGGTTGCCTATCAGTTTTGTTGGTTGTTTCTTTTGCCGTGCAGAAGGTTTTTATCTTGATGAGATCCCAGTAGTTCATCTTTGCTTTTAATTCCCTTGCTTTTGGAGACGTGTCGAGTAAGAAATTGGTGCGTCTTAGGTCAAAGAGGCTTTTTCCTGCTTTCTCCTCTAGGATTTTGACGGTTTCCTGTCTCACATTCAGATCTTTTATCCATTTAGAATTTATTTTTGTGAGTGGTGTAAGAAAGTGGTCTAGTTTCATTCTTTTGCATGTTTCTGTCCAGTTCTCCCAGCACTATTTATTAAAGAGGCTGTCTTTTTTCCATTGGATACATTTTCCCGCTTTGTCAAAGATTAGTTTGCCATACACTTGCGGGTCCATTTCTGAGTTTTCTATTCTATTCCATTGGTCTATGTGTCTGTTTTTGTGCCAATACCATACAGTCTTGATGACTACCGCTTTGTAGTAGAGGTTAAAGTCTGGGATTGTTATGCCTCCCGCCTTGGTTTTATTCTTCAGTATTATTTTGGCTATTCGAGGTCTTTTGTGGTTCCATACAAATTTTAGGATTGTTTGCTCTAGTTTTGAGAAGAATGCTGGTGCAATTTTGATTGGGATTGCATTGAATGTGTAGATTGCTTTGGGTAGTATTGCCATTTTAACGATATTTATTCTTCCATGATTTCAGCAACGTTGCAGGGTAAGTATAATATAATTCTTATCCTTGCTCCTCCTTTGGCAAGGTCATTTTTGTCTTTGGTTTTGTTTTCCTTCTGGCTTCTATCAAAATATTTTCTTTGTCTTTGATTTTGTTTAGTAGAATACAATATACTTAAATGTGGATTGTTTTGGTGTATAACCTGCTTAGTGTTTTCTGAGCTTCCTAATCTGTGCTTTGAGTTTACCATTGGTTGGGGAAATTCTTAATCATTATTGCTTCAGATATTTCTATTGTTCCTTTTTTTCTTTCTTCTTCTGATATCCCCCCTTACATTTATGTTACACCTTTTGTTATTATGTTACAGTTCTTGGATATTCTGTCTTTTTCTTTCCTTTTAAAAATTTCCATTGACATTTCTTCATACTCACTGGTTATTTCCTCAACTGTGTCCAGTTCATAGATGAGCTCATTAAGGAAATTCTTCATTTATGTTATGGTATTTTTGATTTCTAGAATTTCCTTTTGGTACTTAAAGCTTCTATCTCTCTGCTTACCTAATTTATCTCCTTTTTTTATGTTGTCCACTTTATCCATTACAGTCCATAGCATATTAATCATACTTGTTTAATATTCTCAGTCTGATAATTCCAACAGCTCTGCCATGTCTGAGTCTGGTTCTTATGCTTGCTATGTCTCTTCAATCTGTGGGTTTTTTTTTTTTTTTGTCTTTTATTATGTCTTACAATTTTTGTTTTAAGCCACACATGATGTAATGATAAAAGGACCTGAAGTGAATAAGCCTATCCTGTGAGGTTTTGTTTATCTGGCTAGTATTTAGCCTGTGTTTATGTTTTCTGTAACCATATGTGTCAGAGGCTACAGTTATCTCTGATGACCTTGTTTTTATTTCCTTTGTTGTCTTTGTTTTTTCCTGGAGACTTCTTAAATATTATCTGAGAAGCACAGTTCTTTTAGTTGCATTCCCCTGTTACTATTCAGGAAGACTATTGATGTGGTGGCAATTTGTGAGGGGAAGCGTAGCATTCTACAGTCCTATCATGTATTTTAGTGAGCCTCTGCCGCTGGCCTATGACTTTCACAAGTACTTCTCAGTTTGGTTTCAGTTTTCTCCCTTAGACAGGAAGTCAGTCCAGGTATGGAGTTGGGTATTTTTATTTTCCTAGTTCAGTTAAGCTCTAGTAAAACCCCAGTACATTAGGATTTGGTAAAATAGTTTCTCTAAGGGTAGGCTTCACTCATGAGAATGAAATGTGCTGGGCATATTTTTTAAAGAGCTACTTTTCCTCTTTTGCCCTCTCAGAAGCACAGAAACATCAGTGAATTTTTTTCACATCTTCACTGTGAGAACTTGATAGTGTTCCTGGAGGTAAAGTTCACAAAAGTGTGGGAATACCCCTAGGACCAGGCCCCCTTAAAATTTTTAACTCTCAAACCTGTCCACACTGAACCTCTAGCAATTCATCAATTACAGGTTAGGTTTTCCTAACCCTGTACTGGTTCTCAAGGAGTTTTCTGCTACTGGGATCCTGCTCTAATAAGTTTTGATTTTCTGTATCTGCCTGTCTATTTCTTCAGTTTTGGAGACGGTAGTTTGTTCAATGACCTCAGTTCTCTGATAGATGTAGTTTATTACATTGTTTTTTTCTTGTGTGGGTGGAAGAGATGACTTCCAAGCTTCTTACATGCCTGACTGGACTGCAAGGAAATTTTTGAGTCATCAAAGATATGTTTGTTGTACAAAGTGTTCATCTCTTGAAAACTGGGTAACATAACTATCTATTAATTAATGTACTTTGTTTTTCTTTTAAAGGCATAAAAAGTAAGAACTTTTGGAACATTAACTTTTTTCATATATATTTTTTTTCTCGAATAGATCCTAAATGCCCAGGAGATGTCGATTTTCATTATAGTGATTGGGACATTAAGACAATCACCAGCTCCTTGAAATTCTACCTCAGGTATGCCTGATATGACTTATAACTTTGTTTTTCACACTTGATGAAGTTTGTCTGGGTGGATATTGGAGATTATGTGGACACAATTTCTGGAAGTTGGATAGGATTGCTAAAGAGAAAAAGAGTGAAAAGGATTTCTGTCAAAACAGAAAATGTGCATTAGAAAACATTTAATCTAGGAATTTAAGCAAGTGGAGCATCAAAATAATAGGATTGTTATTGAAAATTGCTTTTTCATAGGAAAAAGATTATTTTAAAAATCATACCTTTAAAACGATGGAGGTTGTGCATAGATATAATGATGTCACGATGTGCTCACTAGTAATATCAGGACTTATAACAATTCAAGGTTGTTAACATGTTTTGGTGAATAATAACCATTTTGAAACATTAAATTGCATTTACACAAACATATGCATGTTTTTGTGTTTATGTGTCATATTTCATGCTTTTATCCATGTAATAGAAATAAAAAAGAAGAAAGTACAACCATAAAAATATTAGAACTGAATAAATTCATCAATCATGATGAATATATCATTTAATTAAATGGCATAAATTTATATTATGTAAAAGTATTTAGGATATATACTTTTTAAACTCATACATTTCTTACTATTCTTTATATGCAATATTATGTACCATACTTTATTAAATTAAAGTCTTTTTTTCAATTATTGTACTCTTCTGACATTAAGATAGGTACTTGAATATCATTAATCCAAAATATATTGAGTCTCAGATATTGCTGTAAAATGACTTTCTGCTGTAGTATAATCTTAGAACTTTACATAAACATGGATGCTCTTTCCAGGAGTATTTCTCCTGCATCCGCAAAAGAAGAAAAGTACTGTCGTTGGAGAGTTTATTCTGTGCTAAGTAGTGTTCTAGTTGCTTACATGGGCAATGTCATTTTTCTTTTTACAGTAAGGTAGGTAGTATCATACTATTTTATAGATGAGGAAATCGAAAGGCACCCCCTTTCTCTTTCAGTACTATCCATGTTTACAGCTCATAGTATTTGAACCTAAGTATCTCTGACTTGTAGGCCACTTAAATTGAAGCATCTTTTTTCCCGTATTTCCCACCCCCAGGGATTATGGACTCCTTGGAGTTACTCGTGTAATTTTAGTGAAGATAGAGAGCAATCTACTATGCATATTTTTACAAGACTGATGATGATAATAGTGAGAATAAATGATTCTGTCTCTAGCCTTCTTCAAAGCAGTTGAGTTTTTCTTAAAGATTTATATAGGTTAAATAAATACCCACATTATGTCTTTCCCAGCTCATCCCATAATAAGCAGTGTGGCCCTTTTGAAAGATGGGAGAATCAGGCCTTAAAGCCTGAATGAGCAATACGCCTAGTAAGATTTTTTCCTTAAGATTTATGTATAGGCCTTTTATATGCACTAGTCAGACAACACCCGTTAGGTTTCTCTAATATATTAATATTTTCAGAGAAGGCCTCTTCCATCTGTATTATTGGTACCTAACTCAACACTTTTCTCTAACATTTTCATAAAAGTATTCCAAAAACTATCCTTTCTCTCTTACATTTTTAATCTGTCTTTTTCAACTGGCTCTTTCTTCTCAACATATATATATATGCTCCTGTAAAGCACTTCTCTTTGACCTTGTGTCTTTTTTAGTTTATTCATTCTACAATTTACTAAATCAGTAAACATTTCTTGTGTAGCTAGTCTATATCTAGCATGATGATAGGCAGGAGGCATACAGTTGTGAATGTATGTGATCCCTGAATTTAGAAAGGTTATAGTCCAGTGAGTGGCAGAAGAACACAGGTAATCAGGCAAATCTCTAATAAGTGCTCTGAAGGAAAGGTACAAGGCGATATGAAGGCTTATAACAGAAAGTCCTGATTTGTTCTGATTGTTTGAACTGAAGTTTGAACTATAACTTGGAGTCAACTGGAAGGAGGCAGTTTCAGACAAAGAGAACTGCATATGCAAAGGCCTTGAGGCACGAGAGAGGATAACCCCTTCAAGAAACTACATGTATCAGTGTAGGTAGAGTATTGAGTGTAGAGAAGAAGGGAGAGATATGTAGGGGCCAGACATTGCAAGGCTATATGGGACATTTTAAGAATTGGAGTCTGGGTTTATTTTAAAAAGAATGGGAATAAGTTGAAAGATTTTAAACAAGTTACACGATGAGATTTGCATTTTGAAAAAAAAAAAACATATAGAGAACAGATTATAGGGAATCAAAATAGGTAGAGGTAGAAACCAATTAGCAGGCTATTGTTGTGATCCATGAAAGAGATGATGCTTCTGCTTGAACTAGGGAATAGGAATGTAGATTTGTAAAAATAAGCATAATCAAGAAATTTTGGGAGTAAATTTAGATATAAGAATGGGGGAGAGGGAGATAAAAGAGTGACTTCCATATTTCTGATCCATACAACCAAATGGTGGTCATACATTCACTGATTTGAGAACCACAAGAAATAACTGGATGCAAGGGAGATGACAAGTTGGGTTTTAGATATGTCAAATTTGGGTGTCTTTGAAAAAATCAGGGCAAGGTATTAAGTGAGGAATTGCATATATGGGAATGAACTCAGAGAACAGTTCTGAGCTTGAGCTAAAAAATTTTGATTCACTGACAATATAGATGACAGATGGAGGCAGGAGTTTGGATGAGATTGCCTAACAAAGAAGCTACTCCATGCCTTCCTAGTCAAGCTTCAGTGTATGACGTAATACACACTCAGTGCTTCTACTTCTTAACCTCCCACTTTACTCCTTAACCCACTGCAGTCTCCCTCCCACCAACTCTGTTCCACTGAAGCTGCTCTTGCCAAGGTCACTAGTGACTCCTTCAATGCTAAACACAATAGGCAATTGTCAGTCTTTACCTTACTTGATTTCTTTGTAGCATTTGAAGTGATTACCAAGCCCTACTTGAAACATTATCTTCTTTTGGCTTCTACTGTATCACTTGCTTTTGGATTTCCTCACACCTTTTTGACCATTTTAGCAGTTCCCTTTATGCACTTTCTACTTGATATTTTCCAGAACTCTCCTCTCTTTTTACTATACTGGAGGGAGGGAAAATTCAAATATCCACAGGGGCCAGGATGTGAAAATGAATGAACCACACTAGTTTCATATTAAACACATTATTTATTGAACCTGTATTTGCATAGTGATAGCTTTGTGTGTGTGTGTGTGTGTGTGTGTGTGTGTGTGTGTGTGTGTGTGTATAAAATCAGCAATATTAATTACTTCCACAAATAACCATATAGGCCCAATATAGCCAAATCTTTCAGTTTTTCAATAGAGTTAGGAAATATGGATTTTTATGTGAAAGATCTCAAATTTTTTATATTCTGATGACTGATTCAATTCCATTTCTTTTTTATACACTATTTTGGACAAAGAATAAATGGAAGTCCTCATGTAGCTATTGTCTGTGAGTTGGTCATCTCTCCATGAGCAGTGGTATCTGTTCTCATGGTTTTAATCACTCACCTTGGTTCGAGATTTCCACTTCTTAGATATAGAAGGGACTCCTTCCATCTGCCTAATAAACATCTCCCCTTGGCTATCCTAAAAATTCCTCTAGCTTAGGATCTCCACTTCCTTCTGAATCAATTTCTATTCTATCCAGTCTCCCAAACCAGATGACTTTCTCTCTCACCAGTATACCCAATCATTGAAGATTTTCTGTCTTTAATGTCTTTTAAATAATTCTCCTCATCATTTCTTTCTATCTATGATGCCACTATTTTTGTGTAGGCCTTTATTATCTCTCAACTGAATTACTACAATAATAACAGTGGGAGACAGTATAACAGTGATTAAGAGCATAGACTCAAGACAGACTGACTAGTTCTGCCATTTACTTGGATAAATTATTTAACTTCTCTGAACCTCAGTTTCCTCATGTATGAAATGGAGAGAATAACAATATCCACCTTACCGAGTTGTCATAAGGATTAAATTAGTAAATATATGCAAATCACTTAGAATAATGAAGAGTTTACTATTATTATTATAAATGAATTACTTCTTCTGAGTCACCCAACACCTACCTTTATTTTATCATCACACCGGTCCTTTTACATTGCAAATTTAGTATATGGCACTCTTTTCAACTAGGCTATTAGCTTCTTGGAGGTTTGGGGTCTCTCTTACTCATCTCTGGATCCTCAATATCTGGCACAATGCTAGGTACCCATATGTGCTCATCCATTATTCTTTTTACTAAATAAAGAAATCTATTGGGCCTCAATTTTCTCTTTCATTAAACTGAGACTGGAATAACTGTTCCATCTCACAGGATCATTGCAAAGATCAGATGGTAGGACAGATATGAAGCACTTTGAAAACTAAAGAACTATCAAACTGCAAGAACTTTATAACAGCATTCAGAGTGGGTCAACTTTGGAATTTTGCAGAACTGGTTTGAAACTCTTTTTACTTTTAGGAACTGATTGGAGACCTTGCTAGACTAGTCAGCCTATACTTTTGCAGATTTTTCATTGAATTACTAGTAACTAGGATTCCTCTGACAAAGTTTCAGGTGAAGAGAGAAATGTGTATAGTCACACTAAGCTATGGGGCTCAGAAACTTAAGCCTTGCTGCCCACAATACTGAGAATCTTTTTACTAAATAAAGAAATCTATAGGGCCTCAATTTTCTCTGGCTATTCCATCCCCAAGGGAACTTACAGTGTTCCTTAATTTCAGGAACCTTTCTGAACCTGTCATGACCTACAGACTTCACAAAGAGCTGGTCTCTGCTGCCAGTAAGTATTTATGTTACTACTTAATTGTGTTGTCTTGGTTTCTTAATAATGTTCATTGCAATAAACCTAAAAGACTCCTTGAGGAAAAGTGAGGGGAAAAAAACAAAAACACATCCACAGATTGTGTTCATTGCCAAATGAGAGTATTCTTGCTTGATGTCTAACTCGAATGTTATATTATTTTTCATAAATCAGTGTAAGTTGAGTATGTTGGAGAAAACTGGCTAACATGAGGGATGTGACAGGTATGAGGGCTTTATGGACTGTGCCTCTTCCATCAGAATAAGAGCATTAGCTTATGTTACTAGGAGACAACAAAATTGTTCCCTTACAGTTGCTGTTTCAGCTTTTTTTCACCACTTTGCCTTTTCAAATATTTTTTTAATTGTGCTGTGAATTATTACTCCTAATATGTTAGTGTTAGCATCACATTTTCTAGGTGATAAAACTGAGGGTTAAGGTGTAACACTGCATGGGAAATAAGGCATAAATAATCACCCTAAAACATTTGGCAGCTGAAGAAGTATTAAAAATTGTGGCTGAGGCCACTGTATGTATGAACATGCATCCCTGTCTCTACATGACCCTTCTCATGCTTGGTGCCCTCTGTGGTGTGCAGGAAAAAAGATTCATAGGACTTGTCCTCATAACGAATTTTTGTGGAGGCAAGGGAGCTTTGATCTTTACTCTGAGCTGTCTCAGTGATTTTCACAGGAACCCAGAGAAAGAGCATACCTCCCATCACCATAAGAAGATGGCTGGGCAAGGATTTCCAGTGGAAGTTTACATGCAGAACTTTGGGAACAACCTGCTGTACCTAGAACTCTGACTTCCTTAGAGATAGTCTTTTGTTCTCATCTTCCTGTTCTGTCTTCTACTTTCCTTATCTTTCTAGGCCTATTTCTTTGTTTTTATCTCTCTTTTTGCCTTGTGGTCTCTGTGTCTTTTGGTCTTTCGCTCTCCATCTCAGTGTCTTTTTTTTTTTTTTTGTCTCTCTTTACCATTATTTCTCTGTGCCTATTTACCTCTGTGTCTCTTTTTGTCTCTTTGTGTCTCTGATGGTCTCTGTGTGCATATGTGCATGTGTGTATTTGTGTGTATGTTTGTGTGTATATATGAGAGTTTACTTGATACAGTTGCTCAAAAGGGAACACTGTCTCTCTCTGTTCTCTCTCAGAATCTGACAACCTGGATTACCGGCTGGGAGCTATTCATTCCCTGGTATATAAGCTACCTGAAAAGAACCGAGAGATGCTGGAACTTATTATAAGACACTTGGTCAAGTAAGTGTCTTCTGGGTTTTCAGGAGGAGTTGCTATTAGAGGTGTGACCCGTAGGGTAGCACTGCAGAGAAACTGTTTATCGGCTCATTTTTCATTGAATTACTAGTAACTAGGATTCCTCTGACAAAGTTTCAGGTGAAGAGAAGTCTCAGCCACCAACTGTTTCGTCCTGGACAGGCTGAGTGCTCTGTGGAGAAGATGATTTTGTCTTGACCCATGTACATATACTCTCAGGGTCATCATGCATCTCAGTTGAGGGGTAACACGAGGTAAATTGGGCTGGACACAAGCTTTGCAGTCAGATAAACATCGTTTCAAATACCAGCTATACCACTTACTAAGTCGTATAATCTTAGATAAACCTCTTAACCTTTGTTTAGTCATCTGTGACAAGAAAATCGTATTGCCCACCATGCAGGAATGTTCTGTGGATTTGAATGAACACAGGTAAAGTGCATGACACATAGGAGATTCTCAAGAAATGGGAGCTATTATTAAAATTGTGGTCAACTCTGCATGAATATGGCACGCAGGAAAAACAAATATTCCAAAGAGTAGGCCCACCCAGTGATGAGCTCCAAGATGGTGGGTTAATGTGGCATGGGGTGGTGCATTTTGGCAAGAGGGCTTAATGATTGGAATAAAGGTAAGTTGACTTGACTTGTAAAAGGACAGCTACTAGCTCTTGTGAAGCAGTATGGTGCAGCAGAAAGCACTCCATCGAGGGGTCAACAAACCTGTGTTCTGGTGTCAGTTCTGCTGCTAGTTTTCTTTTTTTTAAAGTTTATTTATTTACTTTGAGAGAGAGAGACAGAGAGTGTGACCATGAATTGGGGAGAGTCAGAGAGAGAGTGAAAGAGAGAATGAGAATCCCAAGCAGGCTCCACACTGTGAGCTCAGATCCCAATGCGGCGCTCAATCTCGTGAACCAAACCATGAGATCATGACCTGAGTCAACTCAAAAGCTGGTCGCTTAATTGAATGTGCCACCCAGATGTTCCATTCTGCTACTAGCTTTCTCAATGATCATGGGCAGGTCACTCTCAAGGTTGCTCCTGGTATTTTAAAAAGTACAGAAATGAGACAATAAGCTTAGAAAAATTGTGATGCATTTTAAGAGTGTCTATTTAAAAAAATAAAGCTATCACAGTCACAAAAGTGCAGTAATTATACACTTTAACCTCATTTGAAGAGATCTCAAATACCTAAACTTGAAGCCCCTAGTAAAGGTGAGGCTCCAGGCTAAATGACCCTCTTGGTATCCCTCTATGATAAATTCTGCATCTCTGGATCTCAGGTTTCCCTAATGATATAATGAGATTCAATGCAGCTCTGACATTCTTTGTGTTTTTATAGTTCTATAACAAATGAGTATTAAATACACTAATGAAAATAAATAGGCAGAATTAACAAGAAGATTCCTTTTACATGTATTGCCAGTGTTTCCAATTTGGGCTAATAGAGAACGTTAAGAGCAGTTTCTTCCCAAAAAGTTGTTTGTGATATCTGAGTAAAAGTACAACAATCAGCATATAAATCATTTGCATATTAATTTGAAGTTGCCCGGGGGGAAAGAGAAATTGATTTCAAGTTTTACACGAGCACTAATTTTGTGTGAACTAAAGAAAATCCCTCCCACTCTCTGGGCATGAGTTTATTCATCTATAGTATGAGGTGACTGAACTAGCTAATCTCAAAGGACTATTCCTGCTCTGACTTTCTAAGAGTCTTAGTATGTGACAGGAGGCAGGGACTCCGTTCAGAATTTTCCTACCAGTTAGTGAGAAGCACCTGCTGCCATCCATTCAAATGTTGACTGATGCCTTATTTCAAGAATTTTAGTCCTTGAAGACCCCAGAATGAAAGGAACAAGAGACACAAATACACAAGGAAGAGAAATAGAAAGACAAATACCCTTAGGTATATGAAAAACTGCTCAAGTTAACTCATATAAGAAAAATACAAATTAAACCTACCCTGAGGTACTATTTATTGGGCAAAACCTAAGGCATGACTGTATTCTCTTTGATGAGACAGTGGGGCAAATAGATATTGTACTACATTGCTGATGTCAATGAAATGTATAACTAGAGGAAGAGGACTTGACAATATCTAAAAAATCTGTATATTCACTTACCCAGTGCCTAGCAATTCTATTTATGGACATCTACTATGAGGACACACCTCCATAAGCACCAAACAACAGATGTACAAGGTTCATCATGGCAGCGTAATTTTTTAATAGCAAAAGGTTGGAAACACAAAAATGTCCAACGATAGGGGGCTAGTTGAGTAGATAATGATATATTCAAACAACGTAGTATTATAGAGCCTAAAAAGAATTGGAAAATATCTGTGAACTTCTTTTGTAGTGATTTCCAAGATGCATTATAAATTTCAGGTTATATATCAGATGACAACAGCAACAAAAACCCAAAATTTAAAACAAGTTATATTAATATGCTATGTTTTATGTAAAAAGAAAAAGAGGGAAATAAGAATATATAAGAAAATTGGGACACCTGGGTGGCTCAGTGGGTTAAGTGCCTGGCTCTTGATTTTGACTCAGGTAATGATCTCATGGTTCCTGAGATTAAGCACGCCTATTGGGCTCTGAGCTGACAGTGTGACACCTGCTTGAGATTCTCTCTCTCTCTCTCTCTCTCTTTCTCTCTCTCTCCCTTTCTCTCTCCCTCTTCCTGTCCCCGTCACATGCACTCGAACACTCTCTATCTCAAAATAAGTAAATAAACATTAAAAACAGAATATATAAGAATATTAAACACATATTTTCTTACTTCTATCATATTAACCACACAGTAAGATAAATAAAAAGCTAATGACTCAAGGAGGGACCAAGATGGTGGAACACCATGGAAGTTTTCTTTTGCGTCTCTCATCTCTGAAATGAAGTAATATCAACATTAAACCATTTTGTACACCTAGAAATCTAATTTGAGGATTAACACAATAGTCTGCACAACCCGAACCACAAAACTCAGCAGGTACACAACATGAAGAGGTTAACGGGGGGAGAGAGAAGCCACGGAGGGCAGGGAGCTGTTTTTGCTTGCGGACAGAGGACAGACATGGGGGGAGAGTATGGGAAAAGCAACCCGCCCCCACAAAAGCAGCTGGAGAGAAGGGAAGAGGGGAGGAAGAGTGGGAACAGGGGAAACAGCTGGAAGGGACTGAACAAAAAAAGTGAGAAAGGAGAAAGGAGAGGGTTTAAATTCCATTAAAACTCTGCAGCTTGATACCTGGTGGTGCTCTGGTGGGAAGGGAGAATCTCAGAATAGCAGAGAGTGAGGTCCATGGGGTCCTCTGGCCACATGGGAAGAGGCAGTTCTCCTTGTAGGAGGACATTTGGTAGAGGCTGTGCGGCCACCCCACAGGCAAAGGTCCAGTGGACCCCAAAGAACAACCACAGTTGTTGGTGTTGGAACCAGGAGGCTAAGAGTGAAGCCTGGTGCCAGATGTGTGTTGTGATTTACCATAATCCCTGAAACGCTGCTGCTACACAATCGTTTGAACTTTTTCTGGGGGGTCTGGCATCCAGCTGCAGTTTCTGGGCACAGGCAGTGGCACAATCTCACAAACTTTCCTGGCGACAGCTGGCACCTGGCCATTGCTCGGGAACATGCTCCCCCAGAGGGTCAAACTGGATCAAAGCTACAGTCCCTCAGAAGTGAGGGGTTGGGAAACACAGTCCCCTCTGAGATAAAACTCAGGAGGGAGGTGGCACCAGGCAGCATGACAGCTTGGTCACAGACAATGTAGAAGCAAGGAGTGGACAGAAACTGGAGACAAAGGAGGACTGCTCGATAGCCAGCCAGGAGACCAGAATTATGATACTAGAGACTGGTATCGCCATTTTCACCCCTCCTGCACATGCACATACATGCCTACACGCGCCATGAGAATCAACCCCAGTAAGCTAAGCAGTGCCATCTACTGGAAAATGGAGCTGTTACACTAAGCCCCACCCAACTGGGCCAACTGCACTCTTGAGGAACACCACAATTGTCTCCACTGGCTTAGTTTATGGACTATAACATGCTTCATAGTTTAACTTCTAGGGGAATCCAGATATAATTTCAGTTGTATTACATTCTGTTTGCTGCCCTTCTATTCAATTATTTTTCTTTTCCTTTTTTTTAATTGTTGAATACAGAAAAAGAAAAAATATTTTTATTTTCCATTTTTATTAAAAAGAATTTTCTTTAAGTTTTCTCTGCTATATTTTTTATTTTTCTAAAATTTTTTAAATTTTGTTTTACTTCCGTCATTTCATTTTATTCTACCTTATTTTCATTTTTTCAAAATTTCAAACTTTTTCCTTTTTTCCTTTATTTTTTTCTTATCTTTTCCTTTTTTTCTTTCTTATCTTTTCCTTTTTTCTCTAATATATCAAATTTCTTTCTTTTTTTTTGGTTTCACATCTATTATTTATTTATTTTTTTTAATTTTATAATAGTTTATTTTCAAATTGGTTTACATATAACATCCAGTGTTCATCCCAACAGGTGCCCTTTTTAATGCCCGCCACCCCCTCTCCCCCCTCCTTCACCCCCCCACCCTCAGTTTGTTCTTAGTCTTTGAGAGTCTCTTATGTTTTATCTCCCTCCCTCTCTGTGTCTTTTTTTTTTCCCCTTTTCCCCTCCCCCTGGTTTTTGCTTAGTCTCACAAAGTCCACCTATTCGTGGAAACATATGGTATCTGTCTTTTTCTGACTAACTTATTTCACTTAACATAATACCCTCCAGTTCCATCCATCTGGCTACACATGGCCAGATTTCATTTTTTCTCATTGCCACGTAGTAGTCCATTGTATATAAGTACCATAACTTCTTGGTGGGAATGCAAACTGGTGCAGCCACTCTGGAAAACGGTGTGGAGGTTCCTCAAAAAAATGAAAATAGAGCTACCCTATGATCCAGCAATAGCCCTGCTAGGAATCTACCCAAGAGACACAGGAATGCTGATGCATAGGAGCACGTGTATCCCAATGTTCATAGCAGCAATTTCGACAATAGCCAAATCATGGAAAGAGACCAAGTGCCCATCAAATTTCTTTCAACACACTTAGGATCTAGCTTCCTTTATTTGATTTTTTGTGTTGTTTTTAATTTTCTCATTTTTTTACTTATTTCTTTTTTATCCTTCAAAACGACAAAACAAAGGAATTCACCCCAAAAGAAAGAACAGTGAGAAATTACAGCCAGGGACTTAATCAACGCAGATACAAGCAAGATATATGGACCAGAATTTAGAATCATGATAATAAGAATACTATCTGGGGTTGAAGATAGATTAGAATCCCTTTCTTCACAGATAAAAGAAGTAAAAGCAAGTCAGTATGAAATGAAAAAATGCTATAACTGAGCCGTGTTCTTGAATGGATACCAGGGCAGCAAAGATGGAGGAAATAGAGCAGTGAATCAGCGATATAGATGACAAATTTATGGGGAATAATGCAGCAGAAAAAAAGAGAGACTAAGGCAAAAGAGTGTGATATAAGAATTAGGGAACTCAGTGAGTCATTAAAATGGAATAACATAAAAATCATAGGAGTCCTAGAAGATGAAGAGTGAGAAAAATGGGTAGAGGGCTTATATGAGCAAATCATAGCGTAAAACTGTCCTAACCTGGGGAAAGACACAGACATCAAAATCCAGGGAGCACAAAGGACTCCACAAGAGTCACCAAAAAAATGACAATCAACAAGGCACATCATAGTCAAATTCATAAAATACTCAGGCAGGGAAATAATCATGAAAACAGCAAGAGAAAAACAGTTCTTAACCTTTAAGGGAAGACAGATCAGGTTCGCAGCAGACCTATCCACAGAAACATGGCAGGCCAGAGGGGAGTGGCAGGATATAGTCAATGTGCTGAATTGGAAAAATATGCAGCCAAGAATTTTTTATTCAGCAAGGCTGTTATTCAAAATAGGAGAGATCAAAACTTTCCCACACAAACAAAAACTAAAGTTTCATGACCACTAAACCAGGCCTGCAAGAAATTTTAAGGAGTAGTCTGAGAGGGGAGAAAAGAAAACAAAAATACAAAAACCAAAAAGACCAAAAGCAACAAAGACTTGAACACCACCAGAAGCTCTTACCCTACAGGCAACATAACGGCAATAAATTCATCTTTCAGTACTCACTCTAAACCTCAATGTGCTAAATGCTCCAATCAAAAGACATTGGGTAACAGAATGGATAAGAAAATAAGATCCATCTATATACTGTTTACAAGAGACACATTTTAGACATAAAGACACCTTCATATTGAAAATAAGGGGCTGGAGAACCATCTGTCATACTAACGGTTGTCAAAAAGAAGCCAAAGTACCCATACTTATATCAGACTATCTAGATTTTAAAATAAAGACTGTAAGAAGAGACGAAAAAGAGCATTATATCTTAATTAAGGGGTCTATATGCCAAGAAGGTCTAACAATTTTAAATATTTACATTCCAAACATGGAAGCACCCAAATATATAAATCAGTTAATCACAAACATAAAGAAACTCATTGATAATAATACCATAATAGTAGGGGACTTAAAACACCCTACTTACAGCAATGAACAGATCATCTAAACAGAAAAGCAACAACGAAACAATGACTTTCAATGACACACTGGACTGGATGGACTTAACAGATAAATACAGAACATTTCATCCTAAAGCAGCGGAATACACAGTCTTCTCCAGTGCATATAGAATACTCTCCAGAATAGATCAAATATTGGGACAGAAATCAGCCTTCAACAAGTATAAAAAGATCCAGATTATACAGTGCATATTTTGAGACCAAAACACTATGAAACTCAAAGTCAACCACAGAAAAAATTTGTAAAGATAACAAATAATTGTAGACTAAAGAACATCCTACTAAAGAATGAATGGGGTAACCACGAAGTTAAAGAGTAAATGAAAAATTACACGGAAGCCAATGAAAATGATAACACCACAGCCAAAACTTCTGGGATGCAGTAAAGGTAGCCATAAGAGGGAAGTATATAGCAATCCAGGCCTTCCTAAAGAAGAAAGAAAAGTCTCAGATACACAACCTAATCTTAAACATTCAAGACCTGGAAAAAGAACAGCAAATAAAACCCAAAACCATTAGAAGGCAGGAAATAATAAACATTAGAGTAGAAATCAAAGCTATCTAAACAAACAAACAAAAACAAACAAACAAAAAATACAGTAAAACCAGGAAATGGTTCTTTGAAAGAATTAACAAAATTTATAAACCCCTAGCCAGTTTGATAAAAATGAAAAAGGAAAGGATCCAAATAAATGAAAGCAAGAATGAAAGAGGAGAGATCACAACCAACACAGCAGAAATACAAATAAAAATAATAAGAGAATATATGAACAATTATACGCCAATAAATTGGGCAATCTGGAAGAAATGGGCAAATTCTTAGAAAACATATAAACTACCAAAACTGAAATAGGGTGAAATATAAAATTTGAACAGATCCATTACCCATAAAGAAATAGAATGAGTAATCAAAAATCTCCCAAAAAACAAGAGTCCAGAGCCAGATGGCTTTTGAGGAGAATTCTACCAAAAATTTAAGAAAGAGTTAACATGTATTCTTTTGAAGCTGTTCCAAAAAATAGTAATGGATGGAAAACTTTCAAACTCCTTGTATGGAGTCAGCATTAGCTTGATTCCAACACCAGACAAATTTCTCACAAAAAAGAATAGTACAGACCAATTTCCCTGATGAACATGGATGCAATAATCCTCAACAAGATACTAGCCAACTGGATCCAACAATACATTAAAAGAATTATTCACCATGAGCAAGTGGGATTTGTATCTGGGATGCAAGGCTTGTTCAATACCCACAAAACAATCAATGTGATTCATCACATCAATAAAAGAAAGGACAAGAACCACATGATCTTCTTAATAGATGCAGAGAAAGCATTTGACAAAATACAGCATCCCTTCTTGATAAAAACCCTCAAGACAGTAGGGATAGAAGGATCATACCTCAAGATCATAAAAGCCATATATGAAAAACCCACCGCTAATATCATCCTCAATAGGGGAAAGCTGAGAGCTTTCCCCCTACAGTCAGGAACAAGACAGGGATGTCCACTCTCGCCACTGTTATTCAACATAGTATTGGAAGTCTTAGCTTTAGCAATCAGGCAACACAAAGGAATAAAAGGCATCCAAATTGGCCAGGAGGAGGTCAAACTTTCACTCTTCACAGATGACATGATACACTATATGGAAAACCCAAAAGATTTCACCAAAAAAACTGCTAGAACTGACTCATGAATTCGACAAAGTCTCGAGATATAAAATTAATGCATAGAATTCGGCTGCATTCCTGTACACCAATAATGAAGCAATAGAAAGAGAAATCAAGCAATAGATCCCGTTTACAATTGCACCAAAACCCGTAAAATACCGAGGAATAAACCTAACAAAAGAGGTGAAAAATCAATACACTGAAAACTATAGAAAGCTTAGGAAAGAAATGGAAGAAGACACACAAAAAAATGGAAGAATATTCCATGCTCCTGGATTGGAAGAAAAAATATTGTTAAAATGTCTATACTACCAAAACCATTATATATATTCAGTGCGATCCCTATCAAAATAACACCAGAATTCTTCACAGAGCTAGAACAAACAATCTTAAAATTTGTATGGAACCAGAAAAGACCCTGAATAGACAAAGCAATCTTGAAAAAGAAAAACAAAGCTGGAGGAATCACAATCGTGGACTTCAAGATGTATTACAAAGCTATAATCATGAAGACAGTATGAAACTGGCAGGAAAACAGACACTTAGATCATTGGAACAGAATAGAGAACCGAGAAATCAACCTACAATCATATGGCCGACTAATCGTTGACGAAACAGGAAATAATATTCAATGAAATAAAAACAGTCTCTTTAGCAAATGGTGCTGGGAAAACTGGACAGCGACATGCAGGAAAATGAACTTCGACCACCTTCTTACACCATACACAAAAGTAAAATCTAAATGGATGAAAGACCTAAACGTAAGACAGGAAGCCATCAAAATCATAAAGGAAAAAGCAGGCAAAAACCTCTTTGACCTCAGGCGCAGCAACTTCTTACTCAACACATCTCTAGAAGCAAGGGAAACAAAAGCTAAAATGAACTATTGGGACCTCATCAAAATAAAAAGCTTCTGCACAGCGAAGGAAAACAATCAGCAAAACTGAAAGGCAGCCAATGGAATGAGAGAAGATACTTTCAAATGGCATAACAGATAGAGGGACAGTATCCAAAATCTGTAAAGAACTTATCAAACTCAACACCCGAAAAACGATCCAGTAAAGAAATGAGAAAAAGACAAGGATAGACACTTCTCCAAAGAAGTTATCCAGATGGCTAACAGACACATGAAAAAATGCTTATCATCACTCATTATCAGGGAAATAGAAATCAAAACCACAATGAGATACCACCTCACACCTGTCAGAATTGGTAACGTTAACAATTCAGGCAACAAAAGATGTTGCTGAGGATGCAGAGAAAGAGGATTTCTTTTGCACTGCTGTTGGGAATGCAAACTGGTGCAGCCACTCTGGAAAATAGTATGGAGGTTTCTCAAAAAATAAAAAAATTGTACTACCCTACATCCAGCAATTGCACTACTAGGTCTACTAGGTACACAAGTGTGCTGTTCTGAAGGGGCGCATGCACCCCAATGTTTATAGCAGCTCTATCATCAATAGCCAAAGTATGGAAAGAGCCCAAATCCCCATCGACAGATGAATGGATAAAGAAGATGTATATATATATATATATATATATACATTTGAATATGACTCAGCATTCAAAAAGAATGAAATCTTGTCATTTGCAACTACGTGGATGGAACTAGAGGGTATTACACTAAGCAAAATCAGTCAGAGAAAGACAAATATCATATAACTTCACTTGTATGAGGACGTTAAGATAAAAAACAGATGAACATAAGGAAAGCAAAACTAATATAAAAGCAGAGAGGAGGACAAAACATAAGAGACTCTAAAATATAGAGAAAAACAGAGGGTTGCTAGAGGGGTTGTGGGAGGAGCTGATGGTCTAAATGTTAATGGAGCTGATGGACTAAATGTTAATGTTAAGGAGTCTGCTTCTGAATACATTGTTGCACTATATGCTAACTCGGATGTAAATTTAAAAATTAATTAATTAATTAATTGGAAAAAAAAGCTAATAACTCAAAAAGTTAAACATAAAGTTACCATATGAACCATAAGTTCCACTCTTATATATGCTGAAGAGAAATGAAAACATATACACAAATATTCACAGTACTATTATTCATAGTTGCCCAAAGGTGGAAACAACTCAATGACCATTGACTGATAAATGAAAAAAATAAAATGTGGTGTAAGCATACAATGGGGTATTATTCAGGGATAAAAAGAAATGAAGCACTGATACATGATATAACAAGGATGAAATTTGAAAATATTATGCTAAGTGATAGAAGCCAGACACAGGAAGCCACATATCATTTGATTCCATTCATATAAAATGTCAAGAACAGACAAATTACTATAAAGACAGAAAGTAGATTAGTGGTGGCTTGGGCTGGCATGTGGAGACATGGGAGGAAATGGGGAGTAACTACTACGGGGTTACTTTTTGGAGTGGTGAAAGTGTTCTGAAATTAGAGTGTGATGATGGTTACACAACTCTGTGAATATGCTAAGACAATTGAAAAAAACAATAAAGGGTTAATTGTATGGTATATGAAATATATTTTAATACAAGTGGTATAAAAACTAATAAACACAGTAAAGGAAACTATCAACAAAACACAAAGGCAACCTTGTGAATGGGAGAACCTATTAATTTGATACGGAGTTAATATCTAAAATTTATAAAGAAGTCATACAACTCAACACTAAAAATTCCCAATCTGATTGAAAAATGGGCAGAAGACCTGAATAGACATTTTTCCAAAGAATACATACATATGGCTAACAGAAACATGAAAAGATGCTGAATATGTCTTACCATCAGAGAAATACAAGTAAAAACCTTAATGAAATATCTCACACTTCTCAGAATGTCTAATATCAAAAAGACAAGAAATAAGAAATGCTGGTGAAGATGTGGAGAGAAAGGAACTTTTATGCATTATTGGTGGAAATGTAAATTGGTGCATCCACTGTGGAAAACCTTGTGGAGGTTCCTTAAAAAATTAAAAATACGATTATCATATGATCCAGTAACTCCACTTCTGTGGATTTAACCAAGCAATACAAAAACACTGATTCAAAAAGATACATGCACCCCCATATTTATTGCAGCATTATTTACAATAGTCAGGGTATGGGAGCATCCCAAATGCCCATCCATAGTAAATGGAAAAAAAATATATGAGATATATAAATATGTAGAATATAAATACATGTATAAGTGGAATACAGGCATATAGATATATAGATATATACACACAACTGATATATATATAGATATATAGATTTATATAGATATAGATATAGATATATACACACATATACACAGGTACATAGGTATGTAGATATATAGATATATACACACACAATTGAGATATATATATATATATATATACTATATATCTATATATATACACACAATTGATATAGATATATATATAGATATATACACACACATATACAGATATATAGGTATGTATATATAAAGATATATACACACAATTGAGATATATATACTATGTATATATCTATATAGATATATTTATATATGTATGATGGATGCATGTGTGTGTGTATAATGGAATATTACTCAGCCATAAATATGAAATCCTGTCATTGTTTGAAACAACATGGATGAACCTACAGGGTATTATGCTAAGTGAAATACATAAATCAGAGAAAACCAGGTTCTATATGATTTGACTCAGATGGAATCTAAAAACCAATACGAACTCTTAAATATAGAGAACAAAGTGGTGTTTGTCAGAGGGGAGGTGGGTGGGAGATGAATGAAGGGGATTAAGAGGTACAACTGTCCATAAGAAAAAATACTGAAAATGATTACTAAAGGGTAGTGAATATGGTAGAAGGGATAAAGATGAGAGCTAGATTCCTCTAAGTCCATCTCCTTGTGTCGTTTTGACTTTCGAGCCATATTAATGTTTTACATACCTAAAAAGTAAAATTAAGTCAAAGATTACAAACCCTAAAGATAAAGATAAATAGGCAAATGAATCTAAATCTTTATCAAATTGATAACACAAAGAAAAAAAGTTATTTCACCTTATAAACACAATCCTCTGACTTATCCTTAATGAGACATATTCTAAAAACAGGAGAAGCTACAAAAAAGTAGTAAGCATCATCCAGTAGGTTTAGATAACTATTAATATACTTCAATTTGAAACTAATTTATGTTTATGTATATCAAAAGAATAAAGCAAAAATTAAATAATATCGAAAGACAAAATTTATGGTGTAAGAAAAAGAGATGATATAAGATTTAAGATACGAAGAAAAAGTTTATAATTGTAAAGTTGAATTAATTCCCATATGAGCTCATGATTTAAAAACAAAACAACAAAAGCTTCTATTTACTGAACCAGTCTTAAAGTGCTTCTACTCCAAAAAAACAATGAACACACATAATGCCCAGATCCTTGTTTCTAAATTATCTTCACTTCTCAAAAGTACCAAGGCTTCTTAAAGAAATGGTTGATTCTCGGTCTGAGGCAAGGAAAATACAAGGTGAGCCTAGGAAAAATTTACCTTTGTAAACAAAGAAGAGCTCAAGTACTAATATGGTCATGTCACAAAGGGCAAAGGAACCTGCCTGAAAAGGCTGACACTGATTTTTTTAAATTTTATAATAGTTTATTTTCAAATTGGTTTACATATAACACCCAGTGTTCATCCCAACATGTGCCCTTTTTAATGCCCGCCACCCCCTCTCCCCCCTCCTTCACCCCCCCACCCTCAGTTTGTTCTTAGTCTTTGAGAGTCTCTTATGTTTTATCTCCCTCCCTCTCTGTGTCTTTTTTTTCTTTCCCCTCTTCCCCTCCCCCTGGTTTTTGCTTTGTCTCACAAAGTCCACCTATTCGTGGAAACATATGGTATCTGTCTTTTTCTGACTGACTTATTTCACTTAACATAATACCCTCCAGTTCCATCCATGTTGCTACACATGGCCAGATTTCATTTTTTCTCATCTAGAGTCAAAATAGAAATCAAAAACAATAAATATTATATTTGAATATAAGCTTTGAATAAATATAAATTTATGGGAGATAGGTAGACTAAGGAAAGCTCTTCATTACAGAAGAATGACAGCTAATAAATGTTAGGAGGAATAATAGAATTAGACAAACTAGTAGTTTGTAACCTTAGTGTCCTGTTTCAGGCAAACGTCAAAACCATTGGATAAATGATAGTTCACGAACAAAATATTCACATAATTTCAATGTATCATGCACCGATTACTTACAATTACAAGTGAGAAAATGTATCTTACAATGAAGCTAGCTGACAAACACTACCTTAATTAACTGATCAAAATTAGCATCACTAAGAATGGTACAAACTGGCCTTATGTGCCATGCCTCCTGATAGGATATAAAAAGAAGTGCACAGGGTAACCTTAATAATTTTGCCAAAAATATTCAAACTGAATCAAATTAAACCTTTCCAGTTTATAGAAAATATAGGGTATAAAGAAATACATATTTCTTTTTTTTAAATAATAGTTTATTTTCAAATTGGTTTACATATAACACCCAGTGTTCATCCCAACACGTGCCCTCTTTAATGCCCGTCACCCCCTCTCCCCCCTCCCTCATCCCCCTTACCCTCAGTTTTTTCTTAGTCTTTGAGAGTCTCTTATGTTTTATCTCCCTCCCTC
Organism: Paguma larvata; assembly: GCA_030068075.1. Taxonomy (NCBI): domain Eukaryota; kingdom Metazoa; phylum Chordata; class Mammalia; order Carnivora; family Viverridae; genus Paguma; species Paguma larvata. The sequence goes on along the minus strand of CM057830.1, from coordinate 51,355,081 downwards.
TCTGTGTCTTTTTTTCCTTTCCCCTCTTCCCCTCCCCCTGGTTTTTGCTGAGTCTCACACAAAGTCCACCTATTCATGGAAACATATGGTATCTGTTTTTTTCTGACTGACTTATTTCACTTAACATAATATCCTCCAGTTCCATCCATGTTGCTACACATGGCCAGAAGAAATACATATTTCAGGACATTCTATAAGAAACTAGTTTAGACTTTTTAAAAAGTCAAAATCCTGGGAAACAGAGATGGGGTACTGTTCTATATTAAGAGACAGAAGAAGAATAAACAAATGCAATGTGTGAACTATGGATCTAGATTTGTAAAAACGCAACTATAAAATAATTTTTTGCATTACGTTTCAGAAAACTTGAATATGGATGAATTATTGGATGATATTATAAATTTTCCTAGGTACGAAAGTATTTTGTGACTTCACAGAACAGTGTGCTTTTTTCTTTTTTTTAACTTTTAATTAAATTCCAGTTAGTTAATGTATAGTGTAATGTTAGATTAACTAGTAGAATTTTGTAATTCATCACTTAGACACAACACCAGATGCTCATCACAAGTGCCCTCCTTAATCTTCACCCATTTAACTCATCCCTCCACCCACCTCCCCTACACCGACCTATAGTTAAAGAGTTTATTTTATGATTTGCCTCTTTTTTCCCCCATGTTCATCTGTTTCTTAAATTCCACATATGAATGAAATCATATGGTATTTTTTTCTCTGACTTATTTCGCTTAGCATAATACACTCTAGCTCCATTCACTTCATTGCAAATGGCAAGATTTCATTCTTTTTGATGCCTTAGTAATATTCCTATATATATGTATATACATATACATACCACATTTTATCTATCCATTCATCAGTCGAAGGACCTTTGGGCTCTTTCCATACCTTGGGTATTGTTGATAATGCTGCTATAAACAATGGGGTTCATGTGTTCCTTGGAATCAGTGTTTTTGTATCTTTGTGTGAATACCTAGTAGTGCAATTACTGCATCATAGAGTAGTTCTATTTTTAACTTTTTGAGGGACCTCCATACTGTTTTCTAGAGTGGCTGCACCAGTTTGCATTCCCACCAATAGTGTAAGAAGGTTCCCCTTTCTCCACCTCCTTGCCAACATTTGTTTCCCGTGTTGTTAGTTTTACCTGTTCTGAAAAAGTGTGAGGTGATATATTTCACTTTAGTTTTGATTTGTGTTTCCCTCATGGTGAGTGGTATTGAGCATCTTTTCATGTGTCTGTTAGCCATTTGAATGTCTTTGAAAAAGTGTCTATTTTTGTCTTCTGCCCAATTTTTAAATGGATTGTTTTTTGATTGTTGAGTTTGATGGGTTCTTTATGGATTTTGGTACTAACCCCTTAAGAGATTAGTCATCTGCAAGTATCTTTTCCCATTCTGAAGGTTGCCTTTTACTTTTGTTGATTGTTTCCTTCACTGTGAAGAAGCTTTTTATCTTGATGAAACCCCAATAGTTCAGTTTTGCTTTTGTTTTTCTTGCCTCTGGAGACACATCTAATAAGAAGTTGCTTCAGCCAATGTCAAAGAAGTTGCTGCCTGTGTTCTCAAGGATTTTGATGGTTTCCTGTCACACATTAAGGCCTTTCGTCCATTTTAAATTTGTTTTTATGTGTGGTTTAAGTGGTCCAGTTTCATTCTTTTGCTATTGCTGTCCACTTTTCCCAAAATGATTTGTTAAAGAGACTATGTAGTTTTCATTGGATATTCTTTCCTGCTTTGTTGAAGATTAGTTGCCCGTATAGTTTTTGGTCCATTTCTGAGTTTTATATTCTGTTCCATTGATCTATGTGTCTGTTTTTTTTGCCAGCACCATAGTGTTTTACTCACTACATACTCTTACTTTTTTAATCACTACAGCTTTGTAATATAACTTGAAGTCCAGAATTGTGATACCTCCAGCTTTGCTTTTCTTTTTCAAGATTGCTTTGGCTATTTGGGGTCTTTTGTGGTTCCATACAAATTTTAGGAATGTTTGTTCTAGCTCTGTGAAAAATATTGCTAGTATTTTGATAAGGATTGTATTAAATGTCTGGATTGCTTTCAGTAGTATAGACATTTAAAAAATATGTATTCGTTTGGAAATTCCATGAGCATGGACTGTTTTTCCATTCCTTTGTGTACCCTTCAATTTCTTTCATATGTGTACTGTAGTTTTTATAGATAGATCTTTCACCTCTTTGTTTAGGTTAATTCCTAGGTATCTTATGATTTTTGGTGCAATTGTAAATGAGGCCAATTCCTTGATTTCTCTTTCAGCTGCTTCATTACTGGTGTATAGAAATACCAGATATGCTGTATATTGATTTTATATCTATGACTTTACTGAATTTGTTTACCAGTTCTAGCAGTTTTTTGGTGTAATCTTTTTGGTATTCTACATAGAATATCATGTCGTCTGCAAATATTGAAAGTTTGAATTCTTCCTTGCTGATTTGGATGACTTTTATTTATTTTCGTTGTCTGATTATTGAGGCTAGGACTTCCAGTTACTATGTTAAATAACAATGGTGAGAGGTGACACCCCTGTCTTGTTCCTGACCTTAGAACAAAAGTTTTCAATTATTCCCCATTGAAGACTATATTAGGTGTGTGTTTTTCATATATGGTCTCTGCGATGTTGGTATATGTTCCCTTTGTCCCTAGTTTATTGAGGGTTTTTATCAAGAATGGATGTTGTACTTTGCCAAATGCTTTTTCTTCAACTATTGAGAGGATTATATGGTTTTTATCATTTATTTTCTTTTTTAATTTAATTTTTAATATTTATTTTTTGAGAAAGAGAAAGAGAGAGAGGATGGGCAGAGAGAGAGGGAGACACAGAATCTGAAGTAGGCTCCAGGCTCTGAGCTGTGAGCACAGAGCTCCACATGTGGCCTGAACTCAGGAACTGTCAGATCATGATCTGAGCCAAAGTCAAAAGCTTAACCAATTGAGACACCCAAGTGCCCCTATCCTTTCTTTTCTTAATGGGGTGTATCGTCTTGATCGACTTATGAATATTGAACCACCTTTGCAGCCTATGAATAAATCACACTTGATTGTGGTGAACGATTCCTTTAATGTACTGTTGGATTTGATTTGCTACTATTTTGTTGACAATTTTTCCATCCATGTTTATCAGGGATATTGGCCTTTGATTATCTTTTTTAGTGGGATCTTTGTGTGGTTTTGGAATCAAGTTTATGCTGGCATCGTAGAATGACATTGCAAGTTTCCCTTCCATTTCTTGTTTTTGGAATCGCTTCAGAATAATATGTATTAAGTCTTCTTTAAATATTTGGTATAATTCTCCTAGGAAGTCATCTGGCCCTGGTCTTATTTTTGGAGGGGGGGATTTTTTGATTACTGATTCCATTTCTTTGCTGGTTATCAATCTTTTCAAATTTTCTATTTATTCCTATTTCCATTTGTGAGTCTAGGAATTTGTCCATTTCTTCCAGATTGCCCAATTTGTCATTATATAATTTTTGATAATATTCACATAATTGTTTTTATTTCTGTGGTGTTGGTTGTGATTTGTCATATCACATTGCTGATTTCGTTCGTTTGGGTCCTCTCTCTCTCTCTCTCTCTCTCTTTCTGTGTGTGTGTGTGTGTGTGTGTGTGTGTGTGTGTGTTAAGTCTGGCTTGGGAGTTATCAATTTTATTAATTCTTTCAAAGAACCAGCTCCTGGTTTCATTGATCTGTTTTACTGTTTCTTTAGTTCCTATGTCATTTATTTCTTCTCTTATCTTTATTATTTTCCTTTTTCTGCTGACCTTAGGCTTCATTTACTGTTGTTTTTCTGTCTCCTTTAGATGTAATATTAGGATGCATATTTGAGATTTTTCTTGCTTCTTGAAATAGGCCTATATTGCTATATACTTCCCTCTTATGACCACTTTTGCTGCATTTCAAAGATTTTGAACCAACATGTTTTCATTATCATTTATTTCCATATACATTTTTTTATTTCTTCATGTATTTCCTGTTTTACCCATTTATTCTTTAGTAAGATGTTCTTTAAACTCGAAGGATTTGTGGTCTTTCCAAATTTTTTGCTCATGGTTGATTTTGAGTTTCATAGTGTCATGGTCTGAAAATATGCATGGTGTGATCTCATCGTTTTTGTATTTGTTGAGCCCTGATTTGTGATCTTGTATGTAATCTCTTCTGGAAAAGTCCTATGTGCACTTGAAAAGAAGGTGTATCCTGTGCTCTAGGATTGAATGTTGTGAATATATCTTTTAAATCCATATGCTCCAGGGTGTTATTCAAAGCCATTATTCTTGTTGATTTTATACTTAAAATGATCTTTCTATTGATGTAAGTTGAGTGTTCATGTCCCCTATTATTATTGTATTATTATCAATGAGTTCCTTTTTGTTGTTGTTAATAATTGTTTTATATATTTGGGTATTTCCAAATTGGGAGCACATTTGTTAGATCTTCTTGTTGGATATACCCCTTTTTATGATATAGTGTCCTTCTTCATCTCTTGTTACAGACCTTGGGTTAAAATCTAGTCTGTATGATATAAGTATGGCTACTCTGGCGTTCTTTTGATGTCCATTAGCATGATAAATGTTTCTCCATCCCCTCACTTTCAATCTGCAGATGTCTTTATGTCTCAGATGAGTCTCCTGTAGGCAGCATGAAATGGGTCTTGCTTTTTTATCCATCCTGACAACTTATGTCTTTTCATTGGAGCATTAATTCATTTACATTCAGAGTGATTATTGATAGATATTAATTTAGTGCCATTTTATTTGTTGCTTTCTGGTTGTTTCTGGATATCTTCTCTGTTCCTTTCTAGTATTTGTCCTTTTGGTCTTACTCTCCCAATCAAAGAGTCCCCTTTAACATTTCTTGCAGGGTTGGTTTAGTGGTCACAAACTACTTTAGTTATTGTTTGGGAAACTCTTTATCTCTTCTTCAATTCTGAATGACAACCTTGATAGATAGAATATTCTTTGCTGCATATTTTTCCCATTCAGCACATTGGGTATATTATGCCACTCACTTCTGGCCTGCCAAGTTTCAGTGGAGAGTTCTGCGGCTACTTTTATTGGTTTTCTCTTGTCAGGGACATTTTTGGTCCTGCTGCTTTTAGGAATTTTTCTTTATCTCTGTATTTTGCAAATGTAGTTATGATATGTCTTCGTGTTGGCCAGCTTTTGTTGATTTTGATGGGAGTTCTCTGTGAGTCCTGGATTTGAATGTCTATTTCCTTCCCAAAATTAGGTAAGTTCTCAGGTATAATTTGCTCCAAAAATCTTCTTCCCTTTTTCCCTCTTTTTTTTTTTTCCTGGGACTCCTGCAATATGAGTGGTATTCCACTTTATGGAGGTGCTGAATTCCCTAAGTCTACAGTCATGATCCAATATTTTTCTTTCCCTCTTCTTTTCAGCTTCATTATTTTCCATAATTTTATCTTCTATAACACTTATTCATTCTTCTGCTTCTTCCATCCTTGTGATCATTACAATCAGTCTGTTTTTGCATCTCAATTGTAGCGTTTTTTTAATTCTGGCCTGACTAGTTTTCAGATCTTTTATAACCGCAGTAAGGGACTCCCTGGTGTCTTCTAGGTTTTCCTCAAGCCCAGATAGTATCCTTATGATTGTTCCCTTAAATTTTATGATAGGCATATTACTTATATCTGTTTGCATTAAATCGCTGCCCATGACCTTTTCTTGTTCTTTCTTTTGGGATGAATTCTTCCATCTTGACATTTTTGTCTAAGTCTCTGTCTTCTTCTGTGTGTTCAGAAAGCCTGTTATGTCTCCTGATCCTGAGAGTAATGGCTTTATGAAGGAGTGGTCATATAATTTCCATGGTCTTGTGCTTCAGGAATTATCTCTGGTATATGCTGCTGTGTGCACGCTGCTGCTGTGTTATAGCTGCTCTATCCCTCAAGTCAATTCTATGCAGAATTCCTTCTTGCCTGCAGTGGGGAGTGTTTGGTCCTTGGCCAGGTTGGTGAATTTTAACTAGGTAGTTCTGGTCGGCCTGCTAAAAGAGACCCGATGCTCTTTCCACTACAGCTAAAGCTTTGAGGAACTCTATGGTCTATAGACATGATGTGTGGGGGGATTTGTGCTGATCTTCTGTGGGAGGGATCTGCTGTGCCTTTTCAGCAGCACATTTACCGAGAAAAGCAGTACCAATTGAGCACGAGGGAGTGGGGCTTGGGTTAAGGGGTTTACGCTGCCACTGTTGGCACTGTACTGCTTACTCAAATTACTTTATACTGAGGGGAATGGGAGAGATGGTACCCACAGCCTCCTTTATCCCTGCAGAGGCAATGCCACCTCTCTCAAATGCACTCCAAAAACAGGGAACCATCTCTGCTAGTGCATCCCAGGTAATGTTCAGATAATGCCATCTGCCCCTTTGGCTGTCTTCTCTCTAGGCTATCTGCCCTCCTGTACAGTAGCAATTCAGAGCCCTCCAGGCTCTACACCTGCCATGCCACACACTTTTAAACTTTAGCCTTTGAGCCCCATGATTGTAAAACCTCACAAAATTCAGCCCCTCTTATTTTCCCAGTCAGTGGCTTTGGGGAAGTGTTTTCGTTGTGTGATCCCCTATGCATTCCTCTCTCTCTCCTCTCTCCATGACCAGGGCTCCCTCCCTTCTGGGGCACCTACAATCCTCTTCTCCCCCAAATCATGTCTGTATACTTCATACCTTTCATGATGTGGCCTCTTCTCTCCTTCTAATTGTGCAGTTTTTTCTATCAATCCTCAGAGTGATTTTTGGGTATTCAAAATGATTTGATATTTATCTAGCTGAGTTCAAGGGACCAGGCAAGCTAAGGTCCTCCTAGTGCCCTGCCATCTTAGCTCATCCCCTTTATATGACTTTTCTTTGGAGATGAATGCTGAGGTATTTAGCGTTGAATCAATTTACTTTTAAAGGATTTAGAAAAAAGATATATGTATAAATGGAAAGCACATGTAGTAAAATGCTAATTCTTGAATGTAGATATGATAGTATGAATGTTCATAATGCAAATTTTTTGTATGTTTTTAAACTTTCTAAACCAAAAGTTGTAGGGAAAATTCAAATAAAAAATAGGATTAATTCCAATAGGGAAATACACACCCAAGAAGAAAAATCCATGTGCTTTTAAAATTCACATAATCATTTTGCCTGCCAACCACTGCTTTACTAATCTATATATAATTATATATTTGCCTTTTAAAGTATTCCCTCTGCCAATCCATTTTCTAAGGTAATAACAGGTAGACACAAACTATCCTCTGCCAATTTAAGGTTCTCAATTATCTACTTCTTTTTTAATAGTACTTATAGTTACTATTAATCAGAAGTAGGAGAATGCTACAGATCACTTTCCCCACAACCTCACTACCAGAGGAATATTACAATGGAAGTAATCCTCAGGCCTTATTGTGCCACTCATGCATAAAAACAACCTCTTCTATAAACTCAATCAAGTCCCAGTTCTCTTTTCTTTCAGATGCTCTGACTGCATTTGCATCAAATGTTCACTTGATGGAGGTAAATAATATTATAGCAACATAATTTGTGTCAGGCAATAAAATCTTGTGATCTATGCTCAAATGCAATGTCACTTTGTAATCCTAGGCCTAAGCTACCATTCTAAAAGGTATGGCTCTTTGGCTTACTAGATTCTTCTTATTTTTGTAATAACACATCTGTTACTTCTGAAGCAATACATTATAGAGATTAGAAAATACAGAAAAAATTAAAAAGTAAAAGCTTTCTATTCCCAATATCCAAAATCACTACTATTAAAAATTAGTGCATTTTTTTCCAGATCATTCTGTAAATATGTGTTGGTACACACACACACACACACACACACACACACACACACGAACACACACACACAATTTGCATTTTTTACCAAAATAAGATTTTGGTATTCTGCACTTTATTTTTTTTCAATTCAACTATTTCTCCTTTTCAGAAAATATTATCATTTCCCCATTGAACGAAAAATACTATATATAGGTGGTGTGTCCAATCTACTCCATATAGGGCCGCACATTATATATACTTCTTATATTATTTTCATTTTCAAAAATTCTAGCACAGTCCCTCTTTTTTATGACTTTGGCTTATTGATGTGACTAGATCCACCAATAGTTCTGCAGACTCTTACTACTTATGTCTACTTTTTTTATGTCATATTTTCAGATTATTCCCTCAACTCCTTTATTTCTGCTAAAGTAGAGATTATAATTTAAACACCAGTTGAATTCAAATTACCTACTTTTTCACTGAGCAGGGAATGGGTTGGGATGAGCACTGGATGTTGTATGGAAACCAATTTGACAATAATTTTTTTTAATTAACTGTTTTTTGGCTAGCACATAGGCAGTGTTGTGTCCCATATGGTATATCACATTTGAAGATGCATATTTGTTGGTCCACCCTACTGATGTTATCATTGACCATTGTTCTATTCTTCTAACCTGTCTATGCAAGTTTGGTAGTGTCTGTGCAATATTTGTAGCCAGTCCATATATAGTATCTTGACACATCTAAGCAATGAGAAATCCCTTTACCATAACTCATGCTAATGAAAAAAGCCACGGGTGTTGATTAGAAATGCAGTTAGCTGAAGCTTATAGTAATCCCTCTGCCTTCTGATTAGAGTTTTTTAAATAGTGATCAATCACTCCTAGTGTATGCAATTATATATTTATATTTAGAATAAAATTATAACTAACCTAGAGTATGCATGAAAACTAACAAACATATATCACATTTTATCAATTCTAAGAGATACTATTTTTCAAATTGTAACCTGAATTCCAAATGCATCTTAGAATCAATAGTTTCTCGGGGCATCTGGGTGGCTCAGTCGGTTAAGCATCTGAATTTGTCTCAGGTCATGATCTCGCAGTTTGTGAGTTCAAGCCCTGCACTGAGCTCTGTGCTGACAGCTTGGAGCTTGGAGCCTGCCTCATATTCCGTCTTCCTCTCTCTCTGCCCCTCCCCTACTCACATTCTGTCTCTTTCACTCTCTCTCAAAAAATAAACATTAAAACATTTAAAAAGGAATCAATAGTTTCTTAAAACTGTTGTCAGGCAGCAGAGCAGTTTTGATAAAATGTCTTAACCTTTACATCCATGAACTTGGTCATACCCACTCATTTTTTAGTCATTTGGTTAAATGATGTTCATTGTCGAGTTTATCTTCTATTAAAATGTCTTAAAATATTACATAATTGGACAATAAACTGATTGTTTTTCTTACTTAGTGATCCATAAAATGATGATATGGTTGCAATTGATGACATGGATAAAATTTAGGACGTTGCACTGACTGTGTTGAAGTTTCTTTTTAAAATAAATTACAGTTGAAAAATGAAATTAAAATAAAATAAAAAGTAAAGTAAAAAACTTACAGATAATATAATAAACACCAGTGGGAAGAAACCAAACCTGTCTAATCTTAAGGGCACCCCTGGAAACTGCTCACTTTGTGACAGACACTGACTCACTTTGTTCCTCTATTAGTATCTTGTCCTTTAAAAAATCCTTTTTATTATGCAAGATTTCAAGTATGTACAGAAATAGAAAAATAGTGTAAGCAACTCTCATGTTTCTATCACCCAACTTCAACAGTTATCAACATGTGGGCAATCTTGTTTCATCTATATCTCTACCCACTCTCCCCCATATTATTTTGAAGTAAATCCAAGACATCATATTATTTCATCTGTAACTATTTTAGTATGTATATTGAAATAATGAAAACTATTTTTACATATAAACATAATTATAATGTCTAAACATGAGTTAGTTATAATTACTTAATATTATTAAATATTTTGTGTTCAAATTTCCAGTAGTCTCGAATATGTCATGTGTTTTTTCCTTGAATCAGGATGCAAATAATATCCATACATAACATCTATTGAAATGTTTTTAAACCTCTTTTAATCTTTAGCAGAGGTCAACAAATGTTTTTCATATAGGATTAGATTGTACATATTTTGGGCTTTGTGAGTTATATACATGCTGTGACAACTACTCAGTTCTACCTTTGCGGTACAAAAGTATCCATTGATAATATGTGAACAAATTGACAGAGCTATGCTCCAATAAAACTTTATTTACAAAAACAGATGGTAGTTTACATTTGGCTCAAAGGCCATAATTTGACGAACCCTGATCTACAGTGGTAGTTCTCAAGCTTTTGTGTGTATCATAAGCACTTAGAGGGCTAATGAACACAGAGGCCAAGTCTGGATACAAAAAGGATAGGGCTTCTATGTTTTTACCATGTTCCCAATCTAAAGGTTTCTTCATCTTTTTTTTTTTCTTGTAATTTCTTGATTAAAGGAAAGAGATCATTTGTTTTTCAAAGTTTGCTATGGTTGGATCAAGAGGCTTGCTCTGATTCCAGTTGTTTTTTGATTGTATTTTTAAATATTTTGTTTTGGGTTTTTCGTGTATGTTTGTTTTTTGTTTTGGGTTTTTGGTGGTGGTGGTAGTGGTGTTTAGCATGGGAAGACAAGCACACTTTATACATTGTTCTGTGTTCTTCCAACAGTAGATACATAATGTGTGGCTTTTTTTTTTCCCCAATACTTTCAAGATAAGGGCTTTCTTAGATTCATTAGATGGCAGATCTGGGAGCCTCTTTAGTTCACCTAATAACCTGCTCATTTTATAGATGAGAGAATAGATATCTAAGGATAGAAAAAGATATGCCAAAATTCACAGCAGCACATAAGTGATGGAACCAGCTTTAATGAACTTAAGTTTTTACATTTTCCATATTTATTGACATATTCTTGACAAATTAAAATTATATATAAAATTATAAATGAAAATATATTTAAGATATATATACAACTTGATGTTTGGTCTTTATATACATTATGAAATAGTTTCCCCAACAAAGCTAATTAATATATCTATCACCTCACATAATTTCATTTTCTTTCTTCTTTTTGTGGTGATAACACATAAGATATACCCTCTTAGCAAATTTCAAGTGTACAATAATACAGTATTGTTAATTCTATTCACATTGCTGTACATTAGATCTCCAAAACTTTATCATCTTATATAACTGAAACATTGTAACTCTTGACCACCATCTCCCCATTTCCCCCTCCCCCAGCTCCTGGAAACCACCATTCTACTCTCTGCTTCTATTTTTGACTGTTTTGGATTCCACATATAAGCAAGATAATTTTGTCTTTCTGTAGCTGGATTATTTCACTTAACATGTCTTCTAGATACATCCATATTGTAGCAAATGGCAGAATTTCCTTCTTTATTTTAAGGCTGATAAACATTCCATTGTATGTATATATTTTTCTATTTGTCTATTGTTGGACACTTAGGTTGCTTCCATATATTTGCTATTGTGAATAATGCTGCAATAGGAGTGCAGATATCTTTTTGAGATAGTGATTTCATTTCATTTGGATTGTCTATGCAAAATGAACAAACATTTTAGAATCTCTAAATGTAGAGGCGCCTGGGTGGCTCAGTCAGTATAAGCATCTGACTCTTGGTTTCGGCTCAGGTCATGATCTCAGGGTCATGAGATTGACACCTGCATTGGGCTCAGTGCAAGCACGGCACCTGCTTGGGATTCTTTCCCTCTCTCTCTCTCTGCCTCTCCCCCACTATGTGCATACCCACCCATCAAAATAAATAAATAAACTTTAAAAAAGAATCTCTAAAAGTAGAACTAGAGTTTTATTTGAGGCCAAGTTAAGGACAGCTGCTGAGGAAACATGGTCCTAACAAGGAAGAAAGTACTCCAGAAAATTAACAGTTTTTACAAGGTTATATAATTTTCTACATGTTGTAAAAGCTCAAAATATTATAGATTAGCATATAGGCAGGAATCATGAGTTTTATCATAAAGGAATGCATGTGATGTAGGGCCGCTGAGCAAACGGTCAAGAAAGAATTCTTAAGATATTTTCAGTGTAAAAAGGTGTTTTATTAAAGCATGAGACTGGACCCTTAGGCAGAAAGAGCTGCACTGTCACTGTGAGGATTGATTGACTATATACTTTCAAGTTGGGGGATAAGAATAAGGGAGGTCTCTAAAGAATTTCCATATGTTAAAGAAGACGTACAAGGATCCTGGAGGTCTGACTATTGTCAAGCTCAGGTCGCTTTTCATCTCTAGCAGAACATCAACATTAAGTCAGCCCTGAGTTTCCTGATGAATGTCACACTCTGCATGTCTCGGGCATTTATCAACAGGCTGCAAGTTGTAAGAAAATTTAATTTTATCTACGTTTTTCTTGCCTTTGTTCTCCTCATCATAGGGAGTAGGAACATTGACAAATATCTCAAGGACAAGATGGTTTTCCTTTAGGCTACTCATTCACAAAGCAAGTGTATATGTATGTGTGGTGAGCCATAAATCAGGCTTCTGATTTTAACAAAGTTTATGTTCATTCATGCTAAATAAGGAAGAAATCTAAAATGGCTTCACTTGTATATCAGGCTTTTAAAGAGTTTTTCTCTCATCAGGATATATATCCAGAAATGGGATTGCTGGATCATAAGGTAGCATTCTATTTTATAGACTGACTCTCTAATCAAAATTATTTTTTCCTCAACTGGAAGCTTTTTATAACTTCCCTCTGATATCCATTTTTTTTGTTTTGTTTTAAATGTTGATGTTCAAGAAGTTGTACCCATTTTCTTGAGTCCATGTGGACTAGAAAATTTAAGATTTGTTTGCTGTCAAATCATATCACAAACTGCTACCTAATTCACTACTCACAATGCCCTTACCTTTGGCTTTATTCATCTTATGGTTTGGGGTGTGACTTATGCCTCTTTATGGTTCTCAAAATGTATAATAAAAGGAGAGATGCCAGATGCAAAGAAATCTACCCAGAAATAGGTTACCTTCCAAATCTCATAATGCCGTGGGATTTTTTACATCAATACCCAGGGTTCATTGTCTTGCCACATCCAAGAATGAAGAGGTAGACACAAAATGAGTAGCAGGCCAAAGTTTATTAGGGTATAATATTAGAAAAAATAATATTATGAAATCTTTCTTTATAGAGAGGGGACATTCAAAAGTCAAAGCCCAAGGACTGTAGGCATAGGTCCTTGTTTTATAGGGTTCTGGTCACTTCCCTTCCCCCTTGTTTCTTCTCAGGTCCCATCGTTATTGGCTTGACAACTCTATGTGCCTGGCTGTACACTCCTGATTGGCTCGATTCCATTGTGTGTGGACTCAGACTGGTCATACTGTCCCTCATATAACATAAGTTTTATGGTTTACTTTTTTAGTTAGATATTTTGATTGTCAGATTCCTGAGGGGAACCTGAGGGGGAGCAGGTGGTGTCCGTTACATTCTTAAGAGAGACCTTATGTCCGAGGGGGTTTGCTGTAGTTAGACTTTCCCAGCATTGTTCCAAAATATGTGTTTTTCCCCACTCAGAGACTTCAGGTCCTAATCTTTCCCTCTCTGCCTCTTTTATCCTATGTTTTGCTATCAGAAGAAGGCCAAGAAGGAAAAGAATGTCCTAAATGGGATACTAGTGATGGGGTTTTGGAGTGGTGGGGGTCTGGAGCTGACAGCCAAGAAAGAATTCTTGAGATGTCTTTGGTGCAAAGAAAGAATTCTTGAGACATCTTTGTTGCAAAAAGGTGATTTTATTAAAGCACGGGGATAGGACCCATAGCCAGAAAGAGGAGCACTGGGGTTGTGAAGAGTGACTGATTATATATCTTCAGGTTCAGAGGGGGTTAGGGATAGCATAAGTCTCTAAGGTATTTTGGAAACAATTTTTCCAGGACCTTGAGGGGCTAACTGCTGTTAGGAAAAGGCACTTATTACTGTTTAGTAAAAACTCAGTCAGGAGACCCTTCAGATGTATATCAGTGGGCCATATGCTTGGAGGATAGTTGCCAACATATATCTTGGGGAGTAGAGATAAAGGAAGATTCCAAAGAAATTTTTATATGTTAAAGTAGATTTACAGGATCCTGGGGGGTCAGAATAATGTTAAGTTAAGATTGCCTTTTTCCCTGAGCAAAGTATCAACATCGAGTCAGCTGAGTTCCTAGAGGAATGTCACACTGCCTATTTCAAGGACTTGTCAATAAGCAGTAAGGAAATTTAAGTTTTCGTTTGCCTTTGTTTCCCACATCACCAGCAACCTTCCTTAGAGAAATAGAAGGTGGTGTTAGCTTAAAGGGGCCCCCACATGGGTTTTGATTTCTTGAGAGGAATTAGACAAGCAAGCAGTGGGAGGCAATAGGATGACTGTAAGACTTGTGGCCAAACCCAAATATGGGTTTAAATCCCTGTATTTTCATGTATTCACAAACTGTGTGACCTTGATTAAGTGCTTTACCCTCTATGAACCTAGGCTTCAGAGATAAAACACACTGTCTTTTTTGGAGTTGGGAGGATTAAGCTAACTTTGGCACCTTCAACCAAAGTCAGTTCCTTTCAAAACTCACATAAAGAGATAAGCTTTCACTCATGTTGGAGGCTATTGTCTCAGGAGTGCCCTTGCCTTGCTACTAGTGGTTTAGCCATTCTGGATCTCTTGGCGGTGGTATAGAGTTGTTTTTCCTTTTTAACATTTCAAAATATTCTGTCATTAAATAAGGGTTAATTGTAGAAATATTTAAACTGTTAAAAGGGACCCATAATCAGCCCAGCAATAATAAATGCCTATGAATGCTTGCTGTTCATCATCATGTGAATTTCACCCAGCCTTTGTCATTGGCTTAAAATTAGGATTTATCTAAGGATTCTGTCCCTGTCAATTACCCACTTAGTAACAAGAACCTGCCTGTTGATGGGGTCAATCTCTCAGGAGCCTTTACCAGAACAGGGAATTTTGAAAATTAGTGTTTGTTGTGGGTTGTCTCGTAGGCTCACCTCCCCATCCCCACAGCCAAGCTGACCAAACAGCTGTTCATCTTTTATTTGGCTGCTTTCAGTTCTATTTGAAAGAGCACTTGATTCATTCAGTTCCATGAAAAATGATTAATTGGTACCTGCTGTGTATGAGTCACACACACTTGGAAGTTGTTTACCACCTAGTAAAGGGGGCAGATAAGAAACAGAAAATTGCAACATGCTTGCTTGCCAATGGTGTCAATCAAGAAGAATATGGGCTGTGATAACCCTGAAGGAGATGCCTTCTAAAGTGAATCTCAGGATAAATAGACATTCTTTAGATCCAGGAGGAAGAAGACATTCTAAGCAGAAGGAGTGACATATAACAACATGGTACAACCAGAAAACCTAATCTAAGCAGTGTAGCATATCAAGAGTGTCAAAGATCAGCAGAGCCTGAATGGAGCCTCCTATAGAGGTAACAATAACAGCAGATCTTTCTAATGCCATGTTCCCAGGATATCATGCTAAAGAAATTTTGCTCTATTCAACTTCCTTCTAAGGTGGATACTATTTTTGCATGTGGAAAAACTGAATCCCAGAGAGGTTAGGTTACTAACACTGTTGCACAGCTGAGTAGTAGTGTTAGGATTCAAACCCAGATCAGCTTCAGAGTCCAGGCTGTGCATTGGGATTAGAAACAGGCACCAAGTTGCAACTTTGAAGAGTTGGCCCTATCCTATAAGTGATAGGAAACCCCTAAAGAGAATTTAAGCAAGGAGAGTGACTAGGGATTAGAACACTGGTGATTATAGGCTCTACTCTGATGAGACTGATGGTGATTTCAGGGAAATCCCTTTCCTTCTTTGGAGCTCTTTGTTTTTTTTTTTTTTTGTTGTTGTTGTTGTTGTTTTGTTTTGTTTTGTTTTTGTTTTGGAGTGTGTGTGTGTGTGTGTGTGTGTGTGTGTGTGTGTGTGATTTCACCTGTAAAATGAGGACAGTGATAAAGGGCTAATTTGAAGGATCCTTTCCAGCCTTTTGAGTTTTTTGCTTTCAAACTAGGGATGGGGAAAGTGGCTAGATTCATGACTGGTGAAGCTGGTAGACACTTATCTATGGCTTTGTTGTTTGTCTATATGTGCTTTATACATGCTGTACTTCTTGCCTGGAATGCTATCTTGCTTCTCTCCTGTCTTTCCAAATACTTTCTAACTATAGCTGCCCAACCTCGTTCTCTTAACTCATACAGTGCTACTAAGTTAGCTTTGTCTCACTTCAGACCCTAATTATATACTATTATTCTTTGCAGCTTGCTTCTTTTGTGGTATTTTATTCTCATATAAATTTTGGACTATCCTTTTTTCCTACTATTTAGTTTCTCTTACCCCCTATACCACCTAACACAGTCTTGGTTAGTTACAAGGGGGTCTTGGAGAAAATCTTGTTAATCATTTTCTTTCTCTTTTGGCAGTGTATGTGAGCACAGCAAAGATAATCTTATGACCCCCTCCAACATGGGGGTGATCTTTGGGCCCACTCTGATGAGAGCTCAGGAGGACACTGTTGCTGCCATGATGAACATCAAATTCCAGAACATCGTGGTGGAAATCCTAATTGAGCACTTTGTCAAGGTATGTATTCCCTGTTCTCACCATCATTTCTCCAGGCATGTGACACTTTCCCTTAGCCACCTTTTAGAGTTGTGTCTCCCTCCCTGGTTCAAGTTGATAATGGAAGGAAATTCCATTATGACACAATGGCATTTAATAGCATTTCTCACACTGTGAAATTCATTCATTTAGAAAATATTGCTCAGTTCTATAATTATTTTATTATTAGGCACCAGGCTAGATGATATAGAAGAAGAAAAACTATTTGTGCCTTTACAGAGTTAACAGTATAATATGGAGATAGCCATATAAACAAATAAAAATGGTAGGTCTAAAAGTGGTGTATGTACAATGAAGCTATAAAGAAAGCAGTACTTATACTTATTTAAACCTCATTTCATTTCGAAAAATTTAAGGCATATATAGCATATAAAATATGAGGTACTGCACATAATAGGTCAAATGGAAAAGGAGAAATAATAATAGAGACATAAAATGAATCCAGGAATAAGGCTAGACAAGAAATATTTGTTGACAAGTCCTGTACACTTGTTACGGATGGCCCTTCATCTATCTCCAAGCTTTCTAGCAGCCAATACCATCCTACCAAAACATAATTCAATAAAAACATTTTTGCAGGGAGAGGGAATTAATGATACAACCTAGATGGCATCCACAGTTCAAATCCAGGCTCTGCCACTTACTAGCTGTATTCTGTGGGATACAGGTTAGGCTCCTAAGACTCCACATACAAACACAATGGCTCCAACAAAAGAGTCAATTACTATTTGATTGTGGAATAGTCTAGTGAGTGTTTCAGGGCTGGTATGGTGACTTGACAGAAGCAGGAACCCAGGTTCCTTCTTTCTTGTTGTTCTGCCATCTCTAAGGTGCTGCTTCATCTGCATGGCCAAATACCTTTTATGTTATATCAGTTGAGAAGGTTGTAAGAAAGTCAAGTGAAGGATGCAACCCTTTTCATTAAGACCATGACCTGAAAGCCCCATATATCACTTTTATTTATGTATCATTTCAGAATTTAATCCCCTGGTCATATCTGGCTATAAGAGAATTAGAGAAGTATAGTTTTTATCATGTGCCAAGATAAGACTTCAGTTCTTTTGCTAAAAGAAAACTGAGAGAATGTATACTGAATAACAGCTGACATTCTCTGTTATATTATCTGTGTTACATCAAACAACTTAACTTCTCTGATAGTCATTTTTTCAGCTAAAATGTGAAGTTGATAATAAACCTGTACTATGTGACAGTCACATTCGAAGGCCATTTAGCTAATAACAGAGCTGGGGCTTAAATCCAAGTAGCATACAAGTACTTAATCACTATGAAATGCTGCCTTACCAATCATTTTTGAACAGCGACATTGTTGGGCATACAAGGTACTTTGGGATTGTCAAGGATTGGTACTTGCAGAGAAGTACAACTTATGTTAATACTAAAGGTGGAAATAAAAGAAAATAAGGAAAGGAAATTTCAAAGAGATGACCCAGCATGAACAAAGGCCCAAGGGCCTAAAACTTCAAGTAATTTGGTATTGTTAGAACATGAAATGAAAATAGTAGTGGCCAGAGACCCGACTGGAGGCAGACAGGGGCCAGTCCTAAAAGGACTAAGCGCTGTCTAGTTGAGAAGTTTGGAATGTTTGGAATTGTTCCTGCAAGCTTGGAAAAGCATTGCATAAAAGTAGAGTAGTATGATGGATAAACTTACATTTGGGAAACGTTATCTTGGCTGTGGTGTGAAAGATATATCACAGAGAGAGAGGGTAGTGCCATAGTCAGAGCAATAAACAACTGTAGTCTGAGTCAGGGTGGTGGGAAGAACAGGGAGGGAAAAATATAAGGCTTACTTATTGGAATTGAAAATTGTGGGAGACTAAGATGTCTGAATTCTGGATTTCATACATGGCTGATTGGGTGGATGGGGGTGTTCTCCATACATATAAGAAATACAGAATGTTAAAGTTTGGGGGAAGATGGGAAAAAACTTAATTAGGGGAAAGTTGAACTTGAGATTCCTGAAGGATATCCAGAAAACAATATCTAGGAAGTAGTTGACTGTGTAAAGTAAGGAGTAGCAAACTTTTCTCAAAAAACAATATGGTAAACGTTTTAGGCTTTGCAGATCATAGAAATCTTTCAAAACTATTCAACTCCACCTTTGCATTGGGAAAGAAAGTAAACAAATGAGTATTCCAATAAAACTCTATTTACAAAACAGAAGCAGGCCTATGGGCTGTAATTTCCTGACTCTTGATCTTAAGCCTAAATTTCATTTATTGATTGACTCATTGGTATTCATTCAACCGATATGTATTGAGTCACTACTATTTGCAAGGTACTATTTTATTTTTTTTAAGTTTAAGAGAGAGAGAGAAAGAGAGAGAGAACGAGTGCAAGTGGGGGAGGGGCAGAGAGAGAAGAAGAGGGGGAATCCCAAACAGGCCCTATGCAGCACAGAGCCCAACATGGGGCTTGAATTCAAGAACCATGAGATCATGACCTGAGCCAAAATCAAGAGTCACCTGCTTAACCGACTGAGCCACCCAAGCACCCCTGCCACGCACTATTTTAGGCCTTGGAGGTACAACCCTCATGGAATTTCCATTCTAAAAAAAGTAGAAAAACAGTATTCAAAATAAGTAAAATACATAGTATGTTAGATGGTAATGGGCATTAAGAAGAAAAATAAAGCAGAGAAGGGGAATAGGATGGTTTGGAAAGTGGTTTTCCAATTTTAAATACAGGAAGACCTCACTGAGAAGACAACTTTTGAGCAGAGAGCCATAGGAAATAAAGGAGTCATTTAATTCAGATATCTGAGGGAAAAGCATTTTAGGCTGAGGAAATGGTAAGCATATTACCCCTGAAACAGAAGTGTGCTTATCATGTTCAAAGTACAAAAGGGAGGCCTGATTAGCTAGAAAGGATTAAGAAAAAAAAAAAACAAAAACAAAAACAAAACAAAAAACAAAACAAAAATAAGATGTACCCCAAAAGAAAATAGAGAGGGAAAGCTGAGTAGATTCCATAGGTACTTAGAATCCTGTATCTGAGTAAGATAAGAGGTTTTTGACCAGAGAAATAACACAATTTGACTTATGTTTACCAGGACTATTCTGGATGCTGTGTGAATATAAGGGTAGAAGGAAAGAGACTAATTAGGAAGCTGTTTCAGTAACGCAATCAAAAAATGGTTGTATCTTGCATGAGGGTAGTAAGAGTGGAGATGGTAAGAAGTGGTCAGATTCTAAATTTATTTTGAAGTCAGAGGCAACAGGATATGCTGAAAAATCACATGTGAAATGTAGGAGAAAGAGAGGAGTCATGGGTGACTTCAAGTTGTTGTTTTGTTTGTTGTTGTTGTTGTTGTTGTTGTTTTTACCTGAGCAATTGGAAGGATGAAGTTTCCATTTACTGAGCACATAAGAGTGAGGGAGAGGAGGAGCTCAGTTTAGGACAAGTTAAGATAGATATGCTTGTGAAATATCTGAGGTCAGAGAAGAAGACAGGATTAGAGAAATAGAGTTGACCTCAATAGCATAGAGATGGTGTTTAAGACAATGTGAGTGAATATTCTTGCCCAAGGAATACCTGTGGTGAGATAATAAATATTAGACCAAGAATTGAAATCTAAGGAGTACCAATGTTTGAAGGGCCAATAGAAGAGATTACAAGACAGATTGGGAAGGAATGGTCAGTGACAAAACTAGGAAATAAGGGAACCACAGACCCCTGGAAAGGAGAGAGTCTTAGGAAGGAAAAAGTGGACAGTAGTATCAGTTTATCAAGACATGTCATATAGGACAAGCATTGAAAAGTATCTATTGCTTTAAATGTTAATTTTTTAAAATATAAGCAATAGATGTACATGACAAAAAACTACCATAAAGAAAGAATAAAACACACACACACACACACACACACACACACACACACACACACACGTTAGATCACAAGAATATTCTGAAATATGGAGGGAAGAAGGCAGACCAGACTGGCTAGAAATCTTAGGACCTGAGGAATGACATGGCCTTGAGTCACCTGGATTTTGTTTTTGCCTCATATCTTTCAGATTGGGTAGTGTAGAAGCTGACAGCTTAAGAACACCAACAGGTGCAGTCAAAAAAAGCTATCAACAAAAGCCTACTCTCTCTAGCCAAGGGACCTGGAAAGGGACAGCCCTACAACACAGAAAAAATTTAGATAATAACATTTCTACTCTAGCAAAGTGGCACAGAAAAAATTGTGGCCCCACTCCTACCCCTTCCAGCAAAGACTGAGCAGGGAAGCTAGATTTCTACCTTTGCCAGTCTGTAACAAGGCACCTGAGCCTCCCTCCCCTGACTCCATGTAGTAGTGTCAAGAAGGCCAAGTGAGGAGCCAGAATTTCATCCTTACCTGGTGGCAAAGAGACACTTTCCCGATGGTGTCAGTGGAGACCACATGAAGCACCTGGACAACCATGCCTATTTGGCACTGGAGTAGCATCAGAGGAGCCTGGTAGAAATACAGAACTTTAATTACCACTCAGTAGTAATACGGATACCACACTGTAGTGTCAGTGTAGAAGAGACCATTTCAGGAAGAATAATGATATACCCCTCCCCCTCTAGCCAGAGAGGTATCAGCAGAGGCCTAAGTGAGAAGTCTGAACTCCTACCTATCAGTAACAAGAAGTTCTTCCCTTCCATTGGGATGTCAATAGAGGCCAAGTGGAAAACCTCGACTTTCACTCCATCCTGGCAGTAATAAGGCAGTGCTCCTCCTCCCCTATAGTGCCAGTGTCAGAGGAGTCTGGCTATAACAGAAGATAGAATTAAGAACAAGAGTCACGTAGTACCCAAATCTGCAGGCTTCAGTTGAAAATCATTTGTCAAAATAATACCAAGAACCAGGAAGATCACAACATTGCCAGGGTCCAATTCCGGCAAATCTAGGGGTCCCCGAAGGATGGACGGTCAGGCAAAAGGAAATGAGAGAGCCATGAGAGAGATGTAGTCTGATGACCAAGCAGGCAGTTCTGGCAATTCTGGCATCTCCGCCCTGCTGGTCTCAGTGTCTTTATTTAAAAGTAGTGAGTTACATTACAGAAATGAGTGACATCCCATCAGCAAGCATAGTTTGAAAAATAATGTGTTTTTATCAGTAAAGCGGTGATTTCCTCAGTCTTGCAAGTTGTTTTCAAGTTAATTAGCACATAAATTTAAGGCAGGGGGAGAGAACAGGAAGTTACCTAGGCCTGCCTATGTTAATTATCTATAAACAGGCCAGGAGTCATTCCTCCTATTCTTCCAACTACAATGGGGGAGGTGCAACCCATTTGACAAGGGCAGAATTCCCAATGCTTGTCCTTTGCTTGTGAATGAGTGAATTTACATAATAGGAGCCCGACATTTACACAAATAACACCAATATTCAGCCAGCTCATAACTGCTATCAATTTGTGCAACCCATCCCCAAGATGCAACTTTAAGATTACTTCTGGCCAGGCTACTCTCATTCAGATGTAATCCATCAAAGCATCATGCTCCATCCAGGTCCTTCCCTTTTATCTAAATGCCATGAAACAAAAGAGCATTACATTCCTTGGGGCCAAGGAGAGTAGTTCAAGAAATCCAAGCCTGAAAAATTATTTAGAAGGAGGTAAGACTAGGCGCCATTTTGGCCAGTGGGAACTTTGCTTCAACCACCTTTTCCACACAGGGAGGGGTCTCAACCTGTGAGCCCAAAATGACTCCCAACACAACATGAATGAGAAAAGACCATCAGTGGATATCAGCACCAAGATCACACAGATACTAATTATCTGAAAAGAATTTTAAAGCAGCCATTATAAAAAGCTCTAATGAACCATTAGGAATACATTTGAAAGGAAAAAGTAGAGAATCTCAGCAAAGTAATAAAAAAATTTTGCAAAGAAACACAGATTCAGCAAATAAATAGAGAATATAAAAATGATATAAAAGATATAAAAAGGAACCAAGTAAAATTATAGAACTGAAAAATACAATAAGTGATACTTTAAAATCCAATGGATGGGATTAACAATGTAATGGGGAAGACAAGGAAAAGAAACTAAGGGGTGTCTGAGTGGCTCAGTTGGTTAAGTGTCTGATCCTTGATTTCAATTCAGGTCATGATCTCATGACTGTGAGATTGAGCTCCACATCAGGCTCCACGCCCAGTGCGGAGATTCTCTCCCTCTTTCTGGCCCTCCCTGTCTTTCTCTCTCGCTCTCTCTCTCTCTCCGAAAGAAAACAAAAGAAAGAAACTGAACTGTTAGAATAACAGAATCCAAACAACAGAAGACTAAGAGAAAATGTAGCCAGCAGTCCTATCACTAAAAAAATGGCTGAAGAGAGTTCTCTAAACAAACAACAACAACAAAAAAAGATACAATAAAAGAAGGAATCTTAGAATATCAGGAAGGAAAAAGGAACAATAGAAAAAGCAAAAATATGGGTAAATTTAATAGAGTTTTCTTTTCCTCTTGAGTTTTCTCAATTGTGTTTAATGGTTAAAGCAATTTCTCCAGTTTTATTGAAATAAAACAAAATTTACTGTATGATCTGATGTGATTCTAAATGTATGTGAAAGAAGTGTTGTTGTGCCCAAATTCTGGATCCCAAGAAGACCTCCGGGGAGCCGGGACTGATGCAAACGCAAAGGGTCTTTATTCGAAGCTCGAGCTCGGACTCTTGCACCTCCCGACGCAGCGGTGCAGTGGCAAGAGCCCTGAGCCAGGTTTTCACAGGCTTTTTATCAGGGTTCGAGTACACTTTTTGGGTGGGAATGGGGATCCTTTGAATTGATTGATTGGCATTTTCGCGGGCTAGTTTCTCATTGAGTATTTCATATTTGGTGGGCGCGGGCTAGCTATGGATTGGCTTAGTTTGGGGGTCCTGCGCAGATTCAAATGGTCAGCGTGCATGGGCTGAACACTCATTAGTTTTGCTAGGGGCTATTCTAGGAATCTGACCTCCTGTGGTTTCCCTGGAACTCAAAGTGGAGGCAGGGTCTGCTAATCAGGGTCCAGCCCCACCCGAGGTGGTGATGGGGTCTGCTAATCAGGGTCCAGTCCCACCCGGGGTAGTGGCAGGGTCTGCTAATCTGGGTCCGGCCTTTTGGCTATTCTGTTTCCTGGAACCCGGGGCAGAGTCCAGGGTGACTTGTTTTCCTGGAACTCGGGGCCCAGAACTGCTCTAAGATGGAACTTAAACCAAAATGGAGTGGCCTTAGCCCTAACAGCACTATACTTTCACAATATGGCAATTCTCTAACACAGCAAACAGGGTTCACAGCAATCACAGCAAACGGGTCAGGAGTCTAGTGCATTCCTAAGTCTCTAAATCTAATACCTAACAAGATTTCACACACAGCAACTTAGTCTAATACATAGCAAACTCAACAGGCCTCACAGCACCCCAAGAAAAGTTTCACGGTGTTCACAGCAAACAGCAATCAAAACAGAATTCTCAGCAATCATAACCCTTAACAAGGTTCACAGTAAGCAGAAGTCTGCACACTGAGTAGACTTACTTACTGATAGAGTAAGCACACTATCTTTAACACAGTACCCCTTTATGTTTAGCAGAAAAGAGAACAGGTTTCAAACTAATGCAGGGCTGTCACTTGGGACAAGAAATTTAAAAACGCTCTCTTCAGTGTTTAAGACAATTGTTTTATAAAAGTGGGAGCGTAAAGAACATCAAAGAGGTAAGATTTGTACATTTCACCAAACAAGTAAAATATTGACACCAGTAACCTGTGATGAGTATATATGTATACCTAATGCAACCACTAAAAATCTATACAAAGAGGTACACTCAGAAACACTACAGATAAACCGGAATTCTAAAAAGTGTTCAAGAAGACATAGCAATCCTAAATGTTTATGTAATAACAACCAAACTTCAAATAATATGAAACAAAAATTTGTAGAGCTGAAAGGAAAAATAGAAAAATTCACAATTATACTCGAAGACTTTAACACTCCTCTCTCAACAACTGAAAGAGCAACTAGATAGAAAATTAGAAAATATTTACAAGAATTCAAGAACACTATCAACCAACAGGATTTATACAATTCCCCAATCACTAACAACAGAATATACATTATTTTCAAGTAGCCATGGAACACATACCAAGAGAAACCATATCCTGGGCCATAAAACAAACCAAAAACTTTAAAAAAATAAAATTATGCATGACGTTTTCTCTGACCACAATTGAATCAAACTAAAAATCAGTAACAAAAAAGCAACATAAGGCTTGGAGGGGAAAATGGCGAGATTGAAGAACCCAGCTTCCTCATCCTCCAACATTATCAATGATTGGATAGATGTCTGTGAACAAAAATAGCTCTGGGAGACCTCTAGAGTTCACTTAGGAAGTTTTAGCCACACAATGGAACTAAAAATAACTAAGAATAATTGCACAAGAAGAGAAAGAAAACTAACTTCATTTTGCCTACATCATCCCTTTCTACAAAATGGTGTTCAGTGTCAAGAAGGAACTTCCTAGCTAGAAAAACTTCCCCTCACCAGGAAAGGAAGAACGAAGTGAGCAACCACTTTCTCTCTCAGAGCACTATGAAGATCCAACTTTAACCTCACACTCAGATTAGCAAAGCTGAGATGTATATAGCTAGCTAGGAAGAAAAGCAGAGGCTATTCACAATTGCACCACAATACCTGACTTCAAGGTGTGTTACAAAGTTATAATCCTCAAGACAGTATGGTACTGGCACAAAAACAGACATATATCAATGGAACAGGATATAGAACCCAGAAATTGACCCACAAATGTATGGCCAACTAATTTTCAACAAAGCGGGAAAGAGTATCCAATGGAAAAAAGTCTCTTCAGCAAATGGTGTTGGGAAAACTGGACCGCAACATGCAGAAGAATAAAACTCGACCACTTTCTTACACCATACACAAAAATAAATTCAAAATGGATTAAAGACCTAAATGTAAAACAGGAAACCATGAAAATCCTAGAGGAGAAAACAGAGAGAGCAACCTCTTTGACCTCTGCTGCAGCAACATGTCTCTGGAGGCAAGGGAAACAAAAGCTAAAAGTGAACTGTTGGGACTGCATCAAGATAAAAAGCTTCATCAAGATAAAAGCAGTGAAGGAAACAATCAATAGAATTAAAAGGCAACTGAGAGAATGGGAGAAGATATTTGCAAATGACATATTGGATAAAGAGTTAGTATCCAAAATCTATAAAGAACTTATCAAACTCAACACCCAAAAAATCAATAATCCAGTGAAAAAATGGGCAGAAGAAATGAATAGACACTTTCCAAAGAAGACATCCTGATGGCTAACAGACACATGAAAAGATACTCAACAGCACATGAAATACAAATCAAAACCACAATGATATGTCACCTCACACCTGTCAGAATGGCTAAAATTAACAACTCAGGAAACAACAGATGTTGGTGAGGATGCAGAGAGGGGCTTTGCACTGGTGGTGGGAATGCTAACTGGTGCAGCCACTCTGGGAAAAAAGTATGGAGATTTCTCAAAAATTAAAAATAGAACTTACATTACGACACAGGAATTGCACTACTAGGTATTTATCCAAAGGATGCAAAAATGCCGATTCGAAGGGACAGTGCACCCCAATGTTTATAGCAGCACTATCAACAATAGTCAAATCATGGAAAGAACCCAAATGTCCATCAACTGATGAATGGATAAAGAAGATGTGGTATATATATATATAGCATTGATAGGTATTACATTGAATATATATATATATATATACAGGAATACTCTACGGTGATCAAAAATAATGAAATCTTGACATTTGCAACAACATGGATGGAACTAGATTGTATTATGCTAAGTGAAATAGTCAGAGAAAGACAAATATCATATGATTTCATTCATATTTGGAATTTAAGAAACAAAACAGATGAACATAGGAGAAAGAAAGGAAATATAAACACAGAGATGGAAACAAACCATAAGACCCTTAAATAGAGAAAACAAACAGTGTTGCTGGAGGGGAAGTGGCTGGGGGAATGAGCTAAATGGCTGATGGACATTAAGGAGGGCATTTGTTGGGATGAGCACTGGGTGTTATATGTAAGTGATGAATCAGTGGGTTCTACTCCTGAAACCAATGCTATACTGTATATTAACTGATTTGAATTTAAATAAGTAAATTTTTAGAAAATCATATAATATGTTAACAGAACTCACCAAATATACATATACATATATATGTATATGTGTGTGTATGTATACATAATGTCCAAGTGAGATTTATTCCAGGAATGTAAGGTGACTGAATTGATTTGAAAATCAATCAGTATAGGGGTGCCTGGGTGGCTCAGTTGGTTAAGCGTCTGACTTCAGCTCAGGTCATGATCTCACAGTTCATGGGTTCGAGCCCCGTGTCGGGCTCTGTGCTGACAGCTCAGAGCCTGGAGCCTGCTTCAGATTCTCTTTCCCTCTCTCTCTGCCCCTCCCTTACTTGCGTTCTCTCTCTCTCAAAAAATATAAATAAACCTTAAAAAAGAAAGAAAATCAATCAGTATAGTCTACCATACTAACAGACTAAAGAAGCAAAATCACATGAACCTACCTATTTATCTATAGTAAGTATTTGAAGAAATCAGCATACATTCACAAAAAGAAAAAAAAAAAACAAGCAAAAACACAGCAAATTAAGAATAGAGATAATGACCTCAATTTGGTAAAGAACATCTACAAAAATAAATAAATAAGTAGATAATAAACAAACCCTATAGCCAATATCAGACTTTATGGTGAAATATTGAAGGTTTTCCTTTTAAGAGTAAGGATAACATAAGAACGCTTTCTCTCACCACTGCTACTCAACATAGTAATAGAATTTCTACCCAGTGCAATTTGTCAAGAAAAGGAGATATAACATATATAGGTCAAAACAGAAGAAATATAACTTTCTCTATTTGCTGATAGCATGACTGTCTATACAGAAAATCACAAGGAATTCTATTAAGAAAACCTCCTACAAACTAATAATGGAATTTATCAAGGTTATAAGGTACAAGGCCAACATGACAAAAATCAATATTATTTTTTATATACCAGCAAAGAATGTGTGGAAAATGAATTTAAAATACAATTCATTTTACAAACTCTCAAAACAAGTGAAATGCTTAGGTGTAAGTCTAATAAAACACTTAATAGGATTCACATGCTGAAAATTACAGAATACTGATTTTAAAAAGTCAAAGAAAATGTAGGTAAATTGAGAGACATCCTGTGTGGAGTGGAAGACTCAATGTAATGAAGATTCCATATTGATATATAAGTTTAAGGTAATTGATATCAAAATTTCAGCAAGATGTTCCATCAATAAAGATCATACTAAAATATATGTACAAAACAAAGGAACCAACAGAGCTAACACAGTTTTGAAAATAAAGAATACATTAGGAGGTATTATTAATATTAATTCTTACTATGTTGCTGCAGTAATCAAGACTGTGAGATTGGCAGATAAATACACAGATTAATGGAAGAGAATAGACAATCCACAAATAGCTTCAAAAAGTATAACCAAATGGTTTTTGTCAAAGATACAAAAGTATTTCAAAGGAGGAAGGATAGCCTTTTCAACAAATGGTTGCAATTGCATAGCTATTGGCAACGAAACTGAACTTCACACTAAACCTTACATATAATACAAAAATCAACTCAAAATGATTATACATACTAAGAACAAACTGAGGGTTTATGGGGGGTATGGGAGAGGGGAGAGTGGGTGATGGGCACTGAGGAGGACACTTGCTGGGAAGAGCACTGGGTGTCGTATGGAAACCAATTTGACAATAAATTGTTAAAAAAAATTATACATTTAAATGGAAAACGATAAAACTTTTAGAAGATACATGGGAGAAAATCTTTGGAAACTATCGAAGAGTCTTATTGAAGACTTTTAGACATGACAGCAAAAGAACAAAGAAAGAAAGAAATTAAAGAAAAAAAAGCAATAAATTAGACTTCATCAAAGTTAAAAACTTTTGCTCTGTGAGTGACCTTATTAAAAAGATGAAAAAAAAACAAGCTAACAATTTTCAGAAAAGTTTTGTAAACCACATATTTGACAAAGGACTCCTATCTAGAATATATAGAGAACTCTCAAAACTCAATAGTAAAAATCAAACAACCAATTAGAAAATGAGCAAAAGAGATTGGCCATCTGGCGGGGGCAGGCACACCGAGGGCAGGAGCTCTGGGAGTATCAGGTGCACCCTCTAGGACTACCCTTCCTGTATTAGTGCCCGACCACCCGGACACTGCCTCAGCCTGGAAGAC
The DNA here is from genome assembly GCA_030068075.1 of Paguma larvata. Lineage (NCBI taxonomy): Eukaryota > Metazoa > Chordata > Mammalia > Carnivora > Viverridae > Paguma > Paguma larvata. The sequence goes on along the minus strand of CM057830.1, from coordinate 51,326,251 downwards.
TTTCAGGTCAGCTTCTGCTTCCCAACTGGAGTGTGCCGTGCCTGAATTTGTGCATCAGGCCAGCTAAGGAGGAGGTTCACACAAAAAATTGAGCAGGCAACTTCAAGAAACAACCCAAAACACATCCAGCCAAAATGACGAGACGGAAGAATTCTCCTCAAAAGAATCTACAAGAAGCAGTGACAGCTCAAGAATTAATGAAAACAGATATAAGCAACATAACAGAACATGAATATAGAATGATAATCATAAAACTAATCGCTGGCCTTGAAAAAAGCTTAGATGAATGCAAGGGGTCCCACGCGGCAGAGTTCAAGGACCTTAAAAACGGTCAGGAAGAATTAAAGAAGACATTGGAAGAAATACAAGGGAAACTGGAAGCAGCCACAGCACAGATTGAAGAGGTAGAAGAAAGGGTTAGTGCATTAGAAGACAAAATCATTGAAAAAGAGGAAGCAGATAAAAAGAGAGAGAAGCTGATCCAGGAACAGGAAAGGAGAATTCGAGAGCTGAGTGATGCACTCAAAAGAAACAATATCCGTATCATAGGAGTTCCAGAGGAAGAAGAGAGAGAGAAAGGAGTCGAAGGGGTTCTTGAACAAATCATTGCTGAGAACTTCCTCAACATGAGGAAGGAAATGGGCATGGAAATCCAAGAGGCACAGAGAACTCCCCTCAGACGTAACTTGAATAGAGCTTCTGCACGGCACATCATAGTGAAGCTGGCAAAATACAAAGATAGGGAGAGAATCCTGAAAGCAGCTAGGGACAAAAGAACCCTAACATACAAAGGGAGACATATAAGTGTAGTAGCAGACTTATCTACAGAAACTTGGCAAGCCAGAAAGGAATGGCAGGATATCTTCAATGTGATGAGCAAGAAGGACATGCAACCAAAAATTCTGTATCCGGCTGGCCTATCATTCAGAATAGAAGCAGAGATCAAGGTTTTTCCCAACAAACAAAAACTGAAAGATTTTTCACAAATAAGCCAGCACTGCAAGAGATCCTGAGGGGCATTCTATGAAGGCAAGGTTGCAAAGAACACAAACTGCCAGGGACAGCCTTACAAACATGAAACTTAACAGATAATACAGTGACTGTAAGCCCATATTTTTCAATATTAACACTGAATGTAAATGGACTAAATGTGCCAATCAAAAGACACGGGATAACGGAATGGATTAAAAGACAAGACCCATCTATTTGCTGTCTTCAAGAAACACATCTTAAACCTGAAGACACCTTCAGATTGAAAGTGAGGGGATGGAGAACTATCTAGCATGCTACTGGAAGACAGAAGAAAGCCGGAGTAGCCACACTTATATCAGACAAATTAGACTTTAAAATGGACGATGTAATAAGAGATGAAGAAGGACATTATATAATAGTCTCAGGGACCATCCAGCAGGAAGAGCTAACAATTGTAAATATCTACGCACCAAATTCGGGGGCACCCAAATTTGTAAAACAACTAATTACAAACATTAGCAACCTCATCGATAAAAATGTCCTAATAGTAGGGGATCTCAACACTCCACTCTCAGCATTGGATAGATCCACAAAACAGAAAATCTCCGCAGAAACAATAGCCCTGAACGACACATTAGAACAGATGGGCCTAACAACATATTCAGGGTCCTTCACCCAGAAGCAAAGGAATTTACATTCTCCTCAACAGCACACGGTACATTTTGCAAGACAGACCACATTCTGGGACACAGGGAAGCTCTGAATAAATATAAAATAATTGAGATCATACCGTGCACACTGTCAGACCACAATGCTTTGAAACTTGAAATCAACCACAGGAGAAAGCCTGGAAAATATCCAAAAACATGGAGACTAAGAAATAACCTACTAAAAGATGAGTGGGTCAACCAAGCAATCAGAGAAGAAATTAAAAATTCATGGAAACAAATGAAAAGGAAAATACAACAATCCAAACGATCTGGGAAGTGGCAAAGGCAGTCCTGAGAGGGAAATATATTGCAATCTAGCCCCACCTCAAGAAACAACAAATATCAATAACACAAATTCTAACAGCACGCCTCAAAGAACTAGAAGCAAAACAACTAAAACAACCAAAGCCAGGCAGAAAGAGAGAAATAACAAACATCAAGGCACAAAATAACCATATGGAATCATAAAAGGTAGTGGAACAGATAATGAAACCAAAAGCTGCTTCTTTGAAAAAATAAACAAAATAGTCAAACCTCTAGCCAGGCTTCTCAAAAGCAAAAGAGAGAGAACTCACATAAATAAAATCGTGAATGAAAAGGGAGAAATTACAACCAATCCCTTAGAAATACAAGCAATCATCAGAGAATACTATGAAAAATTATATGTCACCAAACTCGGCAACCTGGAAGAAATGGACAAATTCCTAAATACCCACACGGTACCAAAACTCAAACAGGAAGAAATAGAAAATTTGAACAGACCCATAACTGGTGAAGAAATAGAATCAGTTATCAAAAACCTCCCAACAAATAAAAGCTCTGGAACAGATTGCTTTCCTGCGGAATTTTACCAGACATTTAAAACAGAGTTAGTTCCTATCCACCTCAAGCTGTTCCAAAAAATTGAAAGGGAAGGAAAACTCTCGGACTCATTTTATGAAGCCAGCATCACTCTGATTCCCAAACCAGACAGAGACACAGCAAATAAAGAGAATTAAAGGCCAATATCCCTGAAGAATATGGATGCAAAAATTTTCAACAAGATACTAGCAAATCGAATCCAACAGCCTATAAAGAGAATTATCCACCATGATCAAGTAGGATTCATCCCTGGGTTGCAGGGCTGGTTCAATATTCGCAAATCAATCAACGTGATACATCCCATCAACAAAAGAAAAGATAAGAACCATATGATCCTGTCAATAGATGCAGAAAAAGCATTCGACAAAATACAGCATCCTTTCTTAATAAAACCTCTCGAGAAAGTCGGGATAGAAGGAACATACTTAAACATCATAAAAGCCATATATGAAAAGCCCACAGCTAATATCATCCTCAATGGGGAAAAATTGAAAGCCTTCCCCCTGAGATCAGGAACACGACAGGGGTGTCCACTCTCAGCACTTCTATTTAACATAGTGTTGGAAGTCTTAGCATCAGCAATCAGACAACAAAACAGAATAAAAGGCATCAAGATTGGCAAGGAGGAAGTCAATTCACTTTTTGCAGATGACGTGTTACTTTACATGGAAAACCCGACGGAATCCACCAAAAGCCTACTAGAAGTGATTCATGATTTCAGCAAAGTTGCAGGATACAAAATCAATGTACAGAAATCGGTGGCGTTTCTATACACCAACAATGAAGCAGCAGAAAGAGAAATAAAGAAGCTAATCCCCTTCACAATTGCACCAAAAACCATAAAATACTTAGGAATAAACCTAACCAAAGAGGTGAAAGACCTCTACACTGAAAACTATAAAAAACTTATGAAAGAAATTGAGGAAGACACAAGGAAATGGAAAAACATCCCATGCTCATGGATTGGAAGAGTAAATATCGTTAAAATGGCAATACTACCCAAAGCAATCTACACATTCAATGCAATCCCAATCAAAATTGCACCAGCATTCTTCTCAAAACTAGAGCAAACAATCCTAAAATTTGTATGGAACCACAAAAGACCTCGAATAGCCAAAATAATACTGAAGAATAAAACCAAGGCGGGAGGCATCACAATCCCAGACTTTAACCTCTACTACAAAGCGGTAGTCATCAAGACTGTATGGTATTGGCACAAAAACAGACACATAGACCAATGGAATAGAATAGAAAACTCAGAAATGGACCCGCAAGTATATGGCCAACTAATCTTTGACAAAGCGGGAAAATGTATCCAATGGAAAAAAGACAGCCTCTTTAACAAATGGTGCTGGGAGAATTGGACAGCAACATGAAAAAGAATGAAACTAGACCACTTTCTTACACCACTCACAAAAATAAATTCTAAGTGCATAAAGATCTGAATGTGAGACAGGAAACCGTCAAAATCCTAGAGGAGAAAGCAGGAAAAAGCCTCTTTGACCTAAGACGCACCAATTTCTTACTCGACACATCTCCAAAGGCAAGGGAATTAAAAGCAAAGATGAACTATTGGGACCTCATCAAGATAAAAAGCTTCTGCAGGGCAAGAGAAACAACCAACAAAACGAATAAGCAACCAACGGAATGGGAAAAGATCATCGCAAATGACATATCGGATAAAGGACTAATACCTAAAATTTATAAAGAACTTACCAAACTCCACACCCGAAAAACAAACAACCCAGTGAAGAAATGGGCAGTAGATATGAATAGACACTACTCCAAAGAGGACATTCAGATGGCCAACAGACACATGAAACGATGCTCAATGTCAGTCATCATCAGGGAAATACAAATCAAAACCACTCTGACAGACCACCTCACACTAGTCAGAGTGGCTAAAATGAACAAATCAGGAAACTATAGATGCTGGCAAGGATGTGGAGAAGTAGGCACCCTCCTACACTGTTGGTGGGAATGCAAACTGGTGCAGCCACTCCGGAAAACGGTGTGGAGGTTCCTCAAAAAAATGAAAATAGAGCTACCCTATGATCCAGCAATAGCCCTGCTAGGAATCTACCCAAGAGACACAGGAATGCTGATGTATAGGAGCACGTGTACCCCAATGTTCATAGCAGCACTTTCGACAATAGCCAAATGATGGAAAGAGACCAAGTGCCCATCCGCTGACGAATGGATAAAGAAGTTATGGTACTTATATACAATGGACTACTATGTGGCAATGAGAAAAAATGAAATCTGGCCATGTGTAGAAACATGGATGGAACTGGAGGGTAGTATGTTAAGTGAAATAAGTCAGTCAGGAAAAGACAGATACCATATGTTTCCACGAATAGGTGAACTTTGTGACACTAAGCAAAAACCAGGGGGAGGGGAAGAGGGGAAAGGAAAAAAAGACACAGAGAGGGAGGGAGATAAAACATAAGAGACTCTCAAAGACTAAGAAAAAACTGAGGGTAAGGGGGATGAGGGAGGGGGGAGAGGGGGTGATGGGCATTAAAAAGGGCACATGTTGGAATGAACACTGGGTGTTATATGTAAACCAATTTGAAAATAAACTACTATAAAATTAAAAAAAAAAGTAGGCCATAAAACGAATGGTGGTGGTACTTGCTGCAACATGGATGAATCCCGAACACATTATGCTAAGAAAAGAAGCCAGACTGTAAGATCCTATTTAGTTAAAATGTCCAGAATAGACTAATCGATAGAGATGTAAAACTGTTAGTAAATGTCCAGGGCTCCTGGGAGTTGGGATTGGGCAGGGACTGCTGATGGCATAGGGTTTCTTTTCTTCTTGAATTAGATATTGGTCATGGCTTGCACAACTTTGTGAATAGAGTAGAAGTTGACTAAAAAGGGTGAATTTTACGGTACATGACTTAAAATCTTCCACCTGAATAAAATGGAAAAAAGTTGTAAAGGAAAAAAAAAAGAAAATGAGCAAAAGACATGGAAAAGATATATTTTTGACAAATAAGCATATGAAAAGATGTTTAAGATCATGAGGGATTGGGGAAACGCAAATTAAGATCACAGTGAGATATCACTATATACTTATTAAAACAATTAAAAATAGTGATAACACCAAATGCTGATCAGAGTACACAGAAAACGGATCACTCATATACTTCTAGTGGAAACATAAAATGGTACAGCTACTCTAAAAAAGTTTTGCAGGTTGTGAAAAAGAAAACTAACATGCACTTACTATATAAATCATCATTTACACTCCTGGGCATTTATCTCAGAGAAATAATAACATGTACACATAAAACCTCTACAGATATGTTATTAATGGCTTTATTTGTAATAGCCCAAAACTAGATACAAGGTAGATGTCCTTCAGTGGGTGAATAGTTAAACAAATTGCAGTAATTCATAAAATGGAATATTAGTCAGCAATAAAAAAGAATGAATTATTGATATACACAACCACTGGGATGGCTCAAGGGCATCATGCTGAGTAAAAAAGGCTATCTCAAAGGTAACATACCATATAATTCCATTCGAATAACATTCTACAAATGCCAATATTATAGAGATGAAAAACATATTAGTGGTTTCCAGAGTTTAGTGAAGGTTAGGACTAGGAGTGATGAGTATAAGTATAAAGGATAGCATTAGGGAGATCTTTGAGATGATGAATTGTGGTTACATGTGATAAGATGGCATAGCTTTATACCATATTAATTTTCTACTTTTAATATTATACCATAGTTATGTAAAATATCACCTTTTGTGGGAAACTAGGTGAGAGGTATGTACAACCTTTCTCTACTGTCTTTGCCACTTCCTGTGAATCTATAACTGTTTCAGAATAAAAAGTTATAAAATATAAACAAAATAAAATATATCATATTTGTTGCATGTGGGAATGATAATATTTTGGACATATTTTGCTTAATAACATATATTATAATTTTTTAAATGAGGAAGATATCTACATGCTCATATGGAATGATTTCCATTGTATACTCTTAAATTAAAACAGCATAGTGCAAAAATATATCTATAATATACTACCTTTCACTTAAGAAGAAATGGGATGTAAGAAATAGAATGAGTTGTGTAAAATATTTACACGACAGGTAAACCAGAACATAATGAATTGGTTACCTGTAGGCATTTGACAGGCATATCTTGGTAAGAATGAGATGATGACAATGGTGTAGTAGGGATGAGAGAGGAGCCACACTTTGAGCATACTTTTGTGGATTTTTTTTTTGCATAGGTCTGATTAATAGAATCATAGTAACATTTCATGTACTCAAACTAAATATATAAAATCAACCAGAAAGAGGGAAGAACCCAAAGAGAAGTACACACAGTAACAAATGAACCTTATATTTCAAATGAGTAATAGCCATATTGAAGAGGATGGGACAAAAAAATTACTAACAAAAGTAATTTGGAAAACAGTATTTTTACTCTGTATTTTAAGACTAAAGACAAAAAGAACTATACACAGACAATGTACTCTAGTTAGTAAATTTATTTCTCACAGGGGTATGGGTTAGCAATTCTGAAACTAATGTACTTATATTCTAGGATTAAATAAATTAGTATATTTTTTATTTTTATTTTTATTCTTATTTTTTTAATAGTTTATTGTCAAATTGGTTTCTATACAACACCCAGTGCTCAATCCAACGAGCGCCCTCCTCTGTGCCCACCACCCACTCTCCCCCCTCCCACACGCATCTCTCCCCTCAGTTCTTTCTTATTCTTTGAGAGTCTCTCATGTCATGTCTTCCTTCCTCTCTGTGGCTTTTTGTTTTTTTTTTCCCCCTTCCCTTCTTCCCCTCCCCCCTGGTTCTCTGCTAGGTCTTCCAAAGCCTACCTATGCGTGGGAACATATGGCATCTGTCTTTCTCTGCCTGACTTATTTCACTCAGCATAATATCCTCCAGTTCCATCCATGTTGCTACACATGGCCAGATTTCATTCTTTCTCATTGCTGCATAGTATTCCATTGTATATATATACCACATCTTCTTTATCCATTCATCAATTGATGGACACAGTCTCTTTCCATGATTTGGCTATTGTCGAAAGTGCTGCTATGAACATTGGGGTACACGTGCTCCTATGCATCAGCAGTCCTGGATCTCTTGGGTAGATTCCTAACAGTCCTGTTGCTGGGTCATACAGTAAGTCTATCTTCATTTTTTTGAGGAACCTCCACACAGTTCTCCAGAGTGGTTGCACCAGTTTGCATTCCCACCAACAGTGCAAAAGGCTGACTGTTTCTCCACATCCTTGCCAGCATCTATAGTTTCCTGATTTGTTCATTTTAGCCACTCTGACTGGTGTGAGGTGGTATTTCAGTGTGGTTTTGATTTGTATTTCCCTGATGATGAGTGATCTTGAGCATCATTTCATGTGTCTGTTTGCCATTTGAATGTCTTCTTTGGAGAAATGTCTATTCAAATCTTCTGCCCATTTCTTCACTGGGTTATTCGTTTTTTGAGTCTGGAGTTTGGTAAGTTCTTTATAGATTTTAGGTATTAGTCCTTTATCCGATATGTCATTTGCAATTATCCTTTCCCAATCCATTGGTTGCCTATCAGTTTTGTTGGTTGTTTCCTTTGCCCTGCAGAAGCTTTTAATCTTGATGAGATCCCAGTAGTTCATTTTTGCTTTTAATTCCCTTGCCTTTGGAGACGTGTCAAGTAGGAATTTGGTGTGTCTTAGGTCAAAGAGGCTTTTTCCTGCTTTCTCCTCTAGGATTTTGACGGTTTCCTGTCTCACATTCAGATCCTTTATCCATTTAGAGTTTATTTTTGTGAGTGGTGTAAGGAAGTGGTCTAGTTTCATTCTTTTTCATGTTGCTGTCCAATTCTCCCAGCACCATTTATTAAAGAGGCTATCTTTTTTTCCATTGGGTACTCTTTCCTGCTTTGTCAAAGATTAGTTGGCCATATACTTGCGGGTCCATTTCTGAGTTTTCTATTCTATTCCATTGGTCTATGTGTCTGTTTTTGTGCCAATACCATACAGTCTTGATGACTACCGCTTTGTAGTAGAGGTTGAAGTCTGGGATCGTGATGCCTCCCGCCTTGTTTTTGTTCTTCAGTATTACTTTGGCTATTTGGGGTCTTTTGTGGTTCCATACAAATTTTAGGATTGTTTGCTCTAGCTTTGAGAAGAATGCTGGTGCAATTTTGATTGGGATTGCATTGAATGTGTAGATTGCTTTGGGTAGTATTGCCATTTTAACGATATTTATTCTTCCAATCCATGAGCATGGGATGTTTTTCCATTTCCTTGTGTCTTCCTCAATTTCCTTCATAAGTTTTTTATAGTTTTCAGCGAAGAGGTCTTTTACGTCTTTGGTTAGGTTTATTCCTAAGTATTTTATGGTTTTTGGTGCAACTGTGAAGGGGATTAGCTTCTTTATTTCTCTTTCTGCTGCTTCATTGATGGTGTATATGAATGCCACCGATTTCTGTACATTGATTTTGTACCCTGCAACTTTGCTGAATTCATGGATCAGGTCTAGCAGGCCTTTGGTGGATTCTGTCAGGTTTTCCATGTAAAATATCGTGTCATCTGCAAAAAGTGAATTGACTTCCTCCTTGCCAATCTTGATGCCTTTTATTCTGTTTTGTTGTCTGATTGCTGATGCTAGGACTTCCAACACTATGTTAAATAGCAGTGGCGAGAGTGGACACCCCTGTCGTGTTCCTGATCTCAGGGGGAAGGCTCTCAGTTTTTCCCCATTGAGGATGATATTAGCTGTGGGTTTTTCATATGTGGCTTTTATAATGTTTAAGTATGTTCCTTCTATCCCGATTTTCTCGAGGGTTTTTATTAGGAAAAGATGCTGTATTTTTGTCAAATGATTTTTCTGCATCAATTGACAGGATCATATGGTTCTTATCTTTTCTTTTGTTAATGTGATTTATCACGTTGATTGATTTGCGAATATTGAACAAGCCTTGCATCCCTGGAATGAACCCTACTTGATCATTGTGCATAATTTTTTTATATGCTGTTGGATTCGATCTGCTAGTATCTTGTTGAGAATTTTTGCATCCATATTCATCAGGGATATTGGCCTGTAATTCTCTTTCTTTGCTGGGTCTTTGTCTGGCTTGGGAATCAATGTGATGCTGAATTCATAGAATGAGTCTGGGAGTTTTCCTTCCATTTCAATTTTCTGGAACAGCTTGAGGAGGATAGGAATTAACTCTGTTTTAAATGTTTGGTAAAATTCTGCAGGGAAGCCATCTGGTCCAGGGCTTTTATTTGATGGGAGATTTATGATAACTGATTCTATTTCTCTACTAGTTATAGGTCTGTTCAGATTTTCTATTTCTTCCCGTTTTAGTTTTGGTAGCGTGTGACTGTTTAGAAATTAGTCCATTTCTTCCAGGTTGCCGAGTTTGGTGGCATATAATTCTTCATAGTATTCTCTGACGATTGCTTTATTTCTAATGGATTGGTTGTAATTACTCCCTTTTCATTAATGATTTTATCTATTTGAGTTCTCTCTCTTTTCTTTTTGAGAAGCCTGGCTAGCGGTTTGTCTATTTTGTTTATTCTTTCATAGAACCAGCTCTTGGTTTCATTGATCTGTTCCATTACTTTTTCTGTTTTCATATGATTAATTTGTGCCCTGATCTTTGTTATTTCTCTCTTTCTGCTGTGTTTGGGTTGTTTTAGTTGTTCTGCTTCTAGTTCCTTTAGGCGTGCCGTTAGGATTTGTGTTATTGATTTTTCTTGTTTCTTGACTTGGACCTGGATTGCAATATGTTTCCCTCTCAGGACTGCCTTTGCTGCATCCCAGAGCGTTTGGATTGTTGTATTTTCATTTTCATTCATTTCCATATATTTTTTAATTTCTTCTTTGATTGCTTGTTTGACCCACTCGTCTTTTAATAGGCTGTTGCTTAGCCTCCATGATTTTGGATATTTTCCATGCTTTTTCCTTTGGTTAATTTCAAGTTTCAAAGCATTGTGGTCTGACAAAGTGCACGGTATGACCTCAATTCTATTATATTTATTCAGATCTTCCCTGTGGCCCAGAATATGGTCTATCTTGGAAAATGTACCGTGTGCAGTTGAGAAGATGTAAATTCCTTTGCTTCTGGATGAAGCGCCCTGAAGATATCTATTAGGCCCATCTGTTCTAAAGTGTTGTTCAGGGCCATTGTTTCTGTGGTGATTTTCTGTTTTGTGGATCTGTCCAGTGCTGAGAGTGGAGTGTTAAGGTCCCCTACTATTAGGGCATTTTTATCGATAAGGTTGCTTATGTTCGTAATTAGTTGTTTTACAAATTTTGGTGCCCCCAAATTCGGCACATAGATATTTATAATTGTTAGCTCTTCCTGCTGGATGGTCCCTGTGATTATTATATAATGCCCTTCTTCATCTCTTATTACATCCTTTACTTTAAAGTCCAGTTTGTCTGATATAAGTGTGGCTACTCCAGCTTTCTTCTGAGTTCCAGTAGCCTGGTAGATAGTTCTCCATCCCCTCACTTTCAATCTGAAGGTGTCCTCAGGTCTAAAATAAGTCTCTTGAAGACAGCAAATAGATGGGTCTTGTTTTTTAATCCATTCTGTTACCCTGTGTCTTCCGATTGGTGCATTTAGTCCATTTACATTCAGTGTTAATATTGAAAAATAGGGGCTTACAGTCCCTGTATTATCCGTAGGTTTCATTCTTGTAAGTCTGTCTCTGGTAGTTTGTGTTCTTTGCAACCTTTCCTTCATAGGGCGCCCCTCAGGATCTCTTGTAATGCTGGCTTGTTGGAGATGAATTCCTTCAGTTTTTGTTTGCTGGGGAAAACCTTAATCTCTCCTTCTATTCTGAATGACAGGCTAGCTGGGTACAGGATTCTTGGTTGCATATCCTTCCTGCTCATTATGTTGAAGATATCCTGCCGTTCCTTTCTAGCTAGCCATGTTTCTGTAGATAAGTCTGCTACTATCCTTATGTGTCTGCCCTTGTATGTTAAGTCCCTTTTATTTCTAGCTGCTTTCAGGATTCTCTCTCTGTCTTTATATTTGGCCAATTTCACAATGATGTGTCGTGCAGAGGGTCTATTCATGTTACGTCTGTGGGGAGTTCTCTGTGCCTCTTGGATTTCCATGCCCATTTCCTTCATCATGTTGGGGAAGTTCTCAGCAATTATTTGTTCAAGGACCCCTTCAACTCCTTTCTCTCTCTCTTCTTCCTCTGGAACTCCTATAATACGGATATTATTTCGTTTGAGTGCATCGCTCAGCTCTCAAATTCTCCTTTCCTGTTCCTGGATCAGCTTCCCTCTCTTTTTATCTGCTTCCTCTTTTTCCATAAGTTTATCTTCTAATGCACTTAATCTTTCTTCTACCCCTTCAATCCGTGCTTTGGCTGCTTCCAATTTGCCTCGTATTTCATCCAAGGCCTTTTTTAATTCTTGCTGACCATTTTTAAGGTCCTTGAACTCTGCTCCGCGGGACCCCTTGCATTCATCTATGCTTTTTTCAAGCCCAGCGATTAGTTTTATGATTATCATTTTATATTCGTGCTCTGTTATGTCGCTTATAGCTGTTTTCATCAATTCTTGAGCTGTCCCTACTGTAGATTCTTTTGAAGAGAATTCTTCCTTTTCGTCATTTTGGCTAGGTGTGTATTGTATTGTTTCTTGGAATTGCCCTGGAAAGGGAAAGAGACTGAGAGACAAATAGAAAACAGAAATACTCAAACATACCAATAAATGATACAGGCAAGCGGTTCACAACAGAAAAAAGAATAACAAATGACACTCTGAGGACAATGTCCTGAAATACCAGCTACACGGTAAGGACAGGGTATGGAGTGTGCTGGTGGCAGAACGTCTACAGAAAGAATAATGACAGTTGCGAGGGAAAGAAGGAAATGGTCTTTGCCCACGTAGAGTGACTAAAGAGCTTAATCCAAACTGAGAGAAATCAGAATAAGGACGGTTGCAAGGAAAAAGGAATGAATACAGAAATTGCTCGGATGAGATTATGTGGCCTGGTTATTCCAGAGAGAGAAAGAGGGAAGTACAGAAGGAGATGAAAAACATGCCTTTAGAGAGTGGGTTAAGATTCTGTTTAAGTCAGCCAGGCCCCTGGATAGTCAGCTCTGGAGTAGGGATCAGTAAGAAGACTAACGGGGAGCATATATTTTAAAAAGAAATGACCTGGAGTTACTCCACGCAGCAGTCTGAACTTGGCCTATGTAGCTCCTGCTGAGAGGTGTCACTCCTGTGCGGATTGGCGTGGTTTAGTGTAGGCGGGTAGTCACCACTGAGGCAGGGATGGCTCTGGGAGTGACTTCCTGGGGCTGGTGCTTGTGGGCCTGTAAGACAACAATGGCGTCCCTTCAGTCCTTTGTTCCCAGTCCCGGGGCTTCCACTTGCCCCCTTGTTTCTGTCCTCATTCTGCTATGGGCACCAGTGCATTGCGGTCCACTGGACGGTGGGCGCCTGCCTGCCACCCCCGAACCTTCTGCAAATGTGTCAGGGTTAGAGGTGCTCCGCAGGTGACTAGAGGCCCACCGGCAGCCGGTCGCGCTGAGGGCTCCCCGCGAGGCTGGCCGGGGCAACTTGTGTGCACTCCCCACTCGGGCGACAGCGGTGGCGGCGGCAGTCCCAGCGATTGTTCGCACCCCACGGGGCCCTCGGCGGCGCCTGGCCCGCAATCCCCACTCAGGCGGGCAGCGGTAATGGTCCCAGGTCGCTGGCTCCCCATAGGATGGTGGCGCAACTGGCTCGCAATCCCTGCTCAGGTGGCAGCAGCGGCGGTCCTGCAGTCAGTCGCTCCCCACACTGCTGGCGGCTGAGCAACTCTGGGCCGGACGGGCTGATTGTGCCTCCGTCCGCGGTCCCTCACTAAGAGAGTTCTGCTGAGTTCTGCTGTTAGACGCAGAGCTTCTCCTCCTAAGCCCTGTCTTTAGGGGCTGGATGGTGGTGGTCTCCCCCTCTCTGACCCTCTCCTTCAGATGTTGGGCACTTTCCCCCCTGTCCCCGGCTCACCCTCCCCTCAGCTCCGTTTCCCGAGTTCGTTTTGTACGTTCTCAATTAGACTCACGGTCCTAGGGCATTGTCTATGTTCCTTGCGTTCCTTGTAGGCTGCTACACCTTTTCTGCCAGGTTCTTGGAGTTGAGAATCTCTCTGTTTCGATCCCTCTCAATTCAAAAAACAAGGGAAACTTTGGGCCTCCCTACTTCTCCAACGTCTTGGCCTTCCCCCTATTTTTAATATTAAAAACTGTATTTATTGCTACTGGAGACAGACATCAAAAATAAACAAAGGGTGAAGGTTACAATGATTCTCATGGTATGGAAATTGAATGGAAAGAATCAATGGGAACTCATTTTTTAGAAATATACAGATAGATACAGAAGTAAATATAGATAAGTATGTATCTGTGTCTGCTAAGAGGGCCTAGAAGCATTGCCATTCTAGTAGTAATGAGCACATTTAGTAGCCATATCTTGGTTTCTAAATACTATTCTGCAATAAAATAACCAGGACTGTTTGGAGAAATAGCTGATTCCAGGTCTGGAGCATGGGAAATAAGAAATGAAATGAGAATGTCTTTTGGTGCCAGAAAGTAAGGAAATACTAACAAATTGCATAGACACAATGAAAGGACATAGGAGCCAGCATGAAATTGATCCCAATGGTCAAAGTGAGAATATGTGAGCAAAAATTTAATGATATATTGATTATAATCCAGAGAAAAAAGTAAATATATACGATTTCATACCAATATGAAAAAACACAGAGAAGGGAGAATTAACAGCTCTTTCTTACCATAGAATTTTATTTAACAAATTAAGATGAATAAGAAAAATAGCAAATCACAACAGGAAGTAAATGACAGTATTTGGAGGCAAGAATCATTAACAAATACTAAAATTTTTGGATTAAATATGGCAATATAAGAATATCTATATAGTCTCAAAATATCTGTCTGCAAAATACTTATAATGAGATGGGAAAAGATAGTATTTTTTTGGTGGAAAAGTCTGGCATCAACAGTAATAAGATGTATTAACATCTTGTATCATTAATATGATACACTGAACATCACTTCTTCCTAAAAATGCATAGCCTAAATCTAATCATGAGAAGACATTTAAAACCCCAAGGTTGACTGAATCATACAAAAGAACTGACCTGTTGTATGCACTTTTTCCATATAAGGTGACCTATTTACAAGTTCTGGGGATTAGGATAGGTACATTTGGGGGGATCATTATTCTGTCCACTACAATTCACCCTCTGGCCCCAAAATATTCACATCCATCCCACATACAAAATACATCCAGACTATTCCATGTTCCCTCACAATCTCAACTGATAATAGCATCAACTCAAGTCCAAAATGTCATCTAATCATTATCTGCTCAAAAATGACAAATCTCATCATCTAAATAATCCAAACTAGATATGGGTGAATCTCTTGTTATAATTCATCCTACGTTGAAATTTCTTAAAATTGTTCATCTATGAATCTAGAAAACAAGTAATTTCCCCCCCAAAATACAGTGGTAGAACAGATATAGGATAGTAGTTATAGATATTCCCATTAGAAAGGGGAGAAAATGGAAGGAAAAATGAGTCACCAATACCAAGCAATTTTGAAATTCAAATGGGCACATTTTTTTTTAGGTTTCAAGGCCTGGAATAACTCTCTGTGAATTGTGGCTCAATCCTTTGGGCTTGTATCTCCACCCTTTGAGTCATCCTTCCTATTTCATGAAAACTAGCATGTGTTTGAAGCTGAGTAGTTATATCAGCCAGTTTCCTACTTGTAGAATATTGAGGTTCTGACTGCCTTCTTTCATTTCATCTACTCTCTGTCCCATTGAAGCCAAGCTGGCGGTGTTTATGTTGGTATAACATCCTCAAAATTCTCTGGGTATCTCAGGTATGTCATTGAGATTCAGTCCATTAGGCAAGAAGATTCTCCACAAGTCTTTCCTAAATATCCCCTTAGCCATTCCATCTCTAATTTTGGCTTTTACTGAAATAGATAAAGGGATTGAGGAGTCATATGCATAACCCCTTTTAAGAGCCCCCTTTGTAAATACTGTGATCTTTTGATCCTTCTGAGTCACTAGCAAAAGGCTATATAGCCATATCCTTGGCTTTCTCTCCAGAACATGTTTTCATGACAGTGAATCTCCTAATTTTCGAATCTTTTGCAATCTGTACAGACTGAGACTTTCCTAAATTTTCTAGTTCTAGAAGACATACTCCCTTTTTGCTTAACAGTTCTTTCCTCAATTTATGTCTTTGCTCTCATGTTTTAGTGTAAACAGCAAGAGGAAACCAGGCTACACTTTTGATACTTTGCTTGCAAATCTCCTCAGCTAAATAACTAAGTTCACTGTTATTACTTCTGCTTCCCACATAATTATAGGACACAAACCACCTAAGCTTTCTGCAATTATTATGGCAAGAATCCTTTTTCCTTCAGTTTCTAATAACATGCTCATCAGCAGCATCTTTAACATCCATAATTCTACCAATAGTCTATTTATAACAATTTTAGTGTGCCCTAAGACAATATACATTTTCTATATTGTGCTTTTCAATTCCTTCTGAGCCTTCACTAGCAGAATTGTTAATATGCACATTCTCACAGTTTGTTCAAGGCAGTTTAGAGTATTTCTTTTTTTTTTAATTTTTTTTAACGTTTATTTACTTTTGAGAGACAGAATGTGAGCAGGGGAAGGGCAGAGAGAGAGAGAGGCAGATGCAGAATCTGAAGCAGGCTCCAGGCTCTGAGCCATCAGCACAGAGCCCGACGTGGGGCTCGAACTCACAGACCGTGAGATCATGACCTGAGCTGAAGTCGGCCGCTCAACCGACTGAGCCACCCAGGTGCCCCAGTCTAGAGTATTTCTATCATGTTCTCCCCCAAATTCTGATCACTGCCTGATTACAAAGCCACCTCTACAATTTTATTACAATTTTGACTTCCACAACTTTAAAGTATTTTGTGTGACAGCACACCACTTATAGGTGCCAAAAGTCATATTAATATCCTATTCCTGCTGTAAAAACCACAAACCTTGTGGCTTAAAACAAATCAAATGTATTGTCTTAACAGGTCTGGAGATCAGAAATATAAAATTAGTTGGCAATGCTGCATCTCTCTTAGCCCTTTCCAGCTTTTAGAAGTCTGCATTCCATGGTTTGTGGCTCCTTCCTTTATTTTCAAAGCATAGAATCTTCAAATTAATTTCTCTCTCTGTCTCTTTCTTTCTCACTCCTTTACTATCACCTCTGCTTCTGTCGTCACATCACCTTATCTCTCATGCTTCTGCCAGACCCTTGTGATTATATTGAGTCTCCCCAGATAATCCAACATAATCTTCCCATCTCAAAATCGTTACCTTAATCATATCTGCAAAGTCTCTTTTGGCACATAAGGTAACATAATAGCAGTTTATGAGGATTAACACATGAACATCTTGGGTATCATTAATATGTTTACAACATCACTGCTCTTCAAAAGTGTTATGGTCAAGAAAGACAAAGATTAAGAAGTATCGCAGGAAGAGACTAAAGTGACATGACAGCTTAATGCCACATGGGATCCTGGATTGCATCCTAAACCACACACACACACACACACACACCCAAAAAAATATTAATGTGAAAACTGACAAAATTTCAATAAAATCTGTTGGTTAGTTAATATTATTAGGTCAGTATTAATTTCCTTTTTAATAATTATATTATGATTATGAAATATGTTAACATTAGGGGAATCTGAATGAAAGTTATACAGAAACTCTTTGTTCTATTTTTGCAATTTTCCTATAAGTCTAAAATCATTCCAAAATAAAAAGTTAAAAACACTTTTATTGATATATATTGGCACTATCAGTATTTGGCCTATTTCTTCACATTCTCAATAAACTAGGATATTACCAAATGTGTTTATCATCCAAATTATAAAGGAATAATTATATTTCATTGGTTTCAATAAATTTTTGAAATTATGAATGAGATTGGTTATCTTTTCATATGTTTATTGGTTATGTTAGTTTGCTAGGGCTGTAATAACAAAATGCCGAGTGGCTTAAACAACAGAAATTTATTTTCTCACAGTTCTGGAGGGTGGAAGTTTGAAATCAAGGTGCTGAGATGCTAGGAGTATGTTTTCTTCTGAGACCTTCCTCCTTGGTTTGCAGATGGTAGCCTTCTCACTGTGCCCTTATGTAGACACCAGTCATATTGGATTAGGGCTCCACCTTTAACTCTAATTACTGTTTAAAGTCCCTGTCTCCAAATACAATCACATTGGGGTTGTAAAGTCTTCAAAATACGAGTGTGGGGACACATTTTAGTCCATAACAGGTGTCTATTTAAGTTGAGAGATTGGTGGCAGATTGTTTTTACTAGGTTAAAATTTGAATGTATGTGTATTATTCTTGTGTACCTTTTTAATCTTTAGTCACCAAAAATTTCATTTCATTATAGTGGTTTCTTCTGTGAGAAGAAAGGGAATGCAATTGGTGAGGGTTGTTGATCTTAAAATGAGTGGTAGTTACACAGGGTTTTTTTTTGTTGTTGTTGTTGTTATAATATTTTTAATCCCTTACCTATCTGAAGTATTTCATAATAAATTATTTTTAAATATTTAGTGGCAGGTCAGGAAATGAACATCAATTAACTTAGTTGTAAAAGGAAAGTAAAATTTGAGACAAGGGCTAAAAGTTACTTGTTTAAGAGATAATCTTTTTAAGGCTGGTAAACTTATACATGTCTATAAGACAGGGGGAGTAGAATTAGTATGATGGAAGCAATTGAAGATTCAAGTGAGAGGATAATTGATGGAGGGAGGTCCCTAAGGAGCTTTGAGCAGGTGGCTTCCAGATTACTTGAAGAAGGATTGCTTTGAATTACCTTTTACAAAAGAGGGGAAATAGGAATGGATGCATATGAGTTTGCAAACTGGGAGCATGAGGAGGCAGTGTCTGTGAAAACTGAGAAACATGATTAATTACTGTACTCTATTTCCTCAAGTAAAATGTAAGTTTATCTTATCTGCTGACAGTAAAGGGAAATGGATGTAAGGTGTAGGCTTGAAGAGAGTAAGAAAAAGTTTAGAACAGTCTATTAGGGAATGGAGAGAGCTGATCAAGGACATGTTAGAGGATTTGTATTAAAAAAGAAAAAAAAACCCTATATACTGTAAATCTAGAGTGGTACCATCTTTGATGGGTCTTCACTTCCTCACCCAGCACTGCTCAAAAGCCAGTGTGTAGAATTGTCAAAGACTAATTATGTGCTGCCTTCAGCATTGGTGTTTTTAAGGAAATGCAGAAAATGAACAAGAGCCAAAAATGTTGAGTTAGTTGTTTATTATCCACCATTTAGACCAATCTGAGAAGGAGGAGAAGGAAGTGAGAGAATTAGTAGACTAGAGAAAGTGGAATTATCAAGAAGTAGAGTTATCGCTATTAAAGACCAGGAATAGAGAGAGTGAAAGCATGAGATTGCTAGAA
Organism: Paguma larvata; assembly: GCA_030068075.1. Classification (NCBI taxonomy): domain Eukaryota; kingdom Metazoa; phylum Chordata; class Mammalia; order Carnivora; family Viverridae; genus Paguma; species Paguma larvata. The sequence continues at coordinate 51,307,192 of CM057830.1, read as the reverse complement.
AAATAAACTGTCATCAAGGTTGAATACTAGTATTTAAATGTCAAAAATGAAGCAAATTTCCAGGTGATGACAAGAAAGTATTAGCTAATACTTAGAAAGTCTTTTCTATGTGTCAAACACTGTTTGAAGCACATCACACATGTTAGGAAATTTTACACTTAATTTCACAGAGGAAAAATCCCAGATACAAAGAAGTTGTGACTGTCCACGGTCACAGAGTGAGTAAGTATTGGAGCTCAGATTTAGAATCTGAGATCAGAGTCAGGCAGTTCATATCTGTACTATACCACCTCAATATCTTCGGTATATTTATGAAAATATGTACCTGAAGTGGAGGTGAAGGTCATTGGTGATGAAAAGACCAAGGAACTTTGAGTCAAGAGTTGCTGAAGGGTCACCTACACAGACCATGACAAGTTGTATTAGAAGGTATTCTTCTAATTTTAGCATTTTGTGGTCAGATCATACATTTTGTATGCTTGACTAAGTGGCGCGATCTTTATTTTGAAGATAACAGGGAGACATGGAAGCTCATTGCATGAGTCATTGCATTTTAAATGTTCTAATTAATTAACAAATGGATACAAGGTTGACACAGCGTGCTTAGTCTCTCATCATTAATCTAACAAAATAGAGCCTTTTGTGTTGTTATTCTATACAATTTTTAGGGAAAATGCAAACATCGGTTTACCATAAAGATCATATTTTTAATGAATGACCTCAATCCTTATTGAGTTTATTAAAGTGTGATTTTGCTATGATTTTGGTCAGGCCTGAAGCATATTCTGTGGAATGATTTAAAGAGCAATGAAAGTACTAATAATCTGTTTTCCTCAGGATCCAATAGGAGGTCATTTCTACTAACCAATGGTCAGCTTTTGAGTGAAGTTGTTATACCATTGTAGCCTATAAATATATGGTAAATGATTGAAGCTCTGACTTTTGTGTTATACCAGAGATATACTCTGACCATGTTTCCCAAACAAAGACATGGTAACCAAGGATACTTCTGGATTTATAAATTTCTTTCATATGAAATATCTTTTATAGAGATGTGAAATGAAGTCCTAATTTGTTATACATTTATATTGAATTGCCGTTTTAGAAAAAAGACCAAAATGTTGTGTGGGTGAGTTTGTTTCAGAAATTCTGGACCTTCTGTAGGTGTAACCTCATGGAATAGTTCTAAGGATTAAAAGAGATAATATATATGAGAACTGATGCTGCTCTACAAATATCAGGGATTATATGTTCCTGCCAAGTTGTTCAGTTAATGGGATGTGATTTTTCAGTTGACATATATTATAATTTCAGTAATGTGTTTCTTCCATTTATACTGGCTCTTTAATAGCAAAAGGCTTATACATGTTGGTTTTAAGTTTCTCTGTCATTCCCCTCCTTCAGCCTCTCTTTTAAGAACATCCAGAGTTTACAAATAAAATTTAAATGCATCAAAAGAATTGATACTTAAGGAGTCCATTCCTATGTCTTTTTAAAAGAATTTTTAAAGCAATTTGAATTATCTTCTCTAAATTATTTGTTTTCTAAGTTGGTAGGTAGGTAAATGATGGGGAAAGATCTGCCTCTGCTCTGATCCCTAGAACAACATCAATCATTCTTAAATTCTCTCTCTTCCCACTTCTTTGAGCAGTATGTGTCAGTGTGCCCAAACCTGATGCTGCTGCCTTGAGACACAGGCAATTTGGACTGATAGAAGGTTGACTTCAGTTTTCTGAACATTTTGTTTTCGGAAACCTTCAGGAAATATAGGGGAAGGCAAGTCGGCTCTTAGCAATTTAGTTTTGAGGACAGCAAGTTATTTCACTTAAGGAGACAAAATATAGGATAGGTCTATTTGAATATTAGTACTGGGAAAGGGATCTTGAAAACCTTCTGCTCCAGGCTTATCATTTAAATGAAGTACCTTTTTGCATGCTGCAGTAGTGATAACAAATTTGCATTTGTTCATCTCTATTCCCACTTCTTTACTCTTTGGAATTTTAGCCCACCCCCACCCACCTACCCTCACAGTTCTTCCCAACTAGTTTATAAAAGAAATCAAGTACCAGCCCCAAAGTCTTACCAGTTGTCTCATTTGTGCTTTGCAAACTCATCTCAGTTACACAAGCTAGCATTTCCCTTTCACTACTACTGAGATCATTATATTCAAGCTTGGAACCATCAAGTTGGCCTTTTTAGATTTTGATTTGTATACAAGGAACATGGAATCAGGCTATGTGACCAGTGTGGGGCAATGTACTTTTTATCTCATTATTCCTAAATGTGAATTAAAGAATTTGGATTAGGCATTGATTGAGTATATGATCAGTAGCAAAGCTGAGACCTAAATCTCAGTTTGTCAGGGTAAACCTGCACCTCAGGGAATGTAGATCTCTTTTATGTGAGATGTTAAAAACAAAAGTGAGTTGTTGTACTTGTCTTTTCATCACTGATGTTGACTTAGCTTTTCTAACCTCCCTTGAGCTCCCTCCGTGTGTTGCCAATCTTTTCCTTTTACTGGGTGGGTAGCTGCTTTTTTATTATTATTATTATTTTTTAATTTATATCCAAGTTATTTAGCATATAGTACAACAATGGTTTCAAGACTAGATTCTTTAATGCCCCTTACCCATTAGCTCATCCCTCCTCCCACAATCCCTCCTGTAACCCCCTGTTTGTTCTCTGTATTTAAGAGTGAGAAGATGCTTTTTAATCCTACATAATCTTGCTTTACTACCTTAAGTATAATTTTCTGGGAAAATAATTAGTTATTCTCAAGATAATTAGAAAATCTATTATGAGTGTATGTATAAATGGATTTTATTCTTATCTCTAAATATGTATGGTTAGTAGCCATATTATTTAGAGGAAACTAAACAGTATAGTCTTTGCTACAGATGTATATGGATGAGGGCAGTTCTTTCTGTAAATTGGCCAGAGAAAGCTGGGTTGTTCTCAGTGCAATTTGAGGGAACTCAAATGGCCAAATGGGACCTTGTCTAGGAAAAACTCAACATCATAGCAATGTAATGGATTTGGGAAAGCAAACAAGAGCCCCTTTTAAAGAACACCTCTGGTTTATGTATTTGTAAGACATCTAGTCTAGCAACTCTGGGGAAACAGACCCTTCTAAGTCTGTTCCTCCTTTCTCTCTGAAATGTGACTTCTGTGAATTTTGGTCTGCCACCAGAGGGCAGCAAGACAATAGATGAAAGTTTCTCTCTACCTCTGCTTTCTGGAATAGTTAAATAGATAAATATTTTAAAATATAAGTAAATAGAAATACAGATTTATACTTTACATATACTTTTTACATATTTTAAAAATATACTCTATGTATCTAAGTACATATATACATATATGTGTACACACACATACATGCCTATGGAGACATCAAGAGAATCTAATTAAGCCAAGTTTCTACTTCATTACCATTAATCTCTGAAATGATAAAGTTAACCTAAAAGTTATTAAAAAATAACATTTTTGTTAGCCTGTACATGTGAAGACATTTTCAGTTTAATATGTAGTCAGCTGGGGATTTGGCAAACATTTTTAAATGAATCTTCAGAAAAATAATCTTTAGTGAATATTAAGGGCAAAGTTTGACCTGAGGGAAAACATCTTTGAACACAGAATTATTAAAACTGAGAAATTCGGGTGTGTTCATTAGTCATAGTGAATCTTTGAAAATACAGCTTCAAGTTTTCAATTCTGGCTAAATCAAGAAGATCTTCACACACTTTCCAAAAGCCTACTTGTCTTTGCTTTGAAGTTAAGTCAAGACCTGTTTGAAGTGAATAAACATGTCCAAGCCTGATTAGATAGTGTGATAAGTGTAGGATGCAGCTGTAAGCTGGGGTTTACCCTTCAACCTTCAGAGAACTGAAACATTCCCCATGAGTCACCCTTTTGATTCTTGTCACACTGAGAATTATCTTCAAGATTCAGCAGAAGATGGAAATACTACCTCCTCCTTTTTTCTCTCTTCAGCTGGCACTGAAATAATAATTACAGCAATAAAAATGATAACATTTATTGAGAGCTTGCTATGTGCCATGTACTATGCTAAACAGTTGACATTCAACATCTCACTGAATCTTTACAACTTTTATGATGTACTCCCTTATTTTACTTGAGGCAAACTGAGGCCTACAGGGGCTAAATTAGTTATGGACTATCAAAATCAAATATCTGTTTTTATTGTATTTTTGTAGGCTTATAGTTTGCTTGTCTGTGTTTGAGCATATGTGTGCTTGTTGAAAGTATGAGAGAGAAAGAGAAATGTAGAATTAGAGATTTTTGAGAATTTAAAAAGATCTCTAAGATGATACAGTTCAGGGGCATCTGGGTGGCTCAGTCAGTTAGGTGTCCGACTTCAGCTCAGGTCATGATCTCCTGGTTCATGAGTTTGGGCCCTGCATTGGGCTCTGTGCTGACAGCTCCAAGCCTGGAGCCTACTTCAGATTCTGTGTCTCCCTCTATCTCTGTCCCTCCCCTGCTCATACTCTGTCTCTCTCAAAATTAAATAAACATCAAAAATTTTTAAAAAATGATATAGTTCATTCCCTTCAATAGCAGTCATGTTCTCATATCATATACTTTTGCCTTTGCAATGCTCCTTTGAGTGGTCTGAGTCTCAGGTTTAAACATCAGAGTCTAACTAATACAGTAAGACTGGCCCCAGAGTGTACTTTGCCAGCGAGACTTGAAGTAGACTGAAGTCCCTCAGTCTGGTGGTATGCCTATGGAAATTTCAAAAACCAGGAATCAGTGGAGGAGCATTGAGATTGGGTGGACTTTTCTTTGTCCTGATAATTTGGAACTGATGGAGGGATCACTGCTACTTTCTTGGATTAAAACTTCTTAAAATAACCCTGAAATTGCCAAGACCAACTCTGTAGACATGCCAAATATCCCTAGAGGTAAGTATATTATGAAAAGAATGGAAATAATGCTTTGGAACCAGACAGCCCTGAGGTTGAATCCCAAATCCGTCCTTTGCTAGGTGGGTAGTCTTCAACAAGCTATTCTACCTCTCTGAGCCTGGTTACCCTTCTTTTTAAAATGAGGCTAAGAAATAGACTTCCCTCACTCTGTTGTAGGGAGGATTCAATGAGATAAATATGTCAAGTACTTTGTATGTAGTATTGCCCACCAAATTTTAATACCTCCCTTTGCCATATACTACTACCCCTTTACTATATTGACAAGAAATTAATCTTATCTTAGTGATGACCTTCTTCCATAATACTTTTCTCTTGGTATCTATTAAGTCTCTAATAAGGGAAGGGGATTTCCTTACATATCTTTAGACTATTGTTAATTATTGGCTGTTAAATGATACAAAAACATAACCTCTCCAGCTTAAAATCATTCTAAACAGATCTAAAAGGAAAACTCCATTTGAAATATGCTACCTTATTCCCAGTAGAAAACATAACCTATGCTAAGTTGATGGAGGTGTCCTTACCAGAATCTGACTTTATTGTTTCTCTCCCTCAGTATTTTCTTCCCAAGTAAACTGGACAGGGGAGTGACTGACAGACAGAACATGGATTCTAGACCTATTAGATATAATCAGTGGGAGTATACAACTGGTTTATATATGAAGTACCATGTTTTAAGGGGATAGGGCACCAGCTTGAGGATAGAATTCTTGGGTTCTTCTCTCAGTTCTACCACCTACTAGCTATGAAGACTTGGGCAAATCACTTCCCCTGTTTGGATATTAGTTTTCACATAAGTATAAAGTTTGGGTAAGACTAGATAGGATGCTATAATATTACATCTAAAAGGGCCTTAAAGACTATGTGTTGAAGAGACCAAAGACAGTTGGCGACAGCCCTCTTTGAAACTAGTTGGCTCTTGGTAACAACAGACATGATATTTTCAAATTTCTGTGCATACTCTAAGACTTTGTGACACGCTTGATGTTTAAAGTGGTCTATGCCAAATGCTAAGAGCTCATTATTTTTAACCTTGTCACCACCTTTTTTCCTAACAAAGTTCAGAGTGCAGCTTTTGCTAATATAACCAAACCCCAGAAAGCCCAACACAGGCTGAGCCTGAGTGTAAATGGAGACTCAGTGGAAAGCTGGATTTCATCAAGGCCAAGTCTTGTAGCTTTGATTTATAAAAAGGCGAGATGCTTTTTGTACAATCTGCTATTTGTAGCCCTGAGGCAGCATCTGGGAAGAATCTGGATAGGTGCTCAGTTCTGCCAAAATTTCAAAGAGTTTGAATGAGTCTGGGCCACATGGCTTTTAGCAATTGAAAAATGATTGTCTTAGGTTACGTTTCTTTTTTATTTCACACCTAAAAACATGAAAAAGAAGAAACCAAAAGAGGATTAATGTGTGACCAGTCAGGCAAGCAGTTCATGAACCCCCTTCCCAGTTGTAGAAGATTCCTCTCTGGCTGTCCCTCCAAGCTCAACAAATGTTATCATCCAGTGTTCGCTCTCAGGAGCCTTCAGAAGAAGAATTCTCAGATGGACTCCTGAATACAACCCCAGGCAATGGCCTAGGCCCAATTGTGTGAAAAAAGCATTCCTTGAATATTGAATTTTCTTAGACCAGGCCTTTACAATTCAACTTAGCAAACTTTCATTCAGTGCCAACCATGTGCCCAGCAAACAAATAAGCACTGGTTTAGCCCAAGACCCTGCTCTGGCTACCCTGTAGGATTTTTCCTGAAGTCACTATCAAAGACCACAAAACCCTTAGTGTTCTTAACAAAGTCACAGAGTGTCAGATCAGTCTGTTCTCTATCTTGAGTTTTGGCTAAGATTCTTTCCACCCAAGGAATTAAAAAAAAAATTAAGTCCATTTATTTATTTTGAGAGATAGAGAAAGAGAGTACTCACATGTGAGCAGGGGTGGGGCAGAGAGAGAGAGAGAGAGAGGGAGAGAGAGAATCCCAAGCAAGGCTACATGCTATCAGTGCAGCGCACAAGTGGGGCTAGATCTTACGGATTGTGAGATCATGACCTGAGCTGAAATCAGGAGTCAGATGCTTAACCGATGAGCCACCCAGATGCCCCCCCCAAGAAATTATATTTTAAACTTAAAATGTTTCCTTCTATGTTATATAGTAGAAAGAATGTCAACCTTGAAGTCACACACATCTGAGTTCATATCATAGTGCTGTTACTTACAATCAGGGTACCTTGGAAAATGTACACTCTTTATTCCTATCCAACTCTTTGACCACAGACCCTCTCTCTAGTCTTCTCCCTACTTAATTGACCTGGTTTATCTACAAGTTAAGAATTCCAGCTTGATTTTTTCATCTATAGAAGAGTCAATCCATTGTCCAAAGAGAGGGAAATAAGGGCTTATTTCCTGTCAAGTTTTAGTAATAGTTTCTTCAACTTTCCATTTATGTTGCCAATTATTCTCCCGTTCTTTATCCTATGAAAATGGGTGGATAGGGGGATTTATTCTGTGATTATTCTAATGTGCTAGTTGGTCAGCCATGTCTTTCATCCTAAATTTCCTTTGTAAGTTCAGAGAAAAAATTTTTTTAAACAATCAGTAAATGAATTAATATACGTAAAACATTTAAAACTGTGCTTGATACATAGTAAGCACTGTATGGGACTTGATCATTAAAAACAGCTCTGACCCATGGCCTAAATTTAGAAAATGTTTGTTCCACCAAAGCCATTTTTTGTGAGTCTTCTAGGTCAGCAGCTGGTCCCACCATTTATGCTTTTTCCTGCCATTGCTATCACTTCCCTTTTGCAAAATTGCATGAGATACAGAGGAGCTATTTTTGTATTCTGTGCCGCCTGGTATTTGGCCCCATCCATCCCTAGGAGACCCCCATGCACTACATGTTTCTTATTTCTTTAGGATTTGTTTCTTCTTCCTTCAAAGGGTATATTGTTATTCCTTTCTCAGAACATGGTTAGAATATCTTTTCATGGACACTTAAGAAGTTGATAGGAGATTGAATAGAACAGACTGGATTTTTTGTGCCTTTCTTAACTCTCTTCATCTTTAAAAGTTTTTCCCTCATTAAAATTGGGCTGCCAAAAGTAAGTCCAGAGATCATGGTCCTATCATCTCTCCTTTCTTCTCTCTTAAAAGGAACTATGGACATTTTCCCAGAATTTCCTTCCCAAGGTCACTAATTAATCTATAGTTTATAGTTCTATTTTCAAAGAGCTGATGATATTAAATAAATACTTACTAAATTTTTATTGTATATACCTGTAAAGAAAACAAAGGTCCTTATTTCATGGATCTTATATTATATTTGGAAAGATAAATGATAAACAATTTGATATATATTTTGGTGATAAGTGCTCTGAAGAAAAATAAAACAAGGGATTTTCATCTTATAGAAGGTGATATTAACATAATATTTAGGTTAAAAAAAGTAATAAAATTAAGGATACAAGCCATAGTGGATATCTTAGGAAAGAACTGCTCCAAGAGTATTGAACAGCCAAGTGAAAAGGCCCTGAAGCAGAAGTTTTTGGCATGTTGAACAGCAAAGAGAGGCCGAAGTGGCTAGAATTGAATGAGAAAGCAGGACCATTTACTCCATTTCTTTTCTCAAAGGGAATAGCAGTAACACATAGGTTAAAGCTCATATATTTATTATTTTAATGTTTGTTTATTATTTTTGAGGGAAAGAGAGAGGGAGGGGCAGAGAGAGAGGGAAACAGAGAATCCCAAGCATGCTCTGCACTGCCAGTGGAGAGCCCGGTGTGGGGCTCAAACTCACGAACCATGAAATCATGACATGAGCCAAAACCGAGTCTGATGCTTAACTGACTGAGTCAGACAGGGGCCCTGGTTAAAGCTCATTTAAAAAGAGATGTGAAGGGCACCTGGGTGGCTTAGTTAAGCATCCAACTCTTGGTTTCAGCTCAGGTCATGATCTCATGGTTTGTGAGTTTGAGCCCCACATCGAGCTCTGTGCTGGAAGCACGGAGCCTGCTTAGGATTCTCTCTCTCTCCCTCTCTCTCTGTCTCTCTGCTGTCTCTGTCTTTCTCAAAATAAATAAATAAACTTTTTAATAATAGATGTGAAATGAGACCTTTGGAAGGCCCACAGAACAGAAAGAGGTAAGTAGATTCTTCCTACCATGGTATTTCCACATTAAAACCTCTATCCAAGGTTTACAAGTATAAGCCAGCTTTAGGGAGGATGTAGCAATCCATATTGACTGTAGGGTTGTGAAGGCCATGTTTTAATTTTAGAAAGGATACACAACAGGAAGTGTCTTTTCTGTTTTTCTAGACTTTTCGAATTTAGAGAGAGAATGTTGGATTTAGGCCTAACAAGCTTCTTTTCTGAGCTCTGCCTACTGGCACGTTGGCAGAAGTGATCTCAAAAGGCTCCAAACCAATGTCTCAGTCTATTTGGAGGAGACAGGGACTATAGACAAACCCTGCCCAAGTAAATTTGGAATCTCTCATTATAAACCCTAGAAGTTAGTGGGCCCATATCCATCTTAGGGCCTGGGTAACTCTTTGAAGACCAGGCTGTGGGGAAGGAGCTTTGCAAATGAGAAGTGAATAATTTGTGAAACTGGAAGAGGGAAATTAGGTTATTTAGTCTAGTAGAGACCTTAAAGAGCCAATAAGTTCACATCCCCTGATTTGCATACCACATAACCGCTTCACCCCATTATTACTCCAATCTCAACTTCCCTCCTGCCCCAGATCCTTATTACCCATATCTAAAAAAAATGAGTTAAGTCCTTCTTAGGATTGCTAATAGTGTAGATATCATTTATCGAGTGTTTAATAGGTAGATGGTACTTTTGTCCTCATTTTGCAACTGTTTGCAAAATACAAACTAACCCTCAAGTGTCAGGCTCATATAGTTTAAGTACTGTGCCTGAAGTCGCTTAGCTAGCAAGTGGAAAATTCTCAACACAACTGATTCTGACTCAAAGCTGACTCTATGCCATGCTCTCTTTTCCTGATTGCAATTGGAGAAGGAATAAGTGAGAATAGGCTCTATTATTAATAGACCTTGAGGGTCCTGGTGGCCAAGATTCATTTATTAATTCTGAAAACTGCCACTGAACTTCTACCTTTTATCTGGTGCCTTAGTAGGACTCTCACTTCTAATGATGAATGAGACAAAAATCTATATTGTCATGAAATTCATTATACTGGCAGAGAATTTGGACCAACTACCACTCAGGATATAGTATAATAACTACTGTGATGAAGATATGTATAAGATGCTATGGGAGCACATGGAAGGGGAACATATCCCTGTTTGGGAATTAGAGAAGGCTTCACACACTGGGTAATGCAAGAATTGAGTCATGAAATTTAAAGAGGAGTGGGTTAATTAAGATACAGGCTAATTTCCTGTAACAAAGAAGACCACATATGCAGTGACATATGTAAGATAGAGAAAAGTTCGTTTCTGTCATGGAGGAGTCCAGAGATATATAGTCCAAAATTCGTGGGGCAGTCCTGCCATCCTCACCACTTGGCTTCAATATCTGGGTCCTAGAGGTTTGTCTCCATTACCACCCAAAGAGAGGGGGAAAAGAGACAGAAGGCAATACAGACAAATTCTTTATAAAAACACGACACAGAAGTTTACCTACATCATTTCCCCTTGTATTCTGTTAGTTTACCTACATCATTTTCCCTTGTATTCTATTATCTATTATCTGAAAGTACACTTAACTACATGGTCTTACCTAGTTGCAAAGGAGGCTAGAAAATGTAGGCATGGGTACCCAGCTAAAATTCGGTGGCATAGAAAACAGAAGACCATTGTAGCAATATTGGAGAGACATGATGAGACTTGGAACCAAGGCAGTGGCAGTAAACAGAGAGGATATATTAGAGAAACCAAGGAGGTATAATTGATAGAACTTGGTGACTAAATGGATGTGGAGTGTGAGAGAGAGGGGAGGATACCAGGATAATAATGTCAAGACCTCTGGCTTGGACCTTAGCATTGTTTTGAGTAATAAAGTTATAACTCAAAGTTATAAGGATAGAATTAAATGTGTTTAATTTTCATAATACTGAGATTGAGATATCCAAATGGCATCTATTCATCAGGCAATTAGATATACTGGTATAGAAATCTTTACAGAAAACTAATAGTACAAGCCTTGAGAGTAGATGAAACTACCGTTGAGAGAGAGAATGAGTCTAGATTAGTGAGATTGTTAGAGGACTGAGAACACAATTTGGGGGAAGATCAACATATAGGAAGAGCCAGTGAAAGAGCCTGGGCAGTGTTCAGTGATGTGGAAATATGCTCATTCAGAAAGGTAAAAGGTAAGGCATTTTTAGAACATGAATGTCAGCTGTGTCAACTGCTGGAGCAAAGTCAAAATAAGGATTAAAAAGGGCCCGTTGGATTTGTCAATTAGGAGGTTAGTGGCGATCATTATGGAAACAGTTACAGAAGAGTGATATGAGCAGAGATCAGGTTAAGAAGCAAATGGGATATGAAGAAATGGAGGCCAAGGGATTGTGGAGTGACATCAGCCAGATGGCGGTATAGGAATTTCTAGCAAAAGTCCCTTCCCAGCAACATAAATTTGAGCAGCTGTGTGCATGCAAAAATTCCTTAACAAGAACAATGGAATCCTGGTGAGGGATTGAAACACCTGGATGAAGCACAGAAATAAGAGAAGACACATCAAGAAGGAAAGATAGTCACTTTATCCCTAGTACCCCTTCCCCAATACTTGACAGCCCAGTGCAGAAAAGGACACCCTCCCCATGGGAGGAGAATAAAATGAGCACCTGACTTCACCATGGACCCAATTGCTGGCCTCCCCAGGACCAGGCCAATTCCTGCAGGCCTGGGTGTTTCCCATAGCTCTAGTCTCCAGGTGGGCTCCTGAAAACCCAGTCCTCTGACATACCTCCAGCCTATGTGGGCCCAGGCACATCTTGCAGCTGCAGAAAGTTCCCACAGCATCAGGCTCAGCAAGTTCTTGTGAACCAAGCCCCCAAACCACACCAGCAGTACGCAGACCTCATGTCCCCAGGAAGCTCCCAAGGCATCAGGCTACTGGTAGGTTCCAGTGTACACAGACTCCTGGTGAATTCCATTACTGGCCAGCTTCCACAGAGCTAGCCTCCTAGACCAGTTCCCACAGACATAGACTCCTGGCCTGCTTCAACACTGGGATTGCCCCTGTGGCTCAGGCTCCATGTGGGCTCCTGTGGACCCAGCCTCCTGGCCTGCCTCAGTGCTGGGCTAACACCTGCAGCTTCAACCTATAGGCTCTCATGGACCCAGGCTCCTTGTCTGCCCTAGTACCAGTCCAGGCCTCATATACTCAATCTCCAGGTTGGACCCCAAGGACCCAAGTAACAGGTCAACTTCCATGTCCTTATGCTGCAGGTGTACATTAGTGGTAGGCCAGTCCCTGTGGCCTTAGCCTCTAGGCCAGTTCCTGTGAAACCATGCTTCTGGTCCACCCAGAATCATGCCAGTTCCTGTAGACCCAGATGCCAGGCCAACCCCAGTAATCCCCTGAGCCTAGTGAGCCCCCATAGACCCAGGTCAAGATTTAGGTCCACCCACACAAACTGAGATTACAGCTCTATCACCAAAAATTGAAGCACCACGCCCACCCCAGTGAATCCAGGCTACAGTCCACCCTCTTGAACCCAGCATCATGCCTGCCCATCTGCTGACCCAGAAACCAGACATACCTGCCCAAGGACTTCACAGCAAACCTCCCCATAGATGCTACCAGATGGCTCATGCAGAATCTAAGACTGAGCTGTTTACTGAAGGGTTCTGCCTGCTGAAGCCACTTCATAAAATTGGAGCAGATGTCTGCTTGAACAAATGCAAAGACACAAATGCAAGGACAGAAAGGATCATGAATAATGAAGGAATCATGACACCACCAAAGGAAGGTAATAAAGCTCCATTAACTGTCCCTAAGGAAATGAAGATCTAGGAATTATCTGACATGGAATTCAGAATCATCCTCTTAAAGAAATTAGGTGAACTATAAGAAAACACAGATAGACAACTAACTGATATTTGCAGAACCAAACATGAACAAAATGAGAAGTTCAACAAAGAAATAAAAACCATTAAAAAAAAAACAGAAATCCTAGAGTTCAAGAAATAATGACTGAACTGAAGAAGTCAATAGAGAGCTTCAACATCATGCTTGACAAAACAGAAGAAAGATTTAGTCAATTTGAAGACAGGTCATTTAAAATCATATATTCAGAGGAGCAAAAAGAAAATAAAATGAAAAAGAATAAAGATACCCTATGTGAATTATGTGATCCATTAAAAGAAACAACTTGTGCATTATTTGAGTCCCAGAAGTCCCAGAAAGGAAAAATAGGAGAAAGCTTATTTAAAGAAATAATGGCTGAGTATCCAAAAGGAAAAAGACTCTCTTCAACAAATGGTATTGGGGAAACTGGTCAGCTACATGCAGATGAATGAAACTGGACAACCTTCTTACACATTACAAAAAAATAAACTCAAAATGAATTAAAGACCTAAATGTGAAATCTGAAACCCTAAAAATTCTAGAAGAGAACATAGGCAGTAATGCCTCTGATATTAGTCATAGCAACATATTTCTAGATAATGTCTCCTAAGACAAGGCTAAATAACAGAAAAAATAAATTACTTGAACTACATCAAAGTATAAAGCTTCAGCACAGCTATGGAACAATAAAAAAAACTAAAAGGCAACCTGCTGAATGGAAGATACTTGCAAATTAACTATCCAGTTAAGGATTAGTATCCAAAATATATAAAGAACTGATACAACTCAACACCCCCAAAATCAAATAATCCAATTAAAGATGGGCAGAAGACATGAACAGACATTTCTCCAAAGAAGACATCCAGATGGCCAACAGACACATGAAAATATTCTCAACATCATTCATCATCAGGAAAATGCAAATCAAAAGTACAATGATATATCACATCACTCCTGTCAAAATAGCTAAAATCAACAACACAAGAAACAAGTGTTGGTGAGAATATGGATAAAAAAGAACTCCCATGCACTATTCGTGGGAATGCAAACTTATGCAGCCACTGTGGAAAACAGTATGGAGTTTCCCCTAAAAGTTAAAAGTGGAACTACCATATCATCCAATAATCACACTACTGAGTATTTTCCCAAAAAATTTAAAAAAATAATTCAGAGGGTTACATGCACCCCTATGTTTATAGCAGCATTATTTACCATAGACAAATTATGGAAGCAGTTCAAGTGTTCACTGATAGATGAATGGATATATATATAAACACACACACAATTATATATATATATATATATATAATTGTATATATTAATTTATATAATAACATATAAAATATATCCCTATATATATCCATGTAAATATATATGTATATATATATATAATGGAATATTATTCAGCCATAAATTCCTACCTTTTGCAATGACAAGGTTGGAACTTGACAGTATAATGCTAAGTGAAATAAATCAGTCATTGAGGAGTTAATAGCAAAGGAGTAGGGGAACCTTAATCTTGCCTTGTCCCTTGAACACAGCTAGATAAATATCAAATCATTCTGAACACCCAAGAAATCAATCTGAGAACTGAGAGAACAAAACTGCAAGACTACAAGTAGAATCGTGGAAGGTAGGAGCTGTGGAGAATTGATTTGGGGGAGAAAAGACTGTGGATGCTGCAGAGGGGAGAGTTTACAGAGCTTATGAAACTCTACCACATATAGAGCTTATGGAGACTACCACAAGGTATTATAAGCAGCGGAGTGTAAAATTTGATGTTTTAGAAGTCTTCCACTGCCAGGGTGATGCCTGGCTTAGTTGTACTCCTGTGCAGAAGGAGGGTAGAGACCTGGGAGATACAGCATGGTGTCAGGATCCCCAGGGTTACATAGGGAGAAACGGTTTCATACTTGAAGTGCATTTGGAAGTGGCAGTAGCAACTCCTAACTGCTGAGCAGTTGTTCGACTGTTCTCCTGGGATGAGCCAGCAAACAGCAAAAGCACAGCAAGACCCTCCCCCAGAGGATCAGCACAGGCTGAGCTGCATGAATCCCTAAAATTTGGAGTTTAGAAACCTAGCTGTGAGCCTGAGATCAAACAGCTGGACACAGGGCAAAGGAAGGGATATGATGTAAGCTGGGGACATAAGAAGGATGATTATTTGCTCTTCTGTGAGGGCTTCCTGAAGAGTAGTGGGCAGGAGCTCTCCACTCTGGAGAGGAGAGAGCGGGGCAAAGCCATTTTGCCCCTCCTTGCCATCAGCACTGACCAACCTCAGTAAGCTAAACAAAGCCACCAAGTGGAGACCAGAGCCACTTACACCAAGTCCCGCCACACTGTGCCCAGTAGGTGCATCTCTATGAAGGCAAGCTTGCCCGAGACTCAGTGCAACAGACCCTTCCTACAGAGGACCAGCACAAACCACTCCTACACACCAAGTCTACTGATCACAGAGTGCTAGGAACTAGAAAAGGAACATTAAATAAAGCCTAAATCCAGCATAAGAAAGGAAATAATAAAGATTAGAGCAGAAATAAATGATATAGAAACAAAAAAAAATATCACAATATAACAGTTCAACAAAACTAAGAGCTGGTTCTTTGAAAGAATTACTAAAATTGATAAACCCCGAGCCAGACTTATCAAAAGGAAAAGAGAAAGGTCCAAATAAATAAAACAACATATGAAAGAAGAGAGATCGCAGCCACACCACAGAAATACAAATAATCATAAGAGAATATTACGAAAAATTATATGGTGATAAACTAGGTATTCCGGAAGAAATGGATAAATTCCTAGAAACATACAAACTACCAAAACTGAAGCCTGCTGAGGATCTTCTCTCTCCCTCTGCCCCTCCCCCTGCTTGTGTGCTCTCTTTCTCTAAGAAAAAATCCTAGAGGAGAGCACAGGCAGCAACCTCTTTGACCTTGACCATAGCAAATTCTTACTAGACACATCTCTGGAGGCCAGGGAAACAAAAATGGACCTTTAGGACTTCATCAAGATAAAAA
The DNA here is from genome assembly GCA_030068075.1 of Paguma larvata. NCBI lineage: Eukaryota > Metazoa > Chordata > Mammalia > Carnivora > Viverridae > Paguma > Paguma larvata. The sequence goes on along the minus strand of CM057830.1, from coordinate 51,291,193 downwards.
GCTTTTGCACAATGAAGGAAACAATCAACAAAACTAAAAGGCAACCTACAGAATGGGAGAAGATATTTGCAAGTGACCTGGTTGATAAAGGGTTAGTATACAAAATCTGTAAAGAGCTTATCAAACTCAAAGCCCCAAATACAAATAAACCAGTTAAGAAATGGGCACGAATAGATATTTTTCCAAAGAAGACATCCAGACGGCTAACAGACACATGAAAAGATGTTCAACATCACTCCTCATCAGATAAATACAAATCAAAACCACAATGAGATATCACCTCATACCTTTCAGAATAGCTAAAATTAACAGCACAAGAAACAACAGGTGTTGGCGGGGATACAAAGAAAGGGGAACACTCTGTCACTGTTGCTGGGAATGCAAATTGATGTAGCCACTCTGGAGAACAGTATAGAGTTTCCTCAAAAAGTTAAAAATAGAAGTAGCCCACAATCCAGCCATTGCACTACTAGGATATTTATCCAAAAGATACATAAATACAGATTCGAAGATGTGCACGCACCCCAATGTTTATAACAGCATTATCAATAATAACCAAACTATGGAAAGAGCTCAAATGTCCATCAACTGATGACTGATGAATGGATAAAGAATATGTGGTACATGCACACATGCACATGCACACGCACGCACACACACACACACGCACGCGCGTGCACACACACACACAGGAATATTACTCAGCCATCAAAAAGAATGACATCTTGCCATTTACAACAATGTGGATGAGCTAGAATGTATTATGCTAAGCAAAATAAATTAAAGGAAGTCAAATACCATATGATTTAACTCATGTGGAATTTAAGAAGCAAAACAGATAAACATGGGAGTGGGGAAAAAAAGAAAAAAAAGAGAGAGAGGGCAGCAAACCATAAGAGATTCTTAATGATGGGGAACAAAGTGAGGGTTGCTGGAGGGAGGTGAGTGGGAGATATACTAGATGGGTGATGGGTTTTAAGAGGACATGTGTTATGATGAGCACTTTGTGTTGTATGTAAGTGATGAATCACAGAATTCTCCTGAAACCAATATTGCACAATATGTTAACTATCTGGAATTTAAATAAAAATTGGAAAAGAAAAAAAATAAGTCAGAAAAAGACAAATACCATGATTTCATTCATATGTGGAATTTAAAAAACAGAACAAATGAGCAAAGGAAAAAGAGAGACAAATCAAACAACAAACTCTTTTCTTAAAAAAAATTTTTTTTAATGTGTTATGTATTTTTGAGAGAGACCAAGCATGAGTGGAGGAGGGGCAGAGAGAGAGGGAGACACGGGACCTGAAGCAGGCTCCAGGCTCCAAGTTGTCAGCACAGAGCCTGACGTGGGGCTTAAACCCACAAACTATGAGATCATGACCTGAGCTGAAGTCGGAGGCTTAACTGACTGAGCCACTGAGGTCCCTCCAGACTCTTAACTATAGAGAACAAACCGATGATTACTAGAAGCGGGGGTAGGTGGGGGGTGGATGAGATATGTGACAGGGATTAAGGAGGGCACTTGTGATGAACACTGGGTGATGTATGGAATTGTTGAATCACTATATTTTATATCTGAAACGAATATAACACTGTATGTTAACTCTACTGGAATTTACATTTTAAAAAAGAAATGATGGCTGAGAACTTCTCAAATCTGGAGATTTAATGAAACTAATAAGCACTTCAAAATTTCAACCTGATACAATATTCTCCAAGACATTGTTTAAAGTGAAAGACAAAAAGAATTTTCAAAGCAGTAAGAGAGAGAGAAAAAAATTACATATAAAGGGAACTCTATAAGGCTATGGACAGATTTCCCACAGATACTTTTCAGACAAAGATAGAATTGGTATTGCAAAATGCTGAAGGAATAAAATTGCCAACTAAGAATATTTTACCTTAAAAAATCATCTTTCAGAAATGAAAGATGAAGACTTTACCAAACAAACAAAAGCTAAGGGAGTTTATCAACTCTAGACCTACCTTACAATAAATACTGAAAGGAGTTCTTCAAGCTGAAATGAAAGGACACTAATTATAAAAATATATAAAAATAAAAAATCTACTGGTAATGGTAAGTATATACTCAAATTCGGAATGCTCTGATACTGTAATATTGTGGTGTGTTAACCATGTAACTCTAATACAAAGATTAAACGACACAAGTGTTAAAATAATTTCAGTTACAATAATTTGTTAATAGGTACACAATATAAAGAGAGATAAATTGTGACATCAAAAAATATAGGAGGTGTAAAATTGTAGAAGTTTTGTATATGATCAAAGATAGTTGTTATCAGCTAAAAGAAATAGCTACATTGATATTTTTGTTTATGGAAGCTTCATGGTAACCACGCAGCAAAACCTGAAGTAGATACACAAAAGGTAAAGAGCAAGACATCAAAACAGTACAGAAAATGATGAGTTCACTCAAAGAAGGACAGCAAGAGAAGAAGGAACAGCAGAATTACAAATGAGCCAGAAAACAATTATAAGGAGAGAATTAGTAAATCTTTACCTATCAACAATTATGTAAATGGATTGAAATTTTCAATCAAGAGGCATAGAGTGGTGAATGGATTAAAAATAAGACCCAGCAATATGCTACCTAAAAGTGACTCCCTTCAGCTTTAAGGGCACACATATGCCCATCAAAGTGAAGGGATGGAAAAAGATAATTTCATGCAAATGGAAACCAAAAGTGAGCAGGGATACCTATACTTATATGAGACAAGGTAAACTTTAAGCCAAAGACTGTAACAAGAGAGAGAGAAGGTTATTATATAATGATAACGTGGTCTAGTTTCCAAGAGGATATAACCATTATAAAAATATGTGTACCCAACATTAGAGCACTGAAATATATTAAACAAATACTAACAGATCTGAAGGGAGAAATAGACAATAAAAACAATAGTAGGGGACTTTTAATACCCCACATTCAACAATGCACAGAGATCATCCAGACAAAAGATTAATAAAGAAATATTGGACTTGAACTATACCTTAGACCAAATGAACCTAACAGACATTTATAGAACATTGCATCCAACAGCAACAGAATACACATTCTTCTTAAGTACACATGGATCTTTCTCAAGCATAGATGATACACTAGGTCACAAAACAAGCCTTAACAAATGTATGAAGACTGAAATCATACCAAGTATCTTTTCTGACCAGAATGATATGAAACTAGGAATCAATAACAGGAGGAAAGCTGGAAATTCACAAATATGTGGTAATTAAACAACGAACTCCTGAACAACCAAGGGGTCAAAGAAGAAATCAAAAGGGAAATTAAAACATATCTTGAAACAAATTACAGTGGAAAAACTGTATCAAAACTTATGGGATCAGCAAAAGCTGTTCTAAGAGGGAATTTTATATTGATTAAGACCTACATTAAGACAAAAGAAAAATGGCATCCAAGCTGTCACCCAGACTTTGTGCTGCTGGAGCTGGCCAGCTGCCTGCATGCTGCACATCTGCAGTGCCCGCCACTCACAGAACTTAATTATTTGATTTTCCAGTGTGAGTGGTGAGAACAGGAACTCTTAGGTATTAGTCCCTTTAATTCAATTCTGTGGTTCTTGCCTCACACATAAGTATCGATTAGTACTCAGCTAAAATCTTAAAGAGGATACCTGCAGCTCTCCAGAGCTCTTTGTGCAGCTATATCCTCTCTGATATTTTTCCCGGAAAATTCACTTTCTTGCCCTCTCCATACTTCCAACTCTGTCCTCAACTTAAGGAGACAGATGTCCACCCACCCACCCCACCCCCGAGTTTCCCTCCATATATTATGGCTTTCAGACTTTCTCCAGGCTGTAAGCTTGAAATATGTGGCTCACTCACCTCATTTCTTTTTACTGTCACTTGTGGATCACTGTCTTTCATTGCCAGATTTCTAATGCCTTGAAAACCATTGTTACATGTATTTTTTTCTAGTTTTAAAATTATTCCTGGCTGAAAATGTAAATCTAATACCTCTTGTCCTATTTTGGCTGGAAGTGGAAGTAGCTGCTATGTCTTTTCAGAAGACAGTTTGGCCTTTTATATCAGTATTTTAAAAGTGTTTTTCTTTTGACCCAGCAATTCCAGTCAGTCTTCTAGTTGCTGGATATAAATAGCAGTGAATATGATAATGTACTTCCAAATAGCTTACAATAGATTAGAGCAGCAGACAATACAAAAATAAATAAATACAATTTACCTTGTTAGAAAGTAATAAGAAATGCTAAGGAGAAAAAAAAAACTTAAACAAAGAAGGGAGATAGGAGGCACTGCATACAGGGATGTGTGTCAAAATTTTAGATATGTTCACATTGACAGACTAACTGAGAGGAATATATTTTACCATAACCTACTGAATTCAAGAGAGCAAGCTATATAAGCACTCCGGGTAGATGAAACACTCAGTGCAAAGACACTGATGTGTTTAATCAATAGTAAAGAATATTCTTAACAAACTCTAGCTTTTTATAATATTATTGCTACTGATTGTGAAACTGTATGGCCTCAAAGGTCATCCACTTGCTACTATGCCATATTCTCTCTTTCCTATGTCATGAAACATTGAGACATGCACTGCCTTGTGATTGTGCTTACACTGCTTTCTATCATAGAAAGCAGCTTTTACACAGGGTTTCCTTGTGTTCCCAATCATTTAAGTTCTGTGACTATGCAGCCTGATAGAATGGTGGGCTCTGACATTTCTCTTTGCACTAATCATTGGGGTTGATTTCATTATTACACTAGACAATGGTCCCCTTCCTCCTTCACCGCATGTGTGTCCTCCCAAAGTGAGTGCACTCTAGCCAAAAGCTGAGTCTCCACAGAGACAAGAAAGATTCTCTAATACATGAGATACTATATGAAATGTATCATAGCTTCTCCCTCTTTTGTCCAGCACTTTTTATGTCATATAAGACATTTTGGTTTTGCCCTTTCTTTTTTGAATAAGTAATGCATACATGGTATAAAATTTTAAAAGATCAAAATGATGCAGGAGTGAGAAATAGGTTTCTTCCATCCTTTCCTCAGCCACTCATTATTCCTGTCTTGAAGCAAACACTTTAGCCAGTTTCTTTGGTATCCTTTTATAAATATTTAGTTCATTTAGTAACCCTCCACAACCCACCCCTACCCATACAATGTACCTTGACTACCCTTTTCACTTGATTCTCATCACACTGTGAGGTACGTGGTATTCTCCCCATGTTGCAGATAAGGAATCTAAAGCTTAGAGATAAGAGGTAACTTGCCTAAGGTTTTTCAGGCAGTAAGTGAAAAATCCAGGACTGATATTGCAGTTTTTGTCTGCAAATCGTTTCCTCCACACTATGAAGTGCCAGGTCCTGTGTCTTAAACAGGATAGAAGACCTCTAAACACTTGCTGGTAGCTAGAGTGGGATATGGGAGCGGGGAGAGTGGGTGACAGGCACTGAGGAGGGCACTTTTTGGGATGAGCACTGGGTGTTGTATGGAAACCAATTTGACAATAAATTGTTAAATAAATAAATAAATAAATAAATAAATAAATAAATAAAGGTCCTATCTAAACTCAAAAAAAAAATCCCCCAAATTCCTTTAGTCATATTAGAATTTCTATGGCAGAGTCTAAATGTAATGCTAGTGAGCATCAATTTGTAGTTAGCATTAGGAAGATAAAAATTCAATCTTCTTAATTGTTTCCTGAAAATATTCTCCTTTTACAGATCTATTCAGGTCCACCTGAAGAAAGCGCTACACCTCCAGTGCCTCCACCTCGAGTGACAGCAAGAAGGCACAAACCAATCACGATTTCGAAGCGGTTGTTGCGGGAAAGAACAGTTTTTTATACTTCTGTGGATGAAAGTGAAGGTCAGTATTGAGGTATACCCTTAGCTTCTTAATAGTGATTAAACACAAAAAGTATATCGAAGGGCAGAAGTGGAGCCATTTTTCTCAATGTAAATATAGTCTTTCTCCAGTTCCTGAGCCAGGCAAAGCAAGGTTCGTGCCACTGACAAATTGTTCCCTAAGGAGGGCAATGCAGGATCCAAAATATTCTTAGATATGTACCTCAGTGCATTGAAATGGCTGAGCAGTGTGCTTTCTTAATGCTCTGAGATTTTTTAATGTTTTATTTTTATTTTTGAGAGAGAGAGAGAGTGGAGGAGGGGCAGAGAGAAAGGAAGACAAAGGATCTAAAGCAAGCTCTGTGCTGACAGGAGAGAACCTGATGCGGGGCTCGAACTCATAAATGTTGAGATCAGGACCTAAGTTGAAGTCAGAGGATTAACTGACTGAGCCACCCAAACACCCCCTAATACTCTGAGATTTAAATTCAAATTTAGTTAACATGGAGAAGTGACCTCAGCAAGTTGACTGAATAGAAGTTTTCTTTGCTGTTTCCCCATAGTAAAATTAATTTGAACAAACTTCCATGCATGAAAATCCCTTCATGAGAACTATAGAATCCAGCTGAGAGATTACAGCACCTGAGGGGAGCACAGAAATAAGAAATAGTGCATTGCAGAGGGTAGGGAGGACATTTTAATATTAGACATATCACCCATACCCCAATCTCACACAGCACCGTATATAGAGAGATACTATCCACATGGGTGAAGGGGAGTAAAGTGAACATGTAACTTCACGACCCCAGTAGCAGGCCCACCCCAGTGAACACGATTGCACACCTTCCATTGATCCAGGGTCCAGGGTGGCTCCCATAGACCTAGGCTCTAGATCTGCCCCAGTACCCGGCTGTTTCTTGCAATCCCAGGCTCCAGGACTAACACAGCACCAGGATGTCCCTGTGGCCCCAGCCTGGTCCCTGCAGACCTACTCTATAGAATGCAACCACAGACCCAGCCTCCAGACAGGCCTCCTGCAGATACAGACTACAGGTCTACTTCAGTGCCAGACCAGCCCCCCTGGTCCCAGACTGCAAGCTTGCCCATTCAGATCCAGGCTGAAAGTTTGGCCACCCACTGACCCAGGCACCAGACCAGCCTATCCAAGGACTCTAGCACCAAGACTACCTGTATAGCTGATCTGCTGCTGGGCCACCCAAAATCTCTGCTTGCTCTGACTCTAAAGGGCTTTCCTTTCCAATCATCTCTAATGACAGGGAAATATGCCTACGTCTTCAAAGAGGCAACCACCAACACAAGACCACAAGACACAAGAATAAGGAATAGCCAGGGGAAATGAGACCAATAGAGGAGGAAAATAAAGCACCAGAAACTCACCCGAAAGAAACAGAGATCTATTAACTGTCAAAGAATTCCAAATAATTGTAAGATGCCTAGTGAACTAAAAGACAATTCAAATAGATCACTAAATAAAATCAAGAAAACAGTTCACAAGAAGTTCAAGAAAGTGATAGAAACCATAGAAAACAAAAACAAAAACAAAACCTGGAGCTGAAGAATGAGTGCACTGAAAAATTCAATAGAGTGCTTTATCACTAAGAAGAAGAATTGAGTTCAAAGATGGGTCACTTGAAATTACCAAGTCAGGGAACAAAAAGAAAAATAATTGAAAAAGAGTGAAAAAAACTTGAGACTTATAGAACATTGTCTAACAAACTAATACATGTGTTGTGGGAGTCCTGGAAAGAGTGAACAACAAGAAGGGGAGATAGAGCTGATTTAAAGTAATAATGAGAGAAAACTTCCTAAATAAGAGAGGGATATTAACATCCAGATCACTAAAGCCCAAAGAATCCCAAATAGATTAAGCATATATTTTCACCAAGACAGATTTATAATAAAATTCTCAAAATTCCAAGACAAAGAGAGAACTTTGAACCCTGCAAGAGAAAAGTGAGTCATCACATGCAAAGAAACCCCCATGGGCACCTTGGTGGCCTTAGTCAGTTAAGCGCCTGATTCTTGATTTTAGCTCAGGTCATCCTCTCAGTCATGAAATTCAGCCCATGTTGGGCTCTGCACTGAGTGTCGAGTCTGCTTGAGATTCTCCTTCCCAATCCATCTATCCCTCCCCTGCATGCTCACACACTCTCTCTCTCAAAAAACAAAAATAAAAATGAGTAAATAAAAAACAAACTCCCATAAAACTATGAGCAAATCGTTCGGCACAAACTTTGCAGACCAGGAGACAGTGGGATGATATATTTAAAGTACTGAAAGGAAGTTTTAATAGCCTGCCAACGAAGAATAATATACCAGACACAACAATCCTTCAGAAATGAATCTGGCCATGTGTAGCAACATGGATGGAACTGGAGGGTATTATGCTAAGTGAAATAAGTTAGTCAGAGAAAGACAATACCATACGTTTCTGCGCATAGGTGGATTTTGAAAGACTTAGCAGAAAACCATGGAGGAGGGGAAGAGGGGAAAAGAAAAAAGATACAGAGAGGGAGGGAGACAAAACATAAGAGGGGGGAGAGGAGTGTGGGAGGGGGGAGAGGGGTGCCTGGCACAGAGGAGGGCACTTGTTGGGATGCCCACTGGGTGTTATATGGAAACCAATTTGACAATAAATTATTAAAAAAATAAATGAAGGAGAAAGAAAAATTTTCCAGAAAAACAAAGGGTAAGGGAGTTCATCACCACTAGACCAAAATTATAAGAAATGCTAAAAAAAGTATATTCAAGTTGAGAGAAAAGGACATAAAACAAGAAGAAAACATGAAAGTATAAAATTCATTAGTGAATAGTCAAATTGAGAATACTTTAATACTGTAATACTCATGTGTAAATCACTATTTAAAAGTTTTTTAATTTTTTAAAATAATTTATTGTCAAATTGGTTTCCATAAAATACCCAGTGCTCATCCCCACAGGTGCCCTCCTCTGTGCCCATTACCCACTGTCCCCCCTCCCATACCTCCTCTCCCCTCAGTTCTTAGCCTTTGAGAGTCTTTTATGTTTTGTCTTCTTCCCTCTCTGTGGCTTTTTTCCCTTCTCCTCTTCCCCTCCCCCCTGGTTTTCCGTTAAGTCTCACAAAGCCCACCTATGCGTGGAAACATATATGACATCTGTCTTTCTCTGCCTGACCTATTTAACTCAGCATAATACCCTCCAGTTCCGTCCATGATGCCACACATGGCCAGATTTCATTCTTTCTCATTGCTGTGTAGTATTCCATTATATACATATACCACGTCTTCTTTGTCCAATCATCCCTTGATGGACACTTAGTCTCTTTCCATGATTTGGCTATTGTCGAAAGTGCTGCTAATAAACATCGGGGTACATGTGTACCTATGCATCAGAAGTCGTGTATCTCTTGGGTAGATTCCTAACAGTGCTATTACTGGGCCATAGGGTAGTTGTATTTTCATTTTTTTGAGGAACCTCCACACAGTTCTCCAGAGTGGCTGCACCAGTTTGCATTTCCACCAACAGTGGAGGAAGGTACCTGTTTCTTCACATCCTCGCCAGCATCTATAGTTTCCTGATCTGTTCATTTTAGCCACTCTGACTGGCGTGAGGTGGTACCACAGTGTGGTTTTGATTTATATTTCCCTGATGATGAGTGACATTGAGCATGGTTTCCTGTGTCTGTTAGCCATTTGGATATCTTCTTTGGAGAATTGTCTATTCATATCTTCTGCCCATTTCTTCACTGGATTATTCGTTTTTCGGGCGTGGAGTTTGGTAAGTTCTTTATAGATTTGAGATACTATGCCTTTATTCAATATGTCATTTGCGATTATCATTTCCAATTCCATTGGTTGCCTATCAGTTTTTTCGGTTGTTTCTTTTGCCATGCAGAAGCTTTTTATCTTGATGAAGTCCCAGTAGTTCATTTTTTATTTTAATTTCCTTCCCTTTGGAGATGTGTCGAGTAAGAAATTGATGCAGCTTAGGTGAAAGAGGCTTTTTCCTGCTTTCTCCTCTAGGATTTTGATGGTTTCCTGTCTCACATTCAGGTCCTTCATCCATTTAGAGTTTATTTTTGTGAGTGGTGAAAGAAAGTGGTCTAGTTTCATTCTTCTGCATGTTGCTATCCAGTTCTCCCAGCACCATTTGTTAAAGAGGCTGTCTTTTCTCCATTGGATACTCTTTCCCACTTTGTCAAAGATTAATTGGCCATATGCTTGTGGGTCCATTTCTGGGTTCTCTATTCTATTCAATTGGTCCATGAGTCTATTCTTGTGCCAATAACAAGCTGTCTTGATGATTACCGCTTTGTAGTAGAGATTAAAGTCTGGGACTGTGATGCCTCTCACTTTAGTCTTCTTCAGTATTACTTTGGGTATTCGGGGTCTTTTGTGGTTCCATACAAATTATGGGATTGTTTGCTCTAGTTTTGAGAAGAATGCTAGAGCAATTTTGATTCGGATTACATTAAAGGTGTAGATTGCTTTGGGTAGTATTGCCATTTTAACGGTATTTATTCTTCCAATCCATGAGCATGGGATGTTTTTACATTTTCTTGTGTCTTCCTCAATTTCCTTCATAAGTTTTTTATAGTTTTCAGCATAGAGATCTTTTACATCCTTGGCTAGGTTTATTCCTGGGTGTTTTACGGTTTTTGGTACAATTGTGAATGGGATTACCTACTTTATTTCTCTTTCTGCTACTTCATTGTTGGTGTATAGAAATGCCACCGATTTCTGTACATTGATTTTGTACCCTGCAACTTTGCTGAATTCATGGATCAGTTCTACTAGGATTTTGGTGGATTCTGCCGGGTTTTCCGTGTAAAATATCATGTTGTCTGCAAAAAGTGAAAGATTGACTTCCTCCTTGCCAATCTTGATGCCTTTTATTTTGTTTTGTTGTCTGATTGCTGATGCGAGGGCTTCCAACACTATGTTAAATAGCAGTGGTGAGAGTGGACACCCCTGTCGTATTCCTGATCTTAGGGGGAAGGCTCTCAGTTTTTCCCCGTTGAGGATGATATTAGCTGTGGGCTTTTGTGATGTTTAAGTGTGTTCCTTCTATCCCGCCTTTCTCGAGGGTTTTTATTAGGAAAATGTGCTGTGTTTTGTCAAATGCTTTTTTCTGCATCTATTGACGGGATCATATGGTTCTTATCTTTTCTTTTGTTGATGTGATGTATCACGTGGATTGATTTGCTAATATTGAACGAGTCCTGCAACCCAGGGATGAATCCCACTTGATCATGGTGAATAATTCTTTTTAAATGCCATTGGATTTGATTGGCTAGTATCTTGTTGAGAATTTTCGCATCCATATTCATCAAGGATATTGGCCTGTAGTTCTCTTTCTTTGCTGGGTCTCTATCTGGTTTGGGAATCAAAGTGATGCTGGCTTCATAGAATGAGTCTGGGAGTTTTCCTTCCATCTCAATTTTTTGGAACAGCTTGAGGAGGGTAGGTATTAACTCTGTTTTAAGTGTCTGGTAAAATTCCGCAGGGAAGCCATCTGGTCCAGGGCTTTTATTTGTTGGGAGATTTTTGATAACTGATTCAATTTCTTCACCAGTTTTGTGTCTGTTCAAGTTTTCTATTTCTTCCCGTTTGAGTTTTGGTAGCGTGTGGCTATTTAGGAATTTGTCCATTTCTTCCAGGTTGTCGAGTTTGGTGGCATACAATTTTTCATAGTATTCTCTGACAACTGCTTGTATTTCTGAGGGATTGGTTGTAATTACTCCCTTTTCATTTGTGATTTTCTATTTTGGTTCTCTCTCTTTTCTTTATGAGAAGCCTGGCTAGAGGTTTATCGATTTTGTTTATCTTTTCAAACAACCAGCTCTTGGTTTCACTGATCTGTTCCACTACTTTTTCCATTTCCATGCTATTAATTTCTGCCTGATTTTTGTTATTTCTCTCTTTCTCCTGGGTGTGGGGTGTCTTAGCTCTACTGCTTCTAGTTCCTTTAGACATGCTGGTAGAATTTGTGTTAGTGATTTTTCTTGTTTCTTGAGATGGGCCTGGATTGCAATATATTTCCCTCAGAGGACTGCCTTTGCCACATCCCAACGCATTTGGATTGTTGTATTTTCATTTTTCATTTGTTACCATGTATTTTTAAATTTCTTCTCAGATTGTTTGGCTAACTCATTCGTTGTTTAGTAGGTTGTTCTTTAGCTTCCATGTTTTTGGGGATTTTCCAGACTTTTTCCTCTGGTTGATTTCACGTTTCAAACCATTGTGGTCTGAAAGTGTCCATGGTATGATCTCAATTCTTTTATATTTATTCAGAGCTTCCCTGTGCCCCAGAATGTGGTCCATTTTGGAAAATGCACGGTGTGCAGTTGAGAAGAATGTAAATTCCTTTGCTTCGGGATGAAGGACCCTGAAGATGTCAGTTAGGCCCATCTGTTCTAAATTGTCGTTCAGGGCCATTGTTTCTGTGGTGATTTTCTGTTTTGTGGACCTATCCAATGCTGAGAGTGGAGTGTTAAGGTCCCCTACAATTAGGACATTTTTATCGATAAGGTTGCTTATATTTGTAATTAGTTGTCTTACAAATTTGGGTCCCCCAAATTCTGCATGTAGATATTTATAATTGTTAGCTCTTTCTGCTGGATAGTCCCTGTGATTATTATATAATGTCCTTCTTCATCTCTTTTTACATCATTTATTTTAAAGTCTAGTTTGTCTGGTATAAGTGTGGCTACTCCAGCTTTCTTCTGACTTCCAGGAGCATGGTAGATAGTTCTCCATCCCCTCACTTTCAATCTGAAGGTGGCCTCAGGTCTATGATGAGTCTCTTGAAGACAGCAAATAGATGGGCCTTGTTTTTTAATCCATTCTGTTACCCTTTGTCTTTAGATTGGCGCATTAATCCATTTACATTCAGTGTTAATATTGAAAAATATGGGTTTACAGTCACCGTGTTATCTGTAGGTTTCATGCTTGTAAGGATGTCTCTGGTAGTTTGGGTTCTTTGCAACCGTTCCTTCATAGAGTACCCCTCAGGATCTCTTGTAATGCTGGCTTATTTGTTGTGAATCCCTTCATTTTTTGTTTGTTGGGGAAAACCTTGATCTATCCTTCCATTCTGAATGACAGGCTAGCCGGATACGGAAATCTAGGTTGCATATCCTTCCCGCTCATCACATTGAAGATATCCTGCCATTCCTTTCTGGCTTGCCAAGTTTCTGTAGATAAGTCGGCTACAACCCTTATGTGTCTACCGTTGTATGTTAAGGCCCGTTTTTCCCTAACGGCTTTCAGAATTCTCTCTCGGTCTTTATATTTTGCCAGTTTCACTATGATGTGTCGTGCAGAAGGTCTATTCCAGTTACCTCTGAGGGGAGTTCTCTGTACCTCTTGGATTTCCATGCCCTTTTCCTTCCTCATGTTGGGGAAGTTCTCAGTCATGATTTGTTCAAATATCCCTTCGACTCCTTTCTCTCTCTCTTCTTCCTCTAGAATTCCTATGATACAGATATTGTTTCGTTTGAATGCATCGCTCAGCTCTCGAATTCTCCTTTCCTGTTCCTGAATCAGCTTCTCTCTCTTTTTCTCTGCTTCCTCTTTTTCCATAATTTTGTCTTCTAATTCACATATTCTCCCTTCTGCCTCTTCAATCCGCACTGTGCCTGCCTCCAATTTGTTTCACGCCTCATTCAAGGCATTTTTTAATTTTTCTTACCGTTTTTAAGGTCTTTGATCTCTGCAGCGAGGGACCCCTTGCATTCACCCATGCTTTTTTCAAGCCCAGCGATTAGTTTTATGACTATCACTCTATATTCATATTCTGTTATGTTGCTTATATCTGTTTTCATCAAGTCTTGAGCTGTCACTACTTCCTGTAATTTCTTTAGAGGAGAATTTTTCCCTTTCGTCATTTTGGCTAGGTGTGTTTTGGATTGTTTCTTGAGGTCGCCGTTTCCTGGGGTGTTTTCTGGGTTTCGCTTTCCATTCCTTGTAGACTGCAACACCTTTCCTCCCTGATTCTTGGGGTTGGGAGTCCTTTCGTTTCAGTCCTTCTTAGTTTGAAAGACAAGGGAAATACTCGGTCCCCCGACTCCTCCACTTTTTTGGCCCGGGGGATGTAGGAGGGGGGAGAGTTGGTGTTGGTCACAGAGGAGAGCACTTGTTGGGATGAGCACTGGGTATTGTATGGAAACCAATTTGACAATAAATCATTTTTAAAAAGTTTTTATTTTATTTCCATTTAGTTAACATACAGCATTATATTAGTTTCTGATATACAGTATAGTAATTCCACAGTTCCATACGTCAATCCATATCGACAAGTTCTCTCCTTAATCTCCATCACCTATTTAACCCATCTCCCACCCCCTTCTGGTAAACATCAGTTTGTTCTTTATAATTAAGAGTATGTTTCTTGATTTGTTTCTCTCTCTTTTTCCCTTTCCTTGGTTTGTTTCTTAAATTCCACATGAGTGAAATCATATGGTGTTTGTCTTCCTCTGACCTTTTGTTCTAGTACAAAAGTTAAAATACAAAATGTTAAAAATGAATATAGCTCTAGTAATTTTTAATAGATACAAAATTAAAATGGTGTAATCTATGACATCAATAAAATAAAATGTAGAGGGAGAAGAAGTTAAACTGTAGTCAAGTGCAGAGTTTTTGTATACAGAGTTACTTTGTTTTTAGATTAAATCAATGACTATAAGTATACACAGTTTTATGTAAACTTAATGATACAAATATGAAATCTGTAGTAGATACACAAAAGATAAGGAGAAAGGAATCAAAGTATACACTACAAAAAAATCACAAAGAAAGGTAGCAAAGAGAAGAAATGGAATACAAAGGAATAAGAAACAACAAAATGCCAATAGTAAGTTATTAACTACCGATATTGGCATTCCTCCTTTTATTGTGCTTCAATTTAATTGCATTTCACAAATACTGTGTTGTTGTTGTTGTTGTTGTTGTTTATTAATTGAAGCTTGTGGCAGCCCTGCATTGAGCAACTCTATTGGTATCATTTTTTTTCCCAACACCATTTGCTCACTTCATGTCTCTGTTTCACATTTCAGTAATTTTTGCAATATTTTAAACTATTTAATTATTGTTATATTTGTTACAATGATCTACAATGCTACTATTGTGTTTGTTTTGATGCCCCATGAATGGTGCTCATATAATACCAGGGTCCTTGTTTCAGTGAATCTAGGGGTCCACGAAAGATGAACAGTCAGGCAAAAGGAAGTGAGAGAGCCACGAGAAAGGTGTAGTCTGATGACCAAGCAGGCAGCCCTGGCAATTCTGCCATCTCTGCCCTGCTGGTCTCAGTGTCCTTATTTTTAAAGGTAGCGAGTGACATTACAGCAGTGACAAGGCATTCTTAACAACATGCATTGTTGTCGCAAGACCTATGTTAGTCTTCTATAGGTAGATTAGGAGTCATTCTATCCATAATCGTAAGGGCTCATGTCTATCTATTCTTTTATGGTAGCTTTTGCAAGAGTATTTTGTTATTGCCTTTTTACTAAAAGGGAGTGTGGGGATGAGAATTACAAAAGGATTTGTGAAATGTTAACATCAGGGAGGTGCTCAATATTTTCTGTTTTTCAGCGAAGATATGTTTAGCTACTTTTGTTTGTACCTTCTCTATAAACAGTGCTTCTAACTTTTGGGCCAGGCTAACCTCAGGGGAAGGTCCTAAGTCTCTTTACAGTCTTTTCTATCAGTCTGTTAATCAAATACTGAGAGAAGCTTTACAGAGATGTGCCTTGAGGTTTTATGGTGGGGCTGAGGGGATGATTAACACAATGCGATACCTGCAGAGAAAATCTAGTTTGGTTTAAGGAGTCTTGGGGCCTAACTCCTACTAATTTCCAGCCAACTCATAATTGCTATTCTATATGATCAATTTGTGTAACCTTTCCCCAAGAGGCAACCTTGAGGTTACTTCTGGCCAGGTTACTCTTATTCCAATTTTATCCATCAAGACATCGCACTCCAGGTGCCCTTTTCCATATGCCATAAAACCAAAGAACATTATATCCCTTAGGCCAATGAGAGCAGTTCAAGAAATCCAGGCCTGAAAGATTATTTAGAAGGAGGTAAGATTAGGCGCCAGTTTGGCTGGCGGGAGCTTTGCTTCAACCTTTTCCACACAGGGAGGGGTCTCAACCTGCGAGCCCAAAATGGCTCCCAACATCTCTCCCATTTCTATTTCTTAAATGCAAAGTATGTAATGGGCACATTCTAAGTGGTGTATGTTGAAAGAGCAAGTACAAAGCACAGAGATTTTACCTATAGATTGTCGGTTACAGTTGAAAGGCCACACGAGAAACATCATAATTTTCCTAAAACATTATCTAGCCTCTATTTCCTACCACAGTCCTGACCCGAAAGCCATGGCAATAATCACATTCCTGAGGGTCTGGCATCAGTCTAAATAGATATTCTATTGATTCCTTAGAGATTTTATTTCCATGATTCTCAACATCATTTCACTATTAATAAAGTATGGCAGCATATGCTGGTTTAATAGGGGAAGAAGCTCTGGAGCCACTTCTATTTTTTCTATGGCCCGTCTTCTTCAGGGGGATATTAGGATAAATCTCAAATCAAAACAGAAGCCCAGTGACCCTATAGCCAGGTGTCTTGGTGACTCTTGCTGCGACTGTGCCTGTCTTAGGTTGTTCCCCCCTGAGGAATCTTACTCGTCTTTGGCTAACCAGCCCTCCTTCATAGTCAGACCAGCCATTATTACGTTCTTGTCATATTATAAACTGGCATTTGCTTCGAGGCACCCCCATCCACCGATGAGGGCCCCGGTCTAGGGCACTGTCTTATGGGCCTGAGTCTTCTCCTTAGGCAATGTCACCAGGGCCAGAGTCTTCCGGTCTCCAACATCTCTCCTTTTTTGTTTTTAAGAGCAAAAGTATGAAATTCTGTTGAAATAGATTTTATGCTGCGGCTTAAAATTCTAAAGATAACAGGAAGTAGTAGAAGAATAACAATATTAGAATGGAAACTCTGATATTGATCATCATGGAAACAAAAGAGTGATGAACAAAGTTAGAAAGATTATTATCCGGACTCCCAGTATGTGTTTCTATACTTTATCCCAGGAATGTTCAGTCTTATTAAATTGCAAAGGAGTAACAAACCCACTTTTAGGTCACATGAGAGCATCACTGATCTCCTGGATGACTTGTAAACCATAATCGTCATACCAAGAGAGAGTTAGTGTAACAGGAAACATTATATAAGGGGTTTGTTTAACAATTATTATGGATTTTATATTAATATGTGAGGATATACAGTTAGTCAAAATGCAAGCAAAACAGGTAACAGGATAACTTCCATTTGTAGTCAGGTCAATATTAAGCGTACTCTGTGCAGTGGTGGAGATAAGAATTGCTTAAGGTGCCTGTACACAAGCTTGAACATTATAAGAAGTAAGTTTTGTTGGTCGGGTCAAAGTGACCGGGTGAGCAGCAGCATCTAGGTCCTGGTGGGGGTGGTGCTAGTGTCCTGCAGACTTGGGCTATCTTGTCAGGCGAGCTGTCCTTGTCAGACGGCTGCTCAGTGGCTGGTAGGGGGGCAGAGGAAGGTGAGTCTTGACTGGTGGTGGAGGCATGGAGGATTCCACATAGGGCTCCACTAGGAATCCACAGGAGGGAGTCTGTGTCCTGTGGAAATACACAAGCATACCCTCGCCCCCAGGTTAACACTATGTCTGGCCCCTTTCATTGGCCAGAAAAAAAGTCTTTCCGTTTAACCAGTGCTTTAGGCTTTACCAGTAGGATTCCAATGTCAGAACATGTTAGAATGTCCCGCTGCATCAACATTTAAATTATTACTCACAAACAAAGCATGGTTAAGAATATGATGACGGGAACCATACTTATGTTCTCCCTCCTGTAATTTTTTAATCTGAGTTTTTAAGGTTTGATGGGCTCTTTCCACAATGTCTTGGCCTTGGGGATTATAAGGATTGCCCGCGGTATGAGTGATCTGAAAAGTCTGTATCAGATTTTTAAAGACCAGTACAGTCGGACTAGGAAGGGGATCAGCCTTAGCCAACTTAGGAAAAATAACAGGATGTTTTTTGAGGAACTGTAAGAGAGGATTGTTTGGGAGATGAGAAAGAATCTCACCGTCAAACCCTTCTAGGGCTACCTGCCAATCTTCACTACTTTGTAATAAACATTCCAATTGATCTTTGTTATAGGGAATAATAACATTTGTCATGTCACGTCCAAATAATTCTTTACTACGTTTGTGCCCCTTTTTTAGTAAAGTAGCCAGCAGTGCTGGATAGGATGTAGCTATTTTTCTGGGCTAGAGGGCATATGTAATCATTCTAAAGATTCTAAAGGTGCCTCGTGTTAAGCCTCATTAAAAGCCTACAAAATCGAACAGGTGTTAAAGCTTGATCCACAAACTTTGACATAGGGTGAGGCTTTTTTTCATGCCCTGAGGCAAAACTTTCCATTGATACCTCAGAGAAGGCTGCTTAAGGTTCTCAGAAGGCAGGCTAAAGGCAAATCTAGGGCAATCTTCCCGATCTAGGGGAATAGTGAAGAGACAATCTTGTAAGTCTATTACAACAATTTGAAAATCCTTTGGAACAGCCACAGGAAAGGGGAGGCTGTCATCAAGGGTATTGCCACCATTTTCCCAGCCTTTGGATCAAAGGAGGAGGAATTTTAATCCTAACTCTGTGTACTTTCAAAATCCATGTCTTTAACCTTAGTCCGTCCTGACCACAAATAAAGTTCCTTTTTTCAAGATTTTTCCTTCACGAACCTTCTACAACTTGTCTTTGGCGTTTAGATTTTGTCCAAAGCCATTTCTCTCCAAATAACCAGTCTCATTTAGGACAAAATTACTTTCTTTTACCTTCAGCAAAAGTATATTTCTATTTCTTATATCTTTCTTTAATATCTCCTACTTTGTTACATACAGAGTTGTTTTCCTTATTTCCATCAGTCTTAAGTACGCTTTGCAGAACTTAATTGCTAGAGACCTTAGTCTCCAGTGAAAACTAAGTAGTAACCAATTGTGAACTCTATGTTATATCAGAATTTGTTAGATGGCAAACTTATGAATCCATTAAGCACAAAGCATGTTTTACAACAGTTCCAAATATCCTTAGTTTTTGCAACAGGTCCAAAGCACAAACCTACATCTAGTATTTAGTGCTTCGGCTTCTTATCTCATTAGATAGCCAATGAATTAAATCTCAAGTTCTCATGCAAGCCAAACTTTTAACAGTTTAGGTTACCAAGGACTTTGAAAGCTGTCGTAACATTTACCCATGAAAACTATGAGGCAAAGTTAAGCACTACTTTCAGTCTTCCTTTTGCTAACAAATTGGAACAGAGATAACATGAGCTTGTTTGACCTTCAGTAAACCTTCGTAGAATAAAGTTTTATATTTAATGCTGATAACTTTAAAGACAAATCCATCAAAGTTAAATTCATTTAAACACCAAATATGTTTCATTTACTATTTTAATCCTGGGAAGTTTGTTAAATCCTCAGGAAGTTATTATAAAGCACATCCTAAATAGGATTACAGATCATTACAAATCTTAAAACTCTATTTATTTGACCAAGGTGGCAATAAAATATCCTAAAGGCCGATGTATAGTATCATATAGCTGTTAGCAAAACCTAGCTCCTTTAACATTGAGATGTTTTTACTTAGCAGTTAAAGACCTGATAACTAAAGCTCTGGTTTTGCTATAGAAAAGAGAGAAAAAAACCTTTCTTTACATTATGTTTTGAATGGAGAGAAAAGCAGAATTTCAACCTTATACCGGTGTACTTTTGAAATCCCATTCATCTCAACCTTAGTAGAATAAAATTTTATGATTTAAAAGACATATCTATCTTAATAATATTTTATCTATGTCCCCTTAAAAGTTTAGCATTGTTAATTTTCTCTCGTGAAACCAGTGAGGAAATTTAAAGTTTAAAGAGGCGTTTTTTGCCTTAGGACAGTGCGGGGGTGGGGAACAGAATGCTAAGTGAGGCATTGAAGAGCCAGAAACCTAGGCCACACCCCAGGCGGTTGCAGAAACGGGAGGAAGGGGAAGGGAAGACAGAATGGGCGCTTTGGGCCTGGAGGCTTGAAAGCAGACTAAAGCTCAGAGGGCAGAAAAAAAAAATTTCACATGGTCCTAAAGTCCGTAAGCTCAGATAGATGAGCAGATCGCCGAATTTTATTTTCTTTTGTTTTGAATTCTTTGTTTTGTTTTCCACAAGTGGAATTAGGCAGTCTGTGTCAGGCCAGGGAGGACAGGAAAGTTCCCCAAAATAAAAGGAGTTTCGGCAGCTGCTTGGGAATATTCCTTAAAATCTCTATCGCGAGGTAGGCTAGCCAATTAGCTCCAATCATCATAGTTATTAATCCAGGGAATGAATGAGAAGCCCTCACATATAGTTAGAGTAACCAGAGTATAGAAGGAGAAACAGTGAGAGAAAGAGAGAGAGTTTCTTATATTAGGAATAGGAAAAGTCCAATTGGTGGAAGCTTCAGGACTTTTAACCTGCTCAGTTTCCTCATCATCCCCGTCTGTGTCTTTGGCCTTAATAGGAGCCAGAGGGGCCGTAGCTCCGGGAATTTCATCTATATCTGAATCTAAAGCTTCCTTTTAGACAGCCCATAATGATAAAATGTCAATAGGGACCTTTTGAGGTCCGTTGGTGACATAAAACTGCTTAATTTCATCCCCTACTTTACTCCATGTTTTTGAATTGAGTGTGCCTTCCTCGGGAAACCAAGGGCACTGCTCTTGAACAAAATGTAGAAAGCGCGCTACCTGTTGTTTTGAAACTTTAATCCCCTTCTTAATAAGGAGATTATGAATAATGTCAATAAAGAGTCTCTTTTCTTTAGACTCATTATGGCCTATGCTTCTCAAAAGTTTAAGTTCTGTTTTCTATACAGAGTCCTCTTTCTTTAGACTCAGTATGGCCTTATAACTTCTCAAAAAGTTTAATTTCTCATTTCTATACTGAGTCCTCTTTCTTTAGACACAGTATGGCCCATAGCTTCTCAAAAAGGTTTAGCTTCTCATTTCTATACTGAGTCCTCTTTCTTTAGACTCAGTATGGCCCATAACATCTCAAAAAAGTTCTTTAAAAATTTCCATCAACTAGCCCTACCTATTTTATGCAGGGGGGTCCCAGGCACCCTACGATGGACTCCTAACCTTTCTGAATTCTCAGAAGCCTCTACAAAAATCAAGTATTACCTTTGGGTCCCTGTTCTGCATGTCCAGGAACCTTCCAAATGAGAGAAAGGGGTTGGCAACTCAGGAGAACTGCATGGTTTCTGGAACCAGGAAGATGATTGCTTCTCGAAAAGTTTAAGTTCTGATATACATTTGTAATGCTATAGCTGCCATACAGAGTGATTCCTCTGATGGACCTGGGCAAAGTAAATTGAAAACTTTCTGGACAGAATACACCATTCTATATGCCATTAAGAACATTTGTGGTCATGGGAAGAAGTCAAAATATCAACATTAACAGGAGTTTTGAAGAAGTTAATTCCAACCCTCATGGATGACATAGAATGGCTTAAGACTTTAATGGAGGAAGTAACTGCAGATGTGGTAGAAGTAGTAAGAGAACTATAATTAGAAGTGACTGCATTGCTGCAATCACACGACAAAACTTCAACAGATGAGGGGCACCTAGGTGGCTCAGTCAGATAAGCATCCAACTTTGGCTCATGTCATGATCTCTTGTTCACAAGCCCTGCATTGGGCTCTGTGCTGACAGCTCAAAGCCCGGAACCTGCTTCAGATTCTGTGTTTCCCTCTCTTTCTGCCCCTCCCTTGCTTGTACCCTGTCTCTATCTCTCAAAAAGAAATAAAACATTATTTTTTTTAAAAAAAAAGAAAACTTCAACAGATGAGGAGTTGCTTCTTATGGATGAGCAAAGAAAGTGGTTTCTTGTTATGTAAACTTTATGATACTCACGAAGAACCTACTCCTGGTGAAGATGCTGTAAAGATTTTTAAATTACAACAAAGGATTTTGAATATTACATAAACTTAGTTGATAAAGCAGTGACAAGTTTTGAGAGGATTGAGTCCAATTTTGAAGGAATTTCTACTGTCGAGGGCAGGGTGGCAGCAGGTGCACCAGGAGCTGGGTGCCTGGCTGCTGCACAGGCATGCGCAGAGAGCTGGTGTCACAGCCACTGCTACCTGATCGAGGGCCCGGGCTGCACCACAGGGGCTGAGCACCTCTGGAGCCTTGAGCCCACCAGCCATGGGGAGTACTAGCAGCATGGGAGGATAAGCTCTGGTAGGAGTCAGGCCAATGTCATCACGCCCTCTTACTGCAAGAGTTGAACCAGGGAGACTGAGTCCACCTGGCTTACCTACACCAACTTGGATGCACCATCTGGTGCCTCCACCACTGACAATGGCCATGAGCTCAATGACCTGCATGCAGGTGTGCTGGAAGGTGGAATGTCCTTCAATAGCGTGTCCTGATCTACAGCCCCAGAGAAGATGATCAGCTGTGGAACCCAGTGTCTGATTCCCCAGAGCCTCAACTCAGGCCCTCTGACCCAGAAACAGAATGGCCTTCAGATCGTGGAGGCTAAAAGAGATGCTAAGTGAATGTCTGAAAAAGAAGTCACCATTAATGTTACAGATAGTATCTGATGGGGACAAAAGTTGAAAAATCTTGAAGAACTGTATTAACTAGCAGAGTGTACAACTAGAAGGGCAGATTGACTTCTTTGGTGCCTCCACATACTGGATCCAATCAAGGAGTCTTGAGGAAGTGAATGGCCCTTAGTGAGCATGACTACTGCTGAGTTCTTTGAGAGACTGTCTTACTTGGCAGCCAATGGCTGCCTGGGCTGTTGGAATATTCTCAGCCTCCTACTTAGCATGTAAATGTATTGGCACAGTACTTGCATATGGTAATAAACTGAATGTGCATTTAGTTTGCCTCTGCAACTCCTGCAATATGGTCTGATGTAAAAGTGGTGAGCCAAAGCCACAGGAATTTTTATGAAACAGAGAAAAGTAGAAGGAATACATTCATTCCCTGGGTGAAAAAGCCTCACATGGGCTCTAAGTTCTCCTGACCATGTTAGTGTGCAATGTTCAGGCCAGCTCATTCTTTCATTCTTTCTTTCTGAATACCACCACCATTAGGAAGCTTACCATGTTCACTTAAAAGCTGTCTTCCACCCAACTGTAAACCCAGATGTAGGAGAAATCAAGAAACAGGAAAACTTGTTATACCTATTTCCTTAGCTCAGTATGAGAGAGATTCAGATCCAGTTTCACACAAAATAACCCCACCAAGTACCAAAGCATGTTTTGGGAGGTTTCTATGATTCAGTCACACCCATTTCTCATATGCCTTCAATACTCCCCCATACTGGTGTCCATGTCACCCTCCATAAAACAATATCATGGTCATTGTGATCAACACATCCAACATAGGATGTCCCTCAGGGCTCAGTCAGGCATTGCATTTTCATAGCTTTCTAGTTCTCTTGAACACTCTTGAGAGTTCTCTCCAGTTGGGTCATTTGCAATTGTTAATCAAAGAGTGGACACTGCTCAAAAGTGGGAGATAATCCATACTGGCAGCACAGACAGCTTCCCTTTTGGCTCTTGTACACAGTTCCAGGACTATGTCATTTGCTATCTGCTAAGGAATCACTTTAGAAACCCAGTGCCTGGTGGATGTGCATTCACATTGACATTAGACTGATGTTCACTGTGTTAGAAATCAGAGGCAGTGAAAAATGTTTTGAAAGATTACAATTATCTGACATTACTTTAAACATGTTAAGCTGGAAGTATCTTCCTCCAAAGTAATGTAGCATGTTTTTTAAAGGATTATCAACATGCCTGGATTGGGAAAGGTAGGACTAAGTTATACCAATAAATACCAATAAACTCCATGTTTAGCAGGAAAATATGTTTTACTGTGGGTAGAATGCCAACAAACAGCATTGCATGTTAAAGAGAAATGGCTTGTTAAAGGAAATGTATATCAATGCAGCAAACTTAATGACTGTCTTATCTTGAGAAATTCCCACAGCCAATCTACAAGAGACTCATTATACACTATAGGACACCTGCAGAATGAATGTGCAGGGATGGAAAATCATCTATCTTGTTAATGGATGTAATAAGAAAGCTGGGATTGCCATATTTAGACAAACTAGACTTTAAACTGAAGAGTGTAACAAGAGATGAAGAAGGTCATTATATCATAATTAAGGAGTATATCCATCAAGACGAGATAATGTAGATGTTTATGCCCCCAAATTGGGAGACTAAATCTATAAATCAATTAATCACAAACATAAGCAAACTTATTGATAATACTGTAATTTTAGGTGACTTTAATACTCTACCTACAGCAATGGACAGATCACATGGCAGAAAATCAATAAAGAAACAATGGACTTGATAGATACACTGGACCACAGGGACTTGAGAGATATATTCAGGACTTTTCATCCAAAAGCAACAGAATACACATTCTTCTTGAGTGCACATGGAAGATTCTCTAAAATAGAGCGCATACAGGTCACAAGAATATAAAACAATTGAGAACATACCATGCATATTTTCAGACCACAACACTATGAAACTTGAAATCAACCACAGGAAAAAATATAGAAAGCCTCCAAATGCATGGAAGTTAAATAACACACGACTAAAGAATGAATGGGAAGGAGGTCGGTCCAATGGGAGGAGTCGGGGGACCGAATATTCCCCTTGTCTTTCAAACTAAGAAGGACTGAAACGAAAGGACTCCCAACCCCAAGAATCAGGGAGGAAAGGTGTTGCAGTCTACAAGGAATGGAAAGCGAAACCCAGAAAACACCCCAGGAAACGGCGACTTCAAGAAACAATCCAAAACACACCTAGCCAAAATGACGAAAGGGAAAAATTCTCCTCTAAAGAAATTACAGGAAGTAGTGACAGCTCAAGACTTGATGAAAACAGATATAAGCAACATAACAGAATATGAATATAGAGTGATAGTCATAAAACTAATCGCTGGGCTTGAAAAAAGCATGGGTGAATGCAAGGGGTCCCTCGCTGCAGAGATCAAAGACCTTAAAAACGGTAAGAAAAATTAAAAAATGCCTTGAATGAGGCGTGAAACAAATTGGAGGCAGGCACAGTGCGGATTGAAGAGGCAGAAGGGAGAATATGTGAATTAGAAGACAAAATTATGGAAAAAGAGGAAGCAGAGAAAAAGAGAGAGAAGCTGATTCAGGAACAGGAAAGGAGAATTCGAGAGCTGAGCGATGCATTCAAACGAAACAATATCTGTATCATAGGAATTCTAGAGGAAGAAGAGAGAGAGAAAGGAGTCGAAGGGATATTTGAACAAATCATGACTGAGAACTTCCCCAACATGAGGAAGGAAAAGGGCATGGAAATCCAAGAGGTACAGAGAACTCCCCTCAGAGGTAACTGGAATAGACCTTCTGCACGACACATCATAGTGAAACTGGCAAAATATAAAGACCGAGAGAGAATTCTGAAAGCCGTTAGGGAAAAACGGGCCTTAACATACAACGGTAGACACATAAGGGTTGTAGCCGACTTATCTACAGAAACTTGGCAAGCCAGAAAGGAATGGCAGGATATCTTCAATGTGATGAGCGGGAAGGATATGCAACCTAGATTTCCGTATCCGGCTAGCCTGTCATTCAGAATGGAAGGATAGATCAAGGTTTTCCCCAACAAACAAAAAATGAAGGGATTCACAACAAATAAGCCAGCATTACAAGAGATCCTGAGGGGTACTCTATGAAGGAACGGTTGCAAAGAACCCAAACTACCAGAGACATCCTTACAAGCATGAAACCTACAGATAACACGGTGACTGTAAACCCATATTTTTCAATATTAACACTGAATGTAAATGGATTAATGCGCCAATCTAAAGACAAAGGGTAACAGAATGGATTAAAAAACAAGGCCCATCTATTTGCTGTCTTCAAGAGACTCATCATAGACCTGAGGCCACCTTCAGATTGAAAGTGAGGGGATGGAGAACTATCTACCATGCTCCTGGAAGTCAGAAGAAAGCTGGAGTAGCCACACTTATACCAGACAAACTAGACTTTAAAATAAATGATGTAAAAAGAGATGAAGAAGGACATTATATAATAATCACAGGGACTATCCAGCAGAAAGAGCTAACAATTATAAATATCTACATGCAGAATTTGGGGGACCCAAATTTGTAAGACAACTAATTACAAATATAAGCAACCTTATCGATAAAAATGTCCTAATTGTAGGGGACCTTAACACTCCACTCTCAGCATTGGATAGGTCCACAAAACAGAAAATCACCACAGAAACAATGGCCCTGAACGACAATTTAGAACAGATGGGCCTAACTGACATCTTCAGGGTCCTTCATCCCGAAGCAAAGGAATTTACATTCTTCTCAACTGCACACCGTGCATTTTCCAAAATGGACCACATTCTGGGGCACAGGGAAGCTCTGAATAAATATAAAAGAATTGAGATCATACCATGGACACTTTCAGACCACAATGGTTTGAAACGTGAAATCAACCAGAGGAAAAAGTCTGGAAAATCCCCAAAAACATGGAAGCTAAAGAACAACCTACTAAACAACGAATGAGTTAGCCAAACAATCTGAGAAGAAATTTAAAAATACATGGTAACAAATGAAAAATGAAAATACAACAATCCAAATGCGTTGGGATGCGGCAAAGGCAGTCCTCTGAGGGAAATATATTGCAATCCAGGCCCATCTCAAGAAACAAGAAAAATCACTAACACAAATTCTACCAGTATGTCTAAAGGAACTAGAAGCAGTAGAGCTAAGACACCCCACACCCAGGAGAAAGAGAGAAATAACAAAAATCAGGCAGAAATTAATAGCATGGAAATGGAAAAAGTAGTGGAACAGATCAATGAAACCAAGAGCTGGTTGTTTGAAAAGATAAACAAAATCGATAAACCTCTAGCCAGGCTTCTCATAAAGAAAAGAGAGAGAACCAAAATAGAAAATCACAAATGAAAAGGGAGTAATTACAACCAATCCCTCAGAAATACAAGCAGTTGTCAGAGAATACTATGAAAAATTGTATGCCACCAAACTCGACAACCTGGAAGAAATGGACAAATTCCTAAATAGCCACACGCTACCAAAACTCAAACGGGAAGAAATAGAAAACTTGAACAGACACATAACTGGTGAAGAAATAGAATCAGTTATCAAAAATCTCCCAACAAATAAAAGCCCTGGACCAGATGGCTTCCCTGCGGAATTTTACCAGACACTTAAAACAGAGTTAATACCTACCCTCCTCAAGCTGTTCCAAAAAATTGAGATGGAAGGAAAACTCCCAGACTCATTCTATGAAGCCAGCATCACTTTGATTCCCAAACCAGATAGAGACCCAGCAAAGAAAGAGAACTACAGGCCAATATCCTTGATGAATATGGATGCGAAAATTCTCAACAAGATACTAGCCAATCAAATCCAATGGCATTTAAAAAGAATTATTCACCATGATCAAGTGGGATTCATCCCTGGGTTGCAGGACTCGTTCAATATTAGCAAATCAATCCACGTGATACATCACATCAACAAAAGAAAAGATAAGAACCATATGATCCCGTCAATAGATGCAGAAAAAAGCATTTGACAAAACACAGCACATTTTCCTAATAAAAACCCTCGAGAAAGGCGGGATAGAAGGAACACACTTAAACATCACAAAAGCCCACAGCTAATATCATCCTCAACGGGGAAAAACTGAGAGCCTTCCCCCTAAGATCAGGAATACGACAGGGGTGTCCACTCTCACCACTGCTATTTAATATAGTGCTGGAAGTCCTAACAGCAATCAGACAACAAGGATGAAGACAAATTTTCACTTTTCGCAGAAATCATGATACTCTATTAGGACAATGCGACAGAATCCAGCAAAAGCCTACTGGAACTGATCCATGAATTCAACAAAGTTGCAGGGTACAAAATCAATGTACAGAAATCGGTGGCATTTCTATACACAAACAATGAAGCAACAGAAAGAGAAATAAATAAGCTAATCCCATTCACAATTGCATCAAAACCCATAAAATACCTAGGAATAAACCTAGCCAAGGATGCGAAAGATCTCTATGCTGAAAATTATAAAAAACTTATAAAGGTAATTGAGAAAGACACAAGGAAATGTAAAAACATCCCATGCTCGTGGATTGGAAGAATAAATACTGTTAAAATGGCAATACTACCCAAAACAATCTACACATTTAATGCAATCCCAATCAAAATTGCACTAGCATTCTTTTCAAGCTAGAGCAAGCAATCCTAAAATTTGTATGGAATCACAAAAGACCCCGAATACCGAAAGTAATACTGCAGAATAAAACCAAGGCGGGAGGCATCACAATCCGAGACTTTAACCTCTACTATAGACGTTAATCATCAAGACAGTATGTATTGGCACAAAAACAGACACATAGACCAATAGAATAGAATAGGAATCTCAGAAATGGTCCCATAAGCATATGGCCAACTAATCTTTGACAAAGCAGGAAAGAGTATCCAATGGACAAAAGACAGCCTCTTTAACAAATGGTGCTGGGAGAACTTGACAGCAACATGCAGAAGAATGAAACTAGGCCACTTCCTTACACCACTCACAAAATTAATCTCTAAATGGATGAAGGACCTGAATGTGAGACAGGAAACCATCAAAATCCTAGAGGAGAAAGCAGGAAAAGCCTCTTTGACCTGAGCCGCACCAATTTCTTACTCGACACATATCCAAAGGCATGGGAATTAGATGCAATAATGAACTATTGGAACCTCATCAAGATAAAAGTCTTCTGCACTGCAAAGGAAACAACCAACTAAACTAATAGGCAACCAAAGGAATAGGAAAAGATCATTGAAAATGACAGATAAAGGACTAGTATCTAAAATCTATCAAAAACATACCAAACTCTACACCCAAAAAATGAATAATCCAGTGAAGAAATGGGCAGAACATGTTTATAGACAATTCTCCATAGAAGACACCCGGATGACTAACAAACATATGAAACGATGCTCAATGTGTCTCAGCATCAGGGAAATACAAATCAAAACCACACTGAGATACCACCTCACACCAGTCAGCGTAGCTAAAATGAACAAATCAGGAAACTATAGATGCTGGTGAGGATGTGGAGAAACAGGCACCCGGTTACACTGTGGAGGGAATGCAAACTGGTGTAGCTGCTCTTGAGAAGTGTATGGAGGTTCCTCAAAAAAAATGAAAATAGAACTACCCTATGAACCAGTAATAGCACTGCTAGGAATCTACCCAAGAGACACAGGAGTGCTGATACATAGGGGCACGTGTACCCCGATGTTTCTAGCAGCACTTTTAACAATAGCCATATCATGGAAGGAGACTCAGTGTCCCTCATCTGATGAATGGATAAAGAGGAATTGGTATATATATATATACAGTGGTATACTATGCAGCAATGAGAAAGAATGAAATGTGGCCATGTGTGGCAACATGGATGGAACTGGAGGGTATTAGCTGAGTGAAATAAGTCAGTCAGAGAAAGACAGATACCATATGTTTCCATGCATAGGTAGACTTTGCGAGAAGTAACAGAAAACTAGGGTAGAGGGGAAGAGGGGACAGAAAAAAGACACAGAGTGGGAGGGAGACGAAACATTAGAGACTCGTAAATACTAAGAACAAACCAAAGGTTGAGGGGGTCTTGGGAGGGGGAAGAGTGGGTGACAGGCACTGAGCAGGGCATGGGTTGAAATGAGCACTGGGTGTCGTATGGAAACCAATTTGACTACAAAAAATTAAAAAAAGAAAGGATGAATGGGTCTACCAGGAAGTTAAAGAAGAAATTTAAAACATATATGGAAGCAAATGAAAATGAAAACATGGCAGTTCAAACTCTTTGGGGTGCAGCAAAGACCATCCTATTAGGAAGATATTTTACAATCCAGGTCTATCTCAGGAAGCAAGCAAAATCTGTATTTGGATACAGAACCTAACCTCACACCAAAGGAACTAGAAGTGGAGCAGCAAAGAAACTCCAAAACCAGCAAAAGAAGAGATATAGTAAAGATTAGAGCAGAAAGAAACAATATAGAATCCAGAAAAACAGTAGAACGGATCCAAGAATCTAAGAACTGGTTTTCTGAAAGAATAAACAAAATTGATAACCCCCAGCCATATTTCTCAAAAAGAAGAGAGAACCCAAATAGATAAAAATCATGAATGAAAGAGGAGAGATCACAACCAACACCACAAATATACAAATATTAGAGAATACTATGAAAATTATACGCCATCAAACTGGACTATCTGGAAGAAATGGACAAATTCCGAGACACGCACACACTCCCAAAATTCAAATGGGAAAAAATAGAAAATTTGAACAAACCCATAACCAGCAAAGAAATTGAATCTGTTATCAAAAATCTCCCGACGAATAAGAGTTCTGGGCCAAACGGCTTCCCAGGGAAATTCTACCAAACATTTAAAGCAGAGTGAATACCTATTCTTCTCAAGACGTTCCAAAAAAATAGAAATGGGAAGAAAGCTTCCGGACTCATTCTATTAAGCCAGAATTACCTTGATTCTCAAAGCAGACAAAGACCCCACTAAAAAGGAGAATTACTGGCCTATATCCCTGATGAACATGGATGCAAAAATTGTCAACAAGATACTAGCAAATTGAATTCAACAGCATATAAAAAGAATTATTCACCGTGGTCAAGTGGGATTCATTCCTGGGCTGCAGGGCTGGTTCAGTATCTGCAAATCAATCAATGTGATGCATCACATTAATAGAAGAAAGGTTAAGAACCATCCTGTCAATAGATGCAAAAAGAAAACAAAAGCATTTGACAAAAACAGCATTCTTTCTTAATAAAAACCCTCAAGAAAGTCAGGATAGAAGGAACATATGGCTTAACATCATAAAAGCCATATATGAAAAGCCCGCAGCTAATATCATTCTCAATGGGGAAACACTGAGAGCTTTCCCCCTGAAATCAGAAACACAACAGGAATGTCCACTCTCACCACTGTTGTTTGACATAGTGTTGGAATCAGACAACAAGATGAAATAAAAGGCATCTAAATTGGCAAAGAAGTCAAATTTTCACTTTTCGCAGATGACATGCTACTCTACATTGAAAACCTAAAAGACTCCACCAAAAAAACTACTAGAACTGATATATAGATTCGGCAAAGTCATAGGATATGAAATCAATGTACATAAATCAGTTGGATTTCTATACACCAATAAGGCAGCAACAGAAAGAGATATCAAGGAATTGATTCCATTTGAAATTGCACCAAGGACCATAAAATTCCTAGAAATAAACCTAATGAAAGAGGTAAAAGATATGTATGCTGAAAATGATAGAAAACTTAAGAAAGAAATTGAAGAAGGCACAAAGAAATGGAAAAACATTCCATATGCATGGATTTGGAAGAACAAATATTGTTAAAATATCAATACTACCCAGAACAATCTATACATTCAATGCAATCCCAATAAAAATAAAACCAGCATTCTTCTCATAAATAGAACTAACAATCCTAAAATTTGTATGGAACCACAAAAAAAACCCAAATAGCCAAAGTAATGTTGAAAAAGAAAACCAAGCTTAGAGGCATCACAATCCTGGACTTTAGCCTGTGCTACAAAGCCATAATCATCAAGATGGTATGGTATTGGCATAAAAAGAGACACATAAACCAATATAACAGAATAGAGAACCTAAAATTGGACCCACAAATGTATTGTCAACCCATCTTTGACAAAACAGGAAAGAGTATCCAATGAGAAAGAGTCTCCTTAGCAAGTGGTGCTGGGAGAACAGGCCAGCAGCAGACAGAACATGAAGCTGGACCACTTTCTTACACCATACACAAAAGTAAACTCAAAATGAAGGAAAGACCTAAATGTGAGACAGGAAACCATCAAAATCCTAGAGGAGAAAGCATGCAACAAACTCTCTGTCCTCAGCCACAGTAACTTCTTACTTGACATGTCTCCTAAGACAAGGGAAATAAAAGCAAAAATGAACTATTGGGACCTCATCAAGATAAAAAGCTGCACAGTAAAGGCAACAGTCAACAAAACTAAAAGGCAACCAACGAAATGGGAGGAGATATTTGCAAACGACATATTTTATACAGAGTTAGTATCTAAAATCTATAAAAAACTTACCAAACTAAACGCCCAATAAACAAATAAATCAGTGAAAAATGAGCAGAATACATGAATAGACACTTTTCCAAAGAAGACATCCAGATAGCTAAAATACACATGAAGAGATGCTCAATATCACTTCTCATCAGGGAAATATAAATCAAAACTACAATGAATTATATCACCTCACACTTATTACGAATGGCTGAAAATAAGAACACAAGAAACAACCAATGTTGGCAAGGAGGTGGATAAAGGGGAACTCTCTTACGCTATTGGTGAGAATGCAAAGTGGTACAACTTTTCTGGAAAAGAGTATGGAGGTTCCTCAAAAAGTTAAAAATAAATAATAAAAATAAATAGTAAAAATTAAAAATAGAATTACCATATGACCCAGCACTACAAGGAATTTATCTAAAGGATACAGGAGTGCTGATTCATAGGGGCACAGGTGCCTCAATGTGCTATCAACAATAGCCAAATTATGGAAAGAGACCAAATGTCCATCAACTGATGAATGGATAAAAATGATGGGGTATGTATGTATATTGGCAATGAAAAAGAATGAAATCTTGTCATTTGCAACAATGTGGATGGAACTGGAGGGTATTATGCTACCTGAAACAGTCAGTCAGGGAAAGACAGATACCATATGTTCTCACTAATATGAGATTAGTGAGAATGTGAGGAATGTGAGAAACTTAACAGAAGACCATGGGGGAAGGAAAGGAAAAAATTAGTTACAAACTGAGAGAGAGTCAAATCTTAAGAGACTTTAAATATAGAGAACAATCTGAGGACTGCTAGAGGGTGTGTGGGGGGAGGGGAAATGGGTGGTGGACATTGAGGGGGGTACTTGTTGGGATGAGTACTTGGTGTTGTATGTAAATGATGGATCGTGGGAATGTACTCCCTAAGCCAAGAGCACACTGTATACTCTTTATGTTAGTTAACTTGACAATAAATTATATTTTTTTAAAAGAAATAAATTGCCATAGCCAGCCCAACCTTCAGCAACCAACCATGGTCAGTTGGCAGCCATCAACAATAAGCCCAGACCCTCCTCCAGAATAAGGATTATGACTTGCTGAAATCTCATGTGATGGTTAACATTTGTTAAGCAATAAAGTATTTTTTATTCAGTTTCTATTTTAATTCCAAAATACTTAACATAAAGTGTTATATTAGTGTCAGATGTGCAATATAGTGATTCAACACTTTACATACAACACCTAGTGCTCATCACAAGTGCACTCCTTAATCCTCATAACCTTTTGCACCCATCCCCCCACATACCTCTCCTCTGGTAACTATCAGTTTATTCTCTACAGTTAAGAGTCTGTTGCTTGGTTTGCCTCTCTCTCTGTCTCTCTCTCTCTCCCTTTGCTGGATTGTTTTGTTCCTTAAATTACACAAATGAGTGACATCATATAGTGTTTTTATTTCTCCGACTGACTCATTTTCCTTAGCATAATACTCACTAGCTCTATCCACATCATTGCAGATGGCAAATTTTTGTTCTCTTTTATGGCTGAGTAATATTCCATTGGACATCTTCATTATCCATGCGTCTATCAAGGGACACTTGGGCTGCTTCTACAATTTTGCTGTTTTAATAATGCTGCTAGAAACCTAAGGGTGCATGTATCCCTTTGAATTTGTTTTTTTATATTCTTTGGGTAAATACCCAGTAGTGTGTTTACTGGATCATAGGGTAGTTCTATTTTTAATTCTTTGAGGGTCCTCCAAACTGTTTTCCACAGTGGCTGTACAAATTTGCATTCTCACCAACAGTGCATGAGGTTTCCTTTTTCTGAACATCCTTGCCAATACTTGTTGTTTCTTTTATTTTTAATTTTAGACATTCTGACAAATTTGAGGTGATATCTCATTGTAATTTTGATTTGCATTTTCCTGATGATAAGTGATTTTGAGCATCTTTTCATGTGTCCATTGGCCCTCTGGATATTTTCTTTGGAGAAATGTGTATTCATTTCTTCTGCCCACATTTAATTGGATTACTTGTTTTTTAGGTGTTGAATTGTAGCACTTCTTTATATATTTTGGATACTAACCCTTATTTGAATATGTCATTTGCAAATATCTTCTCCCATTCAGCAGTTTACATTTTAATTTTGTTGATTGTTTCCTTCACTGTGCAGAACCTTTTATTTTGATGTGGTCCCAATAAGTTATTTTTGATTTTATTTCCCTTCTTTCAGGAGACATACTACAAAAATTATGCTATGACCCATGTCAGAGAAATCACTACCTGTTCTCTCTTCTAGGATTTTTAGGATTTCAGGTGTCACATTTAGATGTTTAATCTATGTTGAGTTTATTTTTGTGTATGGTATAAGAAATTAGTCCAGTTTCATTCTTTTGGATGTAGCTGCTATTCAGGGTCTTTAGTGGTTCCATATAAATTTTAAGGTTGTTTGTTCCAGTTCTTTGAGAAATGCCACTGGTATTAGGGATTGCATTAAATGTCTAGATTATTTTGGGTAGTATAGACGTTTTAACAATATTTATTCTTCCAGTCCTTGAGCATGGAATGTCTTTCCTTTTCTTTGTGTCATCTTTATTGTCTTTAATCAGTGTTTTACAGTTTTAAGAGTAAAGGGTTTTCATCTCTTTGGCTAAGTTTATTCCTACCTACTTTATTCTTTTTGGTGCAATTTTAAATTACATTGTTTTCTTAATTTCTCCTTATGCTGCCTCATTATTATTATGTGGAAATGTACCAACTTTTCTGAACATTGATTTTGTATCCTACAACTTTACTAAATTGATTTATCGGTTCTAGCAGTTTTTTGGTGGAGTCTTCAGATTTTTCTCCGTATAGTATCTTGTCATCTTGAAATAGTGCAAGTTTTACGTCTTCCTTACCAATTTGAATGCCTTTTGTTTCTTTTTCTTATCTTACTTCTATGGCTAGGACTTCTAGTACTATATTGAATAAAATCTGTGAAAATGGAGATCCTTGTCTTGTTTATGTTCTTAGGAGAAAAGTTCTCTTAGTGTTCCCCACATGAGTATGATATTCACTGTGAGTTTTTCATATGAGACCTTTATGTTGAGGTATGTTCCCTTTAGACTTATTTTCTTGAGGTTTTTTTGTTTGTTTTGTTTTCATGAATGGGTGTGTACTTTGTCAGATGTTTTTTCTGCATCCATTGAAATTATCATATGGTTTTTGTTCTTTCCCCTTTTGGTGTGATGTATCACATTGATTAATTTGCTAATATTGAACCATCCTTGCATCTTTGGAATAAATCTCCCTTGATAGTTGTCAACGATTATTTTAATGTATCGTTGGTTTCAGTTTGCTAGTATTTTGTTGAGAATTTTTGCATTTATGTTCAACAGAGATTGTAGTTCTCTTTTTTGTGCTATCTTTATCTGGTTTTGGTATCATGGTAATGCTAGTTTCATAGAATGAATTTGGAAGTCTCCCTTCCTTTTCTGTTTTTTGGAATATTTGGAGAATAGGTATTAACTCTTCTTTAAATGTTGTCTTGTCCTGGACTTCTGCCTTGGGGGAGTTTTGTTTGTTTGTTTTCTTTGTGTTTTGTTTTGTTTTGTTTCGTTTTGCTTTTTGTTTGTTTGTTTTTACTGATTCAATTTCTTTGCTGGTTATGGGTCTGTTCCCATTTTCCATTTTTTCCTGCTACAGCTTTGGTAGGATATATGTTTCTAGGAATTTATCCATTTCTTCTAGGTTGTCCAATTTGTTGGCATGTAGTTTCTCATAATATTCTCTGACATTTTATTGGTATTTATGTGGTGTTGGTTGTTATTTCCCCTCTGTCATTTGTCGTTTTATTTATTTGAGTCCTTTCTCTTTTTTTCTGATGAGTATGGGTAAAGGTACATCAATTTTTGTTTTTATTTTCAAAGAACCATTGATTTGTTCTATAGGGATTATTTTAGTGTTTTTTTTTTCCTATATCATTTGTATCTGCTCTAATTTTTATTGTTTCCTTCCCTCTGCTAGGTTTTTGGTTTTATTTCTTCTTTTCATAACCCATTTATGTGTAAAATTAGGTTGTTTATTTGAGTTTTTTTTTTTTTTCTTTTAGAGACAGGCCTTTATTGCAATAAACTTCCCTCTTAGAACTGCTTTTGCTGCATACCAGTGATTTTTGGACTGTTGCATTTCATTTGTTTCCATGTAATTTTTTATTTCTTCTTTGATCTATTGGTTGACTCATTTGCTAGTAGTATGTTATTTAACCTCCATGTATTTGTGCTTTCTCCAGATTTTTTCTTTTGACTGATTTTTAATTTCATAACATTGTCAGAAAAGATACATGGTATGACTTCAATCTTTTCTAATTTCTTGAGACTTATTTTGTGGCATAATATGTGATCTATTCCAGAGAATCTTCTATATGCATTTGGCAAAATATGTGATTTATTCTGGAGAATATTCCATGTGCACGTTAAAAGAATGTATATTCTGGTATTTTATTGTGGAATATTCCGAATACATCAGTTATGTCCATCTCTTTCACTGTGTCATTCAAAGCCATGATTTCTTTGTTGATTTTCTAATTGGATAATCTGTCCACTGACATAAGTGTGGTTTTAAAGTCCCCTACTATTATTTTATTACTATTGATTTGTTCCTTTGTTTGTTGTTAAATGTTTTATGTATTGGTCCCTCCCATGTTGCATGCATACTTACAATTGTTATATCCTCTTGTTGGATGGTCCCCTCTGTTATTATATAGTGTCCTAGGTTGACTCTTGTTACAGTCTTTTTTAAAGTCTATTTTGTCTGATATAAGTACTGCTACTATGGCTTCCTTTTGACATCTATTTTAATGATAAATATTTCTGTATCCCCTCATTTACAATCTACAAGTGTCTTTAGGTATGAAATTATTTTCTCGTAGGCAGCATATAGATGGGTCTTGTTTTTTTAATCCATTTTCTACCCTATTTCTTTTGATCGGAGCATTTAGTCCATTTACATTCAAAGTAATTGCTAATAGGTATGTAGTTAGTGCCATTTTATAACTTGTTTTGTAGTTATTTCTCTGATCCATTCTTCTTTTGCTCTCATGGTTTCCTGGTTTTCTTTAGTGATATACTTGGAGTCATTTCTCTTTATTGTGTGCATATTTATTAGTGTTTTTTTGATATATGTTTACTTAACATTTGTACATAACCTCTTCTGCATATAGCAGTCTATATTAACTTGATCATCACTTAAGTTTGATCCCACTCTTTACTTCTCTCCACCAACATTTTAGGTGTCTGGTATCATATTTTACATCCTATTATTTTGTGAATCCCTTGACTGATTTTTACCAATATACTTATTTTTCATACTTTTATTTATGGTCTTTCTCTTCTACTCAGTGAGTTCCCTCAATAAAGTATTTTTAAATTAAGGTATGCACATTGTCTTTTTAGACATAATGCCATTGCACACTTAATATAATGTAGTGTGGTATGAACATAGCTTCTCTATGTACTGGGAAACCAAAATATTTATTTGACTTGCTCTACTTGTAATATTCACTTTATTTTAGTGGTCTGGAACCAAACCTACAATATATCTGATGTGCCTGTAGTTACTTTAAATGGAAATGGATTACATTCTCTAATTAAAGACACAGTGGCCTAGTGGATTAAAAAAAATGGATTCGACTATATTTTGTCTACAAGAAATTCACTTTAGCATTAAGAACACAAATAGGCTGAAAGTGAAGAAGTAGAAAAGGTATTCCATGTAAATGATAATCACAAAAGAGCAAGAATTACAATACTTATGTAAGGAAAGTGCACTATGTGTCAAAAACTGTCACAAGAGAAAAAGTAGTCATTATATAATAATTATTATATCATTTATCAAAGGACATAACTATTGTAAATATATATGTACACAATATCCAATGTAAAACAAATATTAACAGAAAGAAAGGGAGAAATAGAACAATAAAATAATAGTAGGCGATTTTAATACCTCACTTTTAAAAATGCATAGCTCATTCAGATGGAAAATAAGGAAATAGCTGACTTGAACAACAATAGAAACCACATGGACCTAAAAGACCCATGCCTAACATTCCATTCAACAACAGTATAATACACATTTTTAAAGAGCACACAGAACATTTTCCAGGATAGATTATATGTTGGGCCACAAAACAAAGCCTAACAAATTTAAGAAGGTTGAAATCATACCAAGTATCTTTTCTGACCACAATGGTATGAAACTAGAAATAAATAACAGGAAAAAATAGAATAAAATTACAAATACTTGGAAATTAAGCAACACACTCCTTAAAAACCAATTAGCCAAAGAATAAATCACATTGGAATACAAAAATTGTCTTGAGACAAACAAAAATATAAACATAACATACCAAAACTTATGGGATAAAGTAAAAGCTATTCTAACAAAGAAGTTTATAGTGACAAATGCCTACATTAAGAAAAAAGAAAGATCACAAATAAACAACCTATCTTTAAATCTCAAGGTACTAGAAAAAAGAACAAAATAAGACCAAAGATGGCAGAAGGAAGGGAAAAGTAAATATCACAATGGAAATAAAGGAATAAAGATCAGAAAAAAATATTTAAAAAGTCAAAGAAATTAAGAGTGTTCTTTTAAAAGATAAACAAAATTGACATTTATTTAGACTAAGAAAAAAAGAGAATAGACTCAAATAAAATTATAAATAAAAGGAGGCGTTATAAGTGATACCACAGAAATTCAGAGAATTATAAAGAGATACCTGTTAATAATTAAATGCCAACAAATTGGATAACCTAGAATAAATGGATAAATTTCTAGAAACAGATAAGCTACCAAGACTGAAGTATGAAGAAATAAGAAATCTGACCAGACCAATAATGAGTAAGAAGATTAAATCAGCAATCAAAAACCTCCCAACCAAGAAAAGTTTCACAGTCTAATGTCTTCACTGGAGAATTCTAACAAACATTAATGAAGAATTAATACCAGACCTTCTTAAACCATTCCAAAAATTTTAAGAAGAGGGAACAATCATATATCTTTTTATGAGGCCAGCATTACCTTGATACCAAAACCACACAAAAACAATATAAAACAAGAAAACCACAGGTAAGTATCCCTGATGAACATAGATGCAAAAATCCTCAACATTAATACTGAAAAACCGAATTCAACAGCAGATTAAAAGGATCTTACACCATGATCAATGGGAATTTATCCCTAGAATGGATACAAGGATGGCCCTATGTAAACAAACAATAAATGTGACACATCACATTGATAGAATTAAGGATAAAAATTATATGATCGTTTCAGTAGATCCAGAAAAAGCATATTCATCAAAATTATTTCATGATAACAATTGTCAACAAATTAGATGTAGAAGGAATGTACGTCAATATCAAAAAAGTCATATATGACAAACCCACAACTAACATTATATTCAAAGTTGAAAAACTGAAAGCTTTTATGCTA
Source organism: Paguma larvata (assembly GCA_030068075.1). Lineage (NCBI taxonomy): Eukaryota > Metazoa > Chordata > Mammalia > Carnivora > Viverridae > Paguma > Paguma larvata. The sequence continues at coordinate 51,251,643 of CM057830.1, read as the reverse complement.
AGATGAGGAACAAGGATGTCCACTGTCTCCACTTTTATTCAGCATAGTGCTTGTAGCCCTATCCAGAGAAGTTACTCAAGAAAAAGAAAAAATATAAGTGTCTAAATTGGAAAGGAAGAAGTAAAATTGGCTGTTTGTGGATGATATGATTTTATATAGAAAAACCTCTAAACACTCCGCCAAAAGACTGTTAGAACTGATAAGAAAATTCAGTAAAGTGCAGGGTACAAAATAAACGTACAAAATTCACTTGTGGTACATACTGACAATGAACTGTCCAAAAAAAATTAAGAAAAAAACATCTTATTTACAATAGCATCAAAAAATATTTAGGGGGCCGCCTGGGTGGCTCAGTCGGTTAAGCGTCCGACTTCAGCTCAGGTCATGATCTCACGGTCTGTGAGTTCGAGCCCCGCGTCGGGCTCTGTGCTGATGGCTCAGAGCCTGGAGCTTGCTTCAGATTCTGCGTCTGCCTCTCAGTCTCTCTCTCTCTCTCTCTCTCTCTCTCCCTCTCTCTCTGCCATTCCCCTGCTCATGCTCTGTCTCTCAAAAATAAACAAACGTTAAAAAAAAAAAGTTTAAAAAAATATTTAGGAATAAGTTTATCCAAGGAGTTGAAGACCTGTGTACTGAAAATTATAAGGCATTGATGAAAGAAATTGAGAAAAACATGAATAAATAGAAAGATATTCCATGTCCATGTATTGGAAGAATTAATATTATTAAAATGTTCATACTACAGAAAGTGATCAACAGATTTGATGCAATCCCTGTCAAAATTCCAAAGTCATTTCTCAAGGAAATGGAAAAGCACAATTCTAAAATTCATGTGGAACCACAAAAGAACCAAATAGCTAAGGCAAACTTGAGAAAGAAGAACCAAATTGAAAGTATCTTACTTTCTGATTTCAAAATATATTACAAAACTTTAGTAATCAAAAAAGACTTATAGGGGCACCTGGGTGACTCAGTCGGTTGAGCGTCCGACTTCGGCTCAGGTCATGATCTTGCGGTCCGTGAGTTCAAGCCCCGCGTCGGGCTCTGTGCTGACAGCTCAGAGCCTGGAGCCTGCTTCGGATTCTGTGTCTCCCTCTCTCTCTGCCCCTCCCCCACTCATGCTGCATCTCTCACTGTCTCAAAAATAAATAAACATTACAATTTTTAAAAAAAAAACTTATAGACCAGTAAAAAAGAATAATGAGCCCAGAAATAAATCCATGCATTGACAATCAATTGATCTTCAACAAAGATGCAAAGGATACACAATGGGGAAACTATACTCTTTTTAATACATGATATTGGGAAAACTGGATATTCACATGCAGAAGAAAGAAATTGGACTCTTATTTCACACCATGTACAAAAAGCAATCCAAAATAGATTAAAGACTGGGGCGCCTGGGTGGCTCAATTGGTTAATGTCCAACTCTTGGTTTTGCCTCAGGTCATGATCTCACAGTTCATGAGTTGAAGCCCTGCCTTGGGCTCTGTGCTGACAGCATGGAGATTGTTTGAGATTCTCTCTCCTCTTCTCTGTCTGCCCCTTATGTTCTCACTCAGTCTCTCTCTTTCAAAATAAATAAATAAACTTTTAAAATTTTTAAATATAAAGACGTAAATGTAAGACCTATCACTGTAAAACTACTAGAAGAAAATGTAGGGGAAAAGCTCCTTGACATAGGTCTGGGTAATATTTTTGTTGTTGTTGTTATGACCCTAAAAGCAAAATAGACTAATTTGATTGCATTGAAAAAAAGCTTCCACACAGCAAAGAAAACAATCAACAGAGTGAAGAGAACCTACATAATAGAAGATATCTACAAACCATATATCTATTAAGGGGTTAATATCCAAAATATATAAGGAACTCCTAGAACTCAGTAACAAGAAATTTTAAAAACCTTTCCATTTACAGTAGCATCAAAAAAATACTTAGTAATAAAATTAAACCAAGAAGTTGAAGACATATGCACTGAAAATTAGAAGACATTGATAAAATAAATTGAAGAAGACACAAATAAGTGGAAAGATATTTTGTGTTTATGTATTAGAAAAATTAATATTGTTAAAATGCCCATACTACCCAAAGCTATCTACAGGTTCCATGCAATTCTACGTATTTGACTTTTTTAGATTCTAGATATAAATGAGATCATGCAGTTTTTTTTCTGTGTCTGCCTTATTCCTCTTAGCATAATGTCTTCCAGGTTTATCCATATCATTGCAAAGGCAGGATATCTTTCTCTTTTAAAACTGAATAATATTCATATATGTATGTATATATATATTACATTTTCTGTATTCATTCATCTTTTAGCAGACACTTAGGCTGTTTCCATATCTTGTTATCTTTTTAATTCTTTCCGTCATAAGTAGACATGAATCTATATCCCTTTAATTACTTATCACCTCCCATTTGAGGTTGGTAAATTGAGATCCATTTTATAGTGAAGTCATTGGACAGTATTTTGCCCAATCCACATAACTTCTAAATGACAGTGCAGCAATTTCCATCCATTTCATTCCATAACTCATTTGTCTACTATATAATGTCTAAACTCTCTTCTTAGAAGGCACCAATCCTTTTACTCACCACTGTGCTTTACCCCCATTATCTTACCCCCAAACTTGTTATTTCCCTTATATAAAGTATTTCAATGAGTCCGTTCAGCAACATCATGGACTCCTTCACACCTCCATATCTAAGCAGTGTCCATTTCTCCTCTTTAACATCTCTTGAATCTCTCTCTCTTTGCTGTTGCTATTCTAATTTAGGTCCAAGCTTCTTATCAGCAGTATCCTATCTGGTCCCCTTACCTCAGTCTCTCTAGTCCACTCAACTTTTAATAAAGAACCTAAAGGGATATTCTTTTTTTTTTTTTAAATTTTATAATAGTTTATTTTCAAATTGGTTTACATATAACACCCAGTGTTCATCCGAACATGTGCCCTTTTTAATGCCCATCACCCCCTCTCCCCCCTCCCTCATCCCCCTTACCCTCAGTTTTTTCTTAGTCTTTGAGAGTCTCTTATGTTTTATCTCCCTCCCTCTCTGTGTCTTTTTTTCCTTTCCCCTCTTCCCCTCCCCCTGGTTTTTGCTTAGTCTCACAAAGTCCACTTATTCCTGGAAACATATGGTATCTGTCTTTTTCTGACTGACTTATTTCACTTAACATAATACCCTCCAGTTCCATCCATCTGGCTACACATGGCCAGATTTCATTTTTTCTCATTGCCACGTAGTAGTCCATTGTATATAAGTACCATAAATTCTTTATCCATTCGTCAGTTGATGGGCACTTGGTCTCTTTCCATGATTTGGCTATTGTCGAAAGTGCTGCTATGAACATTGGGGTACACGTGCTGCTATGCATCAGCATTCCTGTGTCTCTTGGGTAGATTCCTAGCAGGGCTATTGCTGGATCATAGGGTAGCTCTATTTTCATTTTTTTGAGGAACCTCCACACCGTTTTCCAGAGTGGCTGCACCAGTTTGCATTCCCACCAACAGTGTAGGAGGGTGCCTACTCCTCCACATCCTCGCCAGCATCTATAGTTTCCTGATTTGTTCATTTTAGCCACTCTGACTGGTGTGAGGTGGTATTGCAGTGTGGTTTTGATTTGTATTTCCCTGATGATGAGTGACATTGAGCATTGTTTCATGTGTCTGTTGGCCATCTGAATGTCCTCTTTGGAGAAGTGTCTATTCATATCATCCGCCCATTTCTTCACTGGGTTGTTTGTTTTTCGGGTGTGGAGTTTGGTAAGTTCTTTATAAATTTTAGATATTAGTCCTTATCCGATATGTCATTTGCGATGATCTTTTCCCATTCCGTTGGTTGCCTATTCGTTTTGTTGGTTGTTTCTTTTGCTGTGCAAAAGCTTTTTATCTTGATGAGGTCCCAATAGTTCATCTTTGCTTTTAATTCTCTTGCCTATGGAGACGTGTCGAGTAAGAAATTGGTGCGTCTTAGATCAAAGAGGCTTTTTCCTGTTTTCTCCTCTAGGATTTTGACGGTTTTCTGTCTCACATTCAGATCTTTTATCCATTTAGAATTTATTCTTGTGAGTGGTGTAAGAAAGTGGTCTAGTTTCATTCTTTTGCATGTTGCTGTCCAATTCTCCCAGCACCATTTGTTAAAGAGGCTGTCTTTTTTCCATTGGATACATTTTCCCGCTTTGTCAAAGATTAGTTGGCCATATACTTGCGGGTCCATTTCTGAGTTTTCTATTCTATTCCATTGGTCTATGTGTCTGTTTTTGTGCCAATACCATACAGTCTTGATGACCACCGCTTTGTAGTAGAGGTTTAAGTCTGGGATTGTGATGTCTCCCGCCTTGGTTTTCTTCTTCAGTATTATTTTGGCTATTCGAGGTCTTTTGTGGTTCCATACAAATTTTAGGATTGTTTGCTCTAGCTTTGAGAAGAATGCTGGTGCAATTTTGATTGGGATTGCATTGAATGTGTAGATTGCTTTGGGTAGTATTGCCATTTTGACGATATTTATTCTTCCAATCCATGAGCATGGGATGTTTTTCCATTTCCTTGTGTCTTCCTCAATTTCCTTCATAAGTTTTTTATAGTTTTCAGTGTAGAGGTCTTTCACCTCTTTGGTTAGGTTTATTCCTAAGTATTTTATGGTTTTTGGTGCAATTGTGAAGGGGATTAGCTTCTTTATTTCTCTTTCTGCTGCTTCATTGTTGGTGTATAGAAATGCCACCGATTTCTGTACATTGATTTTGTATCCTGCAACTTTGCTGAAATCACGGATCAGTTCTAGTAGGCTTTTGGTGGATTCCGTCGGGTTTTCCATGTAAAGTATCATGTCATCTGCAAAAAGTGAAAGTTTGACTTCCTCCTTGCCAATCTTGATGCCTTTTATTTTGTTTTGTTGTCTGATTGCTGATGCTAAGACTTCCAGCACTATGTTAAATAGCAGTGGCGAGAGTGGACACCCCTGTCGTGTTCCTGATCTCAGGGGGAAGGCTTTCAGTTTTTCCCCATTGAGGATGATATTAGCTGTGGGCTTTTCATATATGGCTTTTATGATGTTTAAGTATGTTCCTTCTATCCCGACTTTCTCGAGAGTTTTTATTAAGAAAGGATGCTGTATTTTGTCAAATGCTTTTTCTGCATCTATTGACAGGATCATATGGTTCTTATCTTTTCTTTTGTTGATGTGATGTATCACGTTGATTGATTTGTGAATATTGAACCAGCCCTGCAACCCAGGGATGAATCCTACTTGATCATGGTGGATAATTCTCTTTATATGCTGTTGGATTCGATTTGCTAGTATCTTGTTGAAAAGTTTTGCATCCATATTCATCAGGGATAGTGGCCTGTAATTTTCTTTCTTTGCTGGGTCTCTATCTGGTTTGGGAATCAAAGTGATGCTGGCTTCATAGAATGAGTCCGGGAGTTTCCTTCCGTTTCAATTTTTTGGAACAGCTTGAGGAGGATAGGAATTAACTCTGTTTTAAATGTCTGGTAAAATTCCGCAGGAAAGCCATCTGGTCCAGGGCTTTTATTTGCTGGGAGGTTTTATTTGCTGATTCTATTTCTTCACTAGTTATGGGTCTGTTCAAATTTTCTATTTCTTCCCGTTTGAGTTTTGGTAGCGTGTGGCTATTTAGGAAGCTGTCCATTTCTTCCAGATTGCCAAGTTTGGTGGCATATAATTTTTCATAGTATTCTCTGATGATTGCTTGTATCTCTGAGGGATTGGTTGTAATTTCTCCCTTTTCATTCACGATTTTATCTATTTGAGTTCTCTCTCTTTTCTTTTTGAGAAGCCTGGCTAGAGGTTTGTCTATTTTGTTTATTTTTTCAAAGAACCAGCTTTTAGTTTCATTGATCTGTTCCACTACCTTTTCTGTCTCCATATGGTTAATTTGTGCTCTGATCTTTGTGATTTCTCTCTTTCTGCTGGGCTTGGGTTGTTTTAGTTGATCTGCTTCTAGTTCCTTTACGCGTGCTGTTAGAATTTGTGTTATTGCTTTTTCTTGTTTTTTGAGGTGGGTCTGGATTGCAATATATTTCCCTCTCAGGACTGCCTTTGCTGCGTCCCAGAGCGTTTGGATTGTTGTATTTTCATTTTCATTTGTTTCCATGTATTTTTTAATTTCTTCTCTGATGGCTTGGTTGACCCACTCATCTTTTAGTAGGTTATTTCTTAGCCGCCATGTTCTTGGATATTTTCCCGGCTTTCTCCTGTGGTTGATTTCAAGTTTCAAAGCATTGTGGTCTGACAGTGTGCATGGTATGATCTCAATTCTTTTATATTTATTCAGAGCTTCCCTGTGCCCCAGAATGTGGTCTATCTTGGAAAATGTACCGTGTGCAAATGAGAAGAACGTAAATTCCTTTGCTTCTGGATGAAGGACCCTAAAGATGTCTGTGAGGCCCATCTGTCCTAATGTGTCATTCAGGGCTATTGTTTCTGCGGAGATTTTCTGTTTTGTGGATCTATCCAATGCTGAGAGTGGAGTGTTGAGACCCCCTACTATTAGGACATTTTTATCGATGAGGTTGCTAATGTTTGTAATTAGTTGTTTTACAAATTTGGGTGCCCCCGAATTCGGTGCGTAGGTATTTACAGTTGTTAGCTCTTTCTGCTGGATGGTCCCTGAGACTATTATATAATGTCCTTCTAAATCTCTTATTACATCGTTCATTTTAAAGTCTAATTTGTCTGATATAAGTGTGGCTACTCCGGCTTTCTTCTACCTTCCAGTAGCATGGTAGATAGTTCTCCATCCCCTCACTTTCAATCTGAAGGTATCTTCAGGTTTAAGATGAGTTTCTTGAAGACAGCAAATAGATGGGTCTTGTTTTTTAATCCATTCTGTTATCCTGTGTCTTTTGATTGGCGCATTTAGTCCATTTACATTCAGTGTTAATATTGAAAAATATGGGCTTACAGTCACTGTATTATCTGTAAGTTTCATGTTTGTAAGGCTGACCCTGGCAGTTTGTATTCTTTGCAACCTTGTTTTCATAGAATGCCCCTCAGGATCTCTTGCAGTGCTGGCTTATTTGTGATAAATTCTTTCAGTTTCTGTCTGTTGGGAAATACCTTGATCTCTCCTTCTATTCTGAATGACAGGCTAGCCGGATACAGAATTCTTGGTTGCAGGTCCTTCTTGCTCATCACATTGAAGATGTCCTGCCATTCCTTTCTGGCTTGCCAAGTTTCTGTAGATAAGTCTGCTACTACCCTTATAGGTCTCCCTTTGTATGTTAGGGTTCTTTTGTCCCTAGCTGCTTTCAGGATTCTCTCCCTATCTTTGTATTTTGCCAGCTTCACTATGATGTGCCGTGCAGAAGGTCTATTCAAGTTACGTCTGAGGGGAGTTCTCTGTGCCTCTTGGATTTCCATGCCCGTTTCCTTCCTCATGTTGAGGAAGTTCTCAGCAATGATTTGTTCAAGAACCCCTTCGACTCCTTTCTCTCTCTCTTCTTCCTCTGGAACTCCTATGATACGGATATTTTTTCTTTTGAGTGCATTGCTCAGCTCTCGAATTCTCCTTTCATGTTCCTGGATCAGCTTCTCTCTCTTTTTATCTGCTTCCTCTTTTTCAATGATTTTGTCTTCTAATGCACTAACTCTTTCCTCTACCTCTTCAATCCGTGCTGTGGCTGCTTCCAGTTTCCCCTGTATTTCTTCCAATGTCTTCTTTAATTCTTCCTGACCATTTTTAAGGTCCTTGAACTCTGCCGCGCGGGACCCCTTGCCTTCATCTAAGCTTGTTTCAAGGCCAGCAATTAGTTTTATGATTATCATTCTATATTCAAGTTCTGTTATGTTGCTTATATCTGTTTTCATTAATTCTTGAGCTGTCACTGCTTCTTGTAGATTCTTTTGAGGAGAATTCTTTTGTCTCATCATTTTGGCTGGATGTGTTATGGGTTGTTTCTTGAAGTTGCCCTGGAAAGGAAAATGAGTCGAACTGTCCAAAATGGACACGGACATGGACAGGAACCAACCAGGCAGGACAAAATGGTAGGAGTACTCAAAATCCAACGAAGACCCGGCCCTCTACCGGTGTTGCTTGGAAATCCCAGGAGCTTCCCAAGGGGAATCCGTGACCGCGAAGGCTGGGGGGCACACAGAAGAAAGAAGTAGGCTACCCCAGATGACAGGTGGCAGGTTTCATAAGCTAGGGAACTTCCTTAAGACGTGAGTCTCCGCCACGGCAGCGTCGATACCGGAGTATCTAAAGGGATATTCTAAAAATGCATTTGATAATACCGCTTCCCTGCCAAAAAAAAAAAAAAAAAAAAGAGTCATAGTTCACTTCAACTCAGTTATAAAGTTCATATTCATGAACATGACATTCATTGCCTTCATGATACAGTCCCAACCCACCTTAACAACCTCATCTCCAACTACCCACACTTACCATCTAAAATTTGTTCCTATGCTCAGGCCACACTAAACTTTATTCTTATTTTACGTTTTATTAGGCAAACTATGATCTTTCACTCCTCCGAGGTGTTCTATCTGAAGTTCCATTTCCCTCTTTTTCTACCTATTGTAATCCTTCAAGGCCCAGCTCAAATGTTACTCCTTTTGCAAGATATTCAGCCACTCCTGAAGCCACTTCAGTAGAATTAGCACTGTCACCCTTATAACACTTATTTGCATGTTTCCACTTGTATTATAATAATTGATATATTTCTCCATCTTTAATAGTATGATACATCTCAAAGCTTCTCCCTACCACTTACCCACACATAGAAGAGAGGCCTCAGTTAGCTGCTTGCCTATTTGTGAGGCCTCCTTGTCTCTCCTGACTCAGTCCCAGTTTTCTGAAGTTTCTGAAGCTCATCTATGTATTTTCTTGCAGAAATGGGTGACTAGCTAAAGAAAGAGAATGATACTAAACACTTGTTACATGACAGGAGCAATAAACTCTTTCTTCAGAAGGTGTGAACTCTAGAAACAAACGTATAGCTTTGAAAATTGGCTCTGCCACATTAACTTTGTGACATTGATCGTCTCAGTGCCTTAGATTCCTTATCTATAAAGTAGGACTAATAAAGAGTTCACTGCTTTATAGAGCAGTTTTGAAGATAATGTGAGTTAATCCATGTAAAGCACTTAGAACAGGACCTGGCACAGAGAAAGTGCCCAAATAATGGTATCTGTTATTATTACCATTGGTCATTATTATCATTACTACCATTTTGTCATTATTATTCAGCATATTCCAGAATCTAGAAATAGTTTCCCTTGGCACACAGTCTAGTTCCAAAATCTTCATTGCTACTATCTTTCTATCCCCTGTTTCCTTGAATCAGGAACATATCCTTTCCCATGTGGAAGGTAGTGGCCTCTGTGAGACTGTCTATGTGGCTCATCTTTATGACATTGGACCTCTTGTACTGTATTGAGATGTTAATAATGCTGTTATGGCCTGTAGGGCACAGCCAATCCCTGTTGTCTCTTCTAAAATAGAGCTGGGGTGAAATTTCCTAGGGTCTGTCTAGTAGAAGAAAGTATTCAAATAGAAACATGTAAATGAGATGTTGGGCCTAAAGCATGTGAGAGAAGAAATTCATGTCACTGTTCACTTCATTGTTCTGAGAGGGTAAATGTGCTTATGGTTACTTCTAAGTGCTGGAAGTTTACAGGTAGCCTCTGCCACAAGGCATGTCCTTGAAGCATATGATCTAGTTACATGGCTCTCTTGTGCTTATGCCCCTAATATTAGTTGTAAGCCTTCGGTTAATTTTTGTTTCAATGCTCTAGTCTGATTTTTGTTTGAATGCTCTAGTGCTAGGGTTATAAAAACAGGACATTTATCTACCTCGGGACAGAGTAGGGAAGCTATAGAGGGAATCCTTTAGACCTTGATCCCTATAATGGTGACAGGAGTGATTGGTAACAGGTTCTCGAAGAGAAGAAAGCTCTCTGGGGTGAGGAGTCATTGCAGCAAAACTTAGTCCTTCTTTCCCACATAAAAACTCTTGCCTCACTGCCTAATGGAGCATAATAGTATAAATAATAACTAACAATTATAAAGTGTTTATTATGTACCACATACTGAAATAAGTATACCCTGACTACAACCTGATGAAGTAGGTACCATTATTATTCCCATTATACTGAGGATAAAACTGGACATATAGAGAGATCATGAACTTGCCAAAGGTCCTACAGTTGATAAGAAGCAGAACTGAGATTTAGACTTGGCTACCTTACTATAAAGCCTGCATCATTTTTAACATTTTACTATGGAGAGCTTCAAACATAAACATAATAACAAAAAAAATAACATACTCCCCGTGTGCCTATCACCCAGCTTCAACATTTACCACCGTATGTCCAGTCTTGTTTCATCTATACCCCTACAAAACAAACAAACAAACAAACAAACAAAAAACAAAAAAACAAAACAAAACAACAACAACAAAAAAAAAACCAGTAATTCCTTAAGATCACTATCCAGTGTTCAAATTTTCCTGTAATGCTTTAAAAAATCAGAATCCAAATAAGATCTATGTATTACAACTGCTTGACATATTTCTCAAGTCTCATTTAGCCAACCAAAACCTGTTATTAGCCCCTACACACTGATCTAGGTTTTATGCTATGAAGAAAGGTGCCACTTTCCTTAGAGCAGGAGGGATTAACAGATTTAAGGGATGCTATGAATCCTAAAATTAGTTGTTAAAATTTTGCATGTATTTGTGTTGGTTAATTTGTCTAAGGAGAGTATCCTTGGCTGTCATTAGAGTTGGGAGTTTCTTTATGAGAATGGAGAATGAAGTTAAATTCTATTAAGTTTATTAACTTCGTATTTAAGAGATTTTAACAAATTACTTTTGAGAGGAATAGAAATAGTTAAGTATTAACTGGTGTCACTTTAAAAAGAATACAATTATAATTGATTGGGGACTCTTAAGTCCCTTTTAAATTACATATCCCTTTGAATAAAGCATCTTGGTGTACCATGGTGTTACTGAATTGTGGTGGTGAAAATCACACTCAGATCTTGAACTGAATTCCCTATTTGTTGGAATCTGTGACTCCACATGTATTGGGGTAGGTGGAGACAGATTTTATGAGGTATTAATGATTTGTTTCACAATAATAGCCTCATTGAAAATTTTCAATTTTTCAATATTATGTGTGCATGTATAAAAATGAAATGGTAATAAAGTTATCATTAATTTTCCCTCTTTGCACCAACTTTTCCTAGATGAAATCCAACATCAAACGTCCAATGGCATTATCGCCAGCAGTATAGAACCCCCCAAGCTACCACAATACCCCAAACTACCTATTCAGAGGAGTGGGGAAGCTGATAATGGGAGGAAGTCCCCAAGCAAGCTTGTTTCAGATGGCAAATTGGAGTCCTGTCCTGAAGTGGATGTGGGGAAGTTGGTGTCTAGGCTGCAGGATGGAGGGACCAAGGCCATATCAAAGGCCACCAACGGGCCTGTGCCAGGCTCTGCGCCCACCAAAGCCCCCTCTTTCCCCATAAAGAGACCAGCTCCTCGTCCCCTGGCTCACCACAAGGAGGGTAAGTGCTTGGGAATCCCATCAGAACCAGAGTTGAAACCAACTATTTTGTACATTGAGATCTTTCTGTGGTTGGAGATATTTAAGTAGGAATCTGTTCCAGTTTATTACTACTAATATTGGAATGATGGGTAAGAACATAAAAACCATTCACAATAATCACTAGAGTGTAAACTTGATGAGGGCGAGGATTTGGGGCCTGTTTTATTTATCTCTATATCCCAAGTGTTTGGAACAATGCCTGACTATCACAAGGTAGGCACTTATTATTTGTAGGATAAATTAATAATAATGATATTTTTATCAATATTATTACTGCTGCTGTTGCCATTAAGTATCTGCTATGTCCCTGGCACTGTACTAGGTATTGACAAACTGTTTCTGATCCTTACAACCTTCCTGTGGAGAATGTATTACTATTTTTTCCTACTAGAACAGAGGATCCAAGAGCTAAGTAACTTGGCAAACGTTCACAGCTAGTAACTGGCCAAGCTGGGATTAATCAAAATTAATACAGATTAATCAAATTAGGGACAAAAGGGCACAACTTCTGCAAAACTCTAGGCTTTTTAAATTACAAATTCAAGATGTGGCTGACTTCTGTAAATTTAATTGTTTACTACATGTGGAGACTCATGTTTGGAGGTTGGAGCTAATCCAGAGGATATCTGGAGAAGGGTACATAATTCTATGAAGACAGTATGGTATACTTGACAGAATATACCCTTCGATATAATAAAGGCTCAGATGCAAATCGTGGCTCTGTTACTTTCTAGATAGATAACCTTCTAAAAATATGCCTTGTTTTTTATCTTGTCCTATTCCAAAAAGGATTTAAGGCATTTCACAATATAGAAAATATAAGAACTCAAAATAGTAAGATTAATTTATTCAACAAGTATTTATTGAATACTTACTCTGTGCCTGGACTCATTCTAAGTGTTGAGGCCATAAGAATGAATACGACACAAGGTCCCTATTTCTTGAGCCTTATATAAGGGCTTAGCAAACTATGGCTTTAACTGGTTGAAAAAAATCAAAAGAAAAATAATATGTCATAACACAGGAAAATTATATTAAATTCAAATTTCTGTGTCCATAAAGAGAAATATACCACTTCACTTACAGAGTGTCTAAAGTTGCTTTCATATTACAACAGCAGAATTGATTAGTAGCAACAGAGACCTTCATATGGCCTACAAGACCTAAAATATTAGCTCTCTGATACTTTACAGAAGTAGTTTGGTGACTTCTGCCTTAGATTCTAGAAAATGCAGGTGAGAAAAAATGAAGTCAAGAGAGGAAAAAAGGTAGTATAGTAAGGATATAGAAAGAATGGAGTTCGTACACAAAATGTTTGCTGTGAAACCTTACCTACTTGCTAGAGCAGTGTCACAGATTTGGCTCCAAACGTTCTAGAAAAATGAAAAGAGAAAGAACTTAATGGTTATATAAGTCTATGCTCTTAAGGTAAAAACAAGCCACTTGTTCAAGTAAAAGTACAATTCATCCATTTTTGAGGCAAGAGAATACTTGCCTCAAAGCAAGCATTTGAAGCATTTCTCTCAAGGATTGTTGCATATAACAACCTCAACATGGACTGATGGCCCACTGATGCATCTGTCTGTATGACTAATAGTTATTTAACCTCTGTGCACCTAGGTTTCTAAATCTATAAATAGGAAAAACAACTCATACCACAGAATTATTGGTAAGGTTAAAACGAATAACAGAATATCTGCCATATAATAAATATTAAAAATATGTTATTAATTCCCTTCCCTTGCCCTCCCCTTCCTAAGATTTGCCTATTCAGGGAAATAACCAATTAACACCAGACTTCTATGTAGACACAGCTTCAATTTATAAGTCACATATTGACCGTCACATCAATTTGGTAGAGAGTTAGGTAATTCAAGCTATACTTTTCACAGAGAACTTTGTCTTGCCTACTGCTAAGCCTTGAGGTCAGCTAGATCCTCTAAGGTCAGCACACACAACTTAGCCCTCCCTAACTATTGCCTACTGCAAAGTTAAATTCCAGAAGCATCCTCCCTTCCCCTTCCTCCACAGTCCTGCTCCAGGCTGCTGGCAACAGCTCCTCTGATCTAAAGTTTCAGTTCATATAAGTACTGATCTTACTATCCAATATCAGTCGGACTATCTAAATCTGGGCCACAGCATTGCCTGGTTTTTGCTTTCTACCTTAAATTAGTCAGCAACAGGCTAGTGTGATGTAGCTTTTTTTGAAAGACCCATGCCTCCAGCCTTACCTAGAGAAAACAGAACTGAGGTAGTAGTTCTGGCCTTGGTGAAAAATTAACCAAACTTATGATGTAGTTGCCTCTTTGCTTTTTTTTTTTCCAAGTCTATTTAAATTCCAGTTACTTAACATACAGTGTAACATTAGTTTCCAGAATAGAGTTTAGTAATTCATCACTAACATGTAACACCCAGTGCTAATCGCAGATGCCTTCCTTAATAACCTATCACCCATTTAACCTATCTCCCCACCTACATCCCGTCCAATAACCCTCAGTTTGTCCTATAGTTAAGAGTCTGTTCTATGGTTTGCCTCTCTCTCCTTTTCCCCCTATGCTTATTTGTTTTGTTTCTAAAATTCCTCATATGAGTGAAATCATATGGTATTTATCTTTCTCTGACTGATTGGTTTCTCTTAGTATGGTACACTTTAGCTCCACCCATGTTGTTGCAAATGGCAAGACTCCATTCTTTTTAAAGGCTGAGTAATATTCCATTGTGTGTGTGTCTGTTTGTGTGTGTATCTCAAAACTTTTTTAAACTTTTTTTTAAGTTTTAAATGTTTTATTTTATTTTTGAGAGAGACAGAGAGACAGAGCATGAGCAGGGGAGGGGCAGAAAGAGAGGGAGACACAGAATCTGAAACAGGCTCCCAACTCTGAGCTGTCAGCACAGAGCCTGATATGGGGCTCGAACTCATGAACTGCAAGATCATGACCTGAGCTGAAGTCAGCGTTTAACCAACTAAGCCACCCATGTGCCCCAAACTTTATTCTTTCATGAGTCAATGGACACATTTGGCCTCTTTCCATAATTTGACTATTGTTGATAGTGCTTCTATAACCATGAAAATCCTAGAGGAGAATACATGCAGCAACCTCTTTGACATTGACCCATAGCAACTTCTTACTACTACATCTCTATAGTTACTTCTTTGAACTTCACCCACTCCTACCTCCTCACCTCTATCTACCCCTGCCCTTCCTCCCTATTTTGGCCACCACTCCAATGGTAAATTCCAGGCATCAGAACAGATATCAATTAAGCAAAAGCTGCAAACAGTTCTGACCCTGAGCTATAATTAAGAGTTTTTGGCCTCCGGTGCTGGCCAGCAGCCTGAATGATAGTCACCTCAGCTGACCCACTCTGCACCTTGCAGTTGTCACTCCATTTCAGATCTTTTGTTCAGAGTTTTGCCCACCATGTCAAAGGTCAATGCACAGGCCTCATTTCTTTAGTGATCCAACTGTGCCATTGCCCTGTCCCCCATGGGTGGCCCTTGCATCAATCCAACATATTCTTTATATTTATATATTATATTTATATTTATATTTCTTTACATTTTTTCTTTAGCAATTAAAGAGAGAAAACACAAGGTGCATATTAAATTACTTTGTTTCATGGCAGTCAGCTTACAATAAAATCAATACTGTTTGCTGATATAATTTTGGCAAGAGCTCTGTTCTGTTCCAGACATAGAACTGGATACTTTCTCTTTTTCTGTCATATCTAATCATTATGATAGGCCTATGATATAGGTTTCCCCCCCTCATTTCACATTTATTTCCCCACTAAGTAAAAACTGAGGCTCAGAGAAGTGAAACAACTTCCCAGAGCCACCCACATTGTAAAATGTGGAGACAGATCTTGAAACTAGGCTTCTTGGGTACCACATTTTAATTTCTTAAATGGCTTTAACTACCTTCTCCTTTCTATTTTCTAAGAAGCATTAACTTGTAGGAGAGCAAAATTATACAAGCCAATATTCTGTCCTCCTTTAATCTCACTGCCTCTAATCAGGCCTGGCTTTGGAAAGGGCATTTGTGTAGTTTCTACAAAAGGACTTGGAACTTTCCTTTGGAGAATGGGATGGAGAAGACATCTACTTACATGCATTTGTTCATTTATTAGGCATCGTGCTATGCAATGGGGAGGACAAGGATGAAAGGTCATGGTGAGGCTGAGATGTAAGGAAACAGTCCCCGTCCAATGTGATCCATGTTCTAAAGGGAGTGTGAATAAATTCCAGTAGGAGCATAGGGCAAGGAGACCTTCACTCTGCCTCAGGTTCTTTGAAAAAAGTAAAGAATATATCCACACTGTAAAATACAATATATGTGTTTAGGAGCCCTTCTTAGCTCTTTTCCTCTGTCTTGACAAGAAATAAAAGACTGCATTCTCTCAATGTGTTTTAGGGTTTGGAGAAGAGAGCTTGTAAAGCCTTGATCAGCCATAGTTCCACCAATTTTCTACTGGGATGACACATGCAGTCAGTGACATTTGTATCTGCTCTAGAAGTATTAGAAACAGACTTGCTCTTGCAGTAATTGGCCGTGCTGGCCATTATCAACATTTGTTTGTTTAGATTCATTAGACTTTAGTAACTTACTGTGTTCTATTTTCTTTCTCTACCTTTCCTGGAGCCTAACTCCCAATTGATCCAAAGAGTAATTAATGTCTACAGGAGAAGAGAGGCTTTCAGGTAAGCATGGCAGAATTTCATAGAAAGTAAGAGATGATTCTAGAAAACTGGGGAATCTACAAGGAGAAAAAAAAATCTCTCCTTAGTTTCCCTTTGGTTTGGTATAGATAGATATAAGGAAAGGTGGAAGAAATTTGCTTAAGGTTGAAGACCGATGGTCATGAAGTACTAAGAAATCAACAAGTGCTAAGATTGGTTATGGTCACTTGACAGAGAATGAGGAGGGAAATAAGATGTTGGGCTCTAGAGGCAGGTCAAATTTTAGTAAAAATCAGGTTGTGGACCAAAGTTAAAGAGAAAATAAGAGGAAGCACAGTTTGGTAGAAAGATCATAGTCTCAAAAGGCTTAGTGAAGTCTCATATGTGACAGGCTCCAAAGTCTCCCAGATGTGATTTTGAATCCTAGCTCTGCCTCAGAGCTGTGGAACCTTCGGCAAGTCACAACCTCTCTGAGCCTTAGTTTTCTCATTTGTAAAATGAAGATGATAACTGTACCCGTAGGATTGCTGCAACAATGTATTGAGATATATATGTGCTTGGCACATAATGAATACTCAGGAAGTGGTAGCAGTTGTTTTGCTTTTATAGGAAGCTAATTCTTAGCTACATAATCTTAGGTAAACTTAATTTATTTGAGCCAGTTTTCTTGCCTGTAAATGGAGACAATGCCTACATTGGAGGAAACGTTTTGTGGTTATAAACTAAGATTAGGTATACAAAACATTTTATAATACAATAGAAGAACAAAATGGGAAACAACCTCTCAGAAAATGGCATCCATAGAAGATCGTAGATGTTTACTCTTCTCTATTTTGGAGCCTATGAGAAGCCTCAAGCCGCAAATGTAGATGTCCTAAAAGAGCTCAGAGCTACTCTTTCCACCTTCAGATTTTTTCTGACCCTGCCAAACACTGAGAGAAAGGAGAACTATTGTTGAGGTGAGGGGGCAAGGAAGGATTCTTAACCATCTCTCAAGGTCCAGCTCAAGTCCTATTCCTTCCATGAAACCTTCTGACAATTCTGCCTCAGGGAACTCTCCCTTACCTCACTTATTTTGACATTCACGTTTGACCCTTTAATGTGGGTCCTGAGTTACAGTATTCACACTTATTTCCCATATGCATGACTTCATTGTCCACCTCTGTTCTAAGCCCCTGGAGGGCAAGGTCTATGTCTGATCACTTATGAGAGCATAAGGCTGGGCATAAAGGCCCTCAAGAAACACTCAGTATATTTAAAACCTTTCAATTTAGCTTTCAGAATAACCTTGAAATTTGGGCATATCATGTTTGTGTGTGTGTGTGTCCCAAAGATGTCACAACTGGGAACTTAAAAAAGAAAATCTCTTTACATTTTCTTTCTAATGGACTGAACTACATTTTTCTTTACTCAATAAATATTTGTTGAATACCAGTTATGTGCAAAGCAATTTACTTGGATTTTGGGGGAATACAAAGATGAATCCCACCTGGATCTTGCTATCAATTTGCTTGCATTCTAGTAGGGGACATAGAGCCACAAAAACAAAGAACCTGGTTTCAAATTACAAGATAATTAGTGCCTTATGAGTCAAGAGAAAATAATTTGGAGCATCTTAGGTTTGGAGCACTTAAGCTGAGTCTTGATGGATGATGTAATTTGGGCATGTGGGAATAGGGCAGAGGGAATCTGGGGAAAATACGATTAATTGTAAGACATGTATATGGAACAACAAATAGTCCTGCTTGTGTGGACTATAGGGTATGTGAAGATAAATGGTGGGAAGGTAGATCAGAAAGATCAGTTGAAGCCAAATGGAAGAAGATAGTGACTTCTAGTTTAAAAATGCTTGAGTTTATTCTTCAAGCAACAGGAAACTATGGAATCTAAATCTATATCTATAGAGAGATTTTTTTCAAGCTGGTTAAGTACATGATCAGAACTGACTTTTAGAGTACTTCAAAACCATCATTTAAATGCCAGCTAGATATCTCTAAGTCTGTAGACCTAAATCATGGACCCATTGATTATAAAACAGTCCAAGTCCACATTGCACAAGTACTGTAGTGATCTTGTCAAAGTCACACAGCAAGTTAGTTTTAGTACTAAGACTGGAACCTAGATCTAGTGAATCCATTATATTACTCTTCCATCTCTGCCTCCTTGGTTTCACATTGTGGTTTTACTGTGGCAAATTAGAGATAAGAGGGAACATTGGGGTCTTTCACCGAAGAAATCCCTTTGATGTGACTTCGAAGTTTGACTTGTAGTGAATCATCAAGAAAGAGCCTAAGAGAATGCAAGGCTAATGATGTTTGCTTTCCAAGGCCTTGAGGTGATGTCCATTTGGATGTGGCTGTTAGTTGGAAAGGAACGGGATTCATAATTTAGGGGGCATTATCTGGTTCTCTCATCAGGAAAAGCGGTAGCTCTAAGATGGACACAGTTTTGGGTAGAAATGTTTACTGGCTCTGAATTCAACATACACTTCCTTTCCAACACCCCATCTACTATACAGTAGAAATGGAATGGCATTGTCAGCTCTGGTATCTTTGATCTACAGTGGCCAAGTAGCATCATGTGGCCTAGTGGTTCCTAACTCTGGCTACACATAGCATCACTTGAGGAGCTTGCAGCAACGTTCATGGAACTGGAGTATATTATGCTAAGTGAAATAAGTCAGTAAGAGAAAGACAGATACCATATGTTTTCACTCCTATGTGGATCCTGAGAAACTTAACAGAAGACCATGGGGGAGGGAAAGGGGAAAAAAGTTACAGAGAGGGAGGGAGACAAACCATTAGAGACTCTTAAATACAGAGAACAAACTGAGGGTTGATTGTGGGTGGGAGAGAGGGGAAAGTGAATGATGGGCACTGAGGAGGGCACTTGTTGGGATGAGCACTGGGTGTTGTATTGAAACCAATTTGACAATAAATTATATTAAAAATAAAAATAAATTAAATAAATAAAGATACCCATACTTGGGATGCCTGAGTGGCTCAGTTGGTTAAGTGACCGACTCTTGATTTTGACTCAGGACATGATCTCGCATTCACGAGATTGAGCCCGCATCAGACTCTGCACTGAGCATGGAGCCTGCTTAAGATTCATTCCCTCTCTCTCTCTCTCTCTCTCTCTCTTCTTCCCCCTCTACCCTTCTCATTTTCTTCTCAAAAAAAGTAAAGTAAGTTAAAGTAAAATAAAAATAAATAAAAATACCCATACCCAAGTCCTACCCCAATCAATTAAAGCAGAATCTCTGGGGTTTACCTTCCTTTTCTATTTTTTGGTATAGTTTGAGAAGAATAGGTATTAACTCCCCGTTAAGTATTTGGTAGAATTTACCTGTGAAGCCATCTGGACCTGGACTTTTATTTATTAGGAGATTTTTTGATTACTGATTCAGATTCTTTGCTGTTTTATCACTCTATTCAAGTTTTCTGGTTTTTTTCCTGTTTCAGTTTTCATAGTTTATATGTTTCTAGGAATTTATCCACTTTTTCCAGGTTACCTAATTTGTCGATGTATAGTTTTTCATGATATTCTAATTCTATTTCTGTGGTGTTGGTTGTTATTTCTCCTCTCCCACTTGTGGTTTTATTTATTTGGGTCTTTCCTTCTTTGGTAAGTCTGGCTCGAGGTTTTTCATTTTATTAAATTATTTAAAGAACCAGCTACTGCTTTCATTGATCTGTTCTATTGGGTTTCTTTGATTCCGTATCATTTATTTCTGCTTCAGTCTTTATTATTGCCTCCCTTATGCTGGCTATAGGCTTCATTTGTTGTTCTTTTTCCAGCTCCTTTAGGTGTAAAGTTAAGCTGTTTATTTGAGATTTTTCCTGCCTCTTGATGTGGGTCTATATTGCTACGTCTTTCCTTCTTAGGACTACTGTTGCTGCATCCGAAAGATTTGGGGCCATCGTGCTTTCATTTTCATTGGTTTCCATGTATTTTTTATTTCTTATTTTATTTCCTGGTTGACCTATTCATTGTTTAGTAGCACGTTGTTTAACACTCATGTATTTGTGGTCTTTCCAATGTTTTTCTTATAATCAACTTCAAGTTTCCTAGTGTTGTGTTCAGAAAATATGCATGGTATGATCTCAATCTTTTTGTACTTGGTGAGGCCTGATCTGTGACCTGCAGAATGTCCCATGTGCACTTGAAAATTATGTGCATTCTGCTGTTTAGAATGGAATGTTTTGAATATATCTGTTAAATCCATCTGATCCAGGGTGCCATTCAAAGCCATTATTTCCTCGTTGATTATCTGCTCGGATGATGTGTCCATTAATGTAAGTATGGGTGTTAAAGTCCTCTACTATTATTGTATTATTATCAACGAGTTCCTTTTTGTTGTTGTTTTATATATCTGGATGTCCCATGTTGAGGGCATAAATATTTACAACTGTTAAACCTTCTTGTTGGATTGTCCACTTTATTATAATATAGTGCCTTTCTTCAGTCTTTGGTTTAACATCTAGTTTGTCCAATATAAGTATTGCTACTCCAGCTTTCTTTTGACATCCATTTGCATGATAAAAGTTTCTCCATCCCCTCGCTTTCGATCTCAGGTGACTTTTGGTCTAAAATGAGGATCTTGTTGGGAGCATTTAGATGGGTCTTAGTTTTTTTAAATTCATTATGACACCCTCTGTCTTTTCCTTGGCGTGTTTGGTCCATTTATATTCAGAGTAATTAGTGATAGATATGTATTTAGTGTGATTTCATTATTTGTTTTGTTGTTGTTTCTGGAAATATTCTCTGTTTCTTTCTTGTCTTTGTCACTTTTGGTCTTTTTTATTTAAACATTTTTTATAACGTTTATTTATTTTTGAGAGATAGAGACAGAGTGTGAGCAGGAGAAGGGCAGAGAGAGAGAGAGAGACACAGAATCCGAAGCAGGCTCTAGGCTCTAAGCTGTCAGCACAGAGCCCGACGCAGGGCTCGAACTCACAGACCGCGAGATCATGACCAGAGCGGAAGTTGGCTGCTTAACCAACTGAGCCACCCAGTGGCCACTGTCACTTTTGGTCTTTACTTTCCACTCAAAGAGTCTCCTTTAATAGTTCTTGCAGTGCTAGTTTAGTGGTCACAAACTCCTTTAATTTTTGTTTGTCTGGGGAACTCTTTAATTTTCCTTCTGTTGTAAATGATAACCTTGCTGGATAGAGTATTCATGGCTTAATGAATTCAGCACTGTGAATGAATCATGCCACTCCTTTCTGGCTTGCCAAGTTTCTGTTGAGAAATCTTCAGCTAGTCTTAGGAGTCTTCCCTTGAAAATTAGGAACTTCTTTTCTCTTGCTACTTTTAAGATTTTTTTTTAATCACTGTATTTTACAAATTTAATTGTAATATATCTTGCTTTTGCCCTGCTTTTGGTGATTTTGATGAGAGTTCTCTGTACCTCCTGGATCTGAATCTCTGTTCCATTTCCTAGATTAGGGAACTTTTAAGCTATGATTTCCTCAAATATATTTTCTGCCCCCTTCTCTCTCTTTTCTTCTTCTGGGACTCTTATAATAATATAAATGTTATTACATTTGATGGAGTCACTGAGTTCTTTAAGTCTATTCTTGTGTTCCATAAGTCTTCTTTTTCTCTTTTGTTCAGCTTCATTATCTTCCATTATTTTGTTCTTTATATCACTTACTCTTTTCTCTGCTTCTTTCAGCTTCCTGTTTATTGGACAAGTGTGTTTCCAATGTCAATTGTTGCATTTTTCATTTCTGACTGGTTATTTTTTTATAACTGATTCAATGTCTTCACTAGTTATGGGTCTGTTCAAATTTTCTATTTCTTCCTGTTTGAGTTTTGGTAGTGTGTAGCTATTTAGGAATTTGTCCATTTCTTCCATGTTGCCGAGTTTGGAGGCATATAATTTTTCATAGTATTCTCTGATGATTGCTTGTATTTCTGAGGGATTGGTTGTAATTTCTCCCTTTTCATTCACGATTTTATCTATTTGAGTTCTCTCTCTTTTGTTTTTGAGAAGCCTGGCTAGAGGTTTGTCTATTTTGTTTATTTTTTCAAAGAACCAGCTTTTGGTTTCATTGATCTGTTCCACTACCTTTTCTGTCTCCATATGGTTAATTTGTGTTCTGATCTTTGTGATTTCTCTCTTTCTGCTGGGCTTGGGTTGTTTTAGTTGATCTGCTTCTAGTTCCTTTAGGCGTGCTGTTAGAATTTGTGTTATTGATTTTTCTTGTTTCTTGAGATGGGCCTGGATTGCAATATATTTGCCTCTCAGGACTGCCTTTGCTGCGTCCCAGAGCGTTTGGATTGTTGTATTTTCATTTTCATTTGTTTCCATGTATTTTTTAATTTCTTCTCTGATGGCTTGGTTGACCCAGTCATCTTTTAGTAGGTTATTTCTTAGCCGCCATGTTCTTGGATATTTTCCAGGCTTTCTCCTGTGGTTGATTTCAAGTTTCAAAGCATTGTGGTCTGACAGTGTACACGGTATGATCTCAATTCTTTTATATTTATTCAGAGCTTCCCTGTGCCCCAGAATGTGGTCTATCTTGGAAAATGTACCGTGTGCAGTTGAGAAGAATGTAAATTCCTTTGCTTCTGGATGAAGGACCCTAAAGATGTCTGTGAGGACCATCTGTCCTAATGTGTCGTTCAGGGCTATTGTTTCTGCGGAGATTTTCTGTTTTGTGGATCTATCCAATGCTGAGAGTGGAGTGTTGAGATCCCCTACTATTAGGACATTTTTATCGATGAGGTTGCTAATGTTTGTAATTAGTTGTTTCACAAATTTGGGTGCCCCCGAATTCGGTGCGTAGATATTTACAATTGTTAGCTCTTCCTGCTGGATGGTCCCTGAGACTATTATATAATGTCCTTCTTCATCTCTTATTACATCGTTCATTTTAAAATCTAATTTGTCTGATATAAGTGTGGCTACTCCGGCTTTCTTCTGCCTTCCAGTAGCATGGTAGATAGTTCTCCATCCCCTCACTTTCATCTGAAGGTATCTTCAGGTTTAAGATGTGTTTCTTGAAGACAGCAAATAGATGGGTCTTGTTTTTTAATCCACTCTGTTATCCTGTGTCTTTTGATTGGCGCATTTAGTCCATTTACATTCAGTGTTAATATTGAAAAATATGGGCTTACAGTCACTGTATTATCTGTAAGTTTCATGTTTGTAAGGCTGACCCTGGCAGTTTGTATTCTTTGCAACCTTGTTTTCATAGAATGCCCCTCAGGATCTCTTGCAGTGCTGGCTTATTTGTGATAAATTCTTTCAGTTTCTGTCTGTTGGGAAATACCTTGATCTCTCCTTCTATTCTGAATGACAGGCTAGCCGGATACAGAATTCTTGGTTGCAGGTCCTTCTTGCTCATCACATTGAAGATGTCCTGCCATTCCTTTCTGGCTTGCCAAGTTTCTGTAGATAAGTCTGCTACTACCCTTATATGTCTCCCTTTGTATGTTAGGGTTCTTTTGTCCCTAGCTGCTTTCAGGATTCTCTCCCTATCTTTGTATTTTGCCAGCTTCACTATGATGTGCCATGCAGAAGGTCTATTCAAGTTACGTCTGAGGGGAGTTCTCTGTGCCTCTTGGATTTCCATGTCCGTTTCCTTCCTCATGTTGGGAAAGTTCTCAGCAATGATTTGTTCAAGAACCCCTTCGACTCCTTTCTCTCTCTCTTCTTCCTCTGGAACTCCTATGATATGGATATTGTTTCTTTTGAGTGCATCGCTCAGCTCTCGAATTCTCCTTTCCTGTTCCTGGATCAGCTTCTCTCTCTTTTTATCTGCTTCCTCTTTTTCAATGATTTTGTCTTCTAATGCACTAACTCTTTCCTCTACCTCTTCAATCCGTGCTGTGGCTGCTTCTAGTTTCCTCTGTATTTCTTCCAATGTCTTCTTTAATTCTTCCTGACCGTTTTTAAGGTCCTTGAACTCTGCCGCGTGGGACCCCTTGCATTCATCTAAGCTTTTTTCAAGGCCAGCGATTAGTTTTATGATTATCATTCTATATTCATGTTCTGTTATGTTGCTTATATCTGTTTTCATTAATTCTTGAGCTGTCACTGCTTCTTGTAGATTCTTTTGAGGAGAATTCTTCTGTCTCGTCATTTTGGCTGGATCTGTTTTGGGTTGTTTCTTGAAGTTGCCCTGGAAAGGAATACAGACTGACAGACACACAGAACGCAGAAATACTCAAACGTACTGACAAACGGTCCAGACAAGCAGTTCACAACAGAAAAAAGAATAACAAGTGACTCTCTGAGGGCAATGTCCTGAAGTAACAGCTACAAGTTAAGGACAGGGTATGTAGTGTGCTGGTGGCAGAGCATATATAGACAGAATAATGACTGGTGCAGGGAGAAGAAGGAAATGGACTTTGCCCAGGTAGAGCGACTAAAGGGTTTAATCCAGACTGATAGGAATCAGAATAAGGACAGGTGCGAGGGAAAAGAAATAAAGATCGATGTCGTCTAGATGAACTTATACGGCCTGGTTCTTCCAGAAAAAGGGCTAGGGAAGTAAAGAAGAGGTTGTAGGACATGTCCTCAAAGAGTGGGTTAAAAAAAAAAAACAAAAAACAAAAAACAAAAAAAATGATTAAGCCAGTCTGTTCCATGGATGACCAGTTCAGGGATGGGGATCGGTAGGAATGAGAAAGGGAGGGATAAATTTAAAAAGAAGAAATGACTGGCGTTACTCCAGGCAGCAATCTCCAATTGATCAGTGGCTCCTGCTGATAGTTTGGGAGGGGCGTGTTTTAGTGTAGGCGGGTCCGGCCTCCACAGCTGCAGGGATGGCTTCTGGGGTGACTTCCTGGCTTGTGAGACCACATTGGCGTCTCTCCAGACCCGCACCACCAGTCCTGGAGGCTTTATACGCCCCTTTATTTCTGTTCTCTCTCCACCGCCAACGCCGGCCTAGTGTGGTTTACTGGACGGTGACCCAGCCGTGTCCCACAGGAGCCACCGCCTGGGGCTGCCTGGGTCCCTGCTGCCAGTCCCAATAGCGGCGTGCGTGCCCGGAGGCGCTGGGTGAGGGTGGCGTGGTGACGCAGCTGTCTGCTACCCCCGATTTGGCTGTAACTGTGCGGGGGTTAGAGGTGCTCCGCAGGAGCCGCCGTCTGGGTCCCCGCTGCCAGTCCCCCCAGGCGCGCGCGTCCCAGTGGCTCAGGACGGGGTTGGTGGGGTCCCAGCAGCGCGCGGGTAGTGCTGCTTCTTGCCACTGAACTTCTCTTCAAAAGCCCTGCATTTAGGGGCTGGATGGGAGTGGTCTCACCCGCTCTGGCCCTCTCATTCAGATGTTGTTTGATCGGCACTTTCCCTGCTCTCTCCAAAGACGCTCACCCTCCCCTCAGCTCAACTTCCCGAGTTTGAGTTCGTTTTATCCGACCCAGATTAAATTCACGGTTTAGTAGGGCCGTGTCTGTTTTCGCCTTCGTTTCTTGTCAGCTGTAGCACCTTTTCCCCCCGATTTTTGGAGTTGAGAGAGACTATGGTTTCAGTCGTCCCCGTTTAAAGGGCAAGCGAAATACTGGAGCCCCCTACTCCTCCGCCATGTTCCTGTATACTACATTCTTTCCAGGAGCAGCGAAGTGCCCTCTGGACTCTATTCCAGCCAAGATTTCTGACTTTTACAGCTTGAGGCTTAAGGGGATGGTGTGGACAGGAGTCTGCACTGGTCTTCTTGGTGAAGGGCCTACCACATTGGGATTGAGGAAAGTTTTACTGAGGTCAGTTGTGCCAAAGCACAGGAGTGTGGGACCTGGTTTAAGCAAGTTAGGCAGCAAGTGTAAGGGCCAAGGTGCCCTCTGTAGTTGGCTCTGTGTTTTCACTGAGGGCCAGATAAGGTAAATATTTGATAACTAGCTCCTTTGCCCCCAGAGAGGTATCTTCCTGAACTCTGCCTCTCATGGAGGCATTCCAGAAAGAGGGAATAAGCTCGCCCTATGTGCCCCAAGCATTCTTCAGATCACTATTCCCCAGCCATCTTTTCAGGAGTAAGGCAGTACACGCAGGGCTCTATCATAGCCAAGCACACCGACATTTAAGCCTCCCCTGGTTGCAAGAACTCATGAAAATCAGCCCCTCTAATTTTCACAGCCAGTGGCATTGGGGAAATGTTCTTGTGCATTCCCCTGTGCACTCCTCTCTCTCTTGCCTTTCTTCATGACCACAGCTCCTTCCCCTCTCCAGTACCTGCCATCTATTTTTTCTCACAAACCATGTCTCCGCACCTACTATCTTCCTCGATGTGACTTCTTCTGTCCCTTTAGTTGTGGAGTTTGCTCTTTCAGTCTTCAGGTTGATTTCTGGGGTATTTAGAATGATTTTATAGTTATCTAGCTGTGTTTGAGAGAGGAGATGAGCCTAGAGTCCTCCTGTTCTATTGCCGTCTTAATTCCTTCATGCTAACATCTTTAGTTGTACATATGTCTATTCTCTATGGTGCTCTCCAGGTTCTTTTGTGTGTTTTCCACTTAATATTTTAATTTTATTTTTTAATTATTTTTAAAGTTTTTTTTTTTAATTTTTTAAAAAAATTTTTATTGTCAAATTGGTTTCCATACAACACCCAGTGCTCATCCCAACCCATGCCCTGCTCATTGCCCATCACCCACTCTCCCCCCTCCCATACCCCCCTTAACCCTCGGTTTGTTCTTAGTATTTAAGAGTCTCTTATATTTTGTCTGCCTCCCTCTCTGTGTCTTTTTTCTTTCCCCTCTTCCTCTCCCCCCTAGTTTTCTGTTAAGTCCCGCAAAGTCCACCTATGCATGGAAACATATGGTATCTGTCTTTTTCTGACTGACTTATTTCACTCCCAGACTCTAACCTCTACTACAAAGTAGTAATCATCAAGACAGTATGGTATTGGCACAAAACAGACACATAGACCAATGGAATAGAATAGAAAACTCAGAAATAGACCCGCAAGCATATGGCCAACTAATCTTTGACAAAGCAGGAAAGAGTATCCAATGGAAAAAAAGACAGCCTCTTTAATAAATGGTGCTGGAAGAACTGGACAGCAACATGCAGAAGCATGAAACTAGGCCACTTCCTTACACCACTCACAAAAATAGACTCTAAATGGATAAAGGTTATTTTTGACAGAGAGAGAGAGGAAGGGAAAGGCAGAGAGGAAGGGAGAAAGAGGCTCTCAAATAGGCTCTGCACTGTCAGTGCAGAGCCCAACGTGGGTCTCTAACTCACAAGCCATGAGATCATACCTGTGCTGAAATCAAAAATCGATGCTTAACCAACTAAGCCACCCAGGTGCCCCATTACTTAATATTACTTTAAATACATATATATTTTTTTGACCTGCTTGCTCCAAATCCTTGTCAGCTCATGCGTAATATTTATGGGTTAAGTGCTTATAAAAATTAATTTGCTTATTCTTTGTGCTGGGTCCGAATATTTGCTATTAAGAAGCATGTTTTTGTTCCAATTGTTTTTCTTATTTTGGGGAGGGTTTGATTCCCTTGGGCCTATTCCCAAAAGTGGATCAACTGGATCAATAAGTATGAACTATGTCTTATGTATAATTTTGCATTTCATCCACATTTTCCAGAATTCTTTATGGCTATGTAGATAGAATTAGCCTAGTGTACAATGTTACCAGCAATGTGTAAGTGCATCCATGTCATAAACTCCTGCCAGAACCATTTCATAAAGAATTATGTATATTTATTATGTACTGACTGGCTTGGAAACCAGAAGCATAGAGTCAGTGAGGCAAGTTGGAAGACTGCTACAATAGTCAAAGTCAAAGTAAAAAATGCCTGAGTTTTGGTAATTACAAAACTAACAAATTCAAATTCATTATAAAATATTGACTAAGTACCTACTATGTACCAGGCCTGCACTAAATAGATTAGTGCCTAATTATTGTTTTGTTTATTTATATTTTGAGAGAGAGAGAACACATGCACATGAGTGGGAGATGGAGAGAGAATCTCAAGCAAGCTCTGCATTGTCAGTAGAGAGCCAAACTGTGAGGTCATAACCTGAGCCAAAATCAAGAGTCAGACACTTAACCGACTGAGCCACCCAGGCACCCCAGTATCTAATTAATGTCTTTTATCTCTGTAAGTTAAAGTATTATTGGCATTCATTATATAGATGAGGAAACTAAGAATGAACAAATTTATATACCCTAGGTCACACAAATAGAAGTTCTAAAGCTGGGTTTCAAACATAGACTTTCTGAAGGATTAAGCTGCTGGAAGAATTACAAAAAAAAAAAAAAAAAAAAAAAACAACCAAAAACACACACACACACAACAAAAAACTATAGAAAGAAAGGAAAACAAATGCTGAGTTGTTAGTAACCAAAAGTAAGTGGAGGCTAAGGAAGGTAGCCAAGATAACTCCAATATTGGGTGCCTGTTCATGAATAGTGTTCCATTTGGCTAACCACTCAAGTTCTTGGTCTTGTTCTCTTTCAGGAGATTCTGACAGTTTCAGCAAAGTGCGGCCTCCAGGAGAAAAGCCAACCATCGTCCGTCCTCCAGTGAGGCCTCCAGATCCTCCGGGCCGGGCAGCTACTCCCCAAAAGCCAGAACCAAAGCCAGATATTGTGTTTAGCAATGCAGGGGGAATCCCATCATCTGTGTAAGTAGAATTGTTCCTCATCCTTGACCTAGTAAGGCTCATATTAGGCCACCAGGAGTTCTTTTAGGATCACCATTATGATTGTGAAGGGTATACAGTGCACAACCCCAGGGCATTGTTCACTTCATAGTCTAGGGAAATGTCACAGACAGTCCTATTTGGAATGTTTCACTCATCACTTAAGGCTGAGAGATTTCACTAAAACTGCCCTGATCTCTGTAGGGTGTTAAGATCACCTTCTGTTTTCATGCTCCCTTGGCTCTGGAAATTTTTTGTATTTTCTTGTTATTGCTACTGGTTTTTAAAGTAATATAATGAACAGATTTATTTATTGTACTTTTGCCTTTAGCCTTTTTTTTAATGAAGGGTATGATTTTTAAAAATCTTCCAAAATGTCTCAGATTCTTCAGAGAACCTCTTGCAAGGTAGGACCTGAGCTGATTTCTAATAGTTTTTTCTGAGGTGGGACTAGAAACCAAGGAACCAGGCATAGAGTGGCTAAGGTAGGGGCATAGCAGCTCTCAAGGATCAACCTTTCATGGCCACAGTTAGCCTGATTGGTCTCTCTTCAGCCAGTGCTTAGGATCCCTCTCATATACTGCCTCCTGGTATTCCTTTTTCTCATGTCTCTTGTTTTCCATAATTGTAAAATGAGTGAAATAAGAAAAAGAAAACCTCTATCATGTTAATTAAGTAGCAAAGTGTATTTACAAAAATGTCAGAAATTTATACTTTGAAACCAAGGACTTGTTTCACTTATTTCTCACAAGAATAGCCTGAACAAACAACATACTTAGACCATTCTGAACCAAGGGAAAGCAAAGGGCATCAGGTATAGCTGTGGTGGTGCTTATGGCCTCTGAGTCATTTCATATTCTGATACTTGAGTTTCCCTCAGACCCAGGTCCTTTGAAAATTAAGGCAGACCCTTCAATTGGTGGCCCATCTGGTTTATATTTTTTTGTGTGTTGCTCATTGTCTATTGGTTCTCATATGTATTCCAGAGCAACTCATGGGGCTTGATTGGCTTATGTTTGCAGGGTGGCTTCCAGGACCAGGTTCTTTGAAACAGCTTCCCGAAAAACAGGAAGGTAAGATATATAGGTGATAGAAGAAAAACCAAGTTACTTTTTAATTAGTGGATCATGAGCATTTCATTTCCTCTCTTACATTCTGTTTTTCTGTTTCTCTGCAACTGTCTCTGTCTCTCTGTCCCTTTCTCTCCCTTAGTTGTCTCTGTCTCCTTGTGTCTCACCCATACATCTGTCTTTGTCTATGTACATGTGTATTTCTCTAGAGTCTAAATAAGTTACTCTATTTGTTACTCTATTTGTCTCTCTCACACTGTCTTTCTCTGGGTCTTTGTGTCTCTGTCTCCTATCTGTTTATTTCACTCTTTTTCTGTCTCTCTTTCCCCATATCTCTCTTTCTTTGCCTATCTCTGTATCATTGAGTCTTTGGCACTCTTTTTCCAATTATCTCTGTATTTTTGAGTCTTTGGCACTGTTTTTCCATTATTTCTTCCCTTCTCCTCCTCCTCTTCCTCTTCCTCTTCCTCCTCCTCCTCCTCCTTCTCCTTCTCTCTCTCTCTCTCTCTCTCTCTCTCTCTCTCTCTCTCTCTCTCTCTCTCTCAGACACAGACACACACACATTACTCACATGCTAAGTAATACCACAAAAAATATTACACTCAATGTAGGTCTTATTTTTTTGTTAGTTTACTTATTTAGACTCTATTATATTCTGAAAGGGCAGCTAATAGGAATACACAGAATGCAACACGCTAACATAAACAGCCTTAGAATAAGCAACCATTAAGTGGTGTGATATAAATCACTTGGAAAAAACTGAGAGAACAATGACAACAACAACAACAACAACAACAAACAGATTTGCCTTCCACTCTAGACCCACTAAAACAGAATCTCCAGGAGTGGGGTCTGAGAATCTGTTTTTGTTTGTTTGTTTTATTTCCTTCCTTCCTCCTAGTTAGTTTGTTTTTAAAAGTGCTAAGGTATTGGTACAGATTGTTTAAAGCCTGGTATTTGAGACCCTTTATACTGGAACATCTAGAGAAATGGTTGCATAGCCTTTAGGGACTCTTTTGTGAGTTTTTGTTTCCATGTTGCTTATCAGAGAGTTTGAAATTGTGCTTCCTGATGGGTGATAAGAGTATAGCTCTTCTAGGTGGTCAGTTAAAAGAACAATGTGCCTTTACCAGCAGTGGAGCTGTGGTAGGTTTAACACAATCTAGTCAACACTGTAAGACCTAACTCACCAGGACATGACCCTGCACCGCAAGTCACGCTAGTTCTGCTTGGCAGTCAGCCATTAGACCAGGCCAAATTCTCCTTTGATAATAATTTACCATTTATTCTACCATAACAGACAAAAGTATATTGGAAGATTTCTAAGTATATTGGAAGATTTCTCTTCCAATATAATAAAGCTTTTACCTAGGATGTTTTTAAAACAGACTTAGTCAAATGTCCCTCTTGAAAAAAAATAAGAAAGAAAAAGAGAGAGAGAGACAGAGAGAGAGAGAAACAGATTGACTCTTAATATAGTACCTGCCTATAAGCAGGACCGCATCCTATTTTCTGGTGATTCTTCTTCCCTCCCTAGAATAAGCTGTATGAGAAATAACTACCAAGGAAATGGAATGAAGTAAACTAGAATTAACAGAGTTAAATGGGTACATCTAAAGGAAAGCTTTTTTCCAGGGTGCCTGGGTGGTTCATTTGGTTAAGTATCCAACTTTGCCTCAGGTCATGATCACAAGGTTCTTGGATTCAAGCCTCATGTTGAGCTCCGTGCTGACTGCTCAGATCCTGGAGCCTGCTTTGGATTCTGTGTCTCCCTCTCTCTCTGCCCCTCCTCCACTCACACTGTGCCTCTCTCACTCTCAAAAATAAACAAACATTAAAAAAATTAAAGGAAAACTTTTTTAGAGGAAGCGATATCTAAGTTGGAGCTTAAAATATGAGTAGAAATACACCAAAACATATCAAGAATTCATTGGTAGCCTTGGACAAAGAACTGAGGCAATGAGAGAGAATTTGTAAGAGGCATGAGCAAAGTCCAATAGAATCTTCATGGCAGGCCAGCTTCTAAAGGGAAATTATAGCCAGACTGATGTTGGGCATATGGAAAGATTGGTAACTACTGTCTGAGCTATGTCAGCTACTGCTCAGGGAATTCTTGGACCAACTTACAACATGAGAGGGCTGTAGCCAAACCAGGCATTTCAAGCAGGAACATCACTCTACTTATCCTATGTTTAGACTTCTGGAACCTAGATTTAATTCTGTTCTTTATCCCTAGATTCCATCTTGGCAAGGGTATGGGCAAGACCAAAATGGATACACCTGTCCTCCAGTGTGTCATGAGCCATAGAGCCATACTCTGTACCCACAGGTTCCTCCCATTTAACATCCACATAGAAAAAAACACCACTTCTGTATAGGCTCCCACCTTGTAACCCCCACTTGCATTAGTACATCTACATGCTGGCCTCAGGCTAGGCACACCAATACCATCTATACACATTGTTGACAAGCTCTTCTTTCATCTCTGATGAAAATAATCATCTGTTTATCATTTATTTATCCTCATTTTTGCTTCCCATTTGTACCCCTGACTGTAGCCTGACATTTATCACCTCACTTCCTCATTCATCTCTTTTCCATAGCCAATAAAAAATTTTAAACTCAAATGACAATGAAAAGTGGTTAATCAAGAAGAGAAGGGAAGGGAAGATGGTACAGCAAGGCAGACAGTTTATGCAAGACAAGTTCAGTAAGTCATTAGTGTTCCACTTTGACTACAATGTGGGGGTGAGAAGAGGGAAGCTTAATTGGAGATGAGGCTAGAAAGATACTTTGCAGCCAGATTGTAAAGACCTTATATGACATACTAAGTAATTTGGTCTTTACACTGTACTCCATGAGGAGACATGGAACTTTTAAGCATGACAATGAATAGTCTGAGATGACTGAATAAAAAAAAAAAATCATTCCAGTAGTAATGGGGAAGATAGATGGGAAAGTAAGACTGAAGGTAGAGAGACAGATTAGGAGGCTAATCATCATGGCAACAGTTAATGAGGCCCTAACCTATGACATTGCCAGTACAATGGAATAGAAGTACAGATTTGAGATAGACACAATGAGACCTTGCTGATTTTTCAAACATGGAGCATTGGAGGATTAAGAGGGGGTAAAGTCTACTCTCGAAAATTAAGTGTATGATGACAATAATTAATCATGGAAGAACAACTTATGTGGGAAAGTTTTGCTCTTCTCAATTTTGTACACAATGATTTTAAGACCCTGTGGAATATGGGTCCAGTGGGGGTTGAGAGGAAGATGGCAGTGGAGTATGAGGACCTGCGGCTCACCCATCCCACAAACACAACTAGATAACTAAACATCACCCTAAATACTCCCAGAAATAGACAGAAAGACTGACAGAACAAACTCTACAAATAAGGGAGGAAAGAGTCCACATTGAATAAGGTAGGAAGTGTGGAGAGGGGATTTAGAGGAGAAATGGATCACTGGTATGTGCAGATGAGGGATCAGTGCTCACAGATAAGGGCAAGAGAGAGAGGATCACATAGGAATGCATAAGGAGAACATTTCCCCAGAGCTGTTGGCTTGGAAAATGAGAATGGCTGAATTTTGTGAGTTCTTGCAACTAGTGGGGCTTAAATCATGTAGATTTAAGGGAGAGTGGACTTCACTGTGATAGAGGCCAGGGTGGGGGCACTGTGCTGCTCCTGGAAAGAAAGCAGTATACACCCCAGAGTCTGACACTATGGAAACAACTATGTGAAAAACACCTGGGACATATGGAGGAAGATTATTTGCCTTCTCAGAGTGCTTCCCTCAGAAGCAGTGTGTGTGGAGGCACCTCTCCAAGGACAAGAGAGATAGCTGTTGCCATTTCTCCCCATCCACACCCCTCAGCATAAACACAGAGCCACCTTCAATAAGCACCATAACACCAACACTAGCTTCCTAGCCTGCTTACACCAGGTCCCATACCACTGCATTCTGGAGGTACTGCCCTTCTGGGCCAAGTGTATATCACTCACAGCATAGTAGGCCCCTTCCCTAGAGTACCAGCAGAAACCCCTGTCCACACCACATCTCCTGACCAGAGCATTCTGCAGGGCTTCATTTCTAGTGGAAGTGGCATCAGGTCTCATTTCACAAGCAGACCAGAGGACACCTAGTTAAACATCACCACATTCAGACCAGGAACCAAACACTGCCCAATGTAGGCAAGGAGAAGGTCTGCAAGGGACTGGCCTGAAGGATGGAGCACCTAAAACACAACAGAAAACATGAAGCACACACCAGAGACACTCCCTAAAGCTCCAGGCCATGGACAGTGCAGGGTGAGAGAGTTGTGTTCGTCTCCTGGGGCAAAAGCCCACTGCTGCTCTGGCTTTCAGTCATACTTTCCCTAGTAAAAAAATGATACCTGCAGAACTCAGGGGGGCAGGACCTGGAATAAGCAGCTCAAGCCTCTACTGTGTGAGTTGTGCCACTCACTAGGTGATGTCCCTCATTGCTCATGTGATGGATGCAAAATGGTGTTAGCCTGCTCTCTTCCCCAGAGAGGGGAGTTTGCTCCCACCTCTGTTCAGGAAGCCCTCACCGAAGAGTGAACAATCTCCTATCTTGTGTCCCCGGCTTCCATCAGATCCCTACCTTCACCCTGTCTGTTTCCTGGCCTTTTGTCCACTCAACGGTGCAGTTCTCCTGTGTTTTATCTCAGGCGCATGATTGGGTTTCAAAACTGCAAATTTTAGAGACCTGGTGTGGCAGGGACCCACACTGATCCTCTGTAGGAGGGACTCACTGCTTTCTCTTGGTGCCGGTTTGTCCCAGAAAAATATTCACATGACCACGCAGGGGTTTGGATTTTATGGTAAAGTTTAACAAAAAGCCTGCATCCAGGTTCGCTGCCCTCAGCAGTCTTTATGCTAATGATCAGGACAGATCAATGGTGCCCACTGGCTCTTTTGTCTCTGAGAGGCAGTGCCACCTCTCCCAAATGCAGTCCAAGAAGAGGAACTCTCTCTTTCAGCTTGACCCAGGAGATCCTCAGAGCACACTGACTACTTTCTTGTCTTTGCCCTCCTTCTCCTCCTTCTCCTCCATCTCTTTAGCACCACTATACCCACCAGGTTTGACCCTGTTGATGGTGCAGACTTCTAAAACTTCAGACTTTCAGTTCTGCTGCTTGTAAAAACTGGCTATAATCAGCCCCTCTTGTATTCCTAAGTCACTGGTTTTGGGGAAGTGTTTTTTTCTGCAACCCCCTGTATTCTGCTTTATCTTCCATTTGTCCTCTCTCTGTCTTTCCCTTTATCTCTCTCCTCTCTCTGTGATCAGGGCTCCCTCCTCTCTGCAGCACCCACGATTCTTTTCTGCCACCAAAATCACATCTCCAAGCCTCCTACCTTCCACAATATTGCCTCTTTTATCCCTTTAGTTATGTAGTTTGTTCTCTCAATCCCCAGATCGATTTTCTGGGTGTTCAGAATGATTTGATAATTACCTAGCTATGTTCAAGGGATGAGGCAAGCATAAGATCTTCATACTACTCTGCCATCTTAACTCCTCCTATCAATTAATAAAGTTGATAAGCCTCTAGCCAGGCTTACCAAAAAGAAAAGAAAAGAACCAAATAAATGAAATCACAAATGATAGAAGAGAAATAACAACCAACACCACAGAAATACAAACACTTAGAATATTATTAAAAACTATATGCCAACAAATTGAACAGCCTGGAAGAAATGGATAAATTCCTAGAAACATATAAATTACCAAAACTGAAACAGGAATAAATAGAAAACTTGAACAGACTGATAACCAGCAAAGAAATTGGATTGGTAATC
Source organism: Paguma larvata (assembly GCA_030068075.1). Lineage (NCBI taxonomy): Eukaryota > Metazoa > Chordata > Mammalia > Carnivora > Viverridae > Paguma > Paguma larvata. The sequence goes on along the minus strand of CM057830.1, from coordinate 51,215,871 downwards.
AAAAGTCTCCCAGCAAACAAAATTTCAGGGCCAGATGTCTTCATGGGGAAACTCTACCAAACATTAAAGAAAAAATTAATACCTATTCTTCCTCAAACTGTTCCGAAAAACAGAAAAGGAAGAAAAACTTCGGAAGTCATTCTGTAAGGCCAATATTACCTGGATACCAAAACCAGAATAAGACTCCACTAAAAGAAAAGTACGGGCCACTATCCCTGATGAACATGGAGGCAGAAATTCTCAATAAAATACTAGCAAACCAAATCTAACAGTACATTAAAAGAATCATTCACCACGATGAAGTAGGATTCATTCCTGAGCTTCAAAGGTAGTTCAATATTCACAATTCAGGGGTGCCTGGGTGGCTCAGTCGGTTGAACATCCGACTTTGGCTCAGGTCATGAGTTCACGGTTCATGGGTTCGAGCCCCGCATCAGTCTCTGTGCTGACAGCTCAGAGCCTGGAGCCTGCTTCGGATTCTGTGTCTCCCTGTTTTTCTTTGACCCACCCCAACTCACTTTCTGTCTCTCTCTCTCCAAGATAAATAAATGTTTAAAAAAGCACATTCACGATTCAGTCAGCATTTATACCACATTAAAAAAAAGAATAAGAACCATATGATTTTTTTCAGTAGATGCAGGGAAAGACTTTCACAGTGTACAACATCCATTCATGATTAAAAACCCTCATCAAAGTAGGGTTACAGGAAACATACCTCAACATAATAAGCACCATATACAAAAAACCCACAGCAAATATCATCTTCTTTGGGGAAAAACTGAGAGCTTTTCCTCTGTGGTCAGGAATTAGACAGGGATCCCACTCTCACCACTGTTATTTAACATAGAACTGGAAGTTCTAGCCACACCAAGCATATAGCAAAAAGAAATAAAAGGCAACCAAATCATCAGGGAAGAAGTGAAACTTTCACTCTTTGCAGATGACATGATATTCTACATAGAAAACTCAAAAGACTGATACACAAATTCAATATAGATGCAGGATACAAATTCAACTTACAGAAATCTGTTGAATTTCTATGCACTAATAATGAAGCAGCTGAGAGAGAAATTAAAGAATTGATTCCATTTACAATTTCACCAAAAACCATAAGATAGCTAGGAATAAACTTAACCCAAGACGTAAACAGTCTATACTTTGAAACCATAAAACACTGATGAATGAAATTGAAGATGACACAAAGAAATGGAAAAACATTCCATGCTCATGGATTGGAGGAACAAATATTGTGAAAATGTCTATATTACCCAAAGCAATCTACACATTTAATGCAATCCCTATCAAAATACTACCAGCATTTTTCACAGAACTAAAACAAACAATCCTAAAATATGCATAGAACCACAAAAGACCCTGAATAGCCAAAGCAACCTTAAAAAAGAAAAGCAAATATGGTAGTATCACAATTCTGGAGTTTAAGTTATATTACAAATCTATAGTGATCAATATAGTATGGTATTGGCACAGAAGTAGACACATAGATCAATGGATCAGAATAGAAACCCCAGAAATGAACCCACAACTATATGGTCAATAAAGGAGGAAAGAATATCCAATGCAAAAAAGACAGTCTCTTCAACAATCAGTGTTGGGGAAACTGGACAGCAACATGCAAAACAGTAAAACTAGACCACTTTATTACACCATACACAAAAATAAATTCAAAATGCATCAAAGACCTAATCGTGAGATAGGAAATCATTAAAATCCTAGAGGAGAACACAGGCAGTAACCCCTTTGACATCAGCCATAGCAACTTCTTACTAGATATGTCTCCTGAGGCAAGGGAAACAAAATCAAAAATATACTATTGGGACTTCATCAAAATAAAAACCTTCTACACAGTGAAGGAAACAATCATCAAAATTTAAGGCTGAAAGAGAGCCCACTGAATGGGAGAAGGTATTTGGACATGTCATATCTGGTAAAGAATTAGTATCCAAAATATATTTAAAAAAAAAAACTCAGCACCCAAAAAACGAATAATACATTTAAAAATTGGCAGATATATGAATAGACACTTTTCCAAAGAAGACATCCAGATGGTCAACAGACACATGAAAAGATGCTCAATATCACTCATCATCAAATGGAAATCAAAATTACAGTGAGATATCACCTCACACATGTCTGAATAGCTAAAATCAACAACACAAGAAACAGCAGGCGTTGAAGATGTGGAGAAAGGGGAACCCTCTTGCACTTTTGGTGGAAATGCAAACTGGTACAGCCACTCTGGAAAACAGTATGTAGGTTTTCATGTAGGTTCATCAAAATGTTAAAAATAGAACTACCCTGTGATCCAGTAATTGCACTACTAGGTATTTATGCAAAGGATACAAAAATACTGATTTGAAGGGGCACATGAACCCCCATGTTTATAGCAGCATTATCAACAATAGCCAAATTATGGAAAGAGCCCAAATGTCCTTCAACTGATGAACAAATAGATAATGAAGAGATGGTGTATATATAGAATGGCATATTACTCAGCTATATAAAGGAATTAAATCTTGACATTTGCAACAACATGGATGGAGCTGGAGAGTATTATGATAAGTGAAATAAGTCAGAGAAAGAACAAATACTATATGATTTCACTAATATGTGGAATTTAAGAAACAATACAAACAAAGGGAGGAAATGGAGAGACAGAGACAAATAAATAAACAGACTCTTAATTATAGAGGACAAACTGGTGGTTACCAGAAGGGAAGGGGGTAAGGGATGGTGTAAATAGATTGTGGGGATTAAGGAAGGCACTTGTGATGAGCACCAGGTGTTTTATGGAAGCATTGAATTACTGTATTGTACACCTGCAATTATTATACTGTATGTTAGCTAACTAGAATTTAAATAAAAAATAAATAAAATGTCCAGTAGGGAACTGCAACCTAGACTAGTAGTTGGGGTTGAACCCACAGAGATTTAGGGGTAGAACTGTTGAGTACAGCCACCGTGCAACTTCATGGGGGCATTTACATATACTACAATGTGAACAGTGGCTCTTTGGTGGGTTCTCAGTATCAGGTGGTGATTTAAACCATGAATGGGAGTAAGATCACTCAGGATGCAGGTATAAATAGACTCAGGAAAGGACAGAAAAACAATGCTATGGAAATAGCCCTATTGTCATTCCACCTATTGTCTGGGATGTCTGGCAACGCTATATAGGCCTTCATTCTTTAGGATCGTCTCTTCCCTAAATCTCTCCCCAGACAAGGCTAATTTAGTACTGATCTAAGGACATCAAGGGGCTGGGGAAAGTTGGTTTGGTCTTCAAGGCAAAGGATGATTCATGTTTTGAATGGCATTTGCCATTCCACCTTATCCTTCCCCCTATTAGAGATAATCACAGAATAGAGGTTTTGGTCTTGGGCCAGTTTCTCTGGGCTCCCTTATCCTCCCATTGTCTAATCACTAAAAGGATTATTCTGACACCTGAGAGATGTCTTCGTATCTGGGTTACTGGGATTTCTAAAACTGCCAGAGAGGTATCCCAACTTATAAGCATAGATCTAGATGCTTTGAAACATTTGAATGGAATTATTTCCCGTTTTTGAAATGGACTCTTTGACACTGGCCTGGAAGGGTCACCCATCCCCTTGCTTTGCCTTTCCAGTTCTGATTTCTAGAGACTTAGAGAAATATTTTTGCTCTTTTACCCACAGTTCTCAAGGCAGACTTCCTGGAGATGAGAGTTGAGGCCTCAGGTATGTATTCTTCACCCCTGATTACAAAACCTTGTTACACATAAGCCTTCTTTATGGGATTTGAGCTCTTGAGGACTTTAGTCTTGAGGGTCCACAGGGTAGAAATTCCCTCCATGTCTCAGTTCATTAACCTATAATTACATGACCCCTACATTTACTGCCTTCTAATTCTGAGGTTCCTTGTGTTTGTAAGTCTCCTTCTTCTTTCCTTTCTTTCTCCTCCATCCAAACTAAAGTTTGGTTTTACAAGTTGCTTTTGGATAAGGTTCATTAGAAATCCTAGACTGTGACATTTGGGGCAGGTATATTTCATTCTCTTAGCCCCAATTTCCCAATCTGTACAATGAAAAGTTTGGAACCATCTATAAGAAGATCAGAAAGCTCTCTTTTGGTATTACAGCAAGTACCATGAGTCCACTTCAGTGTCACGTAGAGAATTCACACCTTTATTTTTTTTTAACTTTTTATTGTCAAATTAGTTTCCATACAACACCCAGTGCTCATCCCAACCAGTGCCCTCCTCAGTGCCTGTCACCCACTCTACCCCTCCCACACCCCCCATCAACCCTTAGTTTGTTCTTAGTATTTAAGGGTCTCTTATGTTTTGTCTCTTTCCCTCTCTGTGGCTTTTTCTCCCCTCTTACTCTCCCCCATGGGTTTCTGCTAAGTCTCTCAAAGTCCACCTATGCATGGAAACATATGGTATCAGTCTTTCTCTGACTGACTTATTTCACTTAGCATAATACCCTCCAGTTCCATCCATGTTGCTACACATCTTTAGAACAAATCACTATTTAAGTCTTACCCCCAAAACTTTATCCTTAGTCCTGTATATTTGTTTAATGCAAAATACTTTCACTTCCATTATTATAGTTTATTTGATCCATATCAAATGCCAGAATAAGGAGGATAATATGTATTTTAACTCAGCAAATAAAGGAACTGAGGATCGGGGGCACCTGGGTGGCTCAGTCAGTTAAACATCTGACTCTTGATTTCAGCCCAGGTCATGATCTCATGGTTTGTGAGTTTGAGACCTCATCAGGCTTCTCAGAGCCTGCTTGGGATTCTGTCTCTTTGCCCTTCCCTAATCTCTCTCTCTCTCTCTCTCTCTCTCTCTCTCTCTCTCCCTCTCTCTCTCTTTCTCTCTATCTCAAAATAAATAAATAAAAAAGGAACTGAGGTTCAGACAGGATAAATAACTTGGTAAGGTCACAGGAGTCACAGAGATCATGGAAATTTTTTTCTCTACCTAGGAGTTCTAATTGACTATCAGGTTGCTGACATGACATGAACCAATATAAACATAAATGAGACCTGGCTATCTGGAGAAGAGCTTTCCATTTGCCCCCCCACCCCAGCCTTCTTTTTTTCCTATCCCTTGCCAGTCCTAAGAGGTCCATAGGCCAATAACCTTTTCCTTACCAGCTTTCATGGAGGTGAAGTCCCAGAAAAGCAGTTTGGAGTTATTATAGTACCATAAATGCAATGGCTACTGTAGGTGGGTAATCTCAAGGGTATCAGGCTTCATCTTCTGTGGACTTTTGGGGGATTAGAGTTGAGGTCAAATGGACACAGTTTCCAGCCCTGATTATAGCACCATCTTAGGCCTGTTTCAAGGGATCTGAGTTGTAAGGGCCTTTTCCTGGCCAGCCTCTGTTGCTCAGAAGATTAGCTACCAATTATATGTTTAACACCTACCAAGAGAGATGTCACTCCTCAGTGGCTGTTAAGTACTTGACCAGCCCTAGCTAATTACCTACTCTCTTCTTTCCTTTTCAGGTTTTGAAATCCTTGGCCTCAGGGGATCCTCCACAGGTTCTGGAAGGGTCTCTTTCAAACCCTTGTGTGCTGAGTCATGTTGTGCTGAAGAGAGCAGCTCCTTCCTGGCCCTGCACCTTCAGGCTCTAGGATGCTATAAAATAAGGGGCACATGTCTTAGACACAGGTTTATTTCTCCTATGTATTCTGTCTTCATTCCCTCTGAAGATCTATGTTGAGCTACTATATGACTGTGAATGGCTGAACTCCCTCAAGCCAGACTGCAGACACAAAGCTATTTACTGACCCGAGTTGCAGAAAGGAGCTTAGTTTTCAACTCTTCTATGAATTTCCTGCCTCCTCAAAAGACCGTGGAACTCTGAAGGATTTGGGAACTCTAAAGACTGATCTCAGAGGTCTTACCCTAAAGTAAAAGCTACTTCAGTTGGGGCCATTACTTACTTACCTTGGAAGTAGAAGAGTAGGAATGTTTGTTGAACATTGGAGAATCTTAACATGTCTCTTACTGAGGATAAGGACGCTGGTACCAGGTTGGAGTTCTGGAACTGCAGTATATTACCAAGAACCTGTCTTCTCCTATTGGGCCAGACAGCATGAGTGATGCCAACCACAACCTCTTCATGTGAACTCAAAAAGGTGGCCTTCCTATTTTTACATACAGCCACATAGGACAAATCTCCAAAGAATATTTTGCATACTGAACCCTAGGTTTCTTTGAATTATTTTTCCTGTTTTTGTTTTCTGACAGCTTCATTGCCAAGCAATCAAGAAATATACAAAAGCTGAAAACAGTTCTTTTAAAAAAGGCAGACTGTCCTGCACAAGTTCCATTTTTTGGTCAAATACTGGGAAAATTGTTAAGATGGATTGAGTCCAGGAAGCTGGCACTGTTGCTTCATGTTTGCCTTCTGCAGATAAGCTATTTTATCTCCTCCAAGAAGCAACTCCTAACCCAGTGTCCATGGATTCAGAAACTCCATGAAGCTTCTGAAATAGTATGCAGAAATACATGACAATATGCCTTTTTAGGGAGATGGTCCATAGCATTCTACTTAATTTCAGATGGGCATCTGACCCAATAAAGTTTAAGAACCACAGCACTTGAGATAAAAGATTCTATATACAATCCATAAAGTATATGATTGGAAGGGCCTTCCAAAATCATGTAGTCTAGCTGCCTAGTTTACCTTGAGAGAAACTGAAGCAACACAAGTTATTAGCCATGCTAAACAAGATCCTAGGTCCCTGATTTCCAGTGCACATTTCTTCCCAGTATGCAACACTTGTCTAATAAGAGACATTATGATTGGTGGCTTTAGTGGTCATCATTTTGAGTGTTTGGCTTTTACCCTGTTTATTAATCCCACATATTTGTCATTAAGTAGAAAACTTTCAGACATAAAGCTCCTGGTGTTCCATTTGCCATCACAGTCATTGGAAAGGAACTAAAACACAGCTGGTTTAGTGAGTAGTCAAAAATATGAGTAGACATCTCTGATTCTTGTTTGTCGATGGGCAGCTTCTGGAGAAGGTGTCATTGCTTGTGTTCCCATGCAGGTGTCTGGGCCATAGAGTCTGCATAGTTATAATGTGGCCAAGTGTGACAGAAAGGGTTTTCCTACTTGGACCCTTCTAGCAGGACCCTGACTATGGAACTGAGAGAGAAGCATAGGCATGGGTGGGGAGAGGGGAAGGAGAGAAGGAAGGAGAGGGAGAAGGATGAAGGGGAAGAGAGAGAAAATACAGATTCCCAAACCAACTCTGAGATGCCTTTTAAATTTTTTAATGTTTATTTATTTTTAGAGAGAGAGAGAGAGAGAGGGTGTGTGAGCTGGGGAAGGGGCAGAGAGAGAGACACACAGAATCTGACGCAGACTCGAGGCTCTGAGCTGTCAGCACAGAGCCCAACTTGGGGCTCGAACTCAGAGCTGAGATCATGACCTGAGCCGAAGTCAGATATTTAACCATCTGAGCCACCCAGGTGCCCCTGAGATGACTTTTAAACAGTGTTACTGAAAGGTGATGGTCACTTTCAAGACTGAACTCAACGTGGTTTATTGGTGAATTAGTAACATGTGGGCTAAACACACTGAGAGCCTTTGTTGAAGTTATTGCATGGAAACTTGATGCCATTCCCAATAAAGACATGCCCAGGTAGCCACATACAACTCTCTCAGCTCTACCCAGTCTCAAAGGCCAAGTTAATAAGAACCAGTAGCAAGATAGCCAAGTAGCCATCATTCTACTTGCTACTCACCCCCAAAGGAAGTCTTTGTGAGACTATTGGCCTCACTCAGGAACTGTTTGTTGAGCCCTGGTCTCGGAGCTGTGGCCTCTCTGCTCAGCCCCATTAGATGACTGACTACAGCTAGCAGTGTATAGAGTTTGGCCACATATTGAAAGATTATTGAGAACCAGAGAGAGCCACTGCAGTTCCATTTGAATAGGTGTCCCAGAAATGTGACCATGAGCTTGCTGTGTGTTTTCTGGGACATATATAGATCAAGAACCTGGCCTAGAAAGTTGGGACCACTAGTATGGCTGGAGGTCAGGAAACGGTAACTGGATAGCTCTTGTCCCTTCCCTGCCCTAGTCTATACCCAAAGAATGCCCCAAAATGAACCTGAATTCCTCCTCTTTTGCACTCTTATTTAAAGAGCAAAAACTTCCGTGGTGAGGCACACTGTCATGGAATGAGACTGGGTTGGCCCAGGCTTAATGGATGGATAGTCATTCAGAAGAATCCATGGGAATGGGATAATTGAAGAGTGACAACTATAGGAAATTATCTACATACCTTGGCCAGCAGGTTAGAGAAACTGTCAACGGATGAACTGTAAATCTTGGACTGACAGCAATAACATTTATTAAGCACCTACTAAGTTCTAAGTGCTTTATATACCTGATATCCTTTGTCCTTACAACAATCAAACAGATAGATGCTATTCTCCTCATTTTACAGATAAAAGATTTATGGCCCAGGAGGCTAACGTAACTGGCTCAAGTTCACACAGAAAGTAAATTACAGGACTGTGATTCGAAATCCAGACCCCTCTGACACTGTACTCCATGCTGTTTTCCCTTTGCCACACAGAGGCTACATTACTGGAGCTGGCATGACTCTGTGACTTTTTTCCCTAATAAAATATTAGAAGGCAGACATTCGAGGGGAAGTTGGGGATGCAGGTCTAGTTTATAGGGGAACAAAAACTGGTCTGAAAGAGATTTCCGAGTTGGGCTTTCTCCTCACCTTCCATTTATCCATTTGGTAATGTTTTTAAAAGGATCATTCAATTTTACCTTGTGAAATGAAAGATTTATTTTTTAAATGGTAGTTGTTGAATCCTTGGCTTAACTGTTTTTCAAAGAAAAAAGGGATCCTTATATGTGTCTATGTACTTTATCAAGGTTGTAGCGTGTGTATTTTCAGTCCACGAGACTGGAGATATGCACACATACAGTTTGAGAAGCAAAAATGGTATTGGTGGCTCTCTGGTATGTAATACCTTGGGGTCAAATCCTTACAGGGTTTTCTGTGGTTATAGCAAAAGTTAAGAGATAATGTAGAATAAGAAATGTTATTGAAGTTTTTGCTTATAAAATGTGAGGAAGTTGTCCAGTTACAGGGTTGGGGTGTGAACTTCAGCATCTGATTTCAGTAATGAAACAGTGTCACATAGTGTATTTCTGAAATAACTGGTTTTCATGGGGAAAGATTCTTCCCTTTTCTAGAAGTTCCTTGATCATGTAATAACTAAAATAAAGTAGTAGAACAAGATGTATCTCTGTGGCCAGAAAAAAATTGTTTCAAAAGAATGTAGATCAATGATATTAGTTTTAATGTAGCTGCAAGCAAATGACCTTGACACATTACAATCCCAAAAAGCTTCAGAATCATTTAAAAATTGCAGAGGGAAGCAAGATACTTTGAAGAGATGTTTCTGATGAAAGCCTTCATTTTCATGAAGCACTTGATACCAAGGACATTAATAGATGCTAGAAAGACTGCTTATGAGAAATACATATGTGACATCAGACAAAAGAAGGAGATCCTGGGGCCCATTCATGTGACTTTCAATAAAATATGCAGACTGTCTAGTATCGATGGCCTCTATCTGAAGTTTTTTCATGGAAACAATCTTTGAGCATATTAGACATGATGGTATAGATGCCAAACACTGCTCATGTTGTCTTTTGCAATTCTAAGGACTTACAGGCACAGAATCTTTTTATAACCAAGATTCTCAGTCTATAGTCTACTTTGCACCAAGCCCTTGTCATTTCCTCAGACCATAAAACATCACTGCATGATGGGTAATAGCCCCATTTTATGGATAAGGAAACTTGAGGTTCAAGGAGATGAGAAATGACCTTACTCAAGATCACACAGCTAGGATTAATAAAAATCCAGGACTGGAAACTACAGAGGCCTTACAGTTTCTAATACATCACAATACTCCTTGGGAGTAAAGAAATCCTGATGGTAAATGGAGAACATGCTGTAGAAACGAGACTGATAGAAACAACATCTATAAGTCTTGCTACTCCAAATGTGGTCCATCATCAGCCTCAGCATCATCATTACCTGGGAGCTTGTTAGAAATGCAGATTCTTGAGCACCGCCACAGACAACTGTAATCAGAACCTTTATTTTAATAAGATCTCTATATTTCTGTCCACATTAAAGTTTGAGAAACACTGATATAAGGCATTTGAGACCAAAAAAAGTTTGAAAAAGGAGGCCTTTTGATGAGGCAAAGACCAAAACTGGTGGATAAGACCATTCTGGTATGTTGAGAGTGTTTACAAAGATTGTGTCCATAGCTGCCTGCTTCTTACACTACTTTGTACAAGGCCTTGTACTTTGATGATATGTAAATGAAATTTCTCCACTTCAAAGAACAGTGAAACCAGCCTGGGAAAAAGACTGAAAATCACTTGATTTTCAAATTTCTGACCATTAAAAGCAGTAGAAAGGCAACATGTGGCAGTGGAAAGAACTACTTTCAGAAGCCCTGGCAGGGGAGCCCAGATTTGCCTCTGTCACTGACTCTCTGTAATGCTCAGCAAGTATCTTGTTCTCTCTAGGTCTCAAATTGTCTTTAAACAAAGTAGTCTCAAAGGTACTTTTAAGTTTTGATGTTCTGTTATTCTCAGCTATGGGTTTTTCTACAGCTTACATTTAATTAAAACATGGATAACTCTATAGGGTTTTGTCTGGCCCTAGTTTAACATCTTCAGTTCACATAAGAACGAGTATTCTGAGAGAAAATCTCACTGCCATGACAGAGCAACACTAATTGTCACTGCAAGGAACTGGGAGGGCCATGACTCTAGTTAACCAGCTTGAAATTGGCTACGAAAATTTTAAATTTGAAAAATGTGAAATTTGAGAATCGATTGCTTCAAATTACATACTCGTATATCCTAAATAGGGCTTATTTTGCATGATTTAATGAAGTGAATTCCTCTGAGTTGGGATTTTAGGGGATAGTTCCTTGAGGGTAGAAGGGGCATATTAAAAGGGGAAACTTCTACTTATCCCCTATCTGCCACTCTCCATATTCTGATACCTATGAGCTGAAGACAACTAATTGGCTATAATATAAACTCTTAAAATAATAATAAAAAAAAAACAGACATAGAGAGGAGAAGGGACTTGCCTAAGGCCATGTACCTGAGACAATAGCAGAAAACAGGTGCTCAGAGTTCAATTCTACTTTCTTTGGGTGACTAGTTTACCCAAATTAAGATATCTGCTTCCAGCAGCAGGGCACACATTGGGGAGGACTAACAGGTCTTCCATCTGGGTATTTTGTCCCCATCACATGTTTGCAGTTATTGCTTCAGTTAAGCCTCACACAACCATATCATCTAGGCAGAGCAGAGATGATTACCCTCATTTTATTGAGGCTCAGAGAGGGGACAAAACATAACCAAGGACATACAAGTAGAAAATAAACTTGGACCTAGGTTTTCTGATTTCATCCATATTGTACTGCTTCTCTGGGAGAGGAGAAGCAATCTTCCAACCCCTCAGCACTTCTGAGAAATGTCAGCTCTAAGCTCTCAATTGCTTTCCAATTACTTCAAAACAAATGAACTTTTTTTCTCTGTTGGAGAATGTCCTAACAGTTTTATAACTTGAAACTGCAGAGCCCTCTTAGATCCATCATTTTGTTCTCATAACATCCCCAAAAGGTAGGCAAGAGAAGGCATTTGCCCCCCACTTGACAGATGTGAAAATTGAGGCCCAGAGCATTGTGTTAGTGTTCTGTTGCTGCTGTAACAGATAACTACAAATTTAGCAGCTTAAAACAACATCTATTTATTCTCTCACAGTTTCTGTAGGTCAGAAGTTGAGAATAGTGCGGCTGGATCCTCTTCCTAGAGTCTCACTGAACTAAAATCAAGATATCAGCTAGAGATGTGGTTGTTATTTGGGACTCAGAGTCCTCTTCCAAGCTCAATGGTTGTTGGCAGAATTTAGTCCCTCGTTGTAGGGACTACATTGCTTTGGAAATGACATGTAAAATCCTTTTGCTTCCCCTTTTGCATCTCTCTGACTTCCTTTTTTGCCTCTGCTGTTAAGGGCTTATTTTTTTATTGCAGTGATTTCATTGGGCCCACACAGATAATCCAGGATAGTCTCCCCATTGTTTTGTTTTGTTTTTCAATTTTTTAACATTTTTATTTATTTTTGAGAGACAGAGCATGAGTGGGGTAGGGGCAGAGAGAGGCAGGCTCCAGGCTCCAGGCTCTGAGCTGTCAGCACAGAGCCCGATGCAGGGCTTGAACTCATGAACCGTGAGATCATGACCTGAGCTGAAGTCAGATGCTCAACCAACTGAGCCACCCAGGTTCCCCTTAAAGTTAGTAGTAACCTTAATCACATCTTCAACATCTCTTTTGCCATATAATCACAATTCTAAAGATTAGGACATAAAATATTCTTGAAGGTCATAATATTGCTTACAACAGGCATGGAGCAACTATCTACAGAAGCCCCGCCTTTCAACATAAAGACACATGGTTGTTAAGATCTTCATTCTGGGGAAGAAAAAAAATTACCATTTGCATCCCACTTGCATGGCAGTTAGAAACTCTGGTGCCATTCAATTCACCCCATCTTTCAATTACACTCAGACACAATTGGGCGACACAACAAAGAAAGTGGTACCTCTAGTGCAAAGGTGGCTCTTTGGAAGCCAATGGTACTCCTAGATGGCATCTTGATGCTGGTGACCAATTCCTTAACTAGTCTCATTCTATCTAGGAATGGGGAGAAGCAGTTTCTCCAAAGACCCAAGATGAGATATGTACTCCCCATATAACTTGACCACTTATATAGTATATACTATATGCCAAATGTGTCTCTATGTGCTTTTGAATGGGATTATTGAATTTATCCTGATAATATTTCTTCTATGTAAGTAGTGGTGTTAGCTCCATTTCATAACTCAGAAAGCTGAAGCACAGAATGGTTATGCCATTTGCCCAGAAATGGTGAATTCAAGATTTAGTCCCTTAACTAATCCCCTGTGGTTTCCACCAGACAGAGAAAATTCTCCTAGAGGAGACACAGGCCAAGCTGATTTAAAACTTCCTTGCGCCTTTGATTCTCTATGCTTGACCTCAGGGTCCTGTAATTCTTGGAACCCAAGTTAGCACAGGTGAACTTTCTGAAAGTGTATGTTAAACTTAGACTTAATGGGTTTTATGGGGCCAATGGACTGCAAAGTGAAGGTTCCCAATCTTTTTTCATAGGCTGAAAGAAAAGGAGACTGTCAGTCCATGTGAATGGGGTCAAGATGGGTTGGCTCCAGGAATGCTCTCTCCAAAGAATTTCCACTTGTTAGCCTCGGCATGAGATATATATCTCTGTTTTGGTGTGCACTGAAGTTTTATTACTCTATCTGACTCTCTGCAAAGCCCATTTCCTGAAGACCAAGCCCTCAAAATGCCCAAAAGAAGGTGCCTAAAACTAAGACTGCAAAAGAGGGCTTTTCCTGGTCCTGGAAAACGAAGCTAAGCAGTAGTGTTCTCTATGCTGGCCCTTTCTTAGCAACTGGCAAGCCTGTGAGAACTGGTTTTTGCTTCCTCAGCTCTCCCACCTGGGTCCTATGATGCTACCAACTTATTGTAGTTTCCAGAGCCATTAAGATATGAGGTAGGTAGGATAGAAACAACCTCAGTCCCGGGACACCTGGGTGGCTCAGTTGGTTGAGCAGCCGACTTCGGCTCAGGTCACAATCTCACAGTCATGATCTCACGGTCTGTGAGTTCGAGCCCCGTGTCAGGCTCTGTGCTGATGCCTCAGAGCCTAGAGCCTGTTTCAGATTCTGTGTCTCCCTCTCTCTCTGCCCTTCCCCTGCTCATACTCTGCCTCTATGTCTCTCAAAAATAAATAAATTTTAAAAAATTAAAAAAAAAAAAAAAAGAAACAACCTCAGTCCTAACTGTTCCTCAACTTTTATCCACCTCTGCTATCCTGCAGGACTCAGAATTCTGTCTCCCTCATTGGGCTAAGATCTAGAAGTACTAAATAAAGATTGATTTCCTCTTTTGCTCTCTGTGTCTTTTTTGTTAGGCATTGCAGATAAGACCCTGACCTGTAATTCCTGTGAAAGGAACTCAAACACTATTATCCATATTCATGTCTCAATCACTATGGGAAACTTTGTCTCAACCAAATAACTGTGGTTGGCCCTTAATAAATGCTCAATTAATATTAGTCATAGTAGTACAAGTAGTGGTGGTGGCAGCAGTGGTGGTGGTGGTGGTAGCAGCTGCCTCAGTTGTTATTCAGGAATAGAATCTTCTCTACATCCATTCAGAGCTGATGGATCATGCTCTGTCATTTAAGATCTTCCCAAATGTTATCTACCACTTGATTTTTAGATTCTTCAATGCAATGTAAACTGTTTGGTTGGAAACTGTTATGTCCTTTGGCCTTGTAACTAGCCATCCTGACTCCTACCACCGTATGTACATTTTTACCATAACTGGCTCAGCTCCCCTCATACTTGTCATCTCCTATAAGAGCTTCAGGCCAGGGGCGCCTGGGTGGCTCAGTTGGTTAAGCGTCTGACTTCAGCTCAGGTCATGATCTCATGGTTTGTGAGTTCAAGCCCCACATGGGACTCTGTGCTGACAGCTCAGGGCCTGGAGCCTGCAACGGATCCCGTGTCTCCTTCTCTCTCTCTTTCCCTCTCCCATTTGTGCTCTGTGTCTCTCAAAAATAAATAAAAGTTTAAAACTTTTTAGGGGCACCTGGGTGGCTCAGTTGGTTGAGCGTCCGACTTCGGCTCAGGTCATGATCTCGCGGTCTGTGAGTTCCAGTCCCACATCCGGCTCTGTGCTGACAGCTCAGAGCCTAGAGCCTGCTTCGGATTCTGTGTCTCCCTCTATCTCTGCCCCTCCCCCACTCATGCTCTGTCTCTCTCTGTCTCAAAAATAAATGAACATTAAAAAATTTTTTTTTAATTTTTTAAAAAAGAGTTTCAGGTCAAACACTGAGTCTGAGCTACCCTGCCCTGTGCTGTTTCCAACAAGTCTGGAGGATTCTTATGCCTTGAGGTCTGACAGATGCTTTTTTTTCCTATGACAATTAAGCCCTTGGTGATGTGGCTTGGGTACCTCCACCTTTTTGAGCACCTCTTATGCTATTCTGGGGAGCAGCTATCTTTCTTACACTCCCTTACTGTCCCTTCTTCCTACATTTTTTACTCCTACTACTATTACAATGGTGCTTATGGTGCTTCCTTAAAGGTACCCTGTGAAAGGGTTGGCAAGTCCTACAGGGGAAATAGAAAGAAGCCCTATCCTGCTACTGACTGACTTGACACTTAATTGAAAATTAATCCTGGGCTCTTGGCTGTCTAGAGTATATTTATGTCCAGCAAAATATCACATTATCTTCCCTAAATTCCTTAGGAATGGGTCTAAACAGTCTTTAAATGAATTTGAAAAGCTCTGGGAAAGAAGCATTGTCAGCCAAGTACTCAGGCCGATCCCACTGTGACAAAGTGGGGAAAGGGACTCATCCCTGACAACAAATGGGATAGGTTATGAGAATCAGATCCAGAGCCTTTGCATATTTTGTACTTCTAGAATTCAAGTCCTTGGGAGTTGAAAAAAGCCCACAATGGAGTTGGGGGGCCCCCTGAAACTAAGGGAAGGAAAAAAACATTGTGGAGTATCATGTGCCAAGCATGAAATGGGAGAGACTTGAATTCTTGTGCCTTTCCAGGAGATCTGGGATAAGAGTTAGGGTGGTAACGGGGTGAAAAAAAAACAGTACTACCACCTGGAAGACACATTACATGCATTGTATGTACATTGTCTCATTTGAACCTCTCAAATTAGTCCCTCATTTTAGTCCCATTTTACAGATAAAGAAACTGAGATCCAGAAAAATTGTTACTTGCTCAAAGTCACATAGAGATTAAATGGTAGAAGCCAAGATAGGAATGGAGACCTGTAGGACTCTTTAGCCTGTATACAGATGGCATATTTTCATTACTGAAAACTTTTTTAACACTGAAGGCCTACAAACTCAGTTGAGCTCCCTTCTGGAAAAAAAAAACTTATTATTTATGGTGCTGCAAAAGGTGGGGCAAGGGGGCAGTAGTAAGTGTAAAGCCAGTACCTGAAGCAAGTTGGATATAAGGAAGTACAAAATTACCTGTAGTTTATATGAGGCTTTGTGTGAATTAAAAAAAAAATCATTGCTCAAGACACTTTATGGTCATCTGCCAGAAAATATTAATAAATAGATGAATCTCTAGTTGAAATGTGAGAGGCACCCCTAGATGTGGCCATCACAACTGCATTATTTGGCCTTGAAAAGGTGCCCCGAAATGCAGAGGTGAAAAAAACATGGAACTTACAGAGGCATTAATGAGCATAACTCAGATCCATCTAAGCTTAGAAGGTTATTCTACATATAAGTCCTATATGATTCCAAGAGAAACGGGATTATGGAAGCTTAGAGGGAAAGTAGGGCTTTGAATTTACAATATTAACTTACGTTGTTGAAGCCCTGAAAGCTTTAGAATGCTAACTTGTAGCTAAGAGAAAGAATTAAGCAATGGATGATGTAAAAGCCTCTGCTAGGCTCTTTCACACTAAATTCCTCAATTACTTCTATAATAGCTCTGGGAGAGAGAGTGCTATCCTAATTTGAGATTTGTGGAAACTGAAGCTCTACAAGTTTTTTTTCCAAGCCCTTGTTTTAATACCAATAGAGTTAACATACAGTGTAATATTAGTTTAAGGTGTACAATATAGTGATTCAACAGTTCCATACAACTATACGACACTAAGTATTCATCACAAGTGCATTCGTTAATCCCCATCACCTATTTCACCCCACGCACCCACCTCCCCTCTGGTAACAATTTGTTCTCTACAGTTAAGTGTCCATTTCTTCATTTCTCTCTTTTTATCCCCCTCTCTCCCTTATTTTTTCCTCTTTGCTCATTTGCTTTGTTTCTTTTTTTTTTTTAACTTTTTTTAACATTTATTTATTTTTGAGAGATAGAGAGAGATAGGGTATGAGTGGCAGAGGAGCAGAGAGAGAGGGACATACAGAATCTGGAGCCCGACGTGGGGCTCGAACTCACGAACCATGAGATCATGACCTGAGCCGAAGTTGGATGGTTAACCGACTGAGCCACCCAAGCGCCGCTGCTTTGTTTTTAAATTCCACATATGAGTGAAATAATATGGTATTTGTTTTTCTCTGACTGACTTACTTCATGTAGCATTATATTCTCTAGCTCCATCCATGTTATTGCAAGTGGAAAGATTTCATTTCTTTTTATGACTGAATAATATTCCGTTGTGTGTATATATGTCATCTTCTTTATTGATTCATCTCTCTATGGACATTTGTGCTGCCATCATAATTTGGCTATTGTAGATAATGCTGCTGTAAACATAGGGATGCATGTATCCCTTTTAATTAGTGTTTTTTACTTTTGGGGTAAATACCCGGTAGTGCAATTGCTGGATTATAGGGTAGTTCTATTGTTAATATTTTGAAGAACCTCCACACTGCCTTCCACGGTGACTGCACCTGTGTGCATTCCCACCAACAGCAGACAAGTATTCCTTTTTCTCCATATCTTTGCCTACACTTGTGGTTTTGTATGTCCTCTTTAAAAAATGTCTATTTAAGCTCTCTGCCCATTTTTAATCAGATTTTTGTGTTTTGGTGTTGAGTTGTATAAATTCTTTATATATATATTTTGGATATTAACCCCTTATTGAACATATCATTTGCAAATATCTCCTCTCTTTCAGTAGGTTGCTGTTTTGTTTTGTTGGTGGTTGCTTTTGCTGTGCAAAAGCTTGTTATTTTGGTGTAATCCCAATAGTTTAATTTTGCTTTTTTTCATGTTGCCAGAGAAGACATATCCAGAAAAATATTTTTACAGATGATGTCAAAGACATATTGTCTGTGTTTTCTTCTAAAAATTTTATGGTTTCAGGGCTCATATTTAGGTCTTTAAACCAGTTTGAGTTTATTTTTGTGTATGGTGTAAGGAGATCATCCAGCTTTATTTTTTTTCAACACCATTTGTTGAAAAGACTGTATTTTTCCCATCAAATATTCTTGCCTCCCTTGTCATTGATTAATTCACCTCAAAGGCATGGGGTTATTTCTGTACCGTCTATTTCATTGATCTATGTGTCGATTTTGGCAAGTACTATTCTGTTTTAATTACTATAGCTTTGTAGTATATCTTAAAATCTGGAATTGTGATATGTCTGTCTTTGTTCTTTTTCAAGAGTACTTTGGCTATTTGAAGTCTTTTGTTGTTCTATGCAAATTTTAGGCTCATTAGTATCAGTTCTGTAAGAAATGCTGTTTGTATTTTGGTAAGGCTTGCATTAAATGTGTAGATTGCTTTAGGTAGAATGGACATTTTTAGAATATTTGTTCTTCCAATTCCTAAGCATTGAGTATCTTTCCATTTGTTCAGTCATCTTCAGTTTTTTTCCTCAATGTTTAATAGTTTTCAGAGTACAAATTTTTGTCTCCTTGGTTAAATTTATTCCTAGGTATTTTATTATTTTTGGTGCAATTGTAAATGAAATTGTTTCCTTAATTTCTCTTCTGTTACTTCATTATTAGTGTATACAAATGGAAGAGATTTCTGTATATTAATTTTGTATCCTGCAACTTTACTGAGTTCATTTATCAGTTCTAATAGTACTTTGGTGGAGTCTTTCGGGTTTTCCATGTATAGTATCATGTCATCTGTAAATGGTGATAGTTTTACTAATTTCTTATCAATTTGGATGCCTTTATTTATTTTTCTTCTCTGATTGCTGTGGTTAGGACATCCAGTACTAATTTGAATAAAATCGGTTAAAGTGGGGGCATCTGGATGGCTCAATCAGTTAAACGTCTGACTTCAGCACAGGTCATGATCTTGTGGTTCATAGGTTAGAGCCCCGTGTTGGCTCTGTGCTGACAGTGCAGAGCCTGGATCCTGCTTCGGATTCTGTGTGTGTGTGTGTGTGGGGGGGGGTCTCCCCTCCCCTGCTTGTTCTCTCTCTCTCTCTCTCTCTTCCCCTCCCTCTCTCTCTCTCTCTCCTTCTCTCAGAAATAAACATTAAAACTTTTTGAAAAAAAAGTGGCGAAAGTGGACATCCTTGTCTTGTTCCTAACCTTAGGGGAAAACCTCTCAGATTTTCCCCATTCAGCGTGATGTTAGCTGTGAGTTTTCCATGTAAGACCTTTATTATGTTAAGGTATTATATGAGAGGTATGCTACATCTAAACCTACTTTGGAGGGTTTTTATCATGAATGGATGGTGTCCTTTGTCAAGTTCTTTTCCTGAATTTATTGAAATGATCATATGGCTTTTATCCTTTCTTTTATTGATATGATCTGTCACATTGATTGACTTGCAAATATTGAACCACCCTTGTATCCAAGGAATAAATCCAACTTGATCATGGTGAATTATTATTATTATTATTATTATTATTATTATTATTATTATTATTTTACTGTATGGTTGTATTCGATTTGCTAATTTTTTGTTGAAGATTTTTGCATTTATGTTACTTAGAAATTTTGTCCCATAGTTTTCTTTTTTTGGTACTGTCTTTATCAGGTTTCGGTATCAGGGTAACACTGGTCTCATAGAATGAATTATTTTTTATAGAATGGTTTTGGAAGCTTTCCCTCCTCCTCTAAATTTTGGAATTGTTTGAGAAGAATAGTTATTAACACTTCTTTAAATATTTGGTAGAATTTAGGGCACATGGGTGGCTCAGTCAGTTGAACAACTGACTTCGGCTCAGGTCATATATCTCATCATACATGTTACATATGTGTGTGTATATATATATATATATACACACACATATATACATACACACACACCACATCTTTATCCATTCACAGTAGATGGACATTTGGGCTTTTTCCACAATTTGGCTATTGTTGATAGCACTGCTGTAAACATTGGGGTTTATGTGCCCCTTAAAATCAGCATTTTTTTATTCTTTGGATAAATATCTAGCAGTGCAATTGATGGGTCATAGGGTAATTCTATTTTTAATTTTTTGAGGAACCTCCATGCAGTTTTCCAGAGTAGTCACACCAGTTTGCATTCCCACCAGCAGTACAAGAATATTTCCATTTTGCTGCGTATTCGCCAACATCTCTTGTTCCCTGAGTTGTTAATTGTAGCCATTCTCACAGGTGTGAAGTGGTATCTCATTATGGTTGATTTGTATTTCTCTGATGAGGAGTAATGTTGAGCATCTTTTCATGTTC
The DNA here is from genome assembly GCA_030068075.1 of Paguma larvata. Classification (NCBI taxonomy): domain Eukaryota; kingdom Metazoa; phylum Chordata; class Mammalia; order Carnivora; family Viverridae; genus Paguma; species Paguma larvata. The sequence continues at coordinate 51,195,551 of CM057830.1, read as the reverse complement.
CCGTTAGCCATCTGGATGTTTTCTTTGGAAAAGTGTCTATGCATGTATTCTGCCCATTTCTTCACTGGATTATTTGTTTTTTTTTTTTTTTTTTGGATATTGAATTTGATAAATTCCTTATAGATTTTGGATACTAACCATTTATTCAATATGTCATTTGCAAATATCTTCTCCCATTCTGTTGATTGCCTTTTAGTTTGTTGATTCTTTCCTTTGCTATGCAGAAACATTTTATCTTAATGAGGTCCCAATAGTTCATTTTTGCTTTTATTTCCCTTGCCTCCAGAGACATGTCTAGTAAAAATTTGCTATGACAGAGGTAAAGATGGCTGCTGCCTGTGTTCTCTTCTAGGATTTTGAAGGTTTCCTATCTCATATTTGGGTCTTTCATCCATTTTGAATTTATTTTTATGTATAGTGTAAGAAAGGGATCCAGGTTCATTCTTCTGCATATCGCTGTCCAGTTTTCCTGGCACCATTTGCCAAAAAGACTATGTTTTTCCATTGAATACTCTTTCTTGCTTTGTCGAAGATTAGTTAGCCATACATTTGTGGGTCCATTTCTAGGTTCTTTATTCTATTTCATTGATCTATGTATCTGTTTTTGTGCCAGCACCATGCTGTCTTTATGATTACAGCTTGTATTACAGCTTGAAATTCAGAACAACTGTTATGCCCTCAGCTTTGGTTTTCTTTTTCAACATTACATTGCCTATGCAGAGTCTGTTATTGTTCCTTACAAATTTTAGGATTGTTTGTTCTCTATCTGTGAAAAATGCTGGTGTTATTTTGATAGGGATTGTAATGAATCTGTAGATTGCTTTGGGTTGTATCAACATTTTAACCTATTTGTTCTTTCAATCCATGAGCATGGAATGTTTTTCCATTTCTTTGTGTCTTCCATTTATTTCATAAGCTTTCTATAGTTTTCAACATACAGATCTTTTATCTCTTTGGTTAGGTTTAGTCCTAGATATTTTATGGTTGTTGGTACAATTGTACTTGGAACAGATTCCTTGATTTCTCTTTCTGATACTTCATTATTGGTATATAGAAACACAACTAATATCTGTACATCTTGTGACTTTGCTGAATTCACACATCAAATCCAGCCATTTTAGGTAGAGTATGTAGAGTTTTCCACATAGAGTATCATGTCATCCATAAAGAGTGAAATTTTGACTTCTGCTTTGCCATTTGTATGCCTTTTATTTATTTTTTTGTCTGGCTGCTGAAGCTAGGACTTCCAGTACTAAGTTGAACAACAGTGGTGAGAGTGGACATCCCTGTTGTGTTCCTGACTTTAGGGGTACTTCTCTCAGATTTTTCCCATTGAGGGCGATATTAGCTGTGGGTCTTACATATATGGCCTCTATGATGTTGAGATATGCTCCCTCTATTCCTATTTTGTTGAGAGTTGTTATCAAGACAATTTGACATTTTGTCAAATGCTTTTTCTGCATCTACTGAGAGAATCATGCGGTTCTTATCCTTTCTTTTATTGATGTGGTTTATCACATTGATGGATTTGCAAATATTGAACCAGCCCTGTAGTCCAGGAATAAATACCACTTGATCATGGTGAGTAATTATTTTAATGTATTGTTGAATTCAATTTGCTAGTATCTTTTTGAAAATTTTTGCCTCCAGTTTCATCAAGGATATTGACCTGTATTCCCTTTTAGTGTGATCTTTGGTTTTGGGTCAAGGTAATGCTGGATGCTTTCTTTCCATTTCTATTTTTTGGAACATTTTGAGAATAACTGGTATTAACTTTAAATGTCTTGTAGAATTTTCTTGGGAAGCCATCAGGCCCAGGACTCTTGTTTGTTGGGAGATTTTTGATAACTGATTCAATTAGTTTGCTGGCTATGGGCCTTTCAAATTTTCTCTTTCCTCCAGTTTCAGTTTTGGTAGGGTGTGAGTTTCTAGGTATTTATAGAATAGATCAGTGGAATCATTGGTTGTTTTTTGAAAAAAAAATTGATAAATCCCTAGCCAGATTTATCAAAAGAGTTGAGTTATTTTTTTTTCTCTTCTTGAGGTAGGCCTGTATTGCTCTAATCTTCCCTCTTTGAATAGTTTTGCTGCATCCACAAAATTGTGGACCATTGTGTTTTCATTTTTGTATGTCTCCATCTATTTTTTCTTTTATTATTTGTTGGGAGATCCATTCATTGTTAGTAGCATGTTATTTAGCCTCCATCAGTTTGTGTTCTCTCCAAATTTTTCCTAGTGTTTGATTTCTAGTTTTATATTGCTTTTTTTTGGAAAAGAAGTGTGATATGATTTCCATTTTTTGCCTTTATTGACACTAGTTTTGTGTCCTAACATGTGATCTATTCTGGAGAATGGCCCATATGCACTTGAAAAAAAAAACAAAAAACAAAAACGTGAGTATTGCTGTTTTTAGATTGAATGTACTGAATATAATTTTGGGTGAATATGGTCCAATACGTCGTTTAAAACTACTGTTTTCTTGTTGATTTTTGGTCTAGATGATCTATTTGTTGATGTAAGTAAGGTTTTAGAGTTCCCTACTATTATTATATTACTGTCAATTTCTTCCTTTATGTTTGTGAATATTTACTTTATGTATTTAGGTGCTCCCATGTTTGCTGCATATATATTTATGTTTGTCACATTTTTATGTTAGATTGTTCCCTTTATCATTATGTAGTGTCATTCTTTTTGTCTTGTTAAAACCTTTGTTTTAAAGTCTATTTTCTTCAGTTGGACTAGGAGCAAACATGGCACAGTAGGAGAAAGACTTTTGGCGTGGCTTGTCCCTCAAACAAAGCTAGATAAATATAAAATCATTCTGAATAACCAAGAAATTTATCTGAGGACTGAGAGAACAAACTACAGAAATACAGCGAGAGAAGAGGTCACATTGAGAAAGGTAGGAGGTACAGAGAAATGGTTTGGGAGAGAAATGGATCATGGGTGCTGCAGAGAAATGTAACCCTGGTTGCAGAGAAACACAAGAGCGAGGAGCATATAGGGGATCAAAAAAAGAGAACACTTTTCCAAAGCCATCGACTGAGAAAATGAGAGGGGATGATTTTTGTTGGTTTTTCAACCAGCAGGGTTCAAAGACTGGAATTACAGAGGTCCACGGCATGGCTGGTATAGAGCACTGAGGGGGCTGCAGTGCTCCTGGAGAAAAGGCAGTCAGGTAACCCAGGGACAGAGACACAATTACCTAAGATGCACCAAGAGAGACTGTTTCCCTCTTCTTAGAGGCACTGCCTCTCCAGGGACAAAAGAGCCAGTGGGAGTCATTCCCCTCTCCCTGCCCTTGGCATAGGTGCAGAGATACCTGCTGCTGAGGAAGCTAACCTGGACACTAGCTCTTTAGTGGGCTTTGTTCCAAATCCCCATTCCTGTGCTCTGGTGTGACTCCCCTTCTGGGTCAAACATCCATCATTTCCAGTGCAGCAAGACCCTCATCCAGAAGATGAGCAGAAATCCCCACCACACCAAGTTCCTAAAGTGTGGAGTTTTAAAACTCAGCCAACCTCGCTGGGATAGAGCCCAAATTGAACTATGCTGCTCCAGGCAGGAAACCAACTTGGACAGAGACAGTGTGAAAACAGTAACCTGAAAAAAGCTAATAACACATGAGGGAAAATTATTCACATGAGGGAAGGATTTTCTGATAGCAGCAAGCACGAACTCCCATAAGCTGGTTGTTTCCCTCCCCTTGCCCTCAGCATAAAACAACTTCAGTAAATAACACACCATCAAAACTAGCTGCCTAACCTGTTTACACCAACTCTCACTCACAGCGCTCTGCTGGTACTGCTTTTCTCAGGCAAGAAGAGCAGGCCCCTCCCCCAGAAGACCAGCATAAACCCCCACATGCACTATGTCTACTTAACATAGATTTCTGCAAAGCTTCAGCTCTAGTGGATATAGCATTAGGTCGATTTTTCTTTTTTCTTTTTTATATTTATTTATTTTTTAGAGCAAGAGTGAGAGAGAGCATGAGCAGGAGAGGAGCAGAGAGTGAGGGAGACAGAATTCGAAGCAGGCTCCAGGAGCTGAGCTGTCAGCACAGAGCCAGATGTGGGGCTTGAACCCACGAACCATGAGATCACAACCTGAGCCCAAGTTGGACTCTCAACAGTCTGAGCCATTCAGGTGCCCCACATCAGGTCAATTTTAACAAGTCTACCAGAGCACATCTAGTTACAACTGACCACACTCTGTCCAAGATACAAACACTCCCCACTACAGGCAAGGAAAAAAAATCTGCAGATGACTGTCCTGAGGAATGGAACAACCAAAACACAGCAGCAGAGTGCACATAGCACACATCAAAGACACTTCCTGAAGCACCAGACCCTGGACACTACATGATTCTTTCTTCATAAAGTCATTAATTTCAGGATTAGGAAACAGAACATGCTTTCCTAACACAAAAAAGAAGATGGAGACCTAGACAAAATGAAAAGATGGAGGGATTCATCTCAAAAGAAGAACAAGAATCTAATGGAAGAGATCTAATGGACTCAGATATAAGTAATATGCCCGCTACAGAATTTAAAGGAACCATCATAAGATTAATATCTGGCTTGATAAATGCATAGAAGACACCAAGGAATCCATTACTACAAAGATGAAAAACTTAAAACCAATCAGGCCAGAATGAGAAATGGGAAAACTGAGATTCGAACCCAACTAGATGCAGTGACCACAAGGATGAAGGAAACAGAGGAACGAATAAATGATATACAAGATAGAATTATGTAAAATAATGAGTCTGGACAAAAGAGGGAAAGAAAAATGTTGAATCACAAAAGTAGGCTTATGAACTCAGTGACTCTAATCAAACATAATAACATTCATATCATAGGAGTATCAGAGGAAGAAGAAAGAGTAAGAAGGCAAAAGGTTCCCTAATGTGAGGAAGGAAATAGACATCCAAATCCAGGAGGCTCAGATAACTCCCATCAAAACAACAAAAGCAGGCCAATACCAAGACATATTGTAGTTAAAGTTGAAAACTATAGAGATTAAGAAAAGTCTTAAGGGACACCTGGGTGGCTCAGTCAGTTGAGCGGCCAACTTCAGCTCAGGTCGTGATCTTACAGTTCGTGAGTTCCTGTTCTGTGTCAGGCCCTGTGCTGATTGCTCAGAGCCTGGAGCCTGCTTTGGATTCTGTGTCTTCCTCTCTTTCTCTGCCCCTCCCCTGTTCGGACTCTGTCTCTGTCTCTCTCAAAAATAAATAAATGTTAAAAATTTAAAAAAAAAAAAGAAAAATCTTAAAATAGGCAAAAGAAGTCCCTAACTTACAAGGGTAGACCAATAAGATTAGCAGCAGATCTCTACAGAAACGTGGCAGACCATAAGGGAGTGGCATGATATATTCAATGTGTCGAATGGGAAAAATATGCCTACAGAAGAATACTCTGTAGCAAGGCTATCATTCATAATAGAAGGAATGACAAGAATTTCCCAACAAGCAAAAACTAAAGGAGTTTGTGACCACTAAACCAACCCTGCAAGAAATATTAAAGGAGACTCTTATTTTCTTTCTGTCAATTGACTACTTTTTATTTCCTATCAGTTGTTCTATGCAAGATATTGTTTTAAAAAATTTAAATACAAGTTAGTTAACATAAGGTGTAATAGTAATTTCAGGAATATAATATAGTGACTCATCCCTTACATATAACACCCAGTGCTCATCCAACAAGTGTCCTTCTTAATGCCCCTCACCCAATTAGCCCACCCACTCCCCTCCCAACACCCCTCAGTTTGTTCTCTGTATTTAAGAGTCTCTTATGGTTTGTTTCTTCTGTTTTTGTTATTTTTGCTTCCCTTCCCTTATGTTTATCTGTTTTGTATCTTCCACAAGTGAGTGAAATTATAAGATATTTTTCTTACTCTGACTTATTTCACTTAGCATAATACATTAGTTCAATCCACATTGTTGCAAGTGGCAAAATTTTGTCCTTTTTGATCACCAAGTAATACTCCTGTGTGTATGTGTATGTATGTATGTGTGTACGTGTGTGTATATATATATACATATACATATATATATATATATACACACATATATATATGTGTGTGTGTATATATATATATATATATATATATATATATATATATATATGTATCCCCCTTGAGGATATATCTACCACTTCTTTATCCATTCATCTGTTGATGGATATTAGGGTTCTTTCCATACTTTGGCTATTGTCAATAAGTTGCTATAAACATTGGGGTGCATGTGCCACTTAGAGTCAGCACTCCTGTATTCTTTGGATAAATATCTAGTAGTGCAATTTCTGGGCCGTAGGGTAGTTCTATTTTTAATTTCCTGGGAAAACTCCATACTGTTTTTCCAGCAGGAGTGCAAAAGGGTTCCTCTTTCTATGCATCCTTGCCAACATCTGTCGTTGTCTGAGTTGTTAATTTTATCCATTCTGACAAGTGTGAGATGGTATGTCATTGTGGTTTTGATTTGTATTTCCCTGGTGGTGAGTGATGTTGAACATCTTTTCATGTGTCTGTTAGGCATCTGGATGTCTTCTTTGGGAAAGTGTCTATTCTTGTTTTTTGCCCATTTCTTCACTTGATTATTTGTTTTTAGGCTGTTAATTTTGATAAGTTCTTTATAGATTTTGAATAATAACACATTATCTGATGTGTCATTTGTCATATGTCATTTGTCTTCTCCCGTTTCATCAGTTGTCTTTTAGTTTTGCCGATTGTTTTTTTCACTGTGCAGAAGATTTTTATCTTGTTGAGGTCCCATAGTTCATTTTTGTTTTTGATTTCCTTGCCTCTGGAGACAGGTCAAGTTAAGAAGTTGCTCCAGCTGAGATCAAGCAGCTTGTTGCCTGTTTTCTCCACTAGGATATTGATGGCTTCCTGTGTTATGTTTAAGTCTTTTATCTATTTGGAGTTTATTTTTGTGTATGGTGTAAGAAGGTGGTCCAGGTTCATTCTTCTGCATGTCGCTGTCCTTTTTTCCCAGCATGATTTGCTGAAGAGATTCTTTTTTCAATTGGATATTCTTTCTCGCATTGTTTAATATTAGTCGGCCATACATTTGTTGATCCATTTATGAGTTCTCTATGCTGTTCTGTTGACCTATGTGTCTGGTTTTGTGCCAGTACTATACTATTTTTATGATTACAGCTTTGTAATACAGCTTGAAGTTCGGAACTGTGATGCCTCCAGCTTTGGTTTTCTTTTTCAACATTACATTTTCTTTGCAGGGTCTTTTCGGGTTCCTTACAAATTTTAGGGTTGTTTATTCTAGCTCTGTGAAGAATGTTGGTGTTATTTTGATAGGGATTGCATTGAATATATTGATTTCTTTGGGTTGTATCGACATTTTAACATATTTGTTCTTCCAATCCATGAGCATGGAATGTTTTTCTATTTTTTTTTGTGTCTTCTTCCATTTCTTTCAAAATCTTTCTATAGTTTTCAATGTATAGATTTTTCACATATTTGGTTAGGTTTATTCTTAGGCATTTTATGGTTTTTGGTGTAATTGTATATGGGATCGATTCTTCAATTTCTATTTCTGCTGCTTCATTATTGGTGTATAGAAATGCAACCCATTTCTGTACATTGATTTTATATCCTATGACTTTGCTGAATTCATGGATCAGTTCTAGCAGTTTTTGGTGGAGGATTTTGACATTTCCCCATAGCATATCATGTCATCTACGAACAGTGAAACTTTGACTTCCTCCTTGCCAATTTGGATGCATTTTCTTTCTTTGTGTTGTCTGATTGCTGAGGCTAGGACTTCCAACACTATGTTGAATAGCAGTGGTGACAGTGGACATCCTTGTCGTATTTCTAACCTTAGGGGGAAAGCTCTCAGTTTTTCCCCCTTGAGGATGATATTGGCAGTGCATCATTTGTATATTGCTTTTATGATTTTGAGGTATTATCTTTCTATCCTGATTTTCTTGAGGGTTTTTATCAAAAAATTATGCAGTATTTTGTCAAAAGCTTTCTCTGCATCTATTGAGAGGATCTTATGGTTCTTATTGTTTCTTTTATTAATATGATGTATCACATTGTTTCATTTGTGGATATTGAACCAGCCCTGTGACCCAGGAATAAATCCTGCTTGATCATGTTGAATAATTCTTTTAATGTATTGTTGGATCTGGTTGGCTATTATTTTGTGGAGAATTTTTGCATCCATATTCATCATGGAAATCAGTTTGTACTTCTTCTTTTTATTGGGGTCTTTGGTATTGGAATCAAGGTAATGCTGGGCTCATAGAATAAGTTTGGAAGTTTTCTTTCCATTTCTATTTTTTGGCACAGTTTCAAAAGAATAGGTGTTAACTCTTCTTTAAATGTTTGGTAGAATTCCCTTGGAAAACCATCCAGCCCTGGACTCCTGTTTTCTTTTTTTTTTTTTTTTGGGGGGGGGGAAGATTTTTGATTACTGATTCAATTTCTTTACTGGTTATGAGTCTATTCAAATTTTCTATTTCTTTCTGTTTCAGTTTTGATAGTTTATATGTTTCTAGGAATTTGTGTATTTCTTCCAGATTGCCCAATTTGTTGGCATAAAATTGCTCATAATACTCTCAATATTGTTTTTTTGTATTTCTGCAGTGTTGGTTGTGACCTTACCTCTTTCATTCGTGTTTATATGTGGATCCTTTCCTTTTTCTTTTTGATCAGTCTGCTTAGGGGTTTATCAATTTTGTTATTTCTTTCAATGAACCAGCTCCTGCTTTCATGATCTGTTCTGCTGTTATTTTTTTACTTCAATATCATTAAGTTATGCTCCTAACTTTATTATTTCCTTTCTTCTGCTAGTTTTGGGCTTTATTTGCTGTTTTTCTTTCAGCTCTTTTAGGTGTAAGGTTAGGTTGTGTATTTGAGACCTTTCTTACTTCTTTAGGAAAGCCTGGATTGCTATATACCTCCCTCTTATGACCGCCATTGCTGCATCCCAGGTTTTGGACTGTCGTATTTTCATTTTCATTGGCTTCCATGTACTTTTTTTCATTTCCTCTTTAAATTCTTGGTTAACCCACTCATTCTTTAATATGATGTTCTTTAACCTCAAAGTATTCATGGTCTTTCCAAATTTTTTCTTGTGGTTGATTTCAAGTTTCATAGCATTGTGGTCTGAAAATATGCAAGGTATGATCTCAATGTTTTTGTACTTGTTGAGGGCTGATTTGTGTCCCAGTATGTGATCTATTCTGAAGAATGTTCCGTGTACACTGGAGAAAAATGTGTATTCCGTCGCTTTAGGATGAAATTTTATGAGTGTATCTGTTAAGTCCATCCAGTCCAGTGTGTCAATTAGAAAAATCAACAAGGAAACAGTGTCTTTGAAGTGTACAGCAGTACAGGCCTACTTCATGAAGCAAGAAAAATGTCAAATAACCAACCTATACTTACACCTAAAGGAACTAGAAAAAGAACAACATATGAAGCCTAAAGCCAGTAGAAGGGAAATAATAACAATTAGAGAAGAAATAAATAATATAGAAAATAGTAGAGCAGATCAATGAAACCATGAACTAGTTCCTTGAAAACATTAATAAAATTGATAAGGTCTAGCCAGACTTAACAAAGATAAAAGAAAAATGACCCAAATAAATAAAATCACATATGAGAGAGAAGAAAAAACAGTTAACACCACAGAAATACAAATAATTCTAAGAGAATATTGTGGGAAGTTATATGCTACCATGTTGGACAATTTGGATTAAATGGATAAATTCTGAGAAATATATAAACAATGAAAGCTAAAATGGGAAGAAGTAAAAAACTTGAATAGATCCATAATCAGCAAAGGAATGGAATCAGTAATAAAAAATCTTCCAACAAACAGAAGTCTAGGACCATATAGTTTCACAAAGGAACTCTACCAAACACGTAAAGAAGAGTTAATAGGTATACCTGTCACATTATTCCAAGAAATAAAATGGAAGGAAAGCGTCCAAATTCATTCTATAAGTCCCTGATTCTGAAACCATACAAATGCTCCACTAAAAAGAGCACTACAGGCCAATATCCCTGATTAATATGGGTGCAAAAGTTCTCAACAAAATAGCAAATCAAATAAAAAATTACAATAAAAGAATCATTTACCATGATCAAGTGGGATTTCTGCCTGGGCTGCAAGGATGCTTTAATATTCACATATCAATCAACGTTACATACCACATTAATAAAAGAAAGGATAGGAGCACCTGGGTGACTCAGTCGGTTGAGCCGACTGAATCAATTCAGTCCAACTCTTGATTTAGGCTCAGGTCATGATCTCACATTTCGTGGGATCAGGCCCCATGTTGACTCCATGCTGATGGCGTTGAGCCTACTTTGGATTCTCTCTCTCTGTCTTTCTCTGCCCCTCCCTTGCTCGCTCTCTCTCACTCAAAATAAATAAAATAAATTTTAATAAAAGAAAGATTAAGACCCACATGATTCTCTCAATAGAGAGTTGGGTTAGAAAAACAATTATTGGGAGGAGTTAAGATGGCAGAGAAGGATCCTCAGTTTTCCTTGTCCCACAAACATAGCTCTATTGAGGTCAGGTCACTTGGAACACTGAGGAAATCAATCTATGAACTGGCAGAAGGATTTCCATGTTTGGAGGGAGTGTGACAAGTGTGAGGTGTATGTAAGTGAATTGGGGGAAAGAAAAATGGCGGTGCCACAAAAGGGAGAGGACACTTTCTGTGGAGAGACAAAAGGGAGAGAGAAGTTGAGAGAGTTTGGCATCAGGTTTGCACAAGAGGAAAACCTCTCTGGATCACGGACTGGGGAGCTAGAAGTGTTGAGTGTCACAGTTTTTGTTTGTTTGTTTTTTGCAAACAGCATTTGGAGTTTAAACTCTGAGGTTTTGGAAGTGTGTGATTTTCTTCAGAGTGGAGCTGTGGCACCTGCTCCTAGAGAGAAGGAAGCAGCTGGCTCCAGAGTACGGAGCATGGTGTAGGGATCTCAAAGGTCCACTGAGAGAGGACATTCCCCTTCCTGGAGTACTTTTGGAAGAGAGTATATTGCCTTTCCCAGGACAAAAGAATGTGTAGGCACTAGCAAAATGTCTTTCATTGGCAGGAAACAGAGGTGCACCCAGAGTGCATATAACCTTTGTGCTGCTGTTAGCGGTGCTACACTATAGATTCTGTGCACTACACGGGTGTTGAACTGTCTTTTTGGGACAAAAGACATTAGACACAATATGGAGAGTCTCTTCTCCTGAGGAGGAGGGTGGGTCTGCTCAGTGCCATGTCCTTTAAGGCTTTGAGTTTTGGATCTCAGCTGCCCTCAAAAGGAAACACACAGGAGAAATGTAGTACAGAGCAAGCGGAATGCCATTTCTGTTCTGTGATGGCTGCCTGAACAGCAGCCATATGAGAAACCTTGTCCAGGGATGAGAGATTGTGGTGGCACTATTTTATCCCCAACACCAACATGGTGGAATTTCATTTTTTTTAATGTTATTTATTTATTTATTTATTTATTTATTTATTTAATGAATATAATTTATTGTCAAATTGGCTTACATACAACACCCAGTACTCATCCCAACAAGCGCCCTCCAGAGAGAGAGAGAGAGAGAGAGAGAGAGAGAGAGAGAGAGAGAGAGAGAATGAGACAGGATTCAAACTAGGCTCCAGGCTTTGTGTTGTCCACACAGAGCCTGACATGGGGCTCGAACTCAAGAACCATGAGCTAATGACCTGAGCTGAAGTATGATGGTCGACTGACTGAGCCACCCAGACGCCCCATGGTAGGATTTCAGAGAGCATCCTCCTCTTTGGCAGCAAGACCCACTTGCACCAAATACCACCCCCTTGGGCTTGGCAACTGCTTATTTACTGGGGCAGGACTGACTCTTGAGCCAGTGCAGTGGACCTCTTCTCTAGAAGACCAGCACAAGCAGCACGGTATATGCACCAAGTGTATGGAAAATCCAGTGCTTCAAAACAACACCTGCAGTTCTGGTGAAAATATGACCGGGTTTTCCTCCCCCTCCTCCTCCTCCTCCTTCTCCTCCTCCTCTTCCTCCTTCTCCTTCCTTCTCCTCCTCCTCCTCCTCCTCCTTCTCCTTCTTCGGAATCAGGCTCATAGCTTCTTTTTTCTTTTCTTTTTCTGCTTTTTTCTTTTCATCTTCTTTTTTCCTCTCTTTTTCTTTGAAATTAGCCGTATAGTATTTTGATTCTCTGTTGTTATTATTGCTGTTGTTATTATTTTTTTGGTTCACTTTCCTTTTCTCTTTTTTGGGGACCAGGCTTTTTTTCCCACCCTTTTTCTAGTCTTCTGTTAACAAACAAATAAAAGCAACCTAGTTAAAGTTCCAAACACTCCAGACTGCAAGTAAGGAGAAGGAGCTCTAGAAAACTGACCATAGGGAAAGATCAGCCAAATGCAACAATACAGTGCACACAGTATACAGCATAAATACTTCCCAAAGTGCAGGCCCTAGAGAGTGTATGACCCCTTTTTAAAGAGAAGAAGAAGAAGAAAGAAGAAGAAGAAGAAGAAGAAGAAGAAGAAGAAGAAGAAGAAGAAGAAGAAGAAGAAGAAGAAGAAGGAGGAGGAGGAGGAGGGGGAGGAGGAGGAGGAGGAGGAGGAGGAGGAGGGGAGGAGGGGGAGGGGAGGAGGAGGGCGGAGGAGAGGAGGAGGGGGAGGGGAGGAGGAGGAGGAGAGGAGGAGGAGGAGGAGGAGGGGAGGAGGAGGACGAGGAGGAGAGGAAGAGGAAGCAGAAGAAGAAGAAGAAGAAGAAGAAGAAGAAGAAGAAGGAGAAGGAGGAGGAGGAGAGGAGGAGGGGGAAGAGGAAGAGGAGGAGAGGAGGAGGAGGAGGAGAGGAGGAGGGGGGAGGAGAGGAGGAGGGGGAGGGGAGGAGGAGGAGGAGGAGGAGAGGAGAGGAGGAGGGGGAGGGGAGGAAGAAGAAGAAGAAGAAGAAGAAGAAGAAGAAGAAGAAGAAGAAGAAGAAGAAGGAGGAGGAGGAGGAGAAGGAGGAGGAGGAGGAGAGGAGGAGGGGAGAGGGGAGGAGGAGGGGGAGGGGAGGAGGAGGGGGAAGAGGAAGAGGAGGGGGGAGAAGAGGAGGAGGGGGAGGGGAGGAGGAGGAGGAGGAGAGGAGGAGGAGGAGGAGAGGAGGAGGGGAGAGGGGAGGAGGAGGGGGAGGGGAGGAGGAGGAGGAAGAGGAGGACGAGGAGGGGAGGAGGCAAAGAAGAAAGAAAGAAAGAAAAGAAAGAAAGAAGAAAGAAAGAAAGAAAAAGAAAGAAAGAAAGAAAAAGGAGGAGGAGGAGAAGGAAAAGGAAGATTGAAGATTGTTTGGAGGGGAAGTGGGCGAGGGATGGGTTAAATGGGTGATGAGTATTTTAGGCGGGCATTTGTGATTAGCATTGGATGTTGTATATAATCGATACACTAAATTCTACATCTGAAATTAATATTACTCTGTATTTTAACTAACTGGAATTTAAATAAAAGCTTGAAACTACAAAAAATAAAGTCTATTTTCTTCAATGTAAGTATTACCACTCGAGCTCTCTTTTGTTTCTATCTGCAAGGTAAATGTTTTCCCATTCCTTCACTTTCAACCTGTATGTTCATATAGGACTGAATTGAATATCTTATAGGCAGTATATAGATGGTTCTTGCTTTTAATCCACTTAGTCACCCTGTGTATTTTGATAAAAATATTTAATCCATTTACATTCAAGGAAACTATTGATAGTCAGGTACTTATTGCTCTTTTGTTACTTGTTTTAAGTGTTTTTTTTTTTTAAATTTTTTTTATTTTTTTTTTAATTTTATAATAGTTTATTTTCAAATTGGTTTACATATAACACCCAGTGTTCATCCCAACATGTGCCCTTTTTAATGCCCATCACCCCCTCTCCCCCCTCCCTCATCCTCCTCACCCTCAGTTTTTTCTTAGTCTTTGAGAGTCTCTTATGTTTTATCTCCCTCCCGCTCTGTGTCTTTTTTTTCTTTCCCCTCTTACCCTCCCCCTGGTTTTGGCTTAATCTCACAAAGTCCACCTATTCGTGGAAACATATGGTATTTGTCTTTTTCTGACTGACTTATTTCACTTAACATAATACCCTCCAGTTCCATCCATGTTGCTACACATGGCCAGATTTCATTTTTTCTCATTGTCACGTAGTAGTCCATTGTATATAAGTACCATAACTTCTTTATCCATTCGTCAGTTGATGGGCACTTGGTCTCTTTCCATGATTTGGCTATTGTCGAAAGTGCTGCTATGAACATTGGGGTACACGTGCTCCTATGCATCAGCATTCCTGTGTCTCTTGGGTAGATTCCTAGCAGGGCTATTGCTGGATCATAGGGTAGCTCTATTTTCATTTTTTTGAGGAATCTCCACACTGTTTTCCAGAGTGGCTGCACCAGTTTGCATTCCCACCAACAGTGTAGGAGGGTGCCTACTTCTCCACATCCTCGCCAGCATCTATAGTTTCCTGATTTGTTCATTTTAGCCACTCTGACTGGTGTGAGGTGGTATTGCAGTGTGGTTTTGATTTGTATTTCCCTGATGATGAGTGACATTGAGCATCGTTTCATGTGTCTGTTGGCCATCTGAATGTCCTCTTCTGAGAAGTGTCTATTCATATCTTCCGCCCATTTCTTCACTGGGTTGTTTGTTTTTCGGGTGTGGAGTTTGGTGAGTTCTTTATAGATTTTAGATATTAGTCCTTTATCTGATATGTCATTTGCGATGATCTTTTCCCATTCTGTTGGTTGCCTATTCGTTTTGTTGGTTGTTTCTTTTGCTGTGCAGAAGCTTTTTATCTTGATGAGGTCCCAATAGTTCATCTTTGCTTTTAATTCCCTTGCCTTTGGAGACGTGTCGAGTAAGAAATTGGTGCGTCTTAGGTCAAAGAGGCTTTTTCCTGCTTTCTCCTCTAGGATTTTGACGGTTTCCTGTCTCACATTCAGATCTTTTATCCATTTAGAATTTATTTTTGTGAGTGGTGTAAGAAAGTGGTCTAGTTTCATTCTTTTTCATGTTGCTGTCCAATTCTCCCAGCACCATTTGTTAAAGAGGCTGTCTTTTTTCCATTGGATACATTTTCCCGCTTTGTCAAAGATTAGTTGGCCATATACTTGCGGGTCCATTTCTGAGTTTTCTATTCTATTCCATTGGTCTATGTGTCTGTTTTTGTGCCAATACCATACAGTCTTGATGACTCCCGCTTTGTAGTAGAGGTTAAAGTCTGGGATTGTGATGCCTCCCGCCTTGGTTTTCTTCTTCAGTGTTATTTTGGCTATTTGAGGTCTTTTGTGGTTCCATACAAATTTTAGGATTGTTTGCTCTAGTTTTGAGAAGAATGCTGGTGCAATTTTGATTGGGATTGCATTGAATGTGTAGATTGCTTTGGGTAGTATTGCCATTTTAACGATATTTATTCTTCCAATCCATGAGCATGGGATGTTTTTCCATTTCCTTGTGTCTTCCTCAATTTCCTTGATAAGTTTTTTATAGTTTTCAGTGTAGAGGTCTTTCACATCTTTGGTTAGGTTTATTCCTAAGTATTTTATGTTTTTGGTGCAAGTGTGAAAGGGATTAGCTTCTTTATTTCTCTTTCTGCTGCTTCATTGTTGGTGTATAGAAATGCCACCGATTTCTGTACATTGATTTTGTAACCTGCAACTTTGCTGAAATCATGAATCAGTTCTAGTAGGCTTTTGGTGGATTCCATCGGGTTTTCCATGTAAAGTATCATGTCATCTGCAAAAAGTGAAAGTTTGACTTCCTCCTTGCCAATCTTGATGCCTTTTATTTTGTTTTGTTGTCTGATTGCTGATGCTAAGACTTCCAACACTATGTTAAATAGCACTGGCGAGAGTGGACACCCCTGTCGTGTTCCTGATCTCAGGGGGAAGGCTTTCAATTTTTCCCCATTGAGGATGATATTAGCTGTGGGCTTTTCATAGATGGCTTTTATGATGTTTAAGTATGTTCCTTCTATCCCAACTTTCTCGAGAGGTTTTATTAAGAAAGGATGCTATATTTTGTCAAATGCTTTTTCTGCATCTATTGACAGGATCATATGGTTCTTATCTTTTCTTTTGTTGATGGAATGTATCACGTTGATTGATTTGCGAATATCGAAACAGGCCTGCAACCCAGGGATGAATCCTACTTGATCATGGTGGATAATTCTCTTTATATGCTGTTGGATTCGATTTGCTAGTATCTTGTTGAAAAGTTTTGCATCCATATTCATCAGGGATAGTGGCCTGTAATTTTCTTTCTTTGCTGGGTCTCTATCTGGTTTGGGAATCAAAGTGATGCTGGTTTCATAGAATGAATCCGGGAGTTTTCCTTCCGTTTCAAATTTTTGGAACAGCTTGAGGAGGATAGGAATTAACTCTGTTTTAAATGTCTGGTAAAATTCCGCAGGAAAGCCATCTGGTCCAGGGCTTTTATTTGCTGGGAGGTTTTTAATAACTGATTCTATTTCTTCACTAGTTATGGGTCTGTTCAAATTTTCTATTTCTTCCCGTTTGAACTTTGGTAGCGTGTGGCTATTTAGGAAGCTGTCCATTTCTTCCAGATTGCCAAGTTTGGTGGCATATAATTTTTCATAGTATTCTCTGATGATTGCTTGTATCTCTGAGGGATTGGTTTTAATTTCTCCCTTTTCATTCACGATTTTATCTATTTGAGTTCTCTCTCTTTTCTTTTTGAGAAGCCTGGCTAGAGGTTTGTCTATTTTGTTTATTTTTTCAAAGAACCAGCTTTTGGTTTCATTGATCTGTTCCACTACCTTTTCTGTCTCCATATGGTTAATTTGTGCTCTGATCTTTGTGATTTCTCTCTTTCTGCTGGGCTTGGGTTGTTTTAGTTGATCTGCTTCTAGTTCCTTTAGGCGTGCTGTTAGAATTTGTGTCATTGATTTTTCTTGCTTCTTGAGATGGGCCTGGATTGCAATATATTTTCCTCTCAGGACTGCCTTTGCTGCATCCCAGAGCGTTTGGATTGTTGTATTTTCATTTTCATTTGTTTCCATGTATTTTTTAATTTCTTCTCTGATGACTTGGTAGACCCACTCATCTTTTAGTAGGTTATTTCTTAGCCGCCATGTTCTTGGATATTTTCCAGGCTTTCTCCTGTGTTTGATTTCAAGTTTCAAAGCATTGTGGTCTGACAGTGTACATGGTATGATCTCAATTCTTTTATATTTATTCAGAGCTTCCCTGTGCCCCAGAATGTGGTCTATCTTGGAAAATGTACCGTGTGCAGTTAAGGAGAACGTAAATTCCTTTGCTTCTGGATGAAGGACCCTAAAGATGTCTGTGAGGCCCATCTGTTCTAATGTGTCGTTCAGGGCTATTGTTTCTGGGGAGATTTTCTGTTTTGTGGATCTATCCCATGCTGACAGTGGAGTGTTGAGATCCCCTACTATTAGGACATTTTTATCGATGAGGTTGCTAATGTTTGTAATTAGTTGTTTTACAAATTTGGGTGCCCCCGAATTTGGTGCATAGATATTTACAATTGTTAGCTCTTCCTGCTGGATGGTCCCTGAGACTATTATATAATGTCCTTCTTCATCTCTTATTACATCGTTCATTTTAAAGTCTAATTTATCTGATATAAGTGTGGCTACTCCGGCTTTCTTCTGCCTTCCAGTAGCATGGTAGATAGTTCTCCATCCCCTCACTTTCAATCTGAGGGTGTCTTCAGGTTTAAGATGAGTTTGTTGAAGACAGCAAATAGATGGGTCTTGTTTTTTAATCCACTCTGTTATCCTGTGTCTTTTGATTGGCGCATTTAGTCCATTTACATTCAGTGTTAATATTGAAAAATATGGGCTTACAGTCACTGTATTATCTGTAAGTTTCATGTTTGTAAGGCTGACCCTGGCAGTTTGTGTTCTTTGCAACCTTTCCTTCATAGAATGCCCCTCAGGATCTCTTGCAGTGCTGCCTTATTTGTGATAAATTCTTTCAGTTTTTGTTTGTTGGGAAAAACCTTGATCTCTCCTTCTATTCTGAATGACAGGCTAGCCGGATACAGAATTCTTGGTTGCATGTCCTTCTTGCTCATCACATTGAAGATGTCCTGACATTCCTTTCTGGCTTGCCAAGTTTCTGTAGATAAGTCTGCTACTACCCTTATAGGTCTCCCTTTGTATGTTAGGGTTCTTTTGTCCCTAGCTGCTTTCAGGATTCTCTCCCTATCTTTGTATTTTGCCAGCTTCACTATGATGTGCCGTGCAGAAGGTCTATTCAAGTTACGTCTGAGGGGAATTCTCTGTGCCTCTTGGATTTCCATGCCCGTTTCCTTCCTCATGTTGGGGAAGTTCTCAGCAATGATTTGTTCAAGAACCCCTTCGACTCCTTTCTCTCTCTCTTCTTCCTCTGGAACTCCTATGATACGGATATTGTTTCTTTTGAGTGCATCGCTCAACTCTCAAATTCTCCTTTCCTGTTCCTGGATCAGCTTCTCTCTCTTTTTATCTGCTTCCTCTTTTTCAATGATTTTGTCTTCTAATGCACTAACCCTTTCCTCTACCTCTTCAATCCGTGCTGTGGCTGCTTCCAGTTTCCCCTGTATTTCTTCCAATGTCTTCTTTAATTCTTCCTGACCGTTTTTAAGGTCCTTGAACTCTGCCGCGTGGGACCCCTTGCATTCATCTAAGCTTTTTTCAAGGCCAGCGATTAGTTTTATGATTATCATTCTATATTCATGTTCTGTTATGTTGCTTATATCTGTTTTCATTAATTCTTGAGCTGTCACTGCTCTTGTAGATTCTTTTGAGGAGAATTCTTCCATCTCGTCATTTTGGCTGGATGTGATTTGGGTTGTTTCTTGACGTTTTCCTGGAGTTACTCCACGCAGTGGTCTGAACTTGGCCTATGTAGCTCCCGCTGAGAGGTGTCACTCCTGAGCGGATGGACGTGGTTTAGTGTAGGCGGGTGGTCTCCACTGAGGCAGGGATGGCTTTGGGAGTGACTTCCTGGGGCTGGTGGTTGTGGGCCCGTAAGACAACAATGGCGTCACTTCAGTCCTTTGTTCCCAGTCCCGGGGCTTCCACTCGCCCCCTTGTTTCTGTCCTTACTCCGCTATGGGCACCGGTGCAGTGCGGTCCACTGGATGGTGGGCGCCTGCCTGCCTGCCACCCCCCAACCTTCTGCAAATGTGTCAGGGTTAGAGGTGCTCCACGGGTGACTTGGGGCCCCCCCGGCAGCCTGTCGCCTGGCAGGGGCGACTTGGGCGCACTCCCCACACGGGCAACAGCGGTGGCGGCAGTCCCAGAGATTGTTCGCACCCCACAGGGCCCTCTGCGGCGACTAGAGCCCAATCCTGGCTCAGGCGGGCAGTGGCAATGGTCCCAGGTTGCAGCCTCCCCACGGGATGGCGGCGCGACTGGCGCGCAATCCCTGTTCAAGTGGCAGCATGGCGTTCCCTGCGGTTTTTTGCTCCCCACAGGGCTGCGGGGCGACTAGCGCGCACTCCCCGCTCTGGCCGGCAGCAGCAGCGGCGGCTGTCCCGCGGTTGTTCACTCAGGGGCCGGAGGTGGCAATGGCGCCTGGCGCGCTCTCCCCACTGGGGCAGGCAGCAGTGGCAGCGGTCCGCGGTCGCTCCCCACGCTTCTGGCTGCTGAGCGACTCTGGGCCGGGCGGGCTGACTGTGCCTCGGTCCGCGGTCCAGCACAAGGAGAGTTCTGCTGGGTTCTGCTGTTAGACACAGAGCTTCTCCTCCTAAGCCCTGTCTTTAGGGTCTGGATGGTGGTGGTCTCCCCCTCTCTGTCGCTCTCCTTCGGATGTTGGGCACTTTCCCCGCCGTCCCTGGCTCACCCTCCCCTCAGCTCAATTTCCCGAGATCGTTTTGTCCGTTCTCGATTAGACTCATGGTCCTAGGGCGTTGTCTATGTTTCTTGTGTTCCTTGTGAGCTGCTTCTCCTTTTCTGCCAGGTTCTTGGAGTTAAGAATCTCTCTGTTTCGGTCCCTCTCAATTCAAAAAAAACAAGGGAAACTTTGGGTCTCCCTACTCTTCCGCCATCTTGGTCTCCCCCCTGTTTTAAGTGTTTTCATAGTTCTTTTCTATTCATTTCTTCTCTTGCTCCCTTCTATTGTATTTTGATAGCTTTCTTTAGTGATATACTTGGATTCACTTCTCTTTATTCTTTGTGTATTTATTGCATATTTTTGATTTATGATTACCATTAGGCTCATATATATCATCCTTTTCATTCAGTAGTCCATATTAAGTTGATGGTCACTTAAGTTTGAACCTACTCTGAAAGCACTACATTTTTGCACTCCCTTTATGTGTTATACTTTACATCCTTTTATTTCATTAAAACCTTGACTAATTTTCATAGATATAATTGATTTTAGTGCTTTTTGCTTTCACCTCTGTACTGATTTTATAAGTGATTAATCTACCACATTTATTGTGTTTATATGTCCATGTGTAACTTTTTCATTCCTAATTTCTTTACTCCTGTTTATAGCCTTCTCTTTCCACTCAAAAATTCTCTTTAAGGCTTGTTTAGTGGTGATAACCTCCTTTAACTTTTGTTTGTCTGTGAAACTTGTTATCTCTCCTTAAATTCTGAATGTTAGCCCTGCTGGATAGAGTATTCTTGGTTGTTGATTTTTTCCTTTCAGCACTTCGAATGTATCTTCCCACTCACTTCTGGCTTGGAAAGTTTCTGCTGAAAAACAGCTTTCATTGAAAAGGCAAATTCTTGTTTTTTCTGCTACTTTATAAAGCAGCACTTTGTTACATTTTTTTCCCATAAATTTTTGCAATTTTAATCACGTGTCTTGGTGTGGCCCTCCTTGGGTTGATTTTGTTGGGGTATCTCTGCCTCCTGGATCAGGAAGTCTGTTTCCTTCCCCAGATTAGGTAAATGTTCAGCTATTATTTATTCAAATAAATTCTCTGCCCCGATTTCTTTCTTCTTCTGGTATCCCTATAATGCATATGTTATTATGTGTGATGATGTCAATAAGATCTCTTAACCTATTCTCGCTTTTTTATTATTCTTTTCCCTTTTTGCTGTTCAGCATGGTCGCTTTCTCTTACTGTTTTCCAGCTCACTGACCCATTATTCCGCCTTTTCTAATTTGAAATTGATTTCCTCTAGTGTATTTTAATGTTACTGAGTTCTTCACTTTTGATTGGTTCTTTTTTTACATTTTATATTTCTTTGTTGTAGGTCTCACTGAGATATCCCACTTTTTTCTCAAGTCCAGTAAGTGTCTTAATCACCATTACTTTGAATTCTCTATTAGGCATATTCCTTATCTCTGTTTCATTTCTATTTTTGGCTGTGATTTTGTCCTGTTCAGTCGTTTGGAACATATTCCTCTGTCTCCCTATTTTTTCTGTGTTTGTATTGTATATACTGGGAAATTCACTTATATCTTCTGATATTGAAAATAGTGGCCTTATGAAGAAGTCCTATGTTGCACTGTATCATAATGTTTCCTGTTCACCTAAACCAGGCACTTCTGGAGTGTCTCTTATGTGTGTTGTGTGTGCCCAAATGTTGTGGATGAGTCTCATTTTCTTTCAGTCCAGTCTACTGCAATGGCACACTTTGCCTGTTATGGGCAGGGTTTCATCCCTTTGCTGATAAGGGGACTGTCTGGGCCTTCTATAGGCTTGTAGTTGTGTCAGACCAAATTCTTTCTCTCAGCCTAGTTGCCAGAACTGTGGTTGCACATAACTGCAGGGCTTTATCCCTACTAGAGCCAACAGTCGGATCAGATGCCTATCCCCAGTCAGTCTACTGTGGCTGCAGACATACTGATTGTCAGGTCATTCTCTCCACACATCCAGTTTTAAGTTTTATTTCTGGTACTGCACTCAAAGTGGTGTGTCTTGTTATCCTCCCTTCTTCCTGAGGCAGAAGTCAATTGAAGTTGTGCCAGTTCTTTCTGGGGCTGCTTTCAGGCTTAGAGGTGGCAGGGGCTGCTTAGGAGGGACTACTGCTTAGTGGGGCAAGTTGGATAGGGCAGATCCACAATAGAATATGGTAGTGAGGTGCATGGTGTCAGCAAGTTAGGTGGAGGGTGTTCACATCAATTCCAAGTGTCCAATTATCTAGCCTGGGGGAGAGAGAGAGAGAAACAGTGCCTGGCAGCTCTTGTGTTCTTGGAGAAGTCTCCAAAAGATACTTGCCCCTCCAGCACATATTCCAGAATTAGTAAATAAGTCTCCTTAATGTATATCCAGGCACTTTTCAAACTGCTCCTTGTATGCTGTGAGACTGTTTGTTATGCTATCTCTTTAAGAGTGGGGACTCAGTTTCGCATCAACCAATTGCTCATGCCAAAATACCCAAGCATCATTTATATGCTTCCTTCTGTCTCATTCACCACTCCAGTGCATCAGTAAGTCCTGTCAATTCTACATGCAAAATATATCCAAAAACTCTTTTTCTTTCCATGACCCTCACTTAGAACTAAGCCACAACTATAGCTCACCTGAACTACTTTAATATCTTCTTAATTGGTATCCTTATTTCCCGTCATCTCATTCTATAATAAATTTACCACATGAATACCAGACAGATCTTTTAAAGATGTAAATCAGTTCGTGCCAGAGCCCTGCTGTAAATGGTTTTACCATTTTACTTCACACCCAAATCCTTAATATGCCCTACAAGTCTCTGCATCATCCCCTAACATGACTTCTCCAGCTCATCTCACAGTATTTTTCGCTCCATGCTTATACTCTTGCAGGTACTTCGGCCTATTTTCTTTTCCTCAAATATGCCATTCTCCTCTCTGTCTCAGGACCTTAGCGCATACATTTTTTTTTTCTGGACTTGACAATTTATCTTCATTTCTTTGCATGGGGTAAGTTCTTATCTTTCAGCTCTAACTATCTATTGAACTGTTAATACCTTAGAAAATTTTGCCTTGAGCCCCCACCTAAGCCAGGCATAGGCTGGCATAGCCCCCACCATACCATTCTTTACTCTTCCTGAATAGTATATTTCATATTCTACGATTATGTATTTATTTTGTGATTATTTAAGAGCTGTCTTCTCCAAGTGCTGTGAGGAAATTTCCACCCACCAAGGAAGATGACCCTCACAGGGAAGTTTCTTCGTGTCCTCAATTCTCTGCCTCTTACAGAATCTCCAAAAATCTTTGCTTCTATTCCTGTAGAAAGTCATGTATAGCTCACAGTATCCCCCTCCCTCCCCCTGCCAAGTAATTCTCAATTGGAATAGAATATTCACTATTACTTTGGGTCTCAGGAATGCCAGCACCCCTGTCTCAGTTACCAGATGGCTAGGACAGGACACTTGGATTTTGAATTCAATAACCAAAGCTTCAAATATGACCTCCCAAAATTATAATATGCGGTCATTTGTCATTTGTCAATGAAAAAATTAAATCAAATGTGGTGTGTTGACATGAGTTACTTACTAGTGAGTAGTCCCAGCAAACGTACCTCAGCTTGGCTCTACAATTCTCTACTCATTGGCAATATGATCTCATGGTTAAGTGTGTGCTGTCTGGAGACAGACTGCCTTTTTTTCTTTTTTTTAATTGAATTATAGCATATATACAGAAAAACACACAAATCATATGTGTACACATCACTGAATTTCACAGAATGAATACATCTATGCAACAAGACTCAGATCAAGAGACAGAAATTTACCAACACCCTAGAAGGACCATGCCCCATTCCCATATAGTAACTCCACACTCCATCAATGGAAACCATTAAACTCGCTTATAATACAATTGGTTGATTTGGCCTGTTTTTGTAGTTTACATAAATGGAATCATACTACATCTACTCTTTTGTCTCTAGCTTCTTTTGCTCAGTGTTATGTTTGTGATATTCAACCATATTGCTTTAATAATTGCAGTTGTTTCACTCTCACTCCGTTATAGTATTTCATTGTGTATATGTACCACAATATATTAATCTAGATCATTCTGCTATCCATGGCCATTAAGTAGTTTCCACTTATTGACAAATATGAATAATGCTGCTATAAACATATATTTATGACTTCTAGTGAACATGTGAGCATTTCTGATAGGTATATGCCTAATAATGGAATGTATGAATCATTGTGAGTGCATATGTTCAGTTTTCGTAGATGTCGCCCAACTCTTTTCCAATGTAGTTGTACCATTGTTTATTTCCATTAGCAGTGTCTGAGTTTTAGTTGCTCTAAATCCTCATCGAGACTTGTGGTTTTTGTATTTTTTTATTTTAATCATTCTGGTTACTGTGGAGTGACATCTCATTATGGTTTCCTTTTGCATTTCCTTGATGACTAATAAACTTGAGCACCTTTTCTATATATTTATTGGCCATCTGTATATCTTCTTTTGTAAAATGTCTATCTGAATCTTTTACTCATTTTTCGATTGGTCTGCGTATTTTGTCATCAATTTGTAGGGGATATATATATATATTATATATATATATATATATATATAAAATATATATATATATATGTGTATATATTCTGCATATACATTCTTTGTCAAATAGTCAAATATATAAATTGCAAACATCTTCCTATATCTGTGTCTAGATTACTTTTCTTCTTTCTTGTTGATGTCTTTTAATGAAGAGAATTCCTTAATCTTAATATACTCTAATTTTTCTAATTTTTTATTTAATAACTATTGTGGGTTTTATATATATTTATTAGTTTTTAAACTTTTTATTGTCAAATTAGTTTCCATACCACACCTAGTGCTCATCCCAACAAAAGCCCTCCTCAGTGCCTGTCACCCACCACCCCCTCCAATACCCCCCTCAATCCTGTTTGTTTTTAGAATTTAAGAGTCTCTTATGTTTTGTCACCCTCCCTCTCTGCATCTTTTTTCGTTCCCCTCTTCCCCTCTCCCATAGCTTTCTGCTAAGTCTCTCAAGGCCCACTTACGCGTGGAAACATATGGTATCTGTCTTTCTCTGACCGACTTATTTCACTTAGAATAATATGCTCCAGTACCATCCATGTTGCTACACATGGGCCGATTTTATTCATTCTGTATTCCATTGTATATATATATATATGTTGTATATGTGTATATTGTATATGTATATATATATGTGTGTGTGTGTGTTGTATATGTATATATATATATATATAGTATACATATATATATATATATATATGTATGTATATACCACTTCTTCTATATCCATTCGTCAGTTGACGGACACTTAGTCTCTTTCCATAATTTGGCTATTGTCAAAAGTGCTGTTATAAGCAACGGGGTACACGTGCCCCTATACATCAGCACTCCTGTGTCTCTTGAATAGATTCCTAGCAGTGCTATTGCTGGGTCACAGGGTAGTTCTATTTTCATTTTTTGATGAACCTCCACACAGTTCTCCAGAGTGGCTGCACCAGTTTGCATTCCCACCAACAGTGTAAGAGGGTGCCTGTTTCTCCACATCCTCACCAGCATCTATAGTTTCCTGATTTGTTCATTTTAGCCACTCTGACTGGTGTGAGGTGGTATCTCAGTGTGGTTTTGATTTGTGTTTCCCTGATGATGAGGGACGTTGAGCATCGTTTCATGTGTCTATTGGCCACCTGGATGTCTTCTTTGGAGAAGTGTCTATTCATATCTTCTGCCCATTTCTTCACTGGATTATTCGTTTTTAGAGTGTGGAGTTTGGTGTGTTCTTTATAGATTTTAGATGCTAGTCCTCTATCTGATATGTCATTTGCAATTACCTTTTCCCATTTCTTTGGTTGCCTATTAGTTTGGTTGGTTGTTTCCTTTGCAGTGCAGAAGCTTTTTATCTTGATGAAGTCCCAATAGTTCATCTTTGCTTTTAATTCCCTTGCCTTTGGAGACGTGTCAAGTAAGAAATTGGTGCGTCTTAGGTCAAAGAGGCTTTTCCCTGCTTTTTCCTCTAGGATTTTGACAGTTTCCTGTCTCACATTCAGATCTTTTATTCATTTAGAATTTATTTTTGTGAGTGGTGTAAGGAAGTGGTCTAGTTTAATTCTTATGCATGTTGCTGTCCAGTTCTCCCAGCA
This sequence comes from Paguma larvata, assembly GCA_030068075.1. NCBI lineage: Eukaryota > Metazoa > Chordata > Mammalia > Carnivora > Viverridae > Paguma > Paguma larvata. The sequence goes on along the minus strand of CM057830.1, from coordinate 51,169,551 downwards.
CCTTTTATTAAAGATGCTGTCTTTTTTCCATTGGACACCCTTTTCTGCTTTGTCAAAGATTAGTTGGCCATATGCTTGCGGGTCTATTTCTGAGTTTCCTATTTTATTCCATTAGTCTATGTGTCTGTTCTTATGCCAATACCATGTTGTCTTGATGATTACCGCTTTGTAGTAGAGGTTAAAGTATGGGATTGTGATGCCTCCCGCCTTGGTTTTCTTCTGCAGTATTATTTTGGCTATTTGGGGTCTTTTGTAGTTCGACACAAATTTTATGAGTATCTACTCTAGCTTAGAGAAGAATGCTGGTGCAATTTTGATTGGGAATTCATTGAATGTGTAGATTGCTTTGGGTAGTATTGCCATTTTAACTATATTTATTCTTCCAATCCATGAGCATGGGATGTTTTTCCATTTCCTTGTGTCTCCGTCAATTTCCTTTATAACATTTTTTATAGTTTTCAGCTTAGAGATATTAAAACATCTCTTGGTTAGGTTTATTCCTAGGTATTTTATGGTTTTCGGTGCAATTGTGAATGGGATTAGCTTATTTCTTTTTCTGTTGCTTTGTTTTTTGTGTATAGAAATTCCACCGATTTCTGTACATTAATTTTGTAGCCTGCAACTTTGAATTCATGGATCATTTCTAGTAGGCTTTTGGTGGATTCTTTCAGGTTTTCCATGTAAAGTATCAAGTCCTCTGTGAAAAGTGAAAGTTTGACTTCCTCCTTTCAAATCTTGATGCCTTTATTTTGTTTTGTTGTCTGATTGCTGATTCTGGGACCTCCAGCATTATGTTAAATAACAGTGGTGAGAGTGGACACCCCTGTTGTGTTCCTGATCTCAGGGGGAAGGCTCTCAGTTTTTCCGCATTGAGGATGATATTAGCCATGGGTTTTCATAAATGGCTTTTATGATGCCTAAGTATGTTCCTTCTATCCCGACTTTCTCGAGGGTTTTTATTAGGAAAGGGTGCTCTATTTCATGAAACGTTTTCTCTGCACCTATTGACAGGATCATATGGTTCTTATCTTTTCTTTTGTTAATGTGATGTATCACATTGATTGATTTGCAAATATTGAATCAACCTTGCAACCCAGGGATGAATCCCACTTAATCATGGTGAATGATTCTTTTTATATGCTGTTGGTTTCGATTTGCTAGTATCTTGTTGAGAATTTTTGCATCCATGTTCATCAGGGATATTGGCCTGTAATTCTCTTTCTTTGCTGGGTCTCTATCTGGTTTGGGAATCAAAGTGATGCTGGCTTCATTGAATGAGTCCGGGAATTTTCCTTCCATCTCAATTTTTTGGAACAGCTTGAGGATAAGTATTAACTCTGTTTTAAATGTCTGGTAAAATTCCCCAGGGAAGCCATCTGGTCCAGGGCTTTTATTTTTTTCGAGATTTTTGAAAACTGATTCACTTTCTTCACCAGTTATGGGTCTGTTCAAGTTTTCTGTTTCTTCTCGTTTGCGTTTTGGTAGTGTGTGGCTGATTACAAATTTGTCCATTTCTTCCATATTGTGGAGTTTGATGGCATAAAGTTTTTCATAGTATTTTCTGACAATGCTAGTATTTCTGAGGGATTGGTTGTAATCACTCCGTTTTTGTTCATTATTTTATCTATTTGGATTCTCTCTCTTTTCTGAGAAGCCTAGCTAAAATTTTTTCAATTTCTGTCTTTTCAAGGAGCCAGTCCTTGATTTCATTGATCTGTCCGCTACTTTTTCTGTTTCCATATGATTAATTTCTGTCCTGATTTTTGTTATTTCTCTCTTTCTCCTGGGTTTGGGGTGTCTTAGCTCTTCTGCTTCTAGTTCCTTAAGGCATGCTAGTAGAATTCGTGTTAGTGATTTTTCTTCTTTATTGAGATAAGCCTGGATTGCAGTATATTTCCCTCTCAGGACTGCCTTTGCTGCATCACAAAGTGTTTGGTTTGTTGTATTTTCATTTTCATTTGTTCCCATGTATTTTTTAAATTTCTTCTCAGATTGCTTGGTTGACCTACTGATCTTTTAGTAGGTTGTTCTTTAGCCTCCATGTTTTTGGGGATTTTCCAGACTTATTCCTGTGGTTGACTTCAAGTTTCAAAGCATTATGGTCTGAAAGTGTGCATGGTACGATCTCAATTTTTTTTATATTTATTAGGGTTTTCCTTATGCCCCAGAATGTGGTCTATCTTGGAAAACATACCGTGTGCAGTTGAGAAGAATGTAAATTCCTTTGCTTCTGGATGAAGGACTATGAAGATATCCGTTAGGCCCATCTGTTCCATGTGTCATTCAGAGCCATTGTTTCTGTAGTGATTTTCTGTTTAGTGGATCTATCCAATGCTGAGTATGGAGTGTTAAGGTCCCCTACAATTAGGACATTTTTAATGATAAGGTTGCTTATGTTTGTAATTAGTTGTTGTACAAATTTGGGTGCCCCTGAATTCGGCGCGTAGATATTTATAATTGTTAGCTCTTCCTGCTGGATAGTCCCTGTGATTATTATATAATGCCCTTCTCCATCTCTTGTTACAGCCTTTAATTTAAAGTCGAGTTTGTCTCATATAGGTATGGCTACTCCAGATTTCTTCCGTCTTCCAGTAGCATTTTAGATAGTTCTCCATCCTCTCACTTTCAATCTGAAGGTGTCCTCAGGTCTAAGATGAGTCTCTTGAAGACAGCAAATAGATGGGTCTTGTTTTTGAAATCCATTCTGATACCTATGTCTTTTTATAGGAGTATTTAGTCCATTTACCTTCAGTGTTAATATGAAAACTATAGGTTCAAAGTCACTGTGTTATCTCTATGTTTCATGTTTGTAAGGATGTCTGGTATTTTGTGTTGTTTGCAAACTTTCCTTCATAGAGTGCCCCTCAGGATCTCTTGTAATGCTGGCTTATTTGTGATGAATTCCTTCAGTTTTTGTTTATTTGGGAAAACCTTTATCTCTCCTTCCATTCTGAATGACAGCCTGGCCGGATAAAGGATTCTTGGTTGCATATCCTTCCTGTTCATCACATTGAAGATATCCTGCCATTCTTTTCTGGCTTGCCAAGTTTCTGTGGATAAGTCTGCTACAAACCTTGTGTCTACTTTTGTATGTTAAGGCCCATTTATCTCTAACTGCTTTCAGAATTCTCTCTCTGTCCTTGTATTTTGCCAGTTTCAGTATGATGTGTCGTGCAGAAGGTCTAGTCAATTTATGTCTGAGGGAAGTTATCTGTGCCTCTTGGATTTCCATGCCTGTTTCCTTCCTCATGTTGGGGAAGTTCTCAGTCATGATTTGTTCAAGTACCCCTTCGACTCCTTTCTCTCTCTTTTCTTCCTCTGGAATTCCTATGCTATGGATATTGTTCTGTTTGATTGGATCGCTCAGCTCTCAAAATCTCCTTTCCTGTTCCTGAATCAGCTTCTCTCTCTCTTTCTCTGTTTCCTTTTTTTCCATAATTTTATCTTCTAATTCACCTATTCTCTCTTCTGCCTCTTCAATCTGTGATGTGGCCGCCTTCAATTTGTTTTTCACCTCATTTGAAGCATTTTTTAATTCCTCCAGACCATTTTTAAGGTCCTTGATCTCTCCAGCGAGGGAGTCCCTGCATTCTTCTATGCTTTTTCCAAGCCAAGGGATTAGTTTTATGTTCATCATTCTATATTCATGTTGTGTTATTTTGCTTATATCTGTTTTCATCAATTCTTGAGCTGTCACTACTTCCTGTAATTTCTTTTCATGAGAATTTTTCCATTTCATCATTTAGGCTAGGTGTGTTTTGGTTTGTTTCCTGAGGTCACTCTGGAAAGGAAAACAGACAGACGATCAGAAAACAAAAACACTCAAACATACCAACACATGATATGGACAAGCCGGTCACAACGGAAAAAAGAATAACAAACGACACTCTGAAGGGATGTGACTGGAAGTGCTAGCTACACGTTAAGGACAGGGTGTGTGCTGTGCTGATGGCTGAGCATATACAGAGAGAGTAATGACAGGTGTGCGGGGAAGAAGAAAATGACCTTTGACCATGTAGAGGGTCTAAAGGAGTTAATCCAGAAAGAGATAAATCAGAATAAGGAAGAATGCGAGGAGTAAGAAATGAAGATAGATGTACCCAGATGAACTATGTGACCTGTTTATTCCAGAGAGAGAGATCAGAAAGTACAGAAGGAGGTGTAGAACATGCATTGAGAGAGTAGGTTAAAAGTCTGTTTAAGCCAGCCAATACCCTGGATGACCAACTCAGGTGTGGATACAAAGGAGAAAAGGGAAAATATATTTAAAAAAGAATTGACCTGGAGTTACTCCAGGCAGCAGTCTGGTCTCTGTGTCTCTCGCTCCAGCAGAAAGCCGTTCTCTCCTATGAGGAGGGGTATGGTTTGGTGTAGGTGGGTCCCCCCTCCACTGCTTCAGTGGATGGATTCCTGGGGCCGGTTTTTGTGGGTATGTGAGACAACAATGGCGTCCCTCCAGTCCCTTCTTCCTGGACCTGGAGTCTCAAATCCCCCCTTTGTTTCTGTCCTCATTCTGCCCAGAATGCAGGCATAGTGCGATTTGCTGGGCAGTGCGTGCCCCATGCTTATCTGAGTTTTTGACTCTTCACGGGCTACACCCGGTTTCACTTATGAAGAATTGTGTCCCTGGGGTAGAACCGCTACGGCAGCGGCTCCACATCTCTCCGAGACGTGGGCTGGCTAGGCCGCCAGGCCGCTGCTTCGGATCCAGTCGACGAGAGTCCTGCCACAACAGAACTTCCCTTAAAAGCCCTCCTGTTAGGGACTGGATGATATGCTTCCTCTCTGTCTTGTTTTTCTCTCTCAGGTACCACTGCTCTGCACTTTCCCAGTTTTCTCTTCCCTTTGTCTTTCCACAAAAGGCTCTCCCTTTCCTCAGCTCCATACCCCCATGGTTTGTTTTATCTCCCCCAATTGCACTCATACCTCTTTTGTTTGCTTTCTGGATTTTGTGTTCTTTTCCTTGTAGACTCTAATTACTTTTCTCCCATACTCTTGTGGTTGAGAGTCCTTTGGTTTCAGTTCTTCTTAGTTTGAAAGACACGGGGAATACCGGTCCCCCTACTCCTCCACCATGTTGGACCCCTCCAATTTATCTAATTTTAAATGGTTAACACTTTTTGTATACTGCTTTAAAAACTCATTGTTCCATCCTAGATTGCTTGGGTTTGAATACTGGCTTCACCACTTTTTACCTATATGACTTTGGGTGGGTTACTTAACCTCGCTAGTGTTCAATTTTGTATTAGAAAATTGATTCATGGGGTTATTATGCAGATTAAAGGAGGTAATGCATATAAAATAGTTTAACGCTACACCAGGCACATAGCAAGTAATCAATGAATGTTTATTATTTTTTATTTTATATTATATTTTCTATTAGTATTTATAATTTGGAAGTTCATAAAATTTTGGGTGTATACATCTCTTAAATATCAGGATCTTCCTTACTTACATTACACAGAAGTTTAAGAAATCAGACTGTTACAACTACAGGTAATGTTTGCTTTCAAGCATTCGTATTCTTTGAATTAAAATGACAAAAATAAATCTTGAGCCAAAATTAATTTCAGAATACAACACACCATATTTAAATAGCAACTAATGATATTTCACTTATCTGTGCTGTAAGAGGTAGGTATATGTCAGCATGGAGACATGGGATTCCTAAGCAAAAGTTTGCAAGCAAGTATTCTAAAGAATGTTAGAGAAGGTAACGGCTTGGCAATTATTGATTTGATGCATCCAGGTGGAGTTAAAAGGCAGGTAAAGGAAAGCTCTTGTTAAGATCTAGAAATTTTAAAAGTATTCACATGTTTATGGTAGTTGAAGCCCTAGGAAGAAATTAAATCTCCCAAGAAAAGTGTAGAATTTTATGGATTTCCAATATTTAAGAATGAACTAAAAAGAGAAGGCAGTGAAGGAATCAGAAACATCGGAGAAAAAGACAGTAGAGGCTACTCTCAATATTTGTGGTAAGAGAGTTGTCAGAGCAGTCAAGTGTGTGAAAGGCTACACTCAGTTGAAGAGGATTTAACCTGAGAAAAACCACTGGATTTGGCAATTCTAATGTCATCTTGTATACAAGTTAGAAAAAGAGGAAGATTCTTTGAATAATTTATTTAACAAATATTCATTGAGCATGTACTATGTAATGTTAATAACCGTTAGTCAAAGGCCATCAGTAGCACAAGTGTAGTTAAACAAGTTGGATCTTATTACTTCTTGGAGTTAGGATGCAGTCTTTGGGGAACCATAGTGTTCCCTCTCATTAAGAGGGTGCTAGGAAGAACCTAGTACAAAATTTAGACTGTTTTGGGTAATTTAGGGGGAGTTGAAGGAAATGTGGGTTTTCTCTAGATTAAATGCTGTCAGAAAGTAGAGACAGATTTCATGACCTTGTTTTAATCTGTGCTTAAGCAAAATTATTAAGTAACCTTGTTTTATTTTATTATAGTCTCAGTGTAACTTAGTCTGAGGTTGTGTTCTTTGAGATAGTTTATGTCCAACAGTGGGACAAAATTGCCTGGGTATGATTTCATACCAGTTTATACTAACATTGAGGTCTAGTTGTGAATGCCAGATCAGTTCTGGATGTCAGGGGCTGATTATTTTATTTCTGAGTTCTCTCCTTATGGCCAAAGACACATGATGTCATGTTGCAGTACATTAATCCATGATATCCAGATTTTTACCTTTATCAGTATTTTCTTGATTAAGATCAGAAGAATGTCTGTTGAATATCATCTGTAGTTGAACCTGGGTTAATCTCTTTTCCTTTTGTTATAGAATAAATTTTTGAACCATCAGACATAACTGTGGCTGGTTTGGTAGCATTTAAGACTCTGTACAGAATGTATCAGCTGACAATAACACAGTCAGTTGGGGCGCCTGGGTGGACTAGTTGGTTGAGCATCCAACTTATGCTCAGGTCATGATTTCATGGTTCGTGGATTTGAGCCCCATGCTGGGCTCTGTGCTGACAGCTCAAAGCCTGGAGCTTGCTTCAGATTCTGTGTCTCCCTCTTTCTGCCCCTCCCCTACTTGTGCTCTGTCTCTGTTTCTGTCTCTCTCTCAAAAATAAATAAACATTAAAAAAAAAAACACCATCAGTTGTCAGAAATAATATGACTATTAGCACTTCTAGCATGTCCTGAAGCTAGGGACCTGGATTATGAAACCCAGGCAATAAAACTATATCCCAGAATTCATCAGGATCTGTTTCAGAGGGCAGGTACTTTTTCTTTTACTGTAGTCACAGACTGTTCTAGTCATCCTTAGTATTTATATAGATGCATTTAGAAGTATTTGCTATAGCAAAACTCTCCCCCTTAGCTAGCTAAGAGGAAACAAAAGGCTATACTACTGTCCATGATAACTCTAGTTAATGGATTTAGAATTAGAATTTGTTGGACTTTCAGAGGAGAAACACTATCATATAATGACTTCTGGTAAAGTCAGAGACAAATTTTGAACTACTTTTTGTAGTTGTATTATTCCTGTTGTGGAAATTATACTTTGCGTGAGGAAGAAATCGATATTTCAACAATCGTAGTATTGTTTTCAGGAGCAGAACCCAATGATTCATCAGTTCCATATATACTCAGTGCTCATCCCAACAAGTGCCCTTCTTAATACCCAGAACCCATTTAACCCTTCCCACACCCAGCTCCCCTCTAGCATCCCTCAGTTTGTTCTCTGTATTTAAGAGTCTTTTATGGTTTGCCTCCCTCTCTGTTTTTATCTCATTTTTCCTTTCCTTTCCATATGTTCATCTGTTGTGTTTCTTAAATTCCACATATGAGTGAAATCATATGATATTTGTCTTTCTCTGATTTATTTTGCTTAGCATGATAGCATAGGTATTACTTAATATATTTGGACTGAATTAATTTTGTGTCCCTTGAGGTACACAGATTCTTTGAGTGTAATCAAACCATTTCTATAAAGCAAGCTGAGGTGACTCTGAAGATCAACAAATTTTCATAGCCAAAATAGCACCCAATTTTTTCTCTTTTTTAAATTAAAATATAATTAACATACAGTGTTATACTAATTTCAGATAAGTGTACTCTTGATATCGTTATTCTATTTTACCCTCCCACTACCCAACTCCATTCTGACAACCACTGTTACATTCTCTCTGTTTAATAATCTGTTTTTTTGGGGGGTGCCTGGCTAGCTCAGTCACTTAAGCTTCTGACTTTGGCTCAGGTCATGATCTTACAGTTCGTGGGTTCGATCCGCATGTCAGGCTCTGTGCTGACAGCTCAGAGCCTGAAGCTTGCTTCAAATTCTGTGTCTCCCTCTCTCTCTGATCCTCCCCCACTCAAGCTCTGTCTCTCTCAAAAATAAACATTTAAAAAATTAAAGAAAAAGAATCTGTTTTTTGTTTCTTTTTTGTTGTTTGTTCATTTGCTTTGTTTCTTAAATTCCACGTATGAGTGAGATTATATGCCATTTGTCTTTTTCTGATCGACTTATTTCATTTTGCATTATATCCTCTAGGTCCATCCATTTTGTTGCAAATTGCAAGACCTCATTCTTTATGGCTAAGTAATATTCCGCTGTATACCATGGATGGACACTTGGATTGGTTCCATATTTTGACTATTGTAAATAATGCTGCAATAAACACAGGATTGCAGATAATTTTCCAATTGGTGTTTTCATTTTCATTGGGTATATACACAGTATATACAGTTAATGTGTCATATGATAATTTTATTTTTTTATTTTCTAAGGAACCTCTATACAATTTTCCACAGTGCCTTTACCAATTTGCATTCCCAATGATGAAAGAAATGGGCACAAACAAAAGGAAAATATTTCACATTCATGGATTGAAAAATCAAATATTGTTAAAATATCCATACTACCCAAAACAATACACGGATTTAATGCAATGTCTATCAAAATACCAAGAACATTTTTATAGAATGAGAACAAATAATCCTAAAATTTGTATGGAACCACAAAATACCCTTAATAGCCAAAACAATCTTGAGAAAGAAGAACAAGGCTGGACATAATCACAATCCCAGATTTTAAGATATACTAAAAGGTGTAGTAATCAAAACAGTATGGTGCCATCATAAAAATAGACATATTGATCGATGAAACAGAATAGAGAGCCCAGAAACAAACCTATGCATATATGATGAATTAATCTATGACAAAGGAGGCAAAAATATACAATGGGGAAAAGACAGTTTCTTCAACAAGTGGTGTTGGGAAAACTGGACAGTTACATGCAAAAGAATGAAACTGGACCACTTTCTTACACCATGCACAAAAATAAACTCAAAATGTATTAAAGACCTAAATTAAACACCTGAAACCATAAAATTTCTAGAAGAAAATGGAAGAAGTAATTTATTGGACATTGGCTATAGGAAAATTAAACTTTTGGGACTACTCAAAAATATAAAGCTTCTGCACTGTGAAGGATACCATCGACAAAGCAAAAATGCAACCTACTGTGGATGGAACTGGAGGGTATTGTGTTAAGTGAAATAAGTCAGTCAGAAAAAGACAGATACCATATGTTTCCACGAATAGGTGGACTTTGTGAGACTAAAGTGGAGAAAATATTTGTAAATTATATATCTGATAAGGGGTTAATATCCAAAATATATAAAGAACTTATACAACTCAACACACAAAAATACTCCCCAAAACAATCCAATTAAAAAATGGGCAAAGGACATGAATAGACATTTTTCTAAAGAAGACATACTGATGGGCAATAGACAAATGAAAAGATGCTCAACATCACTAGTCTTCAGGGAAATGCAAATCAAAAGCACAATGAGAAATCACTTTACTGTTGTCAGAATGGCTAAACACAAAACGTAAGATACTTGAGCCTATTTTTTACTACTAGGCCTTGCTGATAGGATTGTAATGACCTCAGCATTTTGTTGACATGAGGTCAAAGTTTAATCTTTATGTGACTGCAGTTTGGGATTAATGATGTGAAAGAAACTTACGGATCAGAGGGTCTCGTTAAAGGGAAAATTGTCTTTTGAAAGACTTAAAGGAAAGACTATTAAATTTTCATCAGGCAACTCAGGTGAGGGGAAACAGGTCTAGCAATCCGTTAGAGCAGTAGCTATCATCTGGAGAAAATTTAGAAGGGAGTTTTGCTTTCTCTTAAATAATAGGAGAAAATAAATGTCATAAATAATAAGGTGAAGATAAGGAATATTATCTTAGTGTTTTAAACATTTTAAAAGTGGAACAATAAGACAAATTAGCAATAAAGTAAAAGGACAGGAAAAGGAGAAAAATCAGGGCACCTGGCTCAGTCAATTGAGCGTCTGGCTCTTGATTTCGGCTCAGGTCGGGCGCCCATGGTTCATGAGTTCGAGCCCAACATCAGGCTCTGTCCTGACAGTGCAGAGTTTGCTTGGGACTCTCTCTCTCTCCATCTCTGTCTGCCTCTCTCTCTCTCTCTCTCTCTCTTTCTCAAAATAAATAAAGTTAAAAAAAAGAGTGTTGAAGAATCAAAAAGCTAATTGTTCCCCTGTCTTGGATAGAAGTTGTCTCTTTCTGAGATCAGTAGATTCTATGGAATTTCTGAGAATTTCGTTTATAATTTCTAGATAGAATGGATGTTATGTAGTCAGGAGGAAAGGATGTAGCTATTGTGAGTTGGAAAACATGAATGTAGGAATTGATATCTTAGTTTTGTTGCTGTGTCCATTTTTAATAGCATCTGATAAGGTCCTTTTCATCAAGTCTCAAGGGTAGTTTTTTCTGGTGTTGTTTTATAAAGATTAAATACCAAGGCTGCAGATCGTGTAGAGGCTTTTTAGGTGTGTGTTTTGGAAACGGAGCTCCATACTTGCTATTGATAAAGCTGGAGGTATCACATGATTCCCCTGAAGTAATTAATTATATCTGCTTGTAATATCACATGGATGAGGTGGTCTATTATTATTTTATAAGGAGGTAACCTCAGATCCCAGAGGTAGTTGATCTTCTACATATTAAAGTTAATGGTAATACTTTGGGACATGAGAATTCACTTTACTAAATTCCATTTTAAATTAGTTTGTGCTTTCAGTTCACTATCTTGAAAATGGCAAATACTATCTTTATGCAACAAACATCCTAACTTTTCCCATTTTCTTTTCTCTGAATCAAGGACTTCTCTCTGACTATTAATAAATAGCCTCTTTATATTTCTCCAAGCTCCCTGTTCTCTGTGTGATTACAGGAGCAATTGTAATGGTTAATGCTGCTGTTTAGTATACTGTCCTCTGACGCATTACCATGAAATTCTAGGTATTTGTAATTCATGTGATCTTTTATTTTTATTAAAGCTATGCCCTTAGGTAACAGCAAAACAACTAAGAGTTCAATTTTCCATCATTTTTCCCTTCGGTTTTTATCAAGGTTAAAAACCTCTTTGTTTCCAAAGCATTCCGAATTGGCGGATTACCCCAAAAGCACATCTATCAATGGAAATATTTGCTTTTACTTTCTTCCAGATGGCAGGCTCAGGTAAGGGCAAATATTTTAGTCAAATGATATAATCTAATTTCCTGCAGTGGTTTATATTTTAAGAGTGAGTTTAGGTTTCTGATAGCATTTTGAAAAATAAACAAATAAAACTAAGTCAGGGCTGTTCAAGGCAATATTTAACAAAATGATTTAAGACCGTACTAAAAACACCAAGAGTTAACAAAATAATTTGGTCTTTAAAAGGAACCTCTACCAATGTGGATGTTTTATAAGAAAAAAAAAACAGAATTCTAATTTTCTTTCTTTCTTCCTTTGATACATTATTTAAGAAATTTCACTATAGGGTCTATGAATATAGCTTTGTTTATAGTCATTTATTTTATTTTTATATAAGTTATTGTCAAATTGGTTTCCATACAACACCCAGTGCTTATCCCAACAAATGCCCTCCTCAATGCCCATCACCCACTCTCCCCTGTCTTACACCCCCCTCTCCCACACCCGCCATCAACCCTCAGTTCGTTTATCATTCTATATTCATGTTCTGTTATGTTGCTTATAACTGTTTTCATCAATTCTTGAGCTGTCACTACTTCCTGTAATTTCTTTTGAGGAGAATTCTTCCGTTTCGTCATTTTGGCTAGGTGTGTTTTGGATTATTTCCTGAGGTCGCCGCTTCCTGGGGTGCTTTCTGGGTTTCACGTTCCATTCCTTGTAGACTGGAACACTTTCCTCCCAGACTCTTGGGGTTGAGAGTCCTTTGGTTTTGGTCCTTCATAGTTTGAAAGACATGGGGAATACTGGGTCCCCCTACTCCTCTGCCATGTTGGCCCCCCACCACCTTAACAAATTATTTTAAATGTGGCAAAAATTTAACTATAGTAATGTTCATTGAAGCCATTTGTAATAGCAAAATAATCAGAACCACCTAAATGTACAATAATTTGCAATTCATTAATTGAAATAGAGTTACAAATAGGTAGACTCTGCAGCCCTATTTAATTATTTAGGAAATACTCAAACAAAAGCAGATAAAAATGACCAGAATATTCCAATTTTAAATTACTTTTTCCATGTGCTGATGTTAGTGCTCCTTGGGGTTTGAAGTGGTCAGACACAAGGATATTTCACTTCACATAAAAACTCTTCCTGGGGCACCTGGGTGGGTCACTCAGTGGAGCATCTGACTTTTAATTTTGGTTCATGGGTTCGAGCCCCACATAGGGTTTGGTGCTGACAGTGCAGAGCCTGCTTGTAATTCTCTTACTCTGCCTCTCTCTCTCTCACCCCACTTTTCCCTCTCTCTGTGCCCCTCCCTCTTTCTCTGCCCTTCTCCATCTCTCTCTTCCCTTCCTTCACTAGTGCATGGGCTTTCTCTCTCTCTCAAACTAATAATTAAAAAAGCAATTTCTCCACACTTGAACCATTCTGTGAGTCTAAGGTTACAAGAGGTATACTTCAGGAAATTTGAGAGGAATGGTAGCAGTAGGTTTTATGCCATCTAGAACCAGACATATGTGAAGAACTCAGAAGTGTACTAGCCTTCTAATTGAGAAGTAGTGCGGAACACCAGAGAAAATTTGGGATTAGGATTTAGAAGACCCATATTCTAGATTATTATAATCACTTACTATGACATATTTGACAATTCTTTCATCTTTTGAGCCTCATTGTGCTTATCTATACAATAAAACAATTGGACTATACAGTGCTTATTAACCTTGAATGCACATTAGAAATGCCTGGGTACATTTTTATTATTAAATATTTAATTTTAATTTCAATACACTTAGAATATAGCTATACAGATAGCATATAGTGTGATATTTCAGGTGTACCATATAGTGATTCAACAACTCTTTGCATTACTCAATACTTTTTATGATAAGTGTACTCTTTTTTTTAAGTTTATTTATTTTGAGAGAGAGAGAGAGAGAATGGGGGAGAAGAAGAGAGAAAGGCAGAGACTGTCACTGTAGAGCCTCATGCAGGGCTCAAACTCACAAACCCGCAAGATCATGACCTGAGGCAAAATCAGGAGTCAGAAGCTTAACCCCTTGAGCCACCCGGGTACACCAAAAAGTTTACTTTTTAATCCTCATACATATTTCACACTTCCCTTCCACTCACCTCCCCTCTGGTAATCATCGGGTAACCAGATGTTCTCTATAGTTAAGAGTCTATTTCTTGGTTTGTACATTTATCTTTGTTTTCTGTTTGCTCATATCTTTCATTTCTAAAATTCTATGTATGAGTGAAATCACATAGTATATGTCTTTTTCTGACATTTCATTTAGCATTAACACTCCAGTTCCATCCATGTCGCTGCAAATGGTAGGATTTCATTATTTTTATGACTGAATTATATGCTGTTAGATGATAGATAGGTGATAGACAGTTGATAGATGATAGATACCACTTATTTTTTATGAAGTTCTAGCTTCTATATTTCATTTTTTAAATTTTAATTCCAGTATAGAGAGCATACAGTGTTATATTAGTTTCAAGTGTACGATAGAGTTATTTAATAATTCCATACATCACTGAATGCTCACCACAAGTGCCTTCCTTAATCCCCATCGCCTATTTCACCTATATCCACCCCTCTCAACCCACCACCCCTCTGGTAATCATCAGTTTGTTCTCTGTAATTAAGCGTCTGTCTCTGGGGTTCTCTCTCTTTAATTTTTTACTTTGCTACTATGTTTTGTTTCTTAAATTCCACATATAAGTGAAATCGTATGGTATTTGTCTTTCTCTGATTGATGTATTTAACTTAGTGTTATACTCTTTGGCTCCATCCATAATGTTGCAAATGGTGAGATTTCATTCTTTTCTCTGGCTGAATAATATCCCATCGTATGTGTATACCACATATTCTTTATCCATTCATTAATCAATTGATACTTGGGCTATTTCCATAATTCGGCTATTATAAATCATATTGGTATAAACATCGGGGTGCATATATCCCTTCGAATTAGTATTTTTCATAGGGTAGTTCTATTTGTAACTTTCGGAAGAACCTTCATACTGTTTTCCAGAGTGGCTGCACCAGTTTGCATTTCCACCAATGGTTTCAGCACATCTTCGCTAACAACTGTTGTTTCTTGTGTTGTTGATTTTAGCCATTCTGACAGGTATGAGGTAATATCTTATCATAGTTTTTATTTACATTTGCCTGATGATAAGTGATGTTGAACATCTTTTCATGAGTTTGTTGCAAAGATGTCTTCTTTGGAAAAGTGTCTATTCATGTCTTATGCCCATTTTTTACTCAGATTGCGGATTTTGGGGGTGTTGAATTTTATAAGTTTTTTTTTTAATATAGTTTGGGTACTAATCCTTTATCAGATATGTCATTTTCAAATATCTTCTCCCATTCAGTAGGTTTCCATTTAATATTGTTGGTTGTTTCCTTCAATGGATAGAAGTTTTTATTTTGACGAAGTCCCAATAGTTCATTTTTGTTTTCGTTTCCCTTGCCTCAGCAGACCTTTCTAGAAAAAAAAAGTTGTTATGGCCAATGTCAGAGTAGTTATTCAAGGATTTTTATGGCTTCAGGTCTCACATTTAGGTTTTTAATCAACTTTGAGTTTATTTTTGTATATGACGAAAGGAAATGGTCCAGTTTTACTTTTTTGTATGTTACCATCCAGTTTTCTCAACACCATTTGTTGAAGAGACTTTTTCCCATTGCATATTCTTTCCTGCTTTGTTGAAGATTAATTGATCATATAATTGTGGGTTCATTTCTGTGTTTTCTAGTCTGTTCTATTGATCTATGTGTCTATTTTTTTTTTTTTTTGGCCAGGACCATACTGTTTGTGATTACTTCAGGTTTGTAACATAACTTGAAGCCTGGAATTCAACAAATTGAATGGATGAATTGGATGCCTCCAGCTTTGTTTTTCATTTTCGAGAATACTTTGGCTTTTCAGGGTCTTCTGTGGTCCCATACAAATTTTAGGATTGTTTGTTCTAGTTCTGTGAAAAATGCTGTTGGTATTTTGATAGGGATTGCATGAAATGTGTAGATTGCTTTGGGTAGCATAGATATTTTCACAATATTTTCTCTTCCAACTCATGAATATGGAATATCTTTCCATTTATTTGCATCCTCTTTAAAATCTTTCACCAGTGTTATATAGTTTTCAGAGTACAGGTCTTTTTCCTCTTAGGGTAGGTTTATTCCTAGGTGTCATATTATTTTTGATGCAATTATAAATGGGACTGCTTTCTTAATTTCTCTTTCTGCTACTTCATTATTTACATACAGGTATGCAACGTGTTTATATACATTGATTTTGTATCTTACAACTTTACTGTATTTGTTTTTCAGTTCTAGCAGGGTTTTTTTTTTTTTTTTTTGGTGAATTGTCTCAGATTTTCTATATAGAGTATCACACCATCTGCAAATGGTGAAAGTTTTATTTTTCCTTACCAATGTAGGTTATTTATTTCTTTTTGTTGTCTCAGTTCTGTGATTAATACTTCCAGTACTATGTTAAAAAAAATATGGCGAGACTGGACATCCTTGTCTTATTCCTGACCCTAGGGGAAAAGCTCTCAGTTGTTCCCCGTTGAGGATGATGTTAGCTGTTGAATTGTCATAGATGCTCTTTATTATGTTGGGGTATGTTCCCTCTGAAACTACGTTTTTGGGGGGTTTTATTATGAATGCATGTTGTACTTCGTCAAATGCTTTTTCTGTATCCATTGGAATGATTATATGGTTATTATTTTTTGTCTTATTGCATCACATCGATTAATTTGCAAATATTGAACCACCCCTGCAACCCTGGAATAAATCACACTTGATCATGGTGATTGAGTTTTTGAATGTATTATTGAATTCACTTTGCTAGTGTTTAGTTGAGGATTTTGGAATTTATGTTGATCAGGTATACTGGCCTATAGTCCTTTTTTTTTTTTTTTTTTTTTTTTTTTTTGTAATGTCTTTATCTGGTTTTAATATCATGGTAAAGATGGACCCATTGAATGAGTTTTGAAGTATTCCTTCCTTTTCTGTTTTTTGAAATAGTTGGAGAGGAATAGGCCTTAACTCTTTAAATATTTGGTAGAATTCGTATGTGACATTATCTGGCCCTGGACTTTTAGTTATTGGAATTTTTTGGATTACTGATTCAATTTATTTGCCAGTTGTCAGATTTTTTGGATTTTCTACTTCTTTGTGTTTCTGTTTGGTAATTTATAGGAATTTATCCATTTTTCTAGGTTGTCCTTTTTTGGCTTATTTTTTCTTAATATTCTTTTATAACTATCTGAATTTCTGTGGTGGTGTTTGTTATTTCTCCTCTCATTTGTGATTTTTTTATTTGAATCCTTTTTTTTATTTATAAGTTTTGATAGAGGTTTATCAATTTTATTGATTTTTTAAAAGGAACCTGCTGCCAGTTTCGTTGTTCTGTTGCATTTCTTTTTCGTTTCTATATCATTTATTTCTGCTCTAATCTTTAACATTTCCTTCTTTATGCTGCTTTTAGATTTTGTTTGTTGTTCTTTTCCTAACTCCTTTAGTGTGTAAGGTTAGGTTGTTTACTTGAGATTATTCTTGTTTCTTGAGGTAGGCCTGTATTGTATAAACTTGCCCTTTTAGAATCACTTTTGCTGCATCCCAAAGATTTTGGATCATTGTGCTTTCATTTTCATGTACTTTTTAATTTCTTCTTTATTTCCTGGTTGACCCATTCATTGATTAGTAGCATATTATTTACTTCCATTTATTTCTGGTCTTTCCAAATTTTTTCTTGGGTTTGACTTCTAGATTCATACTGTTAAAAGATGCATGGTAGGACTTTGATCTTTTTAAATTTGTCGAGGTTTGTTTATTCACCTAATATGTAATCTATTCTGGAGAATGTTCGATGTGCACTTGAAAATAATGTGTATTCTGTGGCTTGGGGAAAGAATGTTCTAAGTATGTCTGTTGAAGCCATTTGGTCCAGTGTGTCATTCAAAGTCATTGTTCCCTCGATGATTTTCAAATTTTACAACTATTAGATCTTGTTGGATTATCCCCTTAATTGTAATACAGTTCTCCTCTTCATATCTTTTTAGAGTCTTTGTTTTAAAGTCTATTTAATATGATATAAGTGTTACTACTTCAGCTTTCTTTTGAAATCATTTGCATGATAAATATTTCTCCACCCCCTCACTTTCTTTTTTTTTTGAAATATTTTTTAAAAATGTTTTATTTATTTTTGAGAGACAGAGAGAGCGTGTGAACAGGGGAAGGGCAGAGACAGAGAGGGAGACACAGAATCCAAAGCAGGCTCCAGGCTCTGAGCTGTCAGCACAGAGCCCGACGTGGGGCTTGAACCCACAGACTGTGAGATCATGACCTGAGCCGAAGTCAGACTCTCAACCGACTGAGCCACCCAGGCGCCTCCATCCCCTCACTTTCAATCTGCTGGTGTTTGCAGGTTTTAAATGCATCTCTCGTAGGCAGTATATACATAGGTCTTACTTTTATCCATTTTGGCACTCTATGTCTTTTGATTGGAGTGTTTAAGCCATTTACATTCAAAATAATTATTCATAGATATGTATTTAGTGCCATTTTGTTACTTGTTTTGCGGTTATTTTTGAAGGCTTTCTCTGATCCTTTCTTGTCTTTCTCTCATGGTTTACTGGTTTTCTTTAGTAATATATTTTCATTTATTTCTCTTTATTTTTTTATTTTTTCCATATATTTTGTTGTTTTTGATTTGTGGTTACCATTAGATTTGTATATACCATTTTCTGCATATAACTGTCTATATTAAGTTGATGGTCATTTCAGCTTGAATGCATTCTTTACTCCTCTACTCCTCATATGTTAGGTATATGTTATCATATTTTACATTCTTTCATTTTGTGAGTTCCTTGACTGATTTGTTACAGAAATATTCGTTTTTATTGCTTTTGTGTTTCCTGCCTTCATGCTGTCACTTTTGGTCTCTCCTTTCCACTCAAAATGTGTTATTTAATATTCCTTTCAAGGCTGATTTAGTGGTCATGAACTCCTTTAGTTTTTGTTTGTCTGGGAAACTCTTTATCTCTCCTTCTACTCTGAATGATAGCCTTGCCAGATAGAGTATTCTTGGCTGCATATTTTTTGCCATTCGGCACTTTGAATATATCAGTCCACTCCATTTTGGCTTGGAAAGTTTCTGGTGAAAAACCCCCTGATAGCTTTATGAGGTTTTCCTTTTGTGTTACCATTTTCTCTTGTCTTGCTGCTTTAATATTTTTCTTTATCACTTCTTTTTGCTCAATTTGTTTACAAAATGTCCTGGTGTGAATCTGCTTTTATTGATTTTGCTGGCGGTTCTCTGTTCTTTCCGTATCTGGATATCTTTTTCCTTTCCCAGATTAGGGAAATTTTCAGTTATGATTTCTTCAAATAAATTTTCTGCTCTCTTTTCTCTCTTCTGGGACTGAGTTCCCAAGTCTATTCTAATTTTGCATAATTATTTTTTCTTTTTTTCAGATTGATTACATTCCATTATTCTTTCTTCTAGGTCATTAATTAATTCCTCTGCCCCTTTCAGCCTGCTATTCATTGCATCTACCATGTTTCTCATCTCATTTACTGCATTTTTCATCTCTGATTGGCTCCTTTTTTAAATCGCTGTGTTAAAGGTATCACTGATGTCTTCCACTTATCCTCATGTCTAGTGAGTATCTTTATGATTTTTACTTTAAATACTCCATCAACCATGTTAATTATCTCTGTTTGCCTAGATATCTGGCTGTGGCCTGGTCCTGTGTTATCATTTCGGACAAATTTCTCTGTCTTCTCATTTTGCCCAAGTCTCTGTGCCTGTTTCTCTGTGCTAAGAAAGTCAACTAAGTTTCCTGTTCTTGAGGGTATTTGTCTTATGAAGACAAGGTCCTGTAGTGCCCTCCTGTGTGCCCTGTTTGTCAGGGTTTGGTGCTTCCAGGAGTGTCTCCAATGTATTTTGCATGTGCTCTGCTGTTTTGTCCTGACCACTTTATCCTTCATTCCAGTCTACTGCATAGGTTCTCTTTTCCCATTGTGGGCAGTGTTTGGTCTCTGGCCTGAATGTGTTGCCTTTTATCTAGATGTGCTCTGGTCTGTTTGAGAAAGGAAACCTGACACCACTGCTGCCTGATTCAAGGCACCACAAAACTCCCAAGTCAGGAGATTCATTCTGAGCAGGAGTTTGAGCCAGTATTCTTGGGCAGGGGGGCCCAGTGTGATGTGACAGAACCAAGTGCCACTGGGAAAGATAGTTCCATCTGGGGATAGGAAGGTGGGGCTTGGTGTATGCAAGTTAGGTTGTGAGTGTCAGTGCTGGGCTGGTTGCCACTGTTGGCCTCGTGCTTATGCTGAGGGAGGGAGTGGAAAATGTAGCATGTAAGTTTCTCTGTTCCTAGTGGTGCCTCTCTGGGACACACTCTGAGACAAACAAATAAACTCCCCATGGTGTGCCTGAGGTGCTTTTCAGATTACTGTTTCCGTGCTTTGTATCTGTCAGCTGTTTGCCCCGCTTTCCCTCCAAGAGCACCCATATACTTCTGGGCTCTATCCAAGCCAGGCCTGCTGACCCTTGAAATACTCAGCTCTACGTTCCACTGGTCACAAGAACTCAGGAAATTTGCCCCTTTTTCTTTCCAAGGTATTTATTCTCTTCATGTATCGTCCTGCGTGTTAGTCTGTCTTTCACCCTTCTCTGTGACCAAGGCTTCCTCCCCACCACAGTGGCCCATCTGTTTCTCTCCCAAACCATGTCTGCACATTTCCTACCTTTTTCAATGAGGACTCTTCTCTACCTTTAGTTGTGGAGTGTGTTCTGCCAGTCTTTTTTTTTTTTATTTTTTTTATTTTTATTTTTTTTTATTATAATAGTTTATTTTCAAATTGGTTTACATATAACACCCAGTGTTCATCCCAACATGTGCCCTTTTTAATGCCCATCACCCCCTCTCCCCCCTCCCTCATCCCCCTTACCCTCAGTTTTTTCTTAGTCTTTGAGAGTCTCTTATGTTTTATCTCCCTCCCTCTCTGTGTCTTTTTTTTCTTTCCCCTCTTCCCCTCCCCCTGGTTTTTGCTTAGTTTCACAAAGTCCACCTATTCGTGGAAACATATGGTATCTGTCTTTTTCTGACTGACTTATTTCACTTAACATAATACCCTCCAGTTCCATCCATGTTGCTACACATGGCCAGATTTCATTTTTTCTCATTGCCACGTAGTAGTCCATTGTATATAAGTACCATAACTTCTTTATCCATTCGTCTGTTGATGGGCACTTGGTCTCTTTCCATGATTTGGCTATTGTCGAAAGTGCTGCTATGAACATCGGGGCACACGTGCCCCTATGCATCAGCAGTCCTGTGTTTCTTGGGTAGATTCCTAGCAGGGCTATTGCTGGGTCATAGGGTAGCTCTATTTTCATTTTTTTGAGGAACCTCCACACCGTTTTCCAGAGTGGCTGCACCAGTTTGCATTCCCACCAACAGTGTAGGAGGGTGCCTACTTCTCCACATCCTCGCCAGCATCTATAGTTTCCTGATTTGTTCATTTTAGCCACTCTGACTGGTGTGAGGTGGTATCTCAGTGTAGTTTTGATTTGTATTTCCCTGATGATGAGTGACATTGAGCATCGTTTCATGTGTCTGTTGGCCATCTGAATGTCCCCTTTGGAGAAGTGTCTATTCATATCTTCCGCCCATTTCTTCACTGGGTTGTTTGTTTTTCGGGTTTGGAGTTTGGTAAGTTCTTTATAAATTTTAGATATTAGTCCTTTATCCGATATGTCATTTGCGATGATCTTTTCCCATTCCGTTGGTTGCCTATTCGTTTTGTTGGTTGTTTCTTTTGCCGTGCAGAAGCTTTTTATCTTGATGAGGTCCCAATAGTTCATCTTTGCTTTTAATTCTCTTGCCTTTGGAGACGTGTCGAGTAAGAAATTTGTGCATCTTAGGTCAAAGAGGCTTTTTCCTGTTTTCTCCTCTAGGATTTTGACGGTTTCCTGTCTCACATTCAGATCTTTTATCCATTTAGAATTTATTTTTGTGAGTGGTGTAAGAAAGTGGTCTAGTTTCATTCTTTTGCATGTTGCTGTCCAATTCTCCCAGCACCATTTGTTAAAAAGGCTGTCTTTTTTCCATTGGATACATTTTCCCGCTTTGTCAAAGATTAGTTGGCCATATACTTGCGGGTCCATTTCTGAGTTTTCTATTCTATTCCATTGGTCTATGTGTCTGTTTTTGTGCCAATACCATACAGTCTTGATGACCACCGCTTTGTAGTAGAGGTTAAAGTCTGGGATTGTGATGCCTCCCACCTTGGTTTTATTCTTCAGTATTACTTTGGCTATTCGATGTCTTTTGTGGTTCCATACAAATTTTAGGATTGTTTGCTCTAGCTTTGAGAAGAATGCTGGTGCAATTTTGATTGGGATTGCATTGAATGTGTAGATTGCTTTGGGTAGTATTGCCATTTTGACAATATTTATTCTTCCAATCCATGAGCATGGGATGTTTTTCCATTTCCTTGTGTCTTCCTCAATTTCCTTCATAAGTTTTTTTATAGTTTTCAGTGTAGAGGTCTTTCACATCTTTGGTTAGGTTTATTCCTAAGTATTTTATGGTTTTTGGTGCAAGTGTGAAAGGGATTAGCTTCTTTATTTCTCTTTCTGCTGCTTCATTGTTGGTGTATAGAAATGCCACCGATTTCTGTACATTGATTTTGTAACCTGCAACTTTGCTGAAATCATGAATCAGTTCTAGTAGGCTTTTGGTGGATTCCGTCGGGTTTTCCATGTAAAGTATCATGTCATCTGCAAAAAGTGAAAGTTTGACTTCCTCCTTGCCAGTCTTGATGCCTTTTATTTTGTTTTGTTGTCTGATTGCTGATGCTAAGACTTCCAGCACTATGTTAAATAGCAGTGGCGAGAGTGGACACCCCTGTCGTGTTCCTGATCTCAGGGGGAAGGCTTTCAATTTTTCCCCATTGAGGATGATATTAGCTGTGGGCTTTTCATATATGGCTTTTATGATGTTTAAGTATGTTCCTTCTATCCCGACTTTCTCGAGAATTTTTATTAAGAAAGGATGCTGTATTTTGTCAAATGCTTTTTGTGCATCTATTGACAGGATCATATGGTTCTTATCTTTTCTTTTGTTGATGTGATGTATCACGTTGATTGATTTGCGAATATTGAACCAGCCCTGCAACCCAGGGATGAATCCTACTTGATCATGGTGGATAATTCTCTTTATATGCTGTTGGATTCGATTTGCTAGTATCTTGTTGAGAATTTTTGCATCCATATTCATCAGGGATATTGGCCTGTAATTTTCTTTCTTTTCTGGGTCTCTATCTGGTTTGGGAATCAAAGTGATGCTGGCTTCATAGAATGAGTCCGGGAGTTTTCCTTCCGTTTCAATTTTTTGGAACAGCTTGAGGAGGATAGGAATTAACTCTGTTTTAAATGTCTGGTAAAATTCCGCAGGAAAGCCATCTGGTCCAGGGCTTTTATTTGCTGGGAGGTTTTTAATAACGGATTCTATTTCTTCACTAGTTATGGGTCTGTTCAAATTTTCTATTTCTTCCCGTTTGAGTTTTGGTAGCGTGTGGCTATTTAGGAAGCTGTCCATTTCTTCCAGATTGCCAAGTTTGGTGGCATATAATTTTTCATAGTATTCTCTGATGATTGCTTGTATCTCTGAGGGATTGGTTGTAATTTCTCCCTTTTCATTCACGATTTTATTTATTTGAGTTCTCTCTCTTTTCTTTTTGAGAAGCCTGGCTAGAGGTTTGTCTATTTTGTTTATTTTTTCAAAGAACCAGCTTTTGGTTTCATTGATCTGTTCCACTACCTTTTCTGTCTCTATATGGTTAATTTGAGCTCTGATCTTTGTGATTTCTCTCTTTCTGCTGGGCTTGGATTGTTTTAGTTGATCTGCTTCTAGTTCCTTTAGGCGTGCTGTTAGAATTTGTGTTATTGATTTTTCTTGTTTCTTGAGATGGGCCTGGATTGCAATATATTTCCCTCTCAGGACTGCCTTTGCTGCATCCCAGAGCGTTTGGATTGTTGTATTTTCATTTTCATTTGTTTCCATATATTTTTTAATTTCTTCTCTGATGGCTTGGTTGACCCAGTCATCTTTTACTAGGTTATTTCTTAGCCGCCATGTTCTTGGATATTTTCCAGGCTTTCTCCTGTGGTTGATTTCAAGTTTCAAAGCATTGTGGTCTGACAGTGTACACGGTATGATCTCAATTCTTTTATATTTATTCAGAGCTTCCCTGTGCCCCAGAATGTGGTCTATCTTGGAAAATGTACCGTGTGCAGATGAGAAGAACGTGAATTCCTTTGCTTCTGGATGAAGGACCCTAAAGATGTCTGTGAAGCCCATCTGTCCTAATGTGTCATTCAGGGCTATTGTTTCTGCGGAGATTTTCTGTTTTGTGGATCTATCCTATGCTGAGAGTGGAGTGTTGAGATCCCCTACTATTAGGACATTTTTATCGATGAGGTTGCTAATGTTTGTAATTAGTTGTTTCACAAATTTGGGTGCCCCTGAATTCGGTGCGTAGATATTTACAATTGTTAGCTCTTCCTGCTGTATGGTCCCTGAGACTATTATATAATGTCCTTCCTCATCTCTTATTACCTCGTTCATTTTAAAGTCTAATTTGTCTGATATAAGTGTGGCTACTCCGGCTTTCTTCTGACTTCCAGTAGCATGGTAGATAGTTCTCCATCCCCTCACTTTCAATCTGAAGGTGTCTTCAGGTTTAAGATGAGTTTCTTGAAGACAGCAAATAGATGGGTCTTGTTTTTTAATCCATTCTGTTATCCTATGTCTTTTGATTGGCGCATTTAGTCCATTTACATTCAGTGTTAATATTGAAAAATATGGGCTTACAGTCACTGTATTATCTGTAAGTTTCATGTTTTTAAGGCTGTCTCTGGTAGTTTGTGTTCTTTGCCTCCTTGTTTTCATAGAATGCCCCTCAGGATCTCTTGCAGTGCTGGCTTATTTGTGATAAATTCTTTCAGTTTTTGTTTGTTGGGAAAAACCTTGATCTCTCCTTCTATTCTGAATGACAGGCTAGCCGGATACAGAATTCTTGGTTGCATGTCCTTCTTGCTCATCACATTGAAGATATCCTGCCATTCCTTTCTGGCTTGCCAAGTTTCCGTAGATAAGTCTGCTACTACCCTTATAGGTCTCCCTTTGTATGTTAGGGTTCTTTTGTCCCTAGCTGCTTTCAGGATTCTCTCCCTATCTTTGTATTTTGCCAGCTTCACTATGATGTGCCATGCAGAAGGTCTATTCAAGTTACGTCTGAGGGGAGTTCTCTGTGCCTCTTCGATTTCCATGCCCGTTTCCTTTCTCATGTTGAGGAAGTTCTCAGCAATGATTTGTTCCAGAACCCCTTCGACTCCTTTCTCTCTCTCTTCTTCCTCTGGAACTCCTATGATACGGATATTGTTTCTTTTGACTGCATCGCTCAGCTCTCGAATTCTCCTTTCCTGTTCCTGGATCAGCTTCTCTCTCTTTTTATCTGCTTCCTCTTTTTCAATGATTTTGTCTTCTAATGCACTAACTCTTTCCTCTACCTCTTCAATCCGTGCTGTGGCTGCTTCCAGTTTCCCCTGTATTTCTTCCAATGTCTTCTTTAATTCTTCTTGACCGTTTTTAAGGTCTTTGAACTTTGCCTCGTGGGACTCCTTGCATTCATCTAAGCTTTTTTCAAGGCCAGCAATTAGTTTTATGATTAACATTCTATATTCAAGTTCTGTTATGTTGCTTATATCTGTTTTCATTAATTCTTGAGCTGTCACTACTTCTTGTAGACTCTTTTGAGGAGAATTCTTCCGTCTCGTCATTTTGGCTGGATGTGTTATGGGTTGTTTCTTGAAGTTGCCCTGGAAAGGAAAAAGTTCAGTTGGGCCGTGTCTGTTTCCGCCTTAGTTTCTTGTCAGCTCTAGCACCTTTTCCCCCCGATTTTTGGAGTTGAGAGAGAGACAATGGTTTCAGTCGTCCCCCTTTAAAGGGCAAGCGAAATACTGGAGCCCCCTACTCCTCCGCCATGTTGCCTCCACCTCCTGCCAGTCTTCAGGTCAATTACTGGAGTATTTGTAACTAAGATGATTTCATAGTTAACTTGTTGTATTTGTGGGACAACGCAAGCATGGGCTCCTCCTACCCTACCACTATCTTTCCCTCCTGCCATGTTTTGTTACTTAAATTCCACAAATGAGTGAAATAATATGATATTTGTCTTTTTTGACGAACTTATTTCACTTAGTATTATACTCTCTAGGTCCACTCATGTTGTTGTAAATGGCAAGATCTCATTCTTTATTAAGGCTTTGTAATTTTCTATTTTTATAATTTTCTTTGTATAAATAAATACTTAGTTGTGGAATTAGTAGATCACACAGTAGTTCTATTTTTAACTTTTGAGAAACCTCAAAAAGGTTTTCCAGAGTAGTTGCAACAATTTGCATGCCCACAAACAGTGTACAAGGGTTTCTTTTTTCTTTTTCTCCACATCTCCAATACTTGTTATTTATTGTGTTTTTGATTTTAGCCATTGTGACAGACATGAAGTGATACCTATTTTTGGTTTTGATTTGCATTTCCCTGATGATTAGTGATTTTGAGAATCTTTTCACGTGTAAAGAAACTCACTTTATATTGAAAGAAACTGAGATATTTAAAATGATAAGACTGGAAAAACTTATTCTGTGTAACTAGTAACCAAAAGAGAGCTGAAATAGCTGTACTAAATCTGATAAGATAGACTATAAGTCAAAGAATGCTGCAAGAGACAAAAAAGGGCATTATATGTTCATAGAAGGATCAATACATCGTGATAATATAACAACTATAAACACATACAGAAACAACAAAAAGAGCTTCTATGTATGGACAGAATTAAAAGAAAAAATAGTTTTGCAATAGTAGTGAAGACTTTAATACTCCACTCTCTACAATGGAGAAATATTTAGAGAGAAGACAAATAAGGAAATACTGGCCCTGAACAACATTCTGAACCAAAAGACCTAACAGACATATAATAGAATAGTTTAAACCAAAACAGCAGAATACACACTTTTCTCACGTGCACATGGAACATTTTCCAGAATAAAAACACGTATTAAGCTATAAAACTAGCTTAAAACTTTAAAAGATTGACATCATATGAGTACCTTTCCTGACTACAATGAAATGAAACTGGAAATCAGTAGGAAGGAAAGCTGGGAAATTCAGAAGGAAAGCTAAAACTCCAGGAGGAAATTGGAATATTCTCAGATATGTTGAAATTACACAAAACTCTTGAACAACTAATTGGTCAAAGAAGAAATCAAATGAGAAAGTAAAAATTATCTTGAAATAAATGAAAATAAATCATAATTTATCCAAATTTATGGGATGCAGCAAAAGCAGTATTTTTTTTTAATTTTAAGTTTATTTACTTATTTTAAGAAAGATAGAGTTCATGAGTGTGGTAAGAGTAGGGAGAGAGAAGAGAGAGAATCCCAAGCAGGCTCCATGCTGTCAGGGTGGAACCCAATGCATGGCTTGAAATCACAAGACATGAGATCATGACCTGAGCCAAGATCAAGAGTAAGATACTTAACTGACTAAGCCACCCAAGTGCCCTAAAAGCAGTATTAAAAATAAGTTTATGACAGTAAATGCCTATATTAAAAAATAAATATATCAAATAAACAGTCTAATTGTATACACCATGAACTAGAAAAAGAAGAAATTCAACCCAAATAAGGAAGAAAATAAAGATTAGAGCAGGAATAAATAAAATAGAGAATTGGAAAACAATAGAAAAATAAATAAAAACTAAATTTATTTTTGGAAAAGATAAAAAATTACATTTTTAGATAGAATAGAAAAAGACTCAAATAAAATATAATTGAAAGATGAAATTTTATATTACAACTGACTCTACAGAAATAAAAAGGATTATAAGAGAATACTACCAACATAGCCATTAAAAATGGATAAATTCTTAGAACCATATGCCAACCAAGACTGAGTCATGAATAAACAGAAAACTTGAATAGACTAGTGAAGAGATTTAATCAGTAATCAAAACCTTCATAACAAAGAAAACCAGAGTCCAGATGGCATCACTGTGAGTTCTATGAAACCTTCAAAGAAAAATTGAGGTCTATTCTACCCAAATTCTTCCAAAATTTGAATAGGAAGGAACACTTTCCAACTCCTTTTATGAGGTCAATATCACCCTGATACCAAAGCCAGGCAAAGGCGCTTTAACAAAAGAAAATTATAAGCCATTCCTGATGAATATAGATGCAAAGAGCTTCAGCAAAATAATAGCAAACCAAATTCAACAGCACATTAGGTGGATCATATACCATGACCAAGTGGGATTTATACCTGGGATGTGGAAATGTTTTAACATAAAAATTAAATCAATGTAATACACTAAATTAATAATATGAAGGATAAAAATCTAGAGATCTCTCTTACAAAAATGTGCATATTGTTAAAAATGTTAAGATGGTAGGTCTCGTGTTATGTGTTTTTTAATCACAATAATTAAAAAATTCTTTATACCAAGGAACTAGAAGAAAAATAAGGGACTATCAAGTGACTCAATTTTTAATCCTAAAACTTTGCAACTATACAATTAAGAAGATTAGTATTAAAGACTCGTGTTCATATAAAAAAGATTTTAAAAGTCTATCTACATATCAGTTTTATCATATCCATTTAACCTTTTCAGGAAGAAATCAAATAAATGTGCTAAAATAAAACAACATGATTACAGAAAAAAATAAACCTAATGGAATTGGAGAACTGCCAAAACAGCCATGACTTGAATGGATAAGATATTGGAAAGACGAAAAAGTAAGCCTGATGCACAGAGAAGTAAATCTGACATTTGTATTCCTTTTTTCCCCCCTTCAAGGTCTTTACTCATTTATAACTGGCACAAAGCTAGGAAGTTAAAAGCTCAGCAGAAAATATAAGCACAAGGTTGAAAAGATAAACAGAACTAAAACAGTCTCACAGAGTAGGAAAGAGAAACATTTTACCTCAATAACCTATTAAGATTGAGAGGCTTGATGAATCTCTCAGACTTTATGATGTGACCCTTGAAGTAGTGGTCCTTAGGAGCAAAACTGAACTGGAAATAGACCAGCTCTCATAAATACTGAAACACAACTTTAAATCAGTTCAATCCCAGATTACATTAAATTGTCCACCCGATATTTTATCTGCCTGCTACACAAAAGTAATATTCATAGACTCTATAACTATTTTTAATGTTTATTTAATTTAGTTTTTGAATTTACATCCAAGTTAGTTAGCATATAGTGCAATGATGATTTCAGGAGTAGATTCCTTAATGCCCCTTATGCATTTAGCCCATTCTGTCTCTCACAATCCCTCCAGTAACCCTTTGTTTGTTTTCTATATTTAAGAGATTCTTATGTTTTTATCTACCCTCCCTGTTTTTATATTATTTTTGCTTCCCTTCTCTTATGTTCATCCGTTTTGTATCTTAAATTCTTCATATGAGTGAAGCCAAATGATATTAGTTTTTCTCTGACTAAATTCGCTTAGCACAATACCCTCGAATTCCATCCATGTAGTTGCAAATGGCAAGATTTCATTCTTTTTTTATTTCTGAGTAATACTCCATTGTATATATATATATATATATATATATATATATATATATATATATATATATACATGATTTTATATATATATATATATATATATATCTCACATCTTTATCCATTTATCCATCAATGGACATTTGGGCTCTTTCCATGCTTTGGTTATTGTTGATAGTGCTGCTATAAACATTGGGGTGCATGTGTCCCTTCAAAACGGCATACCTGTATTCCTTGGATAAATACCTAGTGGTACAATTGCTGGTTCATATGTTCAACTTTTAATTTTTTGAAGAAATCCATACTGTTTTCCAGAGTGGCTGCCCAGTTTGCATTCCCACCAGCAGTGCAAAAGAGATCCTCTTTCTCCGCATCCTTGTTTAACATCTGTTGTTACCTGAGTTGTTGATGTTAGCCATTCTGATGGGTGTGAGGTGGTATCTCATTGTGGTTTTGATTTGTATTTCCCTGATGATGAGTGACATTAAGCATCATTTCATGTGTCTGTTGGCTATCTGGATGAAGAAATGTCTTCTTTGGAGAAGTATCTGTTCATGTCTTTAGCCCATTTCTACACTCGTTTATTTGTTATTTGGGTGTTTAGTTTGATAACTTCTTTATAGATTTTGGATACTAACCCTTTATCAAGTATGCCATTTGTAAATATCTTCTCCCATTCCGTCGGTTGCCTTTTAGTTTTGCTGATTGATTCCTTCGCTGTTCAGACGCTTTTTATTCTGATGAGGTCCCAATAGTTAATTTTTGCTTTTATTTCTCTTGCCTCTGGAGATGTGTTGAGTAACAAGTTGCTGTATCCAAGGTCAAAGAAGTTCTTGCCTGCTTTCTCTTCGTGGATTTTGATGTCTTCCTGTCTCACATTTATGTCTTTCATCCATTTTGAATTTATTTCACTGAATATTCTTTCCTGCTTTGTCAAAGATTAGTTGGCCATACATTTGTGGGTCCATTTGTGGCTTCTCTATTCTGTTCCATTGTTCTGAGAGTCTGTCTTGTACTAGTACCATACTGTCTTGATTATAACAGCTTTGTAATACAGCTTGTCTACTGCCATACCACCCTGAACGTGCCCGATCTTGTCTGAAATACAGCTTGAAGTCTGGGATTGTGATGCCTCCTGCTTTGGTTTTATTTTTCAAGATTGCTTTGTCTATTTGGAATCTTTTCTGGTTCCATACAAATTTTGGGATTGTTTTTTCTAGCTCTGTGAAGAATGCTGGTGTTACTTTGATAGATATTGCCTTGAATATGTAGATTGCTTTGGGTAGTACTAACATTTTAACAATATTCTTCCTATCCATCTGCATTGAAATTTTTTCCATTTTTTTTTTGTCTTTTTCAATTTCATTCATAAGCTTTCTATAGTTTTCAGTGTATAGATTTTTCACCTCTTTGGTTATATTTATTCCTAGGCATTTTATGGTTTTGGTGCAGTTGTAAATGGGATTGATTCCCTGATTTCTCTTTCTGTTGCTTCGTTGTTGGTGTATAGGAATGCACTGATTTCTGTGCTTTGATTTTATATACTGCCACTTTGGTGAATTCATGGATCAGTTCGAGCAGTTTTTTTGGTGGGATCGTTTGGGTTTTCCATACACAGTATCATGTCATCTGCAAAGAGTGAATATTTGACCTCCTCCTGGTCATTTTGGATGCCTTTTATTTCTTTGTGTTGTCTGATTGCTGAGGCTAAGACATCCAGTACTATGTTGAGTAACAGTGGTAAGAGTGGTTATCCTTGTCTTGTTCCTGACCTTTGGGGGAAAGCTCTCAGTTTTTCCCCATTGAGGATGGTATTAGCATTGGGTCTTTCATATATGGTTTTTATGATCTTGAGGTATGATCCTTCTATCTCTACTTTCTTAAGAGTTTTTATCAAGAAAGGATGCTGTGTTTTGTCAAATGCTTTCTCTGCATCTATTGAGAGGATCATGTGGTTCTTGTCCTTTCTTTTTATTAATGTGATGAATCACATTGATTGTTTTGCAGAAATTGAACCAACCCTGCATCCCAAGTATAAATCCCACTTGGTCGTGGTTAATAATTGTTTTAATGTATTGTTGGATCTGGTTGGCTAGCATCTTGTTGAGGATTTTTGCATCCATCTTCATCAGGGAAATTGGTCTATAGTTCTCCTTCTCAGTGGGGTCTTTGTCTTGTTTTGGAATCAAGGTAATGTAGTTTCAGAGAAAGAATATGGAAATTCTCCTATTTCTATTTTTTTTGGGACAGATTCAAGAGAATAGGTGTTAACTCTTCTTTAAATGTTTGGTAGGATTCCCCTGGAAAGCCATCTGGCCCTGTACTCTTGTTTTTTGGAGAGATTTTTTTATTACTAATTTGAATTCTTTATTGGTTATGTGTCTATTCAAATTTTCTATTTCTTCCTGATTTAGTTTTTATGTTTCTAGGAATTTGTCCATTTCTTCCAGATTGTCCATTTTTATTGGCATATAATTGTTCATAATTTTCTCTTATTATTGTTTTTATTTCTGCTGTGTTGGTTGTGATCTCTCCTCTTTCATTCTTGATTTTATTTATTTGGGTCATTTCCTGTTTTCTTTTTGATCAAACTGGCTAGTGATTTATCAATTTTGTTAATTCTTTCAAAGAACCAGCTTCTGGTTTCATCGATCTGTTCTACTATGTTTTTTGGTTTTGATAGCATTGTTTTACGTTCTATTCTTTATTATTTACTGTCTTCTGCTGGTTTTGGGGTTGATTTACTGTTCTTTTTTTTTTTATTTTAATCTTTATTTTTTGAGAGAAGGAGACAGAGTGTGAGTTGAGGAGGAACAGAGAGAGAGAGAGAGAGAGACAGAATCCAAAGCAGGCTCCAGGCTCTGAGCTGTTGGCACAGAGCCTGACGCAGGGCTCGAACTCACAAGATCATGACCTGAGCCGAAGTCGGCGCTTAATCAACTGAGCCACCCAGGCGCCCCTGATTTACTGTTCTTTTTCTGGCTCTTTGAAGTGTAAGTTTAGGTTGTGTATCTGAGACCTTTCTTCCTTCTTTAGGAAGACCTAGGTTGCTATATACTTCTGTCTTATGACTACCTTTGCTGCGTCCCAGAGGTTTTGGGAAGCGGTGTTATAATTTTCACTGGCTTCCATATACTTTTTATTTTTTTATTTTTATTTTTTTAAATGTTTTATTTATTTTTGAGACAGAGAGACAGAGCATGAGAAGGGCAGAGAGAGAGAGGGAGACACAGAATCCGAAGAAGGCTCCAGGTTCCGAGCTGTCGCACAGAGCCTGACATGGGGTTCGAACTCACAGACGGTGAGATCATGACCTGAGCCGAAGTCGGCCGCTCAACCGACTGAGCCACCCAGGCGCCCCTCCATGTACTTTTTAATTTCCTCTTTAACTTCTTGGTTAGCCCATTCATTCTTTACTGAATGTTCTTTAGTATCCAGGTATTTGTTATCTTTCCCAATTTTTTCTTGTGGTAGATGTCGAGTTTCATAGTGTTGTGGTCTGAAAATATACACAGTATGATCTCGATTTTCTGTACTTGTTGAGGGCTGAATTGTGTCCCGGTATGTGATCTATTCTGGAGAACATTATATGTGTACTGGAGAAGAATGTATATTCCACTGCTTTAGGATGGAATGTTCTGAATATATCTATTAAGTCCATCTGGTCCCGTGTGTCATTCAAAGCCACTGTTTCCTTGTTGATTTTCTGTTTAGATGATCTGTCCATTGCTGTAAGTAGGGTTTTGAAGTCTCCTACTATTATGTATTACTATTAATGAGTTTCTTTATGTTTGTGATTGATTGATTTATATATTTGTGTGTTACCACATTTGGAGCATAGATGTTTACAGTAATTATGTCTTCTTGGTAGATAAATCCCTTAATTATGATATAGTGCCCTTCCTCATCTCCTATCACAGTTTTTGTATTAAAGTCTAGATTGTCTGATATAAGTACTTTGGCTTTTTTTGTTGACCGTTAGCATGATAGATGGTTCTCCATCCCCTTACTTTCAATCTGAAGGTGTCTTTAGGTCTAATCTGGGTCTCTTGTAAACAGCATATAGATGAATCTTGTTTTTTAATCCTGTTACCCTATGTCTTTTGATTGGAGCATTTAGTCTATTGATGTTTAGAGTGAGTACTGAAACATATGAGCTTATTGTCATTATGTTTTTTGTAGAGTTGGATTTCTGATGGTGTTCTCTGGTTCTTTCTAGTCTTTGTTCCTTTTGGTATTTTTTTTTCTTTTCTCCCCTCAGAGAGTCCCCCTTAAAATTTCTTGCAGGGCTCCTTTAATTTTCATTTGTCTGGGAAACTTTTAATCTTTCCTTCTATTTTGAATGACAGTCTTGCTGGATAAAAAATTCTTGGCTGCATGTTTTTCTGATTCATTACATTGAATATACCCTGCCACTCCTTTCTTGCTTGCCAAGTCTCTGTGGATAGGTCTTCTGGGAACCTGATCTGTCTCCCCTTTAAGTTTGGACTTTTTTTCCCTTGCTGCTTTCTTGATTCTTTCCTTGCCTGATTTTTTTGTGAATTCGACTCTGATATCCCTTGTTGATGTTTGATTTTTGTTGAATCCTGTGGGAGTCCTCTATGCTCCCTGGATTTTGATGTCTGTGTCTTTCTTCAGGTTAGGAAAGTCTTCTCTATGATTTGTTCACATAATCCTTCTACCTCTTTTTCTTTCTCTGCATATTCTGGGACCCCTATAATTCTGACGTTATTCCTTTTTAATGAGTCACTGATTTCTCTTATTCTTAAATCGTACTCTTTTGCTTTTGTCTCCTTTTTTTCTGCTTCCTTATTCTCCATAATTTTTTCCTTTATATTGCTGACTTGCTGCTCTGTCTCATCCATCCTGGCCGCTGTGGCATCCATTAGAGATTGCAGCTCAATTATAGCATTTTTTAGTTCATCGTGACTGGATTTTACTTTTTTATCTATGTAAAGACGGATTATAATCTATTTTTGACCCCAGCTCGTATTCTTATTATCGTGATTCTAAATTCTGGTTCAGACATGTTGCTTGTATCTGTGTTGATTAAGTCCCTGGCTGTTGTTTCTTCCTGCTCTTTCTTTTGGGGTGAATTCCTTCATATCATCATTTTAAAGGAAGAAAAGGAATTAATAATGTAAAAAAAATAAAACTAAAAAATTAAAAAGAACACACACACACACACACACACAAATCAAATAAATGATGCTAGATCCTAGGTGTGTTTTGGTCTAGTTATTGAAAGGAGTTTTATTAGAGAAAAAAGGGGAAAAAAGAGAGGAAAAAAAAGGAAAACGTCTGAAAATTTGAGAAAATGTATCCAATGAAATAGAATCAATTGAAATGATGGAAATAAAATAGATTTTGAAAAATTTACAAAAAGTAAAATTTTTAGTAGACAAAAAGCTAAAGAAAAATATTTTTAATAAAAATTGAAAATAAAAATAATTTTTTCTCTTACAGTATTAAAGTATAAGAATAGAAACTAAAAAGAAAAAAACGAAAATTGAATAGATGGACCAGTGAACAGACTGAAATACAATTGATATTACATCGTTTTCCCCTAGAGGTCAACCTATGAAGCACTTTATAGTCTGTAAACTAATCAGGTGGAGAGATTTGTGGTGTTCCTGAAGAGGGAGGTTGGCCCAGTTGGGCGGGGCTTCATGTAAGGGCCCCGTTCTCCACTAGATGGCACTTCTTAGCTTACTGGTGTGGATTGTTGTGGTGCCTA
The DNA here is from genome assembly GCA_030068075.1 of Paguma larvata. Classification (NCBI taxonomy): domain Eukaryota; kingdom Metazoa; phylum Chordata; class Mammalia; order Carnivora; family Viverridae; genus Paguma; species Paguma larvata. Next base: position 51,134,676 of record CM057830.1, on the reverse strand, counting down.
GAGGTGTGTATGTGTATGCAAATCCGAGGGCGGGGTGAAAATGGCATCACCAAGCAATCCAGTCTCTAGTATCGGAATTCTGTGCTCTCCCTGACCAGCAATCGTGCCCTCGTCCTTTGTCTCCAGCTTCCATCCACTCCCCGCTTTTACACTGTCCATGACGAGCTGTCAGGTTGCCAAGCGGCACCTCCCTCCTGAGTTTTATCTCAGATGCGGCTGTGTTTTTGGACCCCTCACTTCTGAGGGACTGTGGCCTTTACCCACTCAGATCCTCTGGGAGAGGGTCTCAGGGAGCAATAGCCAGGTGCCGGCTGCACCCAGGAACATTCGAGAGACTGTGCTACTGCTGATGCCCAGAGACCATGGCTGGGTGCCAGCCTGCCCCAGAAAAAGTTCACAGGATTGTGTAGCAGCAGTGTTTCAGAGATTATGGAAAATCACAACACACATCTGGCACCAGGCTTCGCCCTTAACGACCTTGTTCCAGCACCAGCGAATGTGGTTGTTCATTGGGTCTGCTGGGACTGGGTGGCCACACAGCCTCCACCTAATGTCCTTCCAGCAGTGGAACCATTTCTCCCCATGTGGCCTGAGGACTCCCAGACCCCACTCTGCTCCTGGATATTCGCCCTGCCCACCAGAGCACTGCCAAGTATTGAGCTGCAGAGTTTCAGACTCTGTGCTCCCCCTGTTTATACAGTCTTAATGGAATATAAATCCTCTCCTTTATCCTTTCTCCCTTTTTAGTTCAGTCCCTGTGGCTGTTTCCACTTTTCCACTTTTCCTCCAGATACTTTTGTGGGGGGTGCTTTTCCCATACTCTCCCCCCATCTCTTTCCTTTCTCCACAAGTGAAAACAGCTCCCTGCCCTCCGAGGCTTCCCTCTCCCCCAGTTCACCTCTCCATGCTGTATACCTGCTGAATTCTGTGGTTCAGGTTGTGCAGATCATTGTGTTAATACTCAAATCAGTTTTCTAATGTGCGGGATGGTTTAGTGTGGATCTGGCTGTATTTCCTGTATGCGAGATGGAAAAAAGACTTCCACACTGTTCTGCCATCTTGGCTCCTCCCACCTCTATAACTTTTTAATTCCAGTATTGAATAAAAATTACCAACATACAGGAGACAGAATTAAAAGGAAAAAGGTAGTTTAAAAAAACATACTTACGTTTGATCTATATTTTGCAATTATTACATTGGGACTTTAAAATAACTGATGTTTCATTAAACAAAATAGATAAAAGCATAAAATTTCAGTGGAGAAATGAAAATTAAATATACAAAAAAAGAGTTAAAATAGACATTTTAGAACTAAACTTACAATAATAAAGTTCAATTCAGTAAATTGATTTAACAGGACACTAGACACATGGCTAATGAGAGTATTAATGAACTTTAAGGTAGGTTAGTAGAAAATATTCAAACAAAAGCATGGATAACAAAAAGATCAGAATAGCAAGAAGAGAATAAGAGATATATAAGAAGCTATAAAAAAGTCTAATGTGGGTCTAAATGGATTTCTGGAACAAGAGAGGAGTAAAAGGAGAGCAGATATATCATGTGAAAACATAGTGGCTGAGAATGTTATGATACTACGGTAATACATAAACCCGCAGTTTTCAGAAATGCTGTAACGCTTCTTTTTAACTTTTTAAAAATTTTTATTTATTTTTGAGAGAGAGAGAGAGAGAGAGAGAGAGAGAGAGAGAGAGAGAGAGAGAGTGGGAGGAGCAGAGAGAACTGGAGACACAGAATCCGAAGCAAGCTCCAGGATCTGAGCTGTCAGCACGTTTAATGCATTCCCTATGAAATTATCACCAGCATTTTTCGCAGAACTAGAACGAACAATCCTAAAATTAGTATGGTACCACAAAACTCTGCAAATAGCCAAAGCAGTCTTGAAAAAGAAAATCCAAGCTGGAAGCATCACAAGTCTGGGGTTCAAGGTAAATCACAAAGGTGTAGTCATCAAGACAGTATTGTACTGGCACAAAAACAGACACACGGATGAATGGAACAGGACAGACAACCCCCAAATGAACCCACAATAATATGGTCAATTAATCTTAGACAAATCAGGAAAGAATATCCAATGGGAAAAAGATAGTCTCTTCAACAAACGGTGTTGGGAAAATTTGACAGCAACATGCAAAACAATGAAACTGGACCACATTCTTATATCATACACAAATATAAATTCAAAATGGATTGAATACCTAAATGTGAGACAAAATACCATCAACATCTTCGAGAAGAACCTCTTTGATATCCGCCAGAATAACTTCTTACAAGATATGTCCCCTGAGGTAAGAGAAAAAAAAATAAACTTTTGGGACTTCATCAAAATAAAAAAGCTTTTGCACAGCAAAGGGAACAATAACCTAAAAGGCAATCTACAGAATGAGAAAAGATATTTACAAATGTCATATCTGTTAATCAGTTAGTATACAAAATGTATAAAGAACTTATGAATGTCAACACCCAAAAAACAAATAATCAACTTAAAAATGGGCAGAAGGCATGAATAGACATTTTCTAAAGAAGACATACATACAGATGGCTACCAGACTCAATATCACTTACCATTGGGAAAATACAAATCAAAAGTACAATGAGATATCACCTCACACTCGTCAGAATGGCTAAAATTAACAACACAGGAAACAACAAGTGTTGGCAAGGATGTGGAGACAGGATAACCCTCTTAAACTGTTGGTGGGAATGCACACTGGTGCAGCCACTCTGGACAACTTTTTTCCTTAAAAAGTTAAAAATAAGTACTACTTTATAATCCAGCAATTGCAGTACTAGATATTTACCCAAAGGATACGAAAATACAGATTCTTTTTTTTTTAATGTTTGTTTATTTTTGAGAGACACAGAGACAGAGCATGGCAGGAGAAGGGCAGAGAGAGAGGGAGATACAGAATCTGAAGCAGGCTCTAGGCTCTGAGCCATCAGCACAGAGCCCGACGCGGGGCTCGAACTCACAGACCGTGAGATCACGACCTGAGCCGAAGTCGGCTGCCTAACCGACTGAGCCACCCAGGCACCCCCAAAAATACAGATTCTGATGAATACATACATACCGATGTTTATAGTAGCATTATCGACAATAGACAAATTATGGAAAGAACCCAAATGTGTCCATGAACTGGTGAATGGATGAAGAAGTTTTGAGATATATATATATATATATATATATATATATAATATTATATTATATAATATTATATTATGACACATATATACATATGTATGCATATATACATATTAGACATATACATACATGTATATATACATATATATATTAGAATTTACTCAGCTATCAAAAAGAATGAAATCTTGCCATTTACAATGATAAGGTTTGAGTTAGATTGTATTATGCTAAAATGAAAGTCAGAGAAAGACAAATGCCATATGATTTCATTCATATGTGGAATTTAAGAAACAAAACATATGAACATAGAGGGGAAAAAAAGAGAGGCATAACATGGATGGAACTGGAGGATATTATGCTGAGTGAAATAAGTCAGGCAGAGACAGACAGATGCCATATGTTCCCACAGATAGGTAGGCTTTGGAAGACCTAGCAGAAAACCAGGGGGGAGGGGAAGAGGGGAAGGAAGGAAGAAAAGAAACAGACACTTTTTAATATTTTTAAAATGTTCATTTAGTTTTGAGACAGAGAGCATGAGCAGGGGAATGGCAGAGACAGAGGGGTCAGAGAATCTGAAGCAGGCTCAAACTAATGAACCATGAGATCACATCCCGAGCCAAAGTTGGATGCTTAAAACGACCGAGCCACCCACTTGCCCCCAAAAAACAAATTCTTAACTACAGAGAATAAACTGATCATTACGGAGGGTAGGTGGGTAGGGGATGGATTAAACAGGTGATTGGTATTAAGGATGGCACTTGTGATGAGCACTGGATATTACATATAAGTGATGAATCACTAAATTCTACACTTGAAATTAATATTACAGTGTATGTTTACTAACTGGAATTTATATAAAAAACTTAAATAGACATCTTTATCTCTCCTTCATTAATTAATGATAACCTTGCTGGGTGGAGTGTTCTTGTTTGTAAGTTTTGAATATATCATGCCACTCCTTTCTGGCCTGCTAAGTTTCTACTGAAAAATCAGCTGACAGCTTTATGGGTTTTCCTTTGTAATTAAGTAGTCATTGTTCTCTTGTTGCTTTTGAGTCTCTATTTTTAAAGTTTCCCATTTTAATTATTACTTCCCATAGTGTGGACCTGCTTGGGTTATACTTCTTTGGAACTCTCTGTGATTACTGGATCTGTATGTCTGTTTCCTTCCCAAGGTTCAGGAAGTTATCAGCTATTATTTCTTCAAATAAAATTCTTGATTTTTTGTCTTTCTTTTTTCCTCTGGGACCCCTATAAAGTATATACTAGTATGTAGGATGTTGTCCCAGAGGTCCCTTAATCTATGCTCTTTTCAATTCTTTTTTTTTTTTTTTTTTTTTTTTTTTTTTTTTTTTTTGCTGTTTAGCTTGTATGCTAAACCCTGTATTCCAGATTGCTAATTTGTTCTTCTGCATCCTGTAATTTGATATTGATTCTTTCTACTGTATTTTACTTTTCAATTATTTCACTCTTCGACTTTGATTGGTTCTTTTCAAAATTTTTGATCTCTTTGTTGAAATTTTCTCTGAGTTCTTCCACTTTTGTCTCAAGTTTGGTAAGCATCTTTAACTTTTCATCAAGTTGATTGCTTATCTTCATGTCAGTTATTTCTGTTTTGGAATTTTTGTGTTGTTCTTTCTTTTGGAGCATATTCCTGTCTCTGCTTATTTTTTCTTTTTTTACTTCCTGTGTTTGTTTCTATCAATTAGGGTAAAAAGTTACCTATCCCAGTCTTGAAGAAGTGGCCTTATGAAAAATATTTCCTCGGTAGACTGTGTGTTCCTGATGACTTTTGCTGGCTGTGTGGAGCTGTAGTGCATGCTGGCTGGAATTTTCTGGACACGTTATGCTGGCTCCTCTTGGTGGGATGACTGGAGTCGAAGTGGGCACCAGATGGGGGGTCTCAGTGTTCTGTATTACAGGAGGCATCCTGCTGGGGTAGGTGGATTTTAAGAAGGCAAAAGTGTGGGCCAAGGATTTCCAGGACATTTGAGCATGGGAGTGCCCTGAGGGACAGCTGGGTATGAAGTAGATGTGGGCCAGGAGGCCCCCTGCTCCAAATAGGGGATGTCCTGGCAAATTGACTGGAGGTGCAGTGTGTATGGGACTGCAGTTTACTGAATTGCTTTGCAATTGTGTCACCTTATTAAATGTCTGAAGTTGTAGTAGTTGCAGTCTGAAGGTGCCCCAGTGTGTACCACACTGAGGTCACCTTAGTGAAATGGCCAGAGCTCTGGCAGATGTATGTGGGTATGAAGGCCACTTTAGGGGGACTTCTGGGGCTGATATAGACTAGAGTCCTGGTGCTCACAGAGGCAACAGGCTGGCTAGACATACAGATCTTGCTCTTGTCTGTGCCATAAATGTGGAGGGGAAATGTAAACAGTGGTGCTTGTCAGCCCTTTAACCTTGGAAAGATTTCCAGCATTTACCTCACCATTTGGCAGATCTTTTAGGCTTAGTTAAATTCTAGTCTAGCTTCCTTTTATACCACAGTATTTTTTTTCTGTGCTCCAAAGTGCCTGGGACTGGTTTGAGCTACGAGTCTGGAGATTGCTGAGGCAGCAGGCCAGTTAGAGCACCTGGACCCCACTCCTTTTTGTGCTATTAAGCTGGAAGGGGCACATAAATAATGACACTTACCAACACATCCAACCCTAAAGATATTAAAGTGTTTACCCACTGTTTGGCAGATACTCCAGAATTAGTTCACTTGTAGTGTAATTGTCTTAAATTGTGTTTTTTTTTTCTGTGCCTCAGCACAAAAAAACCTGTTAAGAGTCCCTCAGTACTATCTTCCCCACTGCAGTTCACAGTATTGGGAGTGGAGTTACCATAATTACCACGTCTCCATCTCTCCTGCCATTATTTATATGGTCCCTGTATCCTTTGTTGTGTGAAAGGTTTTAATCAGCCCTCAGTTATCCTCCAGGAGGAATTGCTCTATATGTAGGTAAATATTTAGTGTGTCCATGGGAGAAGGTGAGTTCAAGATCTTCCTATGCTGCCACCTTGGACCTTCCCTCAAGTTGTGGTATATATTTGTACAAAAGAATATTATTCAACCATGAGAAAAAAGGAAATTCTGCCATTTGTGACTACATTGATGGACCTTGAGGTGATTGTGCTAATTGAGATAAGTCAGAGAAAAACAAATACTGTATGATATCTCTTATATGTGAAATCTAAAAGAACCAAACTTGTAAAAGCAGAGAGTAAAATATGATAGAGGGGCTGGAGAGTAGGTGAATTGGGAGGTGTTGATCAAAAGGTGCAAACTTGCAACTAGAGGTTGAATACGTTTTGGAAATCTAACACACAGCATAGTGATTTAGGTAAACAATACTGTATTGTATAGTTTAAAGTTGCTAAGGAACTAGATATTAAATGTTTTGACCACAAAAAAGAGATGATAAATACATGATATGATAGAAGTCTTAGCTAATCCTAAAGTTGTAATCATATTAAAATGTATAAATGTATCAAATAAAAACACTCATGTGAAATTTAAGAAACAAAACAAATGAGTATAGGGAAAAAAAGAGAGGCAAATAAAAAAAAACATCGTACACATTGAAGTTAAACAATATTATATGTCAATTATATCATAAGTAAATAAATAAATACTTCCAAACTCCAGCATAGACCTACTGATATTTGTATTTTTAAAATAGCTTTTTTGAGGTATTTTTAAAAGTTTATTTATTTTGAGAGAGAAAGAGACAGAGACAGAGAGAAAGAGACAGAGAGAGACAAACAGAGAGGAAAGGAAGAGAAAGAGAATCCCAAATAGTTTCTGCACTGTCAGTGTAGAGGCTGATGTGGGGCTTGAACTCATGAACCATGAGATCATGACCTGAGCTGAAGTAGAACACTTAACTGACTTAGACACCCAGGTACCCTAAGGTATTTTTGATATTTAAAAAAATGGATGCATTTGATGTATACAATGTGATAAACTTGGAGACATGTATAAACCCATTGTCATAGACTCGGGTCTAGAGTTCTTTCTTGTCCAGCAAGAAAGTGGGATGCAGGATTAAAATGTGAGAGATGGCTAATGTCTGGGAGAAGACAGGAGTCCCAAGTAAGGGTCCTTGCTCCATATTTATTAGGATCAGAAGGCTTACAAGCGTGATGGGCATGCACAAAGAGGCAATGAATCTGTGAACATTAACTCATGGGCGTGAAGGAAAGGGGTTTTTCAAGATATACAGTGATAGGGGTTTAGGTCAAAATAAAACCAAATCCTGGTGGCTGGGCAGATGGTTGTTAACAGCAGACATGAGGCGCCGTGTCTGTTTATCTTAGCTAGTCTAAGGGATAAGACATATAGAGCATGCAACCTCAGGGTCAACAAGGCACCTTTTCCTTTGCTAATTAGCTCAGCTCTGGGCAACTTCTTCCTGCAGTGGTATATAGCCCTATTTACCTGTTTACCTAATTTGGTCATTCCTTCCTGTGAAAGCAGCTTCCTGCTATTGTACTAAGTTGGGAGGTGTTTCTGTGCTAAATACCTAATCTTGTTTACCTCATATACCTTTTTTCTATATTGGGGCCTTTGCCCACTCTCTCTATACCTATTTACCTAATCTTGTTTACCAAAACTTGAGTGCGAACATCCTATGGCTTTCTAATTCCTTATGCCTTGTTAACCCATTGGTGCAAGCCCAGGGAATTCCTAAACTTATTCCCCACAACCCATGAAACCATAGTCACAATCAAAATAATAACTGTATCTATTACCTCCAAAAAAAGAGAAAACAATGAAATAGAAAATTGAAAAACAAGAGAGAAAATCATTGAAACAAAAAGGTATTTATTTGAAAATATCAATAGTATTGACAAATATTCAGTAAAACTGATAAAGAAAAAAAGAAGACAAAATTAACAATATTAGTAATGAAACAGGGTATATAACTACAGATATTGCTGTCATTAAAGTGAAAAAAAGGGAACTCTATACATATAAATTCAACAGCTTAGATAAATGAACGAATTTCTCGCAATCCACAAACTACTAATACTCATCCAATATGAAATAGATGTTAATAGTCCTAAGAAAATTGAATCCAAAATATAAAAGTATGTGAAAAAACTCTTCAGGTTCAAATGGTTTCACTATGACATTATAACAAATATTTAGAGAGGAAATTGTACTAATTCTACATGGAATGTGGAAGACATTGCTTATGCTCTCTTGAAATTTATAATAAAGCATAGAAAATAAATTAAAAAAAATAATTATAAGTGATTTAGTACTGGGAATCCTCTATACACTTACATTTCACCATATACTTCTAAATATTCATACATGTATACTATAGTTAAATCTAACCTTTCTTGGGTGAAAATGGGAGCAGCATGAGGCTAGTGGGTAAGTATAGGGTAGATGTTCCTAAGGAATGATACCTAAATTGATATCTTAAGGATAAGTAGGAATTGACTAGGAAAAAAAATAGACAGGAGAATATTATATTCAAATGGTAATTAATATCATGCTTGCAGCTGTAAGATGTAGGAAAGCATGGCATGTTGAAGGAACTGAGAGAGCTCTAATATGACTGGAGTAGAAAGAGAAAGGTTGCAAGCGGAGATAGATAAAACTGGAAACTAAATTTAACTTTGTGGGTCAAGTATTTGAGACATTCTCCAATGAGCATTTGAAAGACATTGAAGCAGGGAAGAGACGCAATCAAATTTTCATTTTTAAAAGATCATTTTGGCTATTGTGTGAAGAATTGCAGGGGCTTATATAAGAACAGTTATAAACAGATTGATTAAGAGACTATTTCATTAAGCCAGGTGATAGTGACCTAGCCTGCATTTCTAACTGAATATATGGAAGGAAAAACATGGAGTAAAACTATTTTAGGGGCACATGGGTGGCTCAGTCAGTTAAACGTCCGACTTCAGCTCAGGCATGATCTCATGGTTTATGGGTTTGAGCCCCACATCGGGCTTTGTGCTGACAGCCCAGAGCCTGGAGCCTGCTTCAAATTCTGTGTCTCCCTCTCTCTCTGCCCCTCCCCCACCTCACATTCTGTCTCTCTCTCTCAAAAATATATAAATGACATTAATTTTTTTTCAATAGGTTGTCTTTGGGGGATGATGGTGAGAGAGGAAAACAGGAAGGCTTCTATATTCCTCTCTTTGTCTGGGAAGTGGGTGTTGCTACCAGTAAGAATATTCCCAGTATATGTAATATGCCTGGCACCTGGCCCATTAGGAGATGCTCTGGAAATGTGAGCTCCCTCATACTTTAGTAATAATACAAACAAAACAAAACATAAAGCCCAGTTCTCTCATACCTTAGACAGCAATTGCTTCAATGAAGGGAACCATGGGAGATGATCAAACTCTGAGTCTTCCTCTATGCTTAATTTCCACTTCCATTTCTCTTTTCTTTGGGATAACTAGTGGTCTCATGAGGGTTACCCCTAGTATATTAAAACCCTGATATAGGATGAGAAAGTATAGCCTTTCCTCACGAGGAAGATTGGCCTAAAGCAGATGGCAAATTGATGACTGTGCTATGACGAAGCCTCCAGGGGCCTTGGGAATACTCTGATATTTCCATAATTTTTAACTTGGGTCAAAGAATGTGGCCTCAGAACTCAATCCTGACTGTTCCTATGGTCTTCTCAGCAAAAGCATCCCTATGCTTCATGAAGGATATTTGGCCAGAGGCTTGCCTTAGGCCAGCATAAACCACCACCCCTTCCTTCTTGAACTGCTGCCCCCCCCACACACACAGAGGAAAATGGCTTGAAAGTGGTCCTGAATAGGGAAAGTTGAGAGAGGAATGCATGACGAAAAGCTGCCTGTGAAGAAAGATAAAAGCAAGTGATGCAATTGCCTGCTGGAGGGGCAAGGAAGGAAGCTAGGTAACAGAATAAACAGACTTCAAGGAGAACAAGAGTGAAAGTAAACACATATGGAGAAGAAAAATAACTTATCTCTAGAGATTTATTTTTGACTAAGTTGGAGCTCTGAGAGTCACAACCAAAAATGATCTATTAAGCCTAAGGATACGTACTTTCTCTGGTGAGAGAGATCTATTGGCTATCTGTGTGATCTTGAAAACACTCCTAGTAGTCTAAACTTTGATTTCCCAAAGTCGCCATGAGATTGGGACTTGAATACCTCTAAACTCTACCAGCATGTGTTTTTAGATGAAGTTGAAAAATCAAGTGGGCATTACAGGATAAATGAAGTGACTTAGTAACTAGAAAGCTGTCCCTGACAGTGAAGAAAGTGGAGGGTAGAGGGGTGCAGAAGATTAAGACCTCTTTCAAAAGATACCATGCATAAAGCACATGTCACAAAACTCTGTTAGATAAAAGTAAGATTTACATGGGCACCAACCAGTGGACTCCTGGGTTTCCTCTGGGTACATCCCAAACCTGTGTTTTGGATCTGGCTACAAAGTGCTTGTCCTGATACCTTGTAAATATTTATCATCTCTGGCTGGTCTGAAAGTTTTGCTTACTTAAATTATAGCTAATAACCTCTTTAGAAGACACACAAAAAAGATAATTTTGAAAACCTCAATATTTTTTCCTAGAAAACCAAAAAGTAAAATGTAAGTCTAATACATCACTTGAAAAGATCATCTAATTAGAAGAGGGATATGACCTATGGGTGGGAGCTTGATAAAACAGATTTAAGTTTAATATAAGAAAGAACACTGTAGATGCTTCAAGGTGGGGATAGGGCCCATCACCATAGGTGATCACAGAATAAGTTTTGGAAGGTAAATGTATACTGTTGATATTACTTACTCTCCTTTTATGTTAAAGTTATTAGGAAGTTTTAAGTTGCAAGGAAAATGAGTACTTGGATCAGATCTTGTTATGTAGAGGTGTCTTGGATTATATGGAGGTCAAGCTGGTGAGACAGAATTGTGTTTCCTCAGGGAGAATGAGAATAATGACTCAGCATCATTCAAGATATAACCACAGTTCCAATGGCCCAGATCCTCCCTAAAGGAGATCACCATTTCTCCTTAGGTCCTTCTCTATTTAAATGTCATGGTTACACTATCAAAGTGAGAAGGAGATCTTGATTGATTTAATTTGCCGCTGAGTATTACATAAGCATTGTCACATAGGTTTCCAACTTGTTTTAATACAGCCTTTGTATCAGAAGAATCTTGACGCCCAAAGACCTGGGTGGCTCAGTCGGTTAAGCATCTGACTCTTGATTTCGGCTCAGGTCATGATCTCACATTTCCTCAGATGGAGCCCTGCATCTGGCTCTGTGGTGACAGTGTGGAGCCTGGCTGGGATTCGCTCTCTCTCTCTCTTTCTTTCTGCCCCTCCCCCATGATATCTCTCTCTCTCTGCCTCTCAAAATAAATAAACATTAAAAAAAAGATGTAGAAGTTCTTCGACTGAAAAAATTTTGTGTTGCCACTTGGTAGCGACATCTGCCCATCTCCAATCCCTGAGAGCCACTCCTATAGTATTGCTTTATACAGAATGTCATATAAATGGAATTATACAGTATGCAATATTTTGTGTATGGCTCCTTTTGCTTAACATAATGATGTTAATCTACGTTTTTGCATGCTTTATTGTTGAGTACTACCACATTGTATAAATGTGCCAATTTCTTTATCATTTGGCACCAGTTGAGGTCTTTTGGATTGTGTAACTTTTTGATGATTATGAATAAAGCTACTATAAATATCTAGTACACAGGGGCACCTATGTGGTTCACTTGGGTAAGCCTCCAGTCTTGGTTTTGGTACAGGTCATGATCTCATGGTTCATGGGATCGAATCCCACATTGGTCTCTTGCTGCTTAGTAGTAGTGTAGAGCCTGCTTAGTATTCTCTCTTTTTTTCTCTCTTTGCCACTGCCCTACTCATGTTCTCTATCACAGAAAATAAAACAAAAACTTAAAAAAATGTTTAAATGTCCAGCATACAATTATGTTTTTGAAAATAAGTTCTCATTTATCTTAGGTAAATGCATAGGAGTAGAGTTACAGGGTCATATGGGAAGAGTATGTTTAATCTCATAAGAAAGAAATGTTTTCCAAAGTGCCCATATCAATTTTCATTCCCATCAGCATTGTATGAGAGTTTCAGTTATTCCTACTCCTCCTTGGGACATGGAATTCTGCTTTAAATATTTTCCACCATTCTATTAGGTGTATAGTGGTATCTCAGTGTGATTTTAATTGTAATTCTCTAATAACTAATGATGTATAATATCTTATATTTTAATGTGTATTTAGTTTTGAGAGAGAGGTAGAGAGCATGCACAGGGGCAGAGGCAGAGAGAGGGGGAGAGAGAGAATCCCAAACAGGCTCCATGTTATCAGCACAGAACCTGATGCGGGACTTGAACTCACAAACCATGAGATCATGCATGACCTGGGCTGAAATCAAGAGTCAACAGCTTAAATGACTGAGCCACCCAGGTGTCCCAAATATCTTATTTTTTAATACAAGGAAATAAATTCAAGTTTGAACTTAAATATTGACAAGTCTTTTGAAAAATAGTTTTATTGAGATGTAATTTACATACAATAAACTGAACATATTTAAAGTATACAATTTAATGTGCAAGTACCTATGAATTTAAAATTTCTATCTTTTACCAAATTTAGAAAGGTTTTGAACACAATTTCTTCAAAAACTTTTTGTGCCAATATCTTTTTTCTCATCTTTTGAGAATTCAGTGATCTGAATATTACACCCTCTGATATCATTCCATAGGCTTCTGATAACTCAGTTTATTTATTATTTATTTTAAAATTTTTAATGTTTATTTTTGAGAGTGAGACAGAGCATGAGCAGGGGAGGGTCAGAGTGAGATGGAGACACAGAATCTGAAGCAGACTCCAGGCCTTGAACTGTCAGCACAGAGCCCAATGTAGGGCTCAAACTCACAAGTTGTGAGATCATGACCTGAGCCGAAGTCAGATGCTTAACCAACTGAGCCACCCAGTCACCCCTAACTCAGTTTATTTTTAATTGCTTTCTCTATTCTGAAGATTTGATAATTTTATTGACCCATTCATCTGTCATATTTATAATGACATTGATCCTATTCAATGATTCATTTTTTTTCATTTGATACTTTTATATATCGTAATATGATTGCCATTGTAGAGATAATTAGCACCACTACCCAATACATAATTATCATTTTTTAGTAGTTGGAATAATTAAGTTCTAGTTTCTTAGCAACTTTGATGATTATAATACAATATTGTTGTACATATTTACTATCCTGGGAATTAGATCTCTAGGACTTGCTTACTACTCATTGCAAATTTGTACTCATAAAAACAATCTGTCCTATCTCCTCATCCCCTCTCTTTTTTATGAGTTTGGATTTTTTTGAATCCACATATAAGTGACTTAATGTATTTGAGTATAGTTAGCACATGATGCTGTATACAGCATAGTTATTCAACAATTCTATACATTATGCTATGCTCACCACAAGTGTAGCTACCATCTGTCCCCAGGCAACACTATTATAGGACCATTATAATACCATTTACTATTTTTCTTAGCATTTGTTTCTCACTGTCTGAATTATTTGACTTAGCATAATGGTCTCCAGGTTTATCCATGTCGTTACCAATGGCAGGATGTCTTTGCTTCTCATGCCTTAATTACACACACACACACACACATACACACACCATATCTTCTGTATCTGTTCACCCACTGATAAGCACTTAAGTTGTTTCCATATTTCGACTCTTGTGAATAAGGCAGGCTATAATAAACATGGGGGTAAATATATTCCTTCAATACCCTGTTTGCATTTCCTTTTGGTATATACCCAGAAGTCGAATTGTTGGATCATGTAGTAGACCTATTTTTAATTTTTTGATGAACCTTAATATTGCATTTTGTAGTGACTGAACCAATTCATGTTAACACCAACCATGTAGAAGAGTTATCTTTTTCCCCACCTCCTTGCAAACACTTCTTATCTCTTGTCTTCTTAATAATAACCATTCTAACAGGTGTGAGGTGATGTTTTGTGGTTTTGATTTGCATTCCCCTGATTCTTAGTGATGTTGAGCATCTATTTATGTACCTGTGGCCTTTTGGATGTCTTTGGGGAAATGTCAGTTTAGTTCCTCTACCTATTTAATTAGTTTTTTTTTATTGAGAGTATTAGCTCTTTATATATTTTGGATATTATCCCCTTATCCAATATAAAGTTTGCAAAATTTTTCTCCAATTCAGTAGATAGTCTTTTTTTCTATTTGTTTATTTTCGAGAGAAAGACAGTGTGAGCAGGGGAGGGGCAGAGAGAGGAGACACAGAATCCGAAGCAGGCTCCAGGCTCTGAGCTGTCAGCACAGAGCCCGACGCAGGGCCTGAACTCACGAACCATGAGACCATGACCTGAGCCAAAGTCAGACGCTTAACTGACTGAGCCACCCAGGCGCCCTGATTGTCTTTTTTGTTAATTGCTTCTTTTGCTGTTAAGAACTTTTAAGTTTGATGCAGTATCATTTGTTGATTTTTGCTTTTGTTGTTTGTGCTTTGATATTGATCAAATAATTATTGCAAAGACTAATGTCAAGGAGCTTCTTCCCCACATTTTTTCTATGAAATTTATGGTTTTGTCTTTTGTTCAAGTCTTTATTCCATTTCAAGTAAATTCTTGTGAGTGAGGTAAGATAGGGGTTCAATTTCATTTGTTCTGCACCATTTGTTGAAGAGACTATCCTTTCCCCATTGCATTTTCTTGGCTTCCTTGTCAAATATTAGTTAACCATATATACAAGGCTTTAATTTTGGCCTCTCTATTCTGTTCCATTGACCTATGTGTCTATTTTTATGCAAACATCATACTGATTTTATTACTATAGCTTCATCATATAATTTGAAATAAGTAAGTGTGATACCTCTGGCGTTGTTTTTTCTCAGGATTGCTTTAGCTATCTGTGGGCTTTCTTTGATTCCATACAAATTATAGAATTGTTTTATTTTATTTCTATAGAGAATATTATTGGTATTTTGAACGGGATTTCATTGACTGTATAGATGATGTTGGGTGGCATACACATTTTAACAATATTAATTATTTCAATCCATATACATGGAATGTCTTTCCACTTGTGTGTCTTCTTAGATTTCTTTCAGCAAACTTTTGTAGTTTTTACTGTACAGATATTTCACTTCCTTGATTAAAAGTATTTTTAGATGTTTTATAGTTTTCAATGGTATTGTGAATGGAAGTTTTATTTCCTTTTCAGATGTTTCATTGTTAGTGTGTAGAATTGCAACTCAATTCTGTATTGATCTTATATTCTGCAACTTCACTGAAATTTATTGATTCGTTTCAATAGCTTTTCAGTTGAATATTTGGAATTTTCTATATGCAAAATCGTTACATCTGCAGGTAGTTACCATTTTTTTCCTTTTCCTTTCTAATTTGGATGTCTTTTATTTCTGTCTTGCTTTGTTGCTCTAACTAGAACTTCCAATACTATGTGGAATAAGACAGGTGAGAGTGGGCATTCTTGTGTTGTTCTTAGAGAAAAATATTTCAATATTTTACCATTGTGTATAATGTTATCTGTGGGTTTGTTGTAGATAGCTGTTATTATTTGAATATGTTCTTTCTATAACCAATCTGTTAAGAATTTTTAAAACAAAAAGATGTAATTTATCAATTTTTTCTGTACCCATTACAATGGTAATGTGATTTTTTCATCTATTAATGTGATATATAACAATTATTGATTTGCATGTGTTGAACCATGCTTGCATCCCAGAGATAAATCCCACATATTCATGTTTTATAATATGCCTTTTAATGTGTTCTTGAATTCAGTTTGCTGTCTTTTGTTCATAGTTTTTGCATCCATATTCATCAAAGTAGTGGCCTATTAGAGTTTTCTTTTCTTGTAGGGTCCTTATCTGGCTTTGATATTGTGGTAATGCTGACCTTGTAGAAAGATTTTAGGAGTTTTCCCACCTCATCACTTTTTTAAAAGTTTGAAAATAATTGACATTAATTCTTTAAATTTTTGGTATAATTTTCCAATGAAGCCATCTGGTCCTGAGGATTTATATATTGAGAGATTTTTTTTTAATTACTGATTCAATCTCTTTACATGTTATTGGTCTATTTAGACTTACTATTTTTTCCACATCCGGTCTTAGTAAATTGTATCTTTCTAGGAATTCACACATTTTTTCTAGATTATCTAATTTTGGTGACATGTAATTGTTCATACTAGCTTCCTATAATCCTATGTATTTGGTAGTATCTGTGTGATATCTCCTCTCTCAAATCTAATTTTATTTATTTAGGTCTTCTCTATTTTATTTTATTTTATTTAAATAGTATATTTTCAAATTGGTTTACATATAACACCCAGTGTTCATCCCAACACTTGCCTTCTTTGATGCCCGTCATCCCCTCTTCCCCCTCCCTTACCCCGCTCACCCTCAGTTTATTCCTAGTCTTTGAGAGCCTCTTATGTTTTATCTCCCTCCCTCTCTGTGTCTTTTTTTCCTTTCCCCTCTTCCCCTCCCCCTGGTTTTTGCTGAGTCTCACAAAATACACCTATGCGTGGAAACATATGGTATCTGTCTTTTTCTGACTGACTTATTTCACTTAACATAATATCCTCCAGTTCCATCCATGTTGCTACACATGGCCAGATTTCATTTTTTCTCATTGCCATGTAGTATTCCATTGTATATATGTACCACTTCTTCTTTATCTATACGTCAGTTGATGGGCACTGGGTCTGTTTCCAGGATTTGGCTATTGTCGAAAAAGCTGGTATGAAGATTGGGGTACACGTGCTCCTATGCATCAGCATTCCCGTGTCTCTTGGGTAGATTCCTAGCAGTGCTATTGCTGGGTCATAGGGTAGCTCTATTTTCAATTTTTTGAGGAACATCCACACCGTTTTCCAGAGTGGTTGCACTAGTTTGCATTCCCACCAACAGTGTAGGAGGGTGCCTGCTTCTCCACATCTCTGCCAGCATCTATAGTTTCCTGATTTATTCATTGAAGCCACTTTAGCCGGTGTAAGGTGGTATCTCAGTATGGTTTCGATTTGTGTTTCCCTGATGATAAGTGACTTTCAGCATCGTTTCATGTGTCTGTTGGCCATCTGGATGTCCTCTTTGGAGAAGTGTCTATGGCGCCCATTTCTTCACTGGATTATTTATTTTTTGGGGGTGGAGTTTCATAAGTTCTTTATAGATTTTAGATACTTGTCCTTTATCCGATATGTCATTTGCAATTATCCTTTCCCATTCCCTCTATTGTCTATTACTTTTGTTGGTTGTTTCCTTTGCCGTGCAGAAGATTTTTATCTTGATGATGTACAAATAGTTCATTTTTGCTTTAAATTCCCTCACCTTTGGAGATGGATCGCGTAGGAAATTGCTGCGGCTCAGGTCATAAAGGATTTTTCCTGCTTTCTCCTCTAGGATTTTGATGGTTTCCTGTCTCACATTCAGATCCTTGATCTATTTTGAGTTTATTTTCATGAGTGGTGTAAGGAAGTCATCTAGTTTCATTCTTCTGCATGTTGCTGTCCAGTTCTCCCAGCACCATTTGTTAAAGAGGCTGTCTTTTTTTCCATTGGATACTCTTTCCTGCTTTGTCAAAGATTAGTTGGCCATATGCTTGTGGGTCCACTTCTGGGTTCTCTATTCTATTCCATTGGTCTATGTGTCTGTTCTTGTGCCAATACCATGCTGTCTTGATGACTACCGCTTTGTAGTAGAGGTTAAAATCTGGGATTGTGATGCCTCCCGCTTTGGTTTCATTCTTCAGTATTACTTTGTCTATTCAGGGTCTTTTGTGATTCCATGCAAATTTTAGGATTGTTTGCTCTAGCTTTCAGAAGAATGCTGGTGCAATTGTGATTGGGATTGCATTGAATGTGTAGATTGCTTTGGGTAGTATTGCCGTTTTAACAATATTTGTTCTTCCGATCCATGAGCATGGGATGTTTTCCCATTTCCTGGTGTCTTCCTTCATTTCCTTTATAAGTTTCTTATAGTTTTCAGCTTAAAGGTTTTTTCATCTTTGGTTAGGTTTATTCCTAGGTATTTGATGGTTTTTGGTGCAATTGTGAATGGCATTGGCTTTTTTATTTCTCTTTCTATTGCTTCATTGTTGGTGTAAATGAATGCAACCGATTTCTGTACGTTGATTTTGTATCCTGCAACTGTGCCAAATTCATGGATCTTTTCTAGTAGGCTTTTGGTGGATTCTGTTGGGTTTTCCATATAAAGTATCATGTCGTCTGCAAAAAGTGAAAGTTTGACTTCCTCCTTGCCTATCCTGATGCCTTTCATTTTGCTTTCTTGTCTGATTGCTGATACTAGGACCTCCAATACTATATTAAATAGCAGTGGTGAGGGTGGACATCCCTGTCGTGTTCCTGATCTCAGGGGGAAGGCTCTCAGTTTTTCCCCATTGAGGATGATATTAGCTGTGGGCTTTTCATTAATGGCTTTTATGATGCCTAAGTATGTTCCTTCTATCCCAACTTTCTCGAGAGTTTATATTAAGAAGGGATACTGTGTTTTGTCAAATGCTTTTCTGCATCTATTGACAGGATCATATGGTTCTTATCTTTCCTTTTGTTAATGTGATGTATCATGTTGATTGATTTACGAATGTTGAACCATCCCTTCAACACACGGATGAATCCTACTTGATCGTGGTGGATAATTCTTTTTATATGCTGTTGGATTCTATTTGTTAATATCTTGTTAAGAAATTTTGCATCCGTGTTCATCAGGGATATTGGCCTGTAGTTCTCTTTTTTTGCTGTGTCTCAAAATGTTTTGGGAATCAAAGTGATGCTGGGTTCACAGAATGAGTCCGGGAGTTTTCCTTCCGTCTCAATTTTTTGGAACAGCTTAAGGAGGATAGGTATTAACTCTGTTTTAAATGTCTGGTAAAATTCCGCAGGGAAGCCATCTGGCCCTGGAATTTTATTTGCTGGGAGGTTTTTGATAATTGATTCAATTTCTTCACTAGTTATGGGTCTGTTCAAGTTTTCTATTTCTTCCCTTTTGAGTTTTGGTAGCATGTGGCTGTTTAGGAATTAGTCTATTTCTTCCAGGTTGTTCAATTTGTCGGCATATAGTTTTTCATAATATTCTCTGGTGATTGCTAGTATTTCCGAGAGATTGGTTGTAATCAGTCCATTTTCATTCGCGATTTTATTGATTTGGGTTCTCTCTCTTTTATTTTTGAGGAGCCTGGCTAGAGGTTTATCAATTTTGTTTATTTTTCAAAGAATCAGCTCTTGGTTTCATTGATCTGTTCCACCACTTTTTCGGTATCCATATGATTAATTTGTGCCCTAATCTTTGTTCTTTCTCTCTTTCTGCTGGGTTTGGGCTGTCTATGCTGTTCTGCTTCTAGTTCCTTTAGGAGTGCTGTTAGAATTTGTGTTAGGAATTTTTCTTGTTTCTTGAGATGGGCCTGGATTGCAATATATTTTCCTCTCAGGATTGCCTTTGTCACATCCCAAAGCGTTTGGGGTGTTGTATTTTCATTTTCATTTCTTTCCATGTATTTTTTAATTTCTTCTCTGATTGCTTGGTTGACCCATTCATCTTTTAGTAGGTTGTTCTTTAGCCTCCATGTTTGTCGGTGTTTCCCAGACTTCTTCCAGTGGTTGATTTCAAGTTTCAAAGCATTGTGGTCTGAAATTGTGCATGGTATGATCTCCATTTTTTTATACTTATACAAAAACTTCCTTTTGCCCCCAAATATGGTCTATCTTGGAAAATGTACAATATACATTGAGAAGAATGTATATTCCTTTGGTTCTGGATGAAGGGTCCTGAAGATATCTGTCAGGCCCATCTTTTCCAACGTGTAGTTCAGGTCCATTTTTTCTATGCTGATTCTCTGTTTAGTGGATCTATCCAGTGCTGTAAGTGGGGTATTAAGGTCTCCTGCAACTAGCACATTTTATCAATAAGATTGCTTACGTTTGCAATGAGTTGCTTTACAAATTTGGGTGCCCCAGAATTCGGTGCTTAGATATTTATAATTGTTAGCTCTTCCTGCTGGATAGTCGCTGTGATAATTATATAATGCCCTTCTTCATCTCTTATTACATATTTTACTTTGAAGTCTAGTTTGTCCGATATAAGTGTGGCTACTCTAGCTTTCTTTTGAGTTCCCATAGCATGATAGATAGTTCTCCATCCCCTCACTTTCAATCTGAAGGTCTCCTCAGGTTTAAAATGGGTCTCTTGAAGACAGCAGATAGATGGGTCTTGTTTTTTAATCATTCTGTTACCCTGTGTCTTTTAATTGAAGGGTTTAGTCCGTTTACATTCAGCGTTAATGTTGAAAAATATGGGTTTAGAATCAGGGTGTTGTCTGTAGGTTTCATGCTTGTAACTATGTTTCTGGTGCTCTGTGTTCCTTGCACCCATTCCTTCATAGAGTCCCCCTCACGATATCTTGTAAGATTGGTTTATTTGTGATGTATTCCTTTAGTTTTTGTTTGTTTGGGAAGACCTTTATCTCTCCATCCATTTTGAATGACAGGCTGGCCGGGTAAAGGAGTCTTGGGTGCATGTCCTTCCTGTTCATCACATTGAAGATTTCCTGCCATTCCTTTCTGGCTTGCCAGGTTCCTGTGGATAAGGCAGCTACTGCCCTACTGTGTCTGTCTTTGTAAGTCAAGGCCCGTTTATCCCTAGCTGCTTTTAGGATTCTCTCTTTGTCTTTGTATTTTCCCAGCTTCAATATGATGTGGCGTGCTGAGGGTCTATTCGGGTTACGTCTGAGGGGAATTCTCTGTGCCTCTTGGACTTCAATGCCCATTTCCTTCTTCATGTTGGGGAAGTTCTCATCGATGATTTGTTCAAGTACCCCTTCAACTCCTTTCTCTCTCTCTTCTTCCTCTGGAATTCCTATAATACGGATGTTATTCTGTTTGATTGCATCACTCAGCTCTTGAATTCTCCTTTCCTGTTCCTGAATCAGTTTCTCTCTCTTTTTCTCTGCTTCCTCCTTTTCCGTAATTTTATCTTCTAATTCCCCTATTCTCTCTTCTGCCTCCTCAATCTGTGCTGTGGCCGCCTCCGATTTGTTTTGCGTCTCATTGAAAGCATTTTTTAATTGCTCCAGAACGTTTTTTAGGTCCTTGATCTCTGCTTCTAGGGTCTCCCTGCTTTCTTCTATGTTTTTTTCAGGCCTGGCGAATATTTTTCTGTTTATCATTCTATATTCTTGTTCTGTTAAGTTGCTTATGTCTTCTGTCATCATTTCTTGTGCTGTCACTATTTCCTGTACAGAGTTTTGAGGGGAGTTCTTCCGTTTGGTCATTTTGTCTATGTGTGTATTGGTTTATTTCCTATTTCTCCCTGGAAAGGAAGAAGGTCAGACTGACAAACGGGAAACAAACTCACAACCGTACTGACCAATAATACAGACAAACAAATCACAACATAAAAAAGTTTGGCAAACCACACCCTGGAGGCATGCAACCTGATGTACTAGCTGCACGACAATGATGGGATGTGCGCTCTGCTGATGGCAGTGCATACATAGAGTAGTGACAGGCATGGGGAGAAGAAGTAATTGAACTTTGACCAAGTAGAGAGATTAGAAGACTTGATTCTGCAAGAGAGAAATCAGAATAAGGAAGGATGTGAGGAAAGAGAAATGAGGTTAGATGTTGCCCAGATGCACTATGCAGTCTGACTGTTCCATAGAGAGAGATAGGAAATTAAAGAGGGAGGTGTAGAACATGCATTGAGAATGTGGGTTAAATGTCTGTTCAAGCAAGCCAAAACCCCCTGGTGACTGGTTTAGAGGTGGGGAGAGATAGGAAGGAGAAGAGGAAGAATATATCTAAAACCGAAGAATTAACCTAGAATTAATCCAGGCAATGCTGCAGTATTTGTGTCTCCGCGGCTACCACTCCTGCAGAAGGGCATCTCCCATATGAGGAGGGGCGTTGCCTGGTGTAAGCGGGTCCCACCGGCACTGCTGGGGGGTGGAGTCCTAGGGTTTGGCTTTGTGGTAATGTGCGACCACAATGGTGCCCACCCAGCTCCGACAGTCTCAGATCACTCCTCAGTTTCCATCCTCAACTCTCTCCAGGTTTCCAGCACAGTTCAAATTGCTGGGCGGTCATGCCCCCCAAGCTCATTTGAGTTCCTTTAACTCGCTCTGACCGTCATGCCTTATGTAAATTGAGTCTCTGACTCAGCACCAGTGTGACCACAATGGCGTCTCCCTAGCCTGTCCTCATGGTCCTGGGGTCTTAGAACCCTCCTCTGTGTCCATCCTCGTCTTGGTCAGGATTGCAGGGGCAGCACGACCTGCTGTGTGGTTGCGAGCCTCCCAGATGCCCAGCCTTCCCCACCCAAATTATGTCTCTGACTCAGCACTGATCCAGCGATGGTGCGCACCTCTCTGTGTCATGGGTTGGACAGAGTCCCTGGCTCTGGAGTGAAGAAAGCTCTGCCAGCTCCACAATGAGGAACGGACCCTCTCTCCAAAAAGCCTCGTGGATAGGGACTGGATGATAAGCTCCCTCCCCGCCTGAGTTGGAGGTACTTTCCCGCCTGCTCTTTCTCTTCCCCTTGTATTTCAGAGGAAGGGGCCCAGGGCCCAGGGCCCACTCCCCGCAGTCTGCACCTACTCGGCTGTCTTTCTTTCTTCCAGATTGCACTCACTCAGTCTCCCAGGATTTTCTGGATTTTGCATTCTCTTCCCTGTAGTCTCCAACTCCTCTTACTGCAGATCTCTGCGATTGAGAGTTTCTCAGTCTCAGTCCCTCTCAGATTAAAAGTCGCCAGAGAGCAGCGGGTATTCCTGCTTCTCCGCCATTTTGGCCCCTCCTCAGTCTTCTCTATTTTATATAGTTCATCAAGCTAAAGTTCTGTCAATTTTGTTTATATCAAAAAAGAAAACCTCTTGGTTTTGTTATCCTTTCTGTTATTTTTTTGGTCCCTATTTCATTTTTTTTTTTGCTCTGATCCTTTTATTTCCTTTCTTCAGCTAAGTTTGGATTTAATTTGTTCTTCTTTTTATAGTTTCTTGAGGTGTGAAGTTGGGGTGGTTTTTTTAGATCTTCCTAATTTATTTTATTTATTTTATATATTTATTTTTAAATTCAAGTATAATTAATATACAGAGTTATATTAGTTTCAAGTGTACAATGTAGTAATTCAACAATTCTATACGGTTCCCAGTTTTCTACACCATAAGTGTACTTTTAATCCCTTTCACCTATTTCATCCATCCCTGTCGTAGACTCTAAGTCCAAAGTTCTCTCTAGGCCAGTGAGAGAGCAGACACAAGATTAAAATTGGAGAGCTTTATAGTTTAGAGTTACCCCTGATTTCTCTCCTAGTGACTGAAGAATTCGAATATAGTGCTTTTGTTCATGGGTAAGGAGGGAGCTAGGGAATTTCCCATAGGAGATCTTTCAAAAAATTCCATGGCAGTGAATTCTAATATAGTTTGCTTTATCTCTTACCTCATCAGGCAGAAACTATACCTGGTGCATTTTTTTTTCTTGAAGCTCCTTAACATTCCACAGCAGCCTGCAGTTCTTGTGTCACTTCTCTTGGCCACGTTAGCTTCCTGCCCACATTGGCCCGTAGTTCCCCTTTAATCACGTCGGGGTCACCATTTGTCAAATTCTCTAAGTCTAATTTCTCTCTCAGCCAGCGAGAGAACAGATGCAAGATTAAAATAGGAGAGAGATGGCTAATGTATGGGAAAAGACAAGAATTCAGTATAAGGGTCCTTGCCTCATATATTTTAAGATCAGAAGGCTTAAAAATGTGATGGGTGTGCACAAAGAGACAAAGAAACTGTGAATATTATCTTACAGGAATGAGAAAAAAGAGTTGTTTTTGTTTTGGAAGATATACAGTGTTTGGAATTTGGGTTGATACAAAACAAAATATTGGCACTAGGCAGATGGGCAGGTGGTTGATAAAGGCAGAAAAGAGGCACCCTCTCTGTGTATCTTAGCCAGCCTAGGGGATAGTACAGATAGGGCAAAACATTCCAAGGTCAACTAGGCATCTTTTCTTTAGAAAATTAACTCTCTACTGGGCAGTATCATCTGCAGCTGCACAGCAGCAGAGTGCAGTGGTCTAGCCCTGCTTACCTAATTTGGTCCTTCCTTTATGTGAAAGCAGCTTTCTGCTATAATACTGAATTGGGGAGCATTTTTGCCCTGCATGATTAATCTTGCTTACTTCATATACCTTTGTATTGGGAAACTTTGCGCCTGTTCCTGTCTTTGGGCCTTTGCCCATCCCTTTCTATTTTGGGGGTCAACACCCCCCTATCCTTGGGGTGCCTTTGCACTGACCTATTCTTGGGGTGCCAATCATGTTTATCCAAACTTGGGTGTGAGTGTATTATGGCTTTTTATGTCTTTATGCCTTGTTAACCCATTGATGTAAGTCCGGGCGATTCCTAAGCTTATTCCCCACATATCCCCTCATCCATGTCCCCTCAGGCAACCACCAGTTTGTTCTTTATATTTAAGAGACTGGGCAGTTTTGTTTGTTTTTCCTTCTTTGTTTTGTTTTGTAAATCCACACATAAGTAAAATTATATAGTATTCATCTTCCTCTAACTGACTTATTTCACTCAGCATTATACCCTCTAGGTCCATTCATGTTGTTGTAAATGGCAAGATTTTGTTCTTTTTTATGGCTGCATAATGTTACACTGTATGTGTATGTTTATGCGTTTGTGTGTGTGTGTGTGTGTGTGTGTGTGTGTGTGTGTATATTTGTTATATATATATAACAAATCTTTATTTATTGCTCTAAGGATAGACACTTGGGTTGTTTCCATATCTTGGATTTTGTAAATAACCCTCAGCAAATGTAGGGGTGCATATATCTTTTTGAATCAGTGTTTTCATTTTCTTTGGATAAATATCTGGTAGTTGGAATACTAGATCATATAATAATTCCATTTTAATTCTTTGAGAAACCTCCATACTCTTTCAACAATGATGGTGCCAGCTTGCATTCCCACAAATATGGCAGCATGAGGGTTCCTTCTAAAATTTTTTATTTATATTTTAAATTCCAGGATAATTAATATATGGTGAAATAGTTGAAGGGGATAAAGAGTGCACTTACCATGATAGCACTGAGTGTTGTATAGAATTGTAGAGTTACTATATTGTATACCAAAAACCAATATAATACTGTATAATTCTTGTCCTTTTCATTTTAGCTATTCTGACAGGTGTGAGATCATATCTCATTATGGTTTTGATTTGCATTTACCTAATGATTAGTAATGTTGAACATCTTTTCATGTGTTTGTTGCCTATCTGTTTATCTTTTCAGGAAAATATCTATTCATGTCTTCTGCCCTTGTTTTATATTGCCCAGTTCGATGACATATACTTTTCATAGTATTCTCTTATAATTGTTTGTAATTCTATGGTGTTGGTTGTGATCCCTCCTCTTTTGTTCATGATTTTAACTATTTGGGTCATTTCTCTTTTCTTTTTGAGAAGTCTGTTTAGGGGTTTATCAGTTCTGTTAATTTTTTCAAAGAACAAGCTCTTAGTTCCTTTGATCTGTTCTACTGTGTTTTGTTTGTATATCATTTATTTCTGTTCTAATCTTTATTTCCCTTCTTCTGGTGGATTTAGGTTTTATTTTCTCTTCCTTTTCTAGCTCCTTTAGGTGTAAGGTTAGGTTTTGTATTCGGGACACATGACTTCTGCCCATATTTTTTAAAGTTTATTTATTTTGAGGGAGATAGAAAGAAAGTGGGGTAGGAGCAGAGGGAGAGAAAAAGAAACCAAAAACAGGCTCTGCAATGCCAGCACAGAGTCTGATGTGGGGCTCAAATTCATGAACCATGAGATCAATAACCTGAGCCAAAATCAACGGTGAACACTAAGTGACTGAGCCACCCAGGGGCTCCAGTGCCCATGTTTTAAATTGCACTATGTATTTTTATAATGTTGAGTTGTATAAGTTCATAATATATTTTGAAAATTAACCTCTAATCACATATATCATTCGTAAATATCTTCTTCCATTTCAAACATTGTCTTTCTGTTTTGTTGATGTTTCCTTTGCTGTGCAAAGATGTTCATTATGGTGTAGCCCCAATAGTCTAATATTTTGTTTGTTTGTTTGTTTCTGTTGCTTTAAGTGACATGTCAAGAAAAATTTTGCTACGGCCAATGTTAAAGAATTTACTCTTTTTTTTTTCCCCAGGAATTTTATGCTTTCGAGCATCACATTTAGGTCCTCAATCCATTTTGAGTTTTTTTTTGTATATGGTGAGAGAAAGTGGTTCAGTTTCATTCTTTTGCATGTAGCTCTCCAGGTTTCCCAACACAGTTTGTTGACGAGACTGCAATTTTCCCATTGTATATTCTTGCCTCATTTGTCATGGATTAATTAACCATATAACCCTGGGTGTATTTTAGGACTCTCTATTGTGTTCTAATATCTATGTGCCATTTTTTTTTGCCAGTACTATACTGTTTTGATTATGACAGCTTTAGAGTATATCTTGAAATCTGGGATTGTGATATCTCCAGTTTTGTCCTTGTTTTTTCAAGATTTCTTTGGATATTTGAGATCTTTGGTGTTTTAATACAAATTTAAGTATTATTGTTCTATCTGGTATTGTTGGTATTTTGATACTGATTGCATTAAATGTGTAGAATGCTTTGGGTAGTATAGACATTTTAAGAGTATTTGTTCTTCCAGTCCATAAGCATGGAATATCTTTTTTTCTTTCATGGAGAATGTATGTATATATGTATGTATGTATGTATGTATGCATTTTAATTGAAGTTAGTTAACATACAGTGTAGTATTGGTTTTAGGAGCAGAATTTAGTTATTCCTTGCTTACCTATAACACCCAGTGCTCATTCCACGAAGTGTCCTCCTTAATTCCCATCATCCATTTAGGCCATCCACCCACCACCTCCTCTTCAGCAACCTTCAGTTTATTCTCTGTATTTAAAATATCTGATTATTTGCCTCCCTCTTTGTTTTTATGTTATTTTATTCTTCCTTCCCTTTCCCTATGTTAATCTATTTTGTATCTTAAATTCCACATATGAGTGAATCCATATGATACTTGTCTTTCTTTAATTGACTTATTTCACTTAGCATAATACACTCTAGTTCCATCCACATTGATGTAAATGGCAAGATTTCATTCTTTTTGGTCACCGAGTAATATTCCATTGATATATATACCATATCTTCTTTATACATTCATCACACAATAGACATTTGTACTCTTTCCAAAATTTAGCTATTGTTCATAGGACTACTATAAACGTTGGGGCAAATGTACCCCTTCAAATCAGCATTTATGTATTCTTTGAATAAATACCTAGTAGTCCAATTTTTGTGTTGTAGGGTATTTTTATTTCTGATATTTTTTTAAATGAAAGAAAAATATATTATATATTATTTTAAATTTCTTACATAGAAACTCCATGGTATTACCTAAAAAGTAGTCAGTAGTAAATGTAAAATTTTTCTAAATTTTTTTAATTTTATAATAGTTTATTTTCAAATTGGTTTACATATAACACCCAGTGTTCATCCCAACATGTGCCCTTTTTAATGCCCATCACCCCCTCTCCCCCCTCCCTCATTCCCCTTACCCTCAGTTTTTTCTTAGTCTTTGAGAGTCTCTTATGTTTTATCTCCCTCCCTCTCTGTGTCTTTTTTTCCTTTCCCCTCTTCCCCTCCCCCTGGTTTTTGCTTAGTCTCACAAAGTCCACCTATTCGTGGAAACATATGGTATCTGTCTTTTTCTGACTGACTTATTTCACTTAACATAATACCCTCCAGTTCCATCCATGTTGCTACACATGGCCAGATTTCATTTTTTCTCATTGCCACGTAGTAGTCCATTGTATATAAGTACCATAACTTCTTTATCCATTTGTCAGTTGATGGTCACTTGGTCTCTTTCCATGATTTGGCTATTGTCGAAAGTGCTGCTATGAACATTGGGGTGCACGTGCTCCTATGCATCAGCATTCCTGTGTCTCTTGGGTAGATTCCTAGCAGGGCTAATGCTGGATCATAGGGTAGCTCTATTTTCATTTTTTTGAGGAACCTCCACACCGTTTTCCAGAGTGGCTGCACCAGTTTGCATTCCCACCAACAGTGTAGGAGGGTGCCTACTTCTCCACATCCTCGCCAGCATCTATAGTTTCCTGATTTGTTCATTTTAGCCACTCTGACTGGTATGAGGTCGTATCTCAGTGTGGTTTTGATTTGTATTTCCCTGATGATGAGTGACATTGAGCATCGTTTCATGTGTCTGTTGGCCATCTGAATGTCCTCTTTGGAGAATTGTCTATTCATATCTTCCACCCATTTCTTCACTGGGTTGTTTGTTTTTCGGGTGTGGAGTTTGGTAAGTTCCTTATAAATTTTAGATATTAGTCCTTTATCCGATATGTCATTTGCGATGATCTTTTCCCATTCCGTTGGTTGCCTATTCGTTTTGTTGGTTGTTTCTTTTGCTGTGCAGAACCTTCTTATCTTGATGAGGTCCCAATAGTTCATCTTTGCTTTTAATTCCCTTGCCTTTGGAGACGTGTCAAGTAAGAAATTGGTGCGTCTTAGGTCAAAGAGGCTTTTTCCTGCTTTCTCCTCTAGGATTTTGACGGTTTCCTGTCTCACATTCAGATTTTTTATGCACTTAGAATTTATTTTTGTGAGTGGTGTAAGAAAGTGGTCTAGTTTCATTCTTTTGCATGTTGCTGTCCAATTCTCCCAGCACCATTTGTTAAAGAGGCTGTCTTTTTTCCATTGGATACACTTTCCCGCTTTGTCAAAGATTAGTTGGCCATATACTTGCGGGTCCATTTCTGAGTATTCTATTCTATTCCATTGGTCTATGTGTCTGTTTTTGTGCCAATACCATACAGTCTTGATGACTACCGCTTTGTAGTAGAGGTTAAAGTCTGGGATTGTGATGCCTCCCGCCTTGGTTTTATTCTTCAGTATTATTTTGGCTATTCGAGGTCTTTTGTGGTTCCATACAAATTTTAGGATTGTTTGCTCTAGTTTTGAGAAGAATGCTGGTGCAATTTTGATTGGGATTGCATTGAATGTGTAGATTGCTTTGGGTAGTATTGCCATTTTAACGGTATTTATTCTTCCAAATCATGAGCATGGGATGCTTTTCCATTTCCTTGTGTCTTCCTCAATTTCCTTGATAAGTTTTTTATAGTTTTCAGTGTAGAGGTCTTTCACATCTTTGGTTAGGTTTATTCCTAAGTATTTTATGGTTTTTGGTGCAAGTGTGAAAGGGATTAGCTTCTTTATTTCTCTTTCTGCTGCTTCATTGTTGGTGTATAGAAATGCCACCGATTTCTGTACATTGATTTTGTAACCTGCAACTTTGCTGAAATCATGAATCAG
The DNA here is from genome assembly GCA_030068075.1 of Paguma larvata. Taxonomy (NCBI): domain Eukaryota; kingdom Metazoa; phylum Chordata; class Mammalia; order Carnivora; family Viverridae; genus Paguma; species Paguma larvata. The sequence goes on along the minus strand of CM057830.1, from coordinate 51,105,096 downwards.
TTCTAGTAGGCTTTTGGTGGATTCTGTCGGGTTTTCCATGTAAAGTATCATGTCATCTGCAAAAAGTGAAAGTTTGACTTCCTCCTTGCCAATCTTGATGCCTTTTATTTTGTTTTGTTGTCTGATTGCTGATGCTAAGACTTCCAACACTATGTTAAATAGCACTGGCGAGAGTGGACACCCCTGTCGTGTTCCTGATCTCAGGGGGAAGGCTTTCAATTTTTCCCCATTGAGGATGGTATTAGCTGTGGGCTTTTCATATATGGCTTTTATGATGTTTAAGTATGTTCCTTCTATCCCAACTTTCTCGAGAGGTTTTATTAAGAAAGGATGCTATATTTTGTCAAATGCTTTTTCTGCATCTACTGACAGGATCATATGGTTCTTATCTTTTCTTTTGTTGATGGGATGTATCACGTTGATTGATTTGTGAATATTGAACCAGCCCTGCAACCCAGGGATGAATCCTACTTGATCATGGTGGATAATTCTCTTTATATGCTGTTGGATTCGATTTGCTAGTATCTTGTTGAGAATTTTTGCATCCATATTCATCAGGGATATTGGCCTGTAATTTTCTTTCTTTTCTGGGTCTCTATCTGGTTTGGGAATCAAAGTGATGCTGGCTTCATAGAATGAGTCCGGGAGTTTTCCTTCCGTTTCAACTTTTTGCAACAGCTTGAGGAGGATAGGAATTAACTCTGTTTTAAATGTCTGGGAAAATTCCGCAGGAAAGCCATCTGGTCCAGGGCTTTTATTTGCTGGGAGGTTTTTAATAACGGATTCTATTTCTTCACTAGTTATGGGTCTGTTCAAATTTTCTATTTCTTCCCGTTTGAGTTTTGGTAGCGTGTGGCTATTTAGGAAGCTGTCCATTTCTTCCAGGTTGCCGAATTTGGTGGCATATAATTTTTCATAGTATTCTCTGATGATTGCTTGTGTCTCTGAGGGATTGGTTGTAATTTCTCCCTTTTCATTCACGATTTTATCTATTTGAGTTCTCTCTCTTTTCTTTTTGAGAAGCCTGGCTAGAGGTTTGTCAATTTTGTTTATTTTTTCAAAGAACCAGCTCTTGGTTTCATTGATCTGTTCCACTACCTTTTCTGTCTCCATATGGTTAATTTGTGCTCTGATCTTTGTGATTTCTCTCTTTCTGCTGGGCTTGGGTTGTTTTGGTTGATCTGCCTCTAGTTCCTTTAGGCGTGCTGTTAGAATTTGTGTTATTGATTTTTCTTGTTTCTTGAGATGGGCCTGGATTGCAATATATTTCCCTCTCAGGACTGCCTTTGCTGCGTCCCAGAGCGTTTGGATTGTTGTATTTTCATTTTCATTTCTTTCCATGTACTTTTTAATTTCTTCTCTGATGGTTTGGTTGACCCAGTCATCTTTTAGTAGGTTATTTCTTAGCCGCCATGTTCTTGGATATTTTCCAGGCTTTCTCCTCTGGTTGATTTCAAGTTTCAAAGCATTGTTGTCTGACAGTGTACACGGTATGATCTCAATTCTTTTATATTTATTCAGAACTTCACTGTGCCCCAGAATGTGGTCTATCTTGGAAAATGTATGGTGTGCAGATGAGAAGAACGTGAATTCCTTGGCTTCTGTATGAAGGACCCTAAAGATGTCTGTGAGGCCCATCTGTCCTAATGTGTCATTCATGGCTATTGTTTCTGCGGAGATTTTCTGTTTTGTGGATCTACCCAATGCTGAGAGTGGAGTGCTGAGATCCCCTACTATTAGGACATTTTTATCGATGAGGTTGCTAATGTTTGTAATTAGTTGTTTTACAAATTTGGGTGCCCCCGAATTCGGTGCGTAGATATTTACAATTGTTAGCTCTTCCTGCTGGATGGTCCCTGAGACTATTATATAATGTCCTTCTTCATCTCTTATTACATCGTTCATTTTAAAGTCTAATTTATCTGATATAAGTGTGGCTACTCCAGCTTTCTTCTGCCTTCCAGTAGCATGGCAGATAGTTCTCCATCCCCTCACTTTCAATCTGAAGGTATCTTCAGGTTTAAGATGAGTTTCTTGGAGACAGCAAATAGATGGGTCTTGTTTTTTAATCCATTCTGTTATCCTGTGTCTTTTGATTGGCGCATTTAGTCCATTTACATTCAGTGTTAATATTGAAAAATATGGGCTTACAGTCACTGTATTATCTGTAAGTTTCATGTTTGTAAGGCTGTCTCTGGTAGTTTGTGTTCTTTGCAACCTTGTCTTCATAGAATGCCCTTCAGGATCTCTTGCAGTGCTGGCTTATTTGTGATAAATTCTTTCAGTTTTTGTTTGTTGGGAAAAACCTTGATCTCTCCTTCTATTCTGAACGACAGGCTACCCGGATACAGAATTCTTGGTTGCAGGTCCTTCTTGCTCATCACATTGAAGATATCCTGCCATTCCTTTCTGGCTTGCCAAGTTTCCGTAGATAAGTCTGCTACTACCCTTATATATCTCCCTTTGTATGTTAGGGTTCTTTTGTCCATAGCTGCTTTCAGGATTCTCTCCCTATGTTTGTATTTTGCCAGCTTCACTATGACGTGCCGTGCAGAAGGTCTATTCAAGTTACGTCTGAGGGGAGTTCTCTGTGCCTCTTGGATTTCCATGCCCGTTTCCTTTCTCATGTTGAGGAAGTTCTCAGCAATGATTTGTTCAAGAACCCCTTCGACTCCTTTCTCTCTCTCTTCTTCCTCTGGAACTCCTATGATACATATATTGTTTCTTTTGAGTGTATCGCTCAGCTCTCGAATTCTCCTTTCCTGTTCCTGGATCAGCTTCTCTCTCTTTTTATCTGCTTCCTCTTTTTCAATGATTTTGTCTTCTAATGCACTAACTCTTTCCTCTACCTCTTCAATCCGTGCTGTGGCTGCTTCCAGTTTCCCCTGTATTTCTTCCAATGTCTTCTTTAATTCTTCCTGACCGTTTTTAAGGTCTTTGAACTCTGCCGCTTGGGACCCCTTGCCTTCATCTAAGCTTTTTTCAAGGCCAGCAATTAGCTTTATGATTATCATTCTATATTCAAGTTCTGTTATGTTGCTTATATCTGTTTTCATTAATTCTTGAGCTGTCACTGCTTCTTGTAGATTTTTTTGAGGAGAATTCTTCCGTCTCGTCATTTTGGCTGGATGTGTTATGGGTTGTTTCTTGAAGTTGCCCTGGAAAGGAAAACAGACTGACAGACACACAGAACACAGAAATACTCAACCGTACCGACAAATGATCCAGACAAGCAGTTCACGACAGAGAAAAATAACAAGTGTCTCTCTGAGGGCAATGTCCTGAAGTAACAGCTACACATTACGGACAGGGTATGTAGTGTGCTGGTGGCAGAGCATATATAGACAGAATAATGACTGGTGCAGGGAGAAGAAGGAAATGGACTTTGCCCAGGTAGAGCGACTAAAGGGTTTAATCCAGACTGATAGAAATCAGAATAAGGACAGGTGCGAGGGAAAAGGAATAAAGATCGATGTCGTCTAGATGAACTTATACGGCCTGGTTATTCCAGAAAAAGGGCTAGGGAAGTAAAGAAGAGGTTGTAGGACATGTCCTCAAAGAGTGGGTTAAAAAAAAAAACAAAAAAAAAAAACAAAAAAAATGTTTAAGCCAGTCAGTACCCTGGATGACCAGCTCAGGGATGGGGATCGGTAGGAATGAGAAAGGGAGGGATAAATTTAAAAAGAAGAAATGACTGGCGTTACTCCAGGCAGCAATCTCCACTTGGATCAGTCGGTCCTGCTGATAGTTTGGGAGGGGCGTGGTTTAGTGTAGGCGGGTCCGGCCTCCACTGCTGCAGAGATGGCTTCTGGGGTGACTTCCTGGCTTGTGAGACAACAATGGCGTCTCTCCAGACCCCCGCCACCAGTCCTGGAGGCTTTATACGCCCCTTTATTTCTGTTCTCTCCACCGCCAGCGCCGGCCTAGTGTGGTTTACTGGAGCAGCCACCTGGGGCTGCCTGGGTCCCTGCTGCCAGTCCCGGCGGCGGCGTGCATGCCCGGAGGCGCTGGGCGAGGGTGGCGCGGTGGCGCAGACGTCTGCTACCCGCCAATTTGGCTGTAACTGTGTGGGGGTTAGAGGTTCTCTGCAGGAGCCGCTGCCTGGGTCCCCGCTGCCTGTGATGGCAGCGCACGCGCCCCGGAGGTGCTGGGCGAGGGTGGCGCGGTGAGGTGGCCGTCTACCACCCCCGATTTCGTTATAATTTTTCCGGGGTTTGAGGTGCTCGGCTGGTAGCGCCGCCTGCGTCCCCGCTGCCAGTCCCCCCAGCGCGCGCGTCCCAGTGGCTCAGGACGGGGTTGGTGCGGTCCCAGCAGCGCGCAGGAAGTGCTGCTTCTTGCCACTGAACTTCTCTTCAAAAGCCCTGCATTTAGGGGTTGGATGGTAGCGATCTCACCCGCTCTGGCCCTCTCGTTCAGATGTTGTTCGATTGGCACTTTCCCAGCTATCTCCGAAGACGCTCACCCTCCCCTCAGCTCAACCTCCCGAGTTCGAGTTCGTTTTATCCAACCCAGATTAAACTCACAGTTTAGTTGGGCCGTGTCTGTTTTCGCCTTCGTTTCTTGTCAGCTGTAGCACCTTTTCCCCCGATTTTTGGAGTTGAGAGAGACAATGGTTTCAGTCATCCCCCTTTAAAGGGCAAGCGAAATACTGGAGCCCCCTACTCCTCCGCCATGTTGCCCAGAAGCCCCTGTTTCCATATATTTTTAAATTTTAAACTTCTTCTCTACTTTCCTGGTTCATCCATTCGTTCTTTAGCAGGATGTTCTTTAACCTCCATGCTTTTGGAGGTTTTCCAGACTTTTTCCTGTGGTTGATTTCAAGTTTCATAGCACTGTGATCTGAAGTCTGAATGGTATCACTCGATTCTTTCATATTTATCGAGGGTTGTTTTATGACCCAGTATGTGACCTATTTTGGAGAATATTCCATGTGCACTTGAGAAGAAAGTATATTCTGCTGCTTTGGGATGTAGAGTTCTAAATATATCTGCCAAGTCCATCTTGTATATGTATCGTTCAGGACCATTCTTTCTTTACTGATTTTCGTTTAGATTACCTGTCCACTGCTGTGAGTGTAGGCCACATCGAGATAGTTATTTTTTTAAACATTCTGTTACCCTATATCTTTTTATTGGAGCATTTATTTCATTTACATTTAAATAATTATTAATAGACATGTATTTATTGCCATTTTATTACTTGTTGTTCATGAATATTTCCTTAATATTTTCTTGCCTTTCTTTCATAGTTTGCTTGTTTTCTTTATTTATATATTTGGATTTCTTCCTCTTTATTCTTTGTGTATTTATCAATTGTTTTTGCTTTGTGGTTACCATTAGGTTTGTATATATCTTCTGCATACAGCAGTCAATTTTAGGTTGATGAATGCTTAAATTTGAACCAATGCTTTTTTTATGTTAGAGAGAGAGAGAGAGAGAGAGAGAGAGAGAGAGGGAGAGAGAGTATGAACAGGGGAGGAGAAGAGAGAGAGGGAGACACAGAAGCACAGAATCCAAAAGAGGGTCCAGGCTCAAAACTGTTAGCACAGAGCCTGATGTGGGGCTCAAACCCACAAACCGTGTGATCATGAACCAAACCAAAGTCAGATGCTTAACCAACTGAGCTGGCCAGATGACTTTTTTTTTTAATACTTTTTTATTGTCAGATTGGTTTCCACACAAGAACACCCAGTGCTCATTCAAACCCATGCCCTCCTCAGTGCCCGTCACCCACTCTCCCCCCCATACCCCCTCAGCCGTCGGTTTGTTCTTAGTATTTAAGAGTCTCTTACGTTTTGTATCCCTCCCTCTCAGTGTCAATTTTTTTCCTTCCCCTCTTCCCCTCCCCGCTGGTTTTCTGTTAAGTCTCGCAGAGTCCACCTATGCGAGGAAACATATGGTATCTGTCTTTTTCTGCCATCCATGTTGCCACACATGGCCAGATTTCATTCTTTCTCATTTCCACATAGTATTCCATTGTATGTATGTATATATATATATACCACTTCTTCTTTATTCATTGATCAGTTGATGGACACTTAGTCTCTTTCCTTTTTTTGGCTATTGTTGAAAGTGCTGCTATGAACATTGAGGTACACCTGCCCCTATGGATCAGTACTCCTGTATCTCTTGGGTAGATTCCTAACAGTGCTATTGCTGGGTCATAGGGTAGTCCTATTTTAATTTTTTTAGGAACCTCCACACAGTTCTCCAGAGCGGCTGCACAAGTTTGCATTCCCACTAACAGTGTAAGAGGGTGCCTGTTTCTCCACATCCTCACCAGCATCTATAGTTTCCTGATTTGTTCATTTTAGCCACTCTGACTGGTGTGAGGTGGTATCTCAGTGTGGTTTTGATTTGTATTTCCCTGATGATGAGTGACATTGAGCATCGTTTCATGTGTCTGTTAGCCATTTGGATGTCTTCATTGGAGAAGTGTCTATTCATATCTTCCACCCATTTCTTCACTGGATTATTCGTTTTTCGCGCATGGAGTTTGGTAAGTTCTTTATAGATTTTAGATACTAGTCCTTTATCTGATATGTCATTTGCAATTATCTTTTCCCATCCCATTGGTTGTCTATTAATTTTTTTTTGGTTGTTTCCTTTGCCGTGCAGAAGCTTTTTATCTTGATGAGGTCCCAATAGTTCATTTTTTCTTTTAATTCCCTTGCCTTTGGAGATGTGTCACATAGGAAATTGTTGCGGCTCAGGTCAAAGGGGTTTTTTTCCTGCTTTCTCCTCTAGGATTTTGATGGTTTCCTGTCTCACATTCAGATCCTTCATCCATTTAGAGTTTAGTTTTGTGGGTGGTGTAAGTAAGTGGCCTAGTTTCATTCTTCTGCATGTTGCTGTCCAGTTCTCCCAGCACCATGTGTTAAAGAGGCTGTCTTTTTTCCATTGGATACTCTTTCCCGCTGTGTCAAAGATTAATTGGCCATATGCTTGTGGGTCCATTTCTGAGATCTTTATTCTATTCCATTGGTCTATGTGTCTGGTTTTGTGCCAATACCATACTGTCTTGATGATTACCGCTTTGTAGTAGAGGTGAAAGTCTAGAATTGTGATGCCTCCCACCTTGTTTTTATTCTTCAGTATTACTTTGGCTATTCAGGGTCTTTTGTGGTTCCATACATATTTTAGGATTATTTGCTCTAGCTTTGAGAAGAAGGCTGGTGCCATTTTGATTGGGATTGCATTGAATGTGTAGTTTGCTTTGAGTAGTATTGCCATTTTAAAGATTTTTTTCTTCCAAATGCACGAGCATGGGATGTTTTTCCATTTCCTGGTGTCTTCCTCAATTTCCTTCATAAGTTTTTTATAGTTTTCAGCGTAAAGATCTTTTACATCTTTGGTGAGGTTTATTCCTAGATATTTTATGGTTTTTGGTGCAGTTTTGAATAGGATTCACTTCTTTATTTATTTTTCTGTTGATTCATTGTTTGTGTATAGAAATGCCACCGATTTCTGTGCATTGATTTTGTATCCTGCAACTTTGCTGAATTCATGGATCAATTCTAGTAGGCTTTTGGTGGATTCTGTTGGGTTTTCCATTTAAAGTATCATGTCATCTGCAAAAAGTGTAAGTTTGACTTCATCCTTGCCTGTCCTGATGCCTTTTATTTTGCTTTCTTGTCTGATCGCTGATGCTAGGACTTCCAACACTATATTAAATAGAAGTGATGAGAGTGGACACCCCTGTCGTGTTCCTGATCTCAGGGGGAAGGCTCTCAGGTTTTCCCCATTGAGGATGATATTAGCCGTGGGCTTTTCATTAACGGTTTTTATGATGTTTAAGTATGTTCCTTCTATCCCGACTTTCTCGAGGGTTTTTATTAGGAAAATGTGCTGTATTTTGTCAGATGCTTTTTCTGCATCTATTGACAGGATCATATGGTTCTTATCTTTTATTTTGTTAATGTGCTGAATCCTGTGGATTGATTCACGAATGTTGAACCAGCCCTGCAACCCAGGGATGAATCCTACTTGATCGTGGTGAATAATTCTTTTTATATGCTGTTGGATTCGATTTGCTAGTATCTTTTTGAGAATTTTTGCATCCATATTCATCAGGGATAATGGCCTGTAGTTCTCTTTTTTTGTTGGGTCTCTATCTGGTTTGGGAATCAAAGTGATGCTGGCTTCATAGAATGAGTCTGAGAGTTTTCCTTCCATTTCAATTTTTTTGGAACAACTTGAGGAGGATAGGTATTAACTCTATTTTAAATGTCTGGTAAAATTCCCACGGAAGCCTTCTGGTCCAGGGCTTTTATTTGTTCGGAGATTTTTGACAACTGATTCACTTTCTTCACCAGTTATGGGTCTGTTCAAATTTTCTATTTCTTCCCATTTAAATTTTGGTAGAGTGTGACTATTTAGGAACTTTTCCATTTCTTCCAGGTTGCCGAATTTGGTGGCATATAATTTTTCATAGTATTCTCTTACAATTGCTTGTATTTCTGAGGGATTGGTTGTAATCACTCCCTTTTCATTCATGATTTTATCTATTTGGGTTTTCTCTCTTTTCTTTTTGAGAAGCCTGGCTAGAGGTTTGACTATTTTGTTTATTTTTTCAAAGAACCAGCTATTGGTTTCATTGATCTGTTCCACTACTCTTTTGATTTCCACTTTCTTAACTTATGTCCTGGTGTTTTTATTTCTCTCTTTCTACTTGGGTTTGGGTTGTCTTAGCTGTTCTGCCTGTAGTTTCGCCAGATGACTCTTGAACCTCTTTACTCCTCCACCCACCACATTTAAGGTATCATTTCGTTACCTTAGCGTTCCTTCACTGATTTTTACAAAATATTCTTTTTTACTGCTTTTCTGTCTCTTACCTTCATACAGTCACTTTTTTTTTATCTTTCCTTTCCATTCATGTAGTCCTCTTTACTATTTCTTGCAGAATTGATTTAGTTGTCATGAATTCCTTTTACTTTCCTTTGTCTGGGAAACTCTTTCTCTCTGTCTATTCTGAATGACAGCCTTGCTGGATAGAGTATTCGTGGCTGCAAATTTTTAACATTCAGCACTTTGAGTATATCATCCCAAACCCTTCTGATTTATAAAGTTTCTGTTGAAAACTCCAATGATAGCCTTATGGAGTTTTAAGTTTCTTTCCTACCTAACTCTTATTTTCTATTGCTACCTTCAAGATTTTGTCTTTATCACTATATTTTACCATACTAATTGCAATATATCTTGGTGCAGATCTGGTTTTATTGATTTTCTTTTGATTTCAATGTGCCTCCTGGATCTGGATATCTGTTTAGGGATATTTTCAGCTATTATTTATTCAAATTAATTTTCTATCTCTTCCCTTTTCTTGCTCTTCTTTTGAGACTCCTATAATATGAATGTTATTACATTTGATGGAGTCTCCAAGTTCCCCAAGACTATTCTCATTTTGCATATTTATTTTTCTCCTTTTTTTCATAATGATTACTTTACAATATGTATTATGTATTATATATCATTACTGTCTTCTAGGTCATTAGTTGGTTTATCTGTTTCTTCCAGTCTGCTGTTCATTGCATCAAGTGTATTTATTATTTCATTTTACTGCACCCTTTATCTCTGATATATTATTCCTTATCTCTGTGTTAAGGTTCTTACTGACACTTTTCCCTCTTTCTCAATTTCCGTGAGTATCTCTATGATCATATCTTTAAATTCTCTTCAGGCATGTTAGCAATATATGTTTCACTTAAGTCTTCACAAGGTAGTGGCTTTGTCCTGTTCTTTAATTTGAGGCAAATTCCCCAGTTTTCTCATTTTGTCTAAGTGTCTGTGTCTATGTATTAGGAAAGTTAGCTACATCTCTTATTCTTGAAGGGAAAGGCATTATGAAGAAGAGGTCCTATAATACCCTGCTGTGTAGTGTCCCTTGTTCTCCTGGAACTTGCTCTTCAAGGAGAATCTCCAATATGTGCTGCATGCACTTTGCCATTGTGTCCTGGTTACTTTATCATTGAGGCCAGTTGTCTGCAGTGATTCTCTTTTTCTGTTGTGGGCAGTGTTTTGTCACTGGCCTGAATTGTCATGACCAGTTTTAACTAGGTGTTCTCTTGTCTGCTTCTGAAATGAGACTGCTGCTGGAACTGAGGCCCTGCAAAACTCCCAGTTCAAGAGACTCAGTATTGGCAGGGGTTTGGGCTGGTGTTCTGGGGAAGGGGGCCTGCAACACTGGGACTGAGGCAAATGTGACTGGAAAGAGCAGTTCTATCTGAAAGTGGAGGGGTTGAGGCTTGGTGTAAGCAAGTTAGGTTGTGAGTGTCAGTGCTGCTTCCCACAGGTGGCCCTGTGCTCATTCTGAGGAGTTGGGTAGGGAAATGGTGCTAGTCAGACGTTTTGTTTCCAGAGGGGTCTCTCTGTGAATATCTCCTCTCTGGGACATGTTCCTAAAAACGTAAATTACTTCTCCACTGTGTTCCCCAATCACTCTTCAGATTGTTGTTTGCATGCTGTATGTCAATGGACTTTTTTCCATACCTTCTCTCCAAGAGCTGCATAAAGCCCTCCAGACTTTCACTGAGACAAGCCTAATGATCTTTACAATTCAAGGCTTTAAGCTCCACTGTTTGCAAGAACACACAAAATTTGTCTTGTCTCACTTTTCCAAGTCATTCGCTATGAGGAATCATTTTCCCTTCTGGGTTGCTTTGGAGAGATGACTGTGGAGTAGGAAGGGTTAGATGTGGTGAATCTTCGGGGGAACATGTGGCAGGGCATGTGGCAGGACTAGCAAGATAGGTGGGAAGTGCTAGCACTGTTTCCTGTAAGTGTCTGGCTATCTAGGCTGGGGTGAGGGGGGTGCAATACATGGCACCCACCAGCAGTTTTCTTCTTGGTAAATTCTCCTAAAGATTCCTGGCCCTTCAGCACGTGTTATGAGACTAATGAATAAATCTCCTTCACTACCCCAAGGGTTTTCTGTCATGTATGGGTCAGGTTATTTGTTATGCTGATTCTTTAAGGTTGGGGATTCTATTTCCTACTGCCCTCTGGTTCTCCTGGAGCTAGTGCCACTGATTTGAATTTACTTGGAGCTAAGCCTCTGTGACTGTAAAATCTCACAATGTTTAGCCCCACTGTTTTTCAAAGCCAGATGTTATGGGGGCTTGTCTTCCTAATACATGTCCCGTTGCCTGTGGTGTCTGCTGTGGGGTCTGATCTTGTTGCTTCTCTGTGCTTGTGGTATCCTTTCCATTTGTAGTTGGTGTCACTGGGCATTTGGTGCCTGAGTCTCTATCCCTCCTATCCTTTTCATCATTGCCTTCTCTCTTTGATTAACTGTGAAAAGTCTGTTATATTAGTCTTTAGCTCATTTCAGAGTTAGTTTCTCTGATGTAGCTATCTCAGTGTGTCTACGGGTGGAGGAGAGATCAGGATCCTTCTACTCTGACTTCTTTCCAGAAATTTGGATTCTCTTAATCTTTATCTGAAAAAGTCTTTATTTCACCTTAATTTTTTAAACATTATCTTTGCTGGATATATAATTCTTGTTTGACAGTGTTTTTCCTTGAGAACTTTAAGTATATTATCTTACTACCTCTCATCTCCACTATTTCTCCCAATCCTGTTTCTCTTAATCTTACTGGGGTTCCCTTATAAATGATATGTAGCTTTTCTCTTGCAACTTTCAAGATTTTCTCCTTGTTGATTTTTAGCATTTTTACTATGATGTGTCTGTTTGTGAGTCTCTGAGTTTATCCTACTTGGACTTCATAGAACTTCTGGGATATGTATGTTGTCATTTTAAAAATACATTTAAAACTGTTTTGGCTATTATATCTTTGAATATATATCTTTGACTACTTTCTCTCTACTTCTGATATTTCTATTATGTGAATTTTGACATTCTCAATGATGTCTCACATTTCTCTGAAACTTTTGTTTATTTTTCTTCATTTTTTTTCTCTGTGTTGCTCAGTTTACATAATCTCTATCAATTTATGTTCAAGTTTGTTAATTATTTTTTTCTGTAATACATCTATTCTTGAGCACTTGTAGTGACTATTTTACTTAAGTTATAGTATTTTTCAAGCCTAGAATTGATATTATGCTCATTTAAAATATGTGTCTTTTAGGGGCACTTGTGTGGCTCGACTTCAGCTCAGGTCATGATATCATGGTTCGTGAATTTAAGCCCCATATCAGGCTCTGTGCTGACAGATGGGAGCCTGGAGCCTGCTTCGGATTCTGTGTCTCCCTCTCTCTCTGCCCCTCCCTGCTCATGCTCTGTGTCTCTATGTTTTAAAATTCAATAAATGTTAAAAAAATAAATGTTTTTTTTAGAAATTAAAAAAAAATTATTTAGTTTTGAAAGAGACAGACAGGCAGACAGAGTGCAAGCAGAGGATAGGAAGATAGAGAGGAATATACAGAATCTGAAGCAGGCTCCAGGCTCTGAGCTGTCAGCACAGAGTCAGATGCGGGGCTCAAACCTAGAACCATGAGATCATGACCTGAGCCGAAGTCAGCCATTTGACTGAGCCACCCAGACACACCATAATTTTTTTTTAATTCTATTATATTATCTTTTTGATCAACAATGTCATACCTTCTTTTACTTCTTTAATCAAGTGTTTATTGTGTGCTTTTTAGTTCTGTTAACATATTTATAATAGATATTTTTGAAAGTTGACATCTTGTCATTCTTACATGTAGTATTTGTTGCTTTCTTTTTTTCTGGTGTATTGGTCATACTTTCGTGTTTCTTTTCATTCCTTATAATTTTTTTGTTCTATGGAACTTGATGTTTTATTTTTATTTTTATTTAAAAATTATTTTAATGTTTATTTTTGAGAGAGAGAGAGAGAGAGGGAGAGAGAGAGAGAGAGAGCGCAAGCACGAGCAGGGATGGGGCAGAGAGAGAAGGAGACACAGAATCCGAAGCAGGCTCCAGGCTCTGAGCTGTCAGCACAGAGCCCGACGCGAGGCTCAACCCACAAACTTCGAGATCATGACCTGAGCTGAAGTCAGGTGCTCAACAGACTGAGCCACCCAGGCACCCCATGGATGTTTTATTTTACTTTATTGCAATATTTATTTATATATTAGTTAACACACAATGCAATATTAGTTTCAATTGTAGAATTCAGTGACTCATCCCTTAAATGCAACACCCAGTTCTCATCACAATAAGCGTCCTCCTTCGTACCCATCACCCATCTAGTCCATCTCTCACCTCCCTCCCTCCATCAATCCACAGTTTGTTTTCTATCATTAAGTTTCTTGCGGTTTGTTGCCTTCTTCTCTTTCCCTCCTTCCCATATGATATCTGATTTGTTTCTTAATTCTACATATGGGTAAAGTCATATGGTATTTATGTTTCTTGATTAACTTACTTTTCTTGGCATAATACATTCTAGCTCTGTTCGCCTCCTTGCAAATGGCAAGATTTCATTCTTTTTGATGGCTGAGTAATATTCCATTATGTGTGTGTGTGTGTGTGTGTGTGTGTGTGTGTGTATACACACACATACATACATACATACATACATAACAAATCTTTATCTATTCATCAGTCTCTGGACATTTGGGCTCTCTCTATCCTTTTGCTATTGTTGATAATGCTTCTATCAACATTGGGTGCATGTATTCCTTCTAATATGTATTTTTATATCCTTTGGGTAAATACCTAATAGTGCGATTGCTGGATCGTAAGGTAGTCCTATTTTTAGTTTCTTTAGGAGTAGCTGAACCAGTTTGCACTCCCACCAACAATTTAAGAGTGTTCCCCTGAAAGAAAAAAGACACAGGGAGGAAGACAAAACATAAGAGACTCTTAAATACTAAGAACAAACTGAGGGTTGAGGGGGGTATGGAAGGGGTGAGAGTGGGTAATGGGCACTGAGGAGGGCACTGGTTGGAATGAGCACTGGGTGTTGTATGGAAACCAATTTGACAATAAAAAGTTAAAAAAAAGAGTGTTCCCCTTTCTCTGCATCCTCACCTACAACTGGTCCTTCTTGTATTGTTAATTTTAGCCATTCTGACAGGTGTGAAGTAGTATCGCATTGTAGTTTTGATTTTTATTTCCCTGGTGATGAGTGATGCTAAGCATCTTTTCATGTGTCTATTAACCATCTGGATGTTTTCTTTGGAAAAGTGACTATCCATGTCTTCTGTCCTTTTCTTAACTGGATTATTTGTTTTCTCGGTGTTGAGATTGATAAGTTATTTATAGATTTTGGATGCCAACACTTTATCTGATATGTCATTTGCAAATATCTTCTCCCATTCCATCAGTTGCCTTTAAGTTTTGTTGATTGTTTCCTTCACTGTGCAGAAACTTTCTATCTTGATGAAGTTCCATGTTTGCTTATGTTTCCCTTGCCAATGGCAACATGCCTAATAAGAAGTTGTTCTGTCAGAGGTCAAACAGGTTGCTGCCTGTGTTCTCTTTTAAGATTCTGATGGTTTCCTTTCTCATATTTAGGTCTTTCATTCATTTTGAATTTATTGTTTTAAGTTTATTTATTTATTTTGAGAGAGAAAGAAAAAGTGCAAGTGGGCGAGGGGCAGAGAGAAAGAGAGGGAGACAGAGAGAGAGAGAATCCCTAGCAGATTCTGCACTGTCAGTGCACAACCTGATGCAGGGCTCAAACTCAAGAACTAAAGATGATATTAGCTGTGGATCTTTTGTATATGGCCTTTATGATTATGAGTTATATTCCCTCTATCCCTACATTGTTGAGGGACTTTACCAAGAATGGATGCTGTACTTTGCCAAACGTTTTTCTGCATCTATTGAGAGGATCCTATGGTTCTTATCTGTATTTTTTTCATTAATGTGGTGTATCACATTGATTGATATGTGAATATTGAACCAGTCCTGCAGCTGAGGAATAAATCCCATTTGATCATGGCGACTAATTCTTTTCATGTACTGTTGAATTTGCTAATATTTTATTGAGAATTTTGGCCTTCATCAGGGATATTTGTAATTCTCCTTTTTAGCAGAATCTTTGGTTTTGGAATCAAGGTAATGCTGACTTTGTAGAATGAGTTTGGAAGTTTTCTTTTAATTTCTATTTTTTGGAACAGTTTGAGAATAATAGGTGTTAATTCTCCTTGAAATGTCTGGAAGAATTCTGCCTGAAAATCAGTCTGGCCCAGGACTCTTGTTTATTGGGAGATTTTTGATTACTGATTCAATTTCTTAGTGGTTATGGGTCTGTTTAAATTTTCTATTTATTCCTGTTTCATTTAAGTTGTTTATGAGTTTTTAATAAACTCTTCCATCTTGCACAGTTTGTTGACATATAATTTTTCACAGTATTTTCTTATAATTTTATTTCTATGGTGTTGGTTCTGATCTCTCCTCTTTCTTTCGTGATTTTATCTATTTGGGTCACTTTTTCTTTTTGAAAAATTTGGCTAGGGATTTATCAATTTTGTTAATTCTTTCAATGAATCAGCTCTTAGTTTTATTGATCTGTTCTACTGTTTTTTGTTTGTATATCATTTATTTCTGCTCAAATCTTTATCATTACCCTTCATCTGCTGGTTTTAGTGTTTATAGATGTTCTTTTTCCAACTCCTTTAAGTGTAAGGTTAGTTTGTGTATTTAGGACATCTCTTCCTTTCTGAG
The DNA here is from genome assembly GCA_030068075.1 of Paguma larvata. Classification (NCBI taxonomy): domain Eukaryota; kingdom Metazoa; phylum Chordata; class Mammalia; order Carnivora; family Viverridae; genus Paguma; species Paguma larvata. The sequence continues at coordinate 51,089,502 of CM057830.1, read as the reverse complement.
ATAGGCCTGAATTGCAATATACTTCCCTCTTAAGACTGCCATTGTTGTGTCCTAAATGGTTTGGGCTGTCATGTTTACATTTTCATTTGCTTCCATGTAGTTTCTTTATTTCTTTTTTAATTTCCTGGTAAGCCCATTTATTCTTTGATAGGATTTTCTTTAACCTGATAATTTTGAGTGATTTAAATTTTTTTTTTCTTGTGGCTGGCTTCAAGATTCATAGTGTTGTGGTCTGAAAATATGCATGGTTCACGCTTGATCTTTTTGTACTTGTTGATGGCTGATTTGTAACCCAGTATGTGATGTGTTCTGGAGAATGTTCCATGTACACTCGAAAAGAATGTCTATTCAGCTGTTTTAAGAGGAAATTTTCTCTTAATGTTCTCTTATATTCTTAACAGAATATATCTGTTAAGACCATCTGGTCCAGTTTGTCATTCAAACCCATTGTTTCCTTGTGAATTTTCTGCTTAGATGATCTGTGCATAGCTATAAGTGGGTTGTTAAAGTCCTCTACTATATTGGTATTGTTAACAATGAATTTCTTTATGTTATTTATTGATTTATATATTCTGGTTCCAAGCTGGGGGCATAGATATTTATAGTTGTTAGATCTTCTCGATGGATGGATCCCTCAATTATAACATAATGCTTTTCTTCATCTCTTGTTACAGTCAACATTTTAAAATCCAGTTTGTCCATATAAGTATGGCTACTCCAGCTTTCTTTTGACATCCATTAGCATAATAGATGGTTTTCCATCCCCTCGTTTTCAATCTGAAGCTGTCTTTAGGTCTACAATGAGTCTCTTGTAGACAGCATATAGATGGGTCTTAGTTTTTTTTTTTATCCGTTCTGATACCCTATACCTTTTGATTGAAGCATTTAGTCCATTTACATTGTGAGTGATTATTGAAAGTTATGATTTTAGTACCATTGTGTTACTTGTAGCGTTGATATTTCTGGTGATGTTTTGTGATCATTTCTAGTCTTTGCTGATTTTGGTCTTTTTTTTTCCTCTCCATTCAATGTGTCCCCCTTAAATTTCTTGCAGGATGATTTATTAGTAACAGACTCCTTTAGCTTTTGTTTGTCTGGGAAATTTTTCATCTCTCCTTCTACTCTTAATAGTGGCCTTACTGGATAGAGTATTCTAGGATGCATATTTTTCCCATTCAGCATGTTGAATATATCCTGACACTCTTTTATTTCCTGCCAAGTTTCTGTGGACAGATCTGTTGTAAACCTGATCCGTCTTCTTTTTTAGTTTGAGGAATTTTTTTTCCCTTGCTGCTTTCAGAATTCTTTCCTTGTCTGTGTGTTTTGAGAATTTGACTATGATATGTCTTGGCTATGGCCAGCTTTTGTCGAATTTAATGGGAGTTTTCTGTGCTTCCTGCATTTTTATGTGTGTATCCTTCCCCAGATTAGGGAAGTTTTAAGCCACAGTTTGCTCACATAAACCTTCTGCCCCTTTTCCTCTCTCTTCATTTTCTGGGACTCTTATGGTACAAATGTTATTATATTTTAATAAATTGTTAAATTTCCAAGTCTGCCTTCATGATCCTTGACATTTTTTTCATCTTTCTTTCAGCTTAGTTATTTTCCATAATTTATCTTCTATGTTGCTAAATCACTCCTCTACCTTGTCCATCCTCGTTGTTTGTTTGTTGTTATTGTTTTTACTTCCATTTGGGTTTTTACCCAATTATAGCATTTTTAATTTTGGTCTGTCTAAATTTTAGTTCTTTTGTATCTGCAGAAAGGGATTCTCTGGTGTCTTCTATGCTTCTTTCAAGCACAGTTAGTATTCCTATAATTGTTGTTTTAAACTCTAGTTCAGACAACTGATATCTATATTGATTTAATACCTGACTTCAATTCTTCTTCTTCTTTCTTTTGAGATGAATCCCTCCATCTTGTCATTTTAGTGAAATAATAATAATAGAATGGAATAAAAATTTAAAAAATATTAAAGTCCAATAAAGGAACTTATGTCCTTGGTGTGTTTTGCTCTGCTTGTTAAGAGAAGCTGCCATGCTCTCTCCCTGGAATTATGCAGATTGATCTTTTAAGCCTCAGATAAATTTCCTAGGTGTTCAAAATGGTTTGATGTTGATCTAGCTGTGTTCAAGGTATGAGAAAAGCCCAAGGTCCCCTTACTACTCTGCCATCTTATCTCCTCCCCCAGGAAACTAGATATTTTAGATAATATATTGTACATATTCTATATATTATTCCTCCCACTCCTGGGGCTTGTTATTAATAATAACTTGTTTACTTATTTAGTGAATGGCTGCATTTTTTTTTTAATGAAGTCTACTTTCCTTCAACCCTCCACAGTCTTAAATCTCTGATGTTGTTCCTCTGGATAGTAAAACTTTGGATATGTCCATAACTACCAAGGGATGACAGTGGTGATACTAGGGCTTACTCCTACTCTTTCTCTGACCATACCCAGCTGCTAAGCTTCACTAACTTCTTCCCATCTCTCTAGTGTTTGCAACAGTGCGATGGAGCATAATATTCATCTACAAACCAATCTAATCTAATGGTGGCTCTTCTTATGGAATGGTTTCATATTTGTCATGGTCAGTGTTTCATATTTGTTCTGATGTTAGCAAAGCTCCACCCACCCATCTTGTCCTTAATTCTCTCTTTCAAAGTAGCCAATCAACATTATAGGCTGTGTCTTCATTAGATATATAAATCTTTTATCAATCCCTTTCACCATAATGTCATTTGTTGTGAGAGAACTTTTAGTTTTAAATTTCTCTATGCTCTTATGAACGAAGTCATTTCCTTTGGGAAGAGATTAAGAGCTATCTGTTTTATGTCCTACATCTCCACCTAGACAAAATCTTTAAACTAAGGGTCTGGAGCTGCGAGTAATGGCAAACATATCTCTGAGTGACACTTTCATTCTAGGAGTGGAATGCTCAGTGGTGGGGAGGCTGGGCAATAGCCTGAAGTCCTCTTATCTTGCTTCTCCCTTTAACCACCCTTTGAATTTATGTGTGAAAAACCCAATAGCTCAATATTCTCCACACATCAAACCCAACGCATGGTCACCCTTTCAGAAGTGAAGATTAGAATAAGAAAAACGGGGAGAGGGGCCAACATGGCGGAGAAGTAGAAATACCCGCTGCTCTCTGGCGACTCTTAATCTGGGAGGGACTGAGACCGAGAAACTGTAAATCGCAGAGATCTGCAGGAAGAGGAGTTGGAGGCTAAAAGAAGAGAATGCTAAATCCAGAATATCCTGGGAGACTGAGTGAGTGCAATCTGGGAGAAAGAAAGACAGCCGAGTAGGTGCGGACTGCGGGGAGTGGGCCCCGGGCCCTGGGCCCTTCCCTCCAAAAGACAAGGGGAAGAGAAAGAGCAGCGGGGAAAGTACCTCGAACCTGGGCAGAGAGGGAGCTTATCATCCAGTCCCTATCCGTGAGACTTTTTACAGATAGGGTCTGTTCTTCACTGCGGAGCTGGTGGAGCTTTCTTCACACCGGAGCCAGTGACTCTGTTCCAGCCCGTAACATGGAGAGGCGCGCACCATTGCTGGATTGGTACTGAGTCAGAGACATAATTTGGGTGGGGAAGGCTGGGCGTCCGGGAGGCTCGTGACCACCCAGCAGATCATGCTGCCCCTGCAATCCTGACCAAGTCGAGGATGGACACAGAGGGGGGTTCTGAAACCCCAGGTCTGTGAGGAGAGGCTAGGGAGACGCCATTGTGGTCACACCGGTGCTGAGTCAGAGACTCAATTTACATAAGGCATGGTGGTCAGATCGAGTTAAAGGAAATCAGATGAGCTTGGGGGACGCGACCGCCCAGCAATTTGAACTGTGCTGGAAACCTGGATAGAGTTGAGGAAAGAAACTGAGGAGTGATATGAGACTGTCGCGACTGGGAGGGCACCATTGTGGTCACACATTCTCACAAAGCCAAACCCTAGGACTCCACCCCCCAGTGGTGGAGGTGGGATCCGCCTACACCAGGCAACGCCCCTCCTCATATGGGAGACGCCCTTTTGTAGGAGTGGTAGCCGCGGACACACAAATACAGCAGCATTGCGTGGATTAATTCTAGGTCATTTCTTCAGTTTTAGATATATTCTCCCTCTTCTCCTTCCTATCTCTCCCCACCTCTAAACCAGTCACCTGGGGGTTTTGGCTTACTTAAACAGACATTTAACTCACTCTCTCAATGCATGTTCTACACCTCCCTCTTTAATTTCCTATCTCTCTCTATGGAACAGTCAGACTGCATAGTGCATCTGGGCAAAATCTAACTTCATTTATCTTTCCTCACATCCTTCCTTATTCTGATTTCTCTCTTGCAGAATCAAGTCTTCTAATCTCTCTATGTGGTCAAAGTTCAATTTCTTCTTCTCCCCACCCCTGTCACTACTCTATGTATGCTCTGCCGTCAGCAGAGCGCACATCCCATCATTATCATGTGGTTGGTACGTCAGGTTGCATGCCTCCAGAGTGTCGTTTGCTAATCTTTTTTATGATGTGATTTGTTTTTCTCTATTATTGTTCATTACGGTTGTAAGTTTGTGTTTCCTGTTTGTCGGTCTGACCCTTTTCCTTTCCAGGGAGAAATAGGAAATAAACCAATACACACATAGCCAATATAACCAAATGGAAGAACTCTCCTCAAAACTCTGTACAGGAAATAGTGACAGCACAAGAAATGATGAAAGCAGACATAAGCAACTTAAGAGAAAAAGAATATGGAATGATAAACATGAAAATACTCGCAGGGCTTGAAAAAAAGCATAGAAGAAAGCAGGGGGACCCTAGAAGCAGAGATCAAGGTCCTAAAAAACGATCTGGAGGAATTAAAAAATGCTTCAAATGAGGGGCAAAACAAATCGGAGGCGGCCACAGCACAGATTGAAGAGGCAGAAGAGAGAATAGGGGAATCAGAAGATAAAATTTCAGAAAAGGAGGAAGCAGAGAAAAAGAGAGAGAAACTGATTCAGGAACAGGAAAGGAGAATTCAAGAGCTGAGGATGCAATCAAACAGAATAACATCCGTATTATAGGAATTCCAGAGGAAGAAGAGAGAGGGAAAGGAGTCGAAGGGGTACTTGAACAAATCATCGATGAGAACTTCCCCAACATGAAGAAGGAAATGGACATTGAAGTCCAAGAGGCACAGAGAACTCCCCTCAGACGTAACCCGAATAGACCCTCAGCACGCCACATCATAGTGAAGCTGGGAAAATACAAAGACAAAGAGAGAATCCTAAAAGCAGCTAGGGATAAACGGGCCTTGACTTACAAAGACAGACACAGTACAATAGGAGCTGCTTTATCCACAGGAACTTGGCAAGACAGAAAGGAATGGCAGGAAATCTTCAATGTGATGAACAGGAAGGACATGCAGCCAAGAATCCTTTACCCAGCCAGCCTGTCATTCAAAATGGATGGAGAGATAAAGGTCTCTCCAAACAAACAAAGACTAAAGGAATACATCACAAATAAACCAATCTTACAAGGGATCGTGAGGGGGACTCTATGAAGGAAAGGTTGCAAAGAACACAGAGTACTGTTGTAGGTTAACAAACCTGAGTCAATAATAAAAACCATTAACCGGCTGTTTTGGCTTCTGTAAATTGCTTTGCAAATGCATCTCCCCATTTACTGTTCTGACCAACTGTATGGTAACTGCTAAAACATTGAGATAGAAGCCTATGCAGCTCCCTGTTAGTTACCAGAAGGGGTTAACTGCCTGTCTCACTCCTGTAACTTTGCTTGCTTGCTTGCTACATAGCTAACTTAGATTACAGTGAGCTCTCACCCTACTGTTTTGAGCTGATAAAAGGAAGGTCAACATGCAAAACGTCACGTAACTGCTGTCCCGTGGTGTCTGGAGTGTCTAACTATAATTGGTCATTTCAAAGCTCACTTAAGACAAAGAACCTTGAAGCAATAGGCCCCCACCAAAGGTAACATCTATGTAATTGGCTACCAAAAAATGTTGTAAATTATATTTGGTTAACTAATTTATGATGTACCCGAACTTGCTAAAACCCACATAAGCCCACTGCTGCCTTTGTTCGGGGCCATTCTCTGCATTTTCTCCTTAACATCAGGAGATCAGGTTTGGCCCGGCCGTAAATAAAATCTTGCCTCGCTTCTATTTGGCATTTGGTGGTCTTTTTTACATATCTCTTACTTTCCTACATACAGAGATGTTTTCCTTATTTCCATCAGTCTTAAGTACACTTCGCAGAACTTTAACTGCTAGAGATCTTAGTCTCCAGTAAAAACTAAATAGTAACCAATTGTGAACTTTGTGTTATATCAGAATTTGTTAGATGGCAAACTTAAGAATCCATTAAGCACAAAGCGTGTTTTTTTTATAGTTCCAAATATTCTTAGTTTTTTGCAACAGGTCTAAAGCACAAACCTACACTTAGTAATTAGTGCTTTAGTTTCTTATCTCATTAGATAGCCAATGAATTCAATCTCAAGTTTTCATGCAAGCCAAACTTTTAACACCTTCAGTTACCGAGGACTTTGAAAGTTGTCTTAACATTTACCCATGAAAACTATGAGGCAAAGTTAACCATTATTTTTAGGCTTCCTTTTGCTAAAAAATTGGAAGAAATAACATGAGCTCGTCTGACCTTCAGTAAGCCTTAGTAGAATAAAATTTCATATTTAATGTTGATAACTTTAAAGACAGATCTATCAAACTTAAATTTATTTAAACACCAAATATGTTTTATTTACTATTTAAATCCTGGGAAGTTTGTTAAAACCTCAGGAAGTTAGTATAAAGCATGTCCTAAATACAGATCATTATAAATCTTAAAACTCTATTTATTTAACCAAGGTGGCAGTAAAAGATCTTAAAGGCCAATGTATAGCATCATATAGTTGTTAGCAAAACTTAGTTCCTTTAACGTTGAGAAGTTTTCACTAAGCAATTAAGGACCTGATAAAGATGAAATTTAAAGCCTTGGTTTTCTCTATAGACAAAAGAGAAAAACCTCTGTTTACACTGTCTTATCAAGAGTAGAGTAGTCCAAGAAACCTTTGCGTTTTGAACAGAGAGAAAAGCGGAATTTCAACCTTATACCAGTGTACTTTTAAGGTTTAAAGAGGCATTATTTGCATTATGACAGAGTAGGGAGGGGAGCGGGGAGGAGACTGGGGAGAGGAGTTAGAAGGAGTGGTGCCAGATGAAGACGTTTTGACCTGTTTTTGATGCTATCTCAGCCATGGTGGTGGGTCCTCCAGCAGGTCGACCCAAGTCACAGCATACGGTTCCTGGTTGTGGTGAACATTATGACAAATTCTGCAGACGGCATAAGCAAGGTTAAGATTATAGGAGCCCTCTGGAGGCCAGTCCACTCCAGAGAATGTTGGCCAGTCCAGCTGGCAGTGTGTCCGGAGCCAGGATGGCTTTAGGTTGTTAAAGCCATAGCTCTTTCCTCTTTTCCTGAAACTGGAGAAGTTATTTAACATACATTCAAGAGGTGAACAAGGCTTAGACGGAGACTGACCCATAACGGAGGTTAAACAGTGGGTCACACCTAAAATAAAGATAGGCCAACAAGAAACGATTAACAGGACACACAGCAGAACAAACAGTTGGGGTGATCAAGCCCAACCCAAATGGTCCAGAGTCCCAATTGGTCCGGAGACCCAAATGGTCCAAAGACCTAAATGATACAAGGACCCAAATGGTGAGTGGGGACGTCTCCTCCAAACACCGGCGCTAGGGGGAAGTAAGCTGCGTCCAGCCTTCCCTCCAAGTTACAAAACAAATCTGGCCAGCAAAGCAGAGAACAGAAAACAGAAAACAGAAAATTGGTGCCGCCTCGCATACCTGACTTAAGTTGAGTCTGAAGATGGAAGGCTGGGGCCGAGGAACATCATCTCAGGAGCTCCCCCCTAGCTGTTCCTCCTCAGTCGTTGAATTTAGGGTGGTCTTGAAAAAGATCTCGGTGGGACCTCCAAATGTTGCAGGGTGTTGTCGAAAAAAAGACCACCAAATGCCAAATAGAAGCGAGGCAAGATTTTATTTACGGCCGGGCCAAACCTGATCTCCTGATGTTAAGGAGAAAATGCAGAGAATGGCCCTGAACAAAGGCAGCAGTGGGCTTATATGGGTTTTAGCAAGTTAGGGTACATCATAAATTAGTTAACCAATTATAATTTACAACATTTTTTGGTAGCCAATTACATAGATGTTACCTTTGGCGGGGGCCTATTGCTTCAAGGTTCTTTGTCTTAAGTGAGCTTTGAAATGACCAATTATAGTTAGACACTCCAGACACCACGGGACAGCAGTTACGTGACGTTTTGCATGTTGACCTTCCTTTTATCAGCTCAAAACAGTAGGGTGAGAGCTCACTGTAATCTAAGTTAGCTATGTAGCAAGCAAGCAAAGTTACAGGAGTGAGACAGGCAGTTAACCCCTTCTGGTAACTAACAGGGAGCTGCATAGGCTTCTATCTCAATGTTTTAGCAGTTACCATACAGTTGGTCAGAACAGTAAATGGGGAGATGCATTTGCAAAGCAATTTACAGAAGCCAAAACAGCCGGTTAATGGTTTTTATTATTGACTCAGGTTTGTTAACCTACAACAAGCACCAGAGACATCGTTGGAAGCATGAAACCTACAGACAACACCTTGACTCTAAACCCATATTTTTCAATACTAACGCTGAATGTAAACGGACTAAATGCTCCAACTAAAAGACACAGGGTAACAGAATGGATTAAAAAACAAGAACCATCTATCTGCTGTCTTCAAGAGACCCATTTTAAACCTAAGGACATCTTCAGGTTGAAAGTGAGGGGATGGAGACCTATCTACCATGCTACGGGAACTTAGAAGGAAACTGGAGTAGCCACACTTATATCGGACAAACTGGACTTTAAAGTAAAAGATGTAATAAGAGATGAAGAAGGGCATTACATAATAATCACAGGGACTATCCAGCAGGACGACCTACATTTGTAAATATCTACACACTGAATTCTGGGGCCCCAAATTTGTAAAGCAACTAACTACAAATGTAATCAATCTTATTGATAAAAATGTGCTAGTTTTAGAAGACCTTAATATCCCACTCACAGCTCTGGAGAGATCCACTAAACAGAGAATCAGCATAGAAACAATGGACCTGAACTACACGTTGGAACAGATGGGCCTGGTAGATATCTTCAGGGCCCTTCACCCAGAAGCAAAGGAATTTACATTCTTCTCAAATGCGCATGGTACATTTTCCAAGATAGACCACATTTTGGGGCACAAGGAAGCGCCGAATAAGTATAAAAAAATCCAGATCATACCATGCACAATTTCAGGCCACAATGCTTTGAAACTTGAAATCAACCACTGGAAGAAGTCTGGGAAACCCCGACAAACATGGAGGCTAAAGAACAACCTACTAAAAGATGAATGGTCACCCAAGCAATCAGAGAAGAAATTAAAAAATACATGGAAAGAAATGAAAATGAAAATACAACAATCCAAACGCTTTGGAATGCGGCAAAGGCAGTCCTGAGAGGGAAATATATTGGAATCCAGGCCCATGTCAAGAATCAAGAAAAATTCCTAACACAAATTCTAACAGCACTCCTAAAGGAACTAGAAGCAGAACAGCATAGACAGCCCAAACCCAGCAGAAAGAGAGAAAGAACAAAGATTAGGGCACAAATTAATCATATGGATACCGAAAAAGTGGTGGAACAGATCAATGAAACCAAGAGCTGATTCTTTGAAAAATAAACAAAATTGATAAACCTCTAGCCAGGCTCCTCAAAAATAAAAGAGAGAGAACCCAAATCAATAAAATCGCGAATGAAAATGGACTGATTACAACCAATCTCTCGGAAATACTAGCAATCACCAGAGAATATTATGAAAAACTATATGCCGACAAATTGAACAACCTGGAAGAAATAGACTAATTCCTAAACAGCCACATGCTACCAAAACTCAAAAGGGAAGAAATAGAAAACTTGAACAGACCCATAACTAGTGAAGAAATTGAATCAATTATCAAAAACCTCCCAGCAAATAAAATTCCAGGGCCAGATGGCTTCCCTGCGGAATTTTACCAGACATTTAAAACAGAGTTAATACCTATCCTCCTTAAGCTGTTCCAAAAAATTGAGACGGAAGGAAAACTCCCGGACTCATTCTGTGAACCCAGCATCACTTTGATTCCCAAAACATTTTGAGACACATCAAAAAAAGAGAACTACAGGCCAATATCCCTGATGAACACGGATGCAAAATTTCTTAACAAGATATTAACAAATAGAATCCAACAGCATATAAAAAGAATTATCCACCACGATCAAGTAGGATTCATTCGTGTGTTGAAGGGATGGTTCAACATTCGTAAATCAATCAACATGATACATCACATTAACAAAAGGAAAGATAAGAACTACATTATCATGTCAATAGATGCAGAAAAAGCATTTGACAAAACACAGTATCCCTTCTTAATATAAACTCTCGAGAAAGTTGGGATAGAAGGAACTTACTTAGGCATCATAAAAGCCATTTATGAAAAGCCCACAGTTAATATCATCCTCAATGGAGAAAAACTGAGAGCCTTCCCCCTGAGATCAGGAACACGACAGGGATGTCCACTCTCACCACTGCTATTTAATATAGTATTGGAGATCCTAGCATCAGCAATCAGACAAGAAAGCAAAATTCAAGGCATCAGGATAGGCAAGGAGGAAGTCAAACTTTCACTTTTTGCAGACGACATGATACTTTACATGGAAAACCCAACTGAATCCACCAAAAGCCTACTAAAACTGATCCATGAATTTGACAAAGTTGCAGGATACAAAATCAACGTACAGAAATCGGTTGCATTCCTTTACACCAACAATGAAGCAATAGAAAGAGAAATAAAGAAGTGAATCCCATTCACAATTGCACCAAAACCCATCAAATACCTAGGAATAAACCTAACCAAGGATGTAAAAGACCTTTACGCTGAAAACTATAAAAAATTTATGAAGGAAATTGAGGAAGATACAAGGAAATGGAAAAACATCCCATGCCCCAAGGTCGGAAAAATAAATATTGTTAAAATGGAAATACTCCCCAAAGCAATCTACACATTCAATGCGATCCCAATCAAAATGGCACCAGCATTCTTCTCAAAGCTAGAGCAAATAATCCTAAAATTTGTATGGAACCACAAAAGACCCCGAATAGCCAAAGTAATACTGAAGAATGAAAGCAAAATCGGATGCATCACAATTCCAGATTTTAACCTCTACTACAAAGCGGTAGTCATCAAGACAGCATGGTATTGGCAAAGGAACAGACACATAGACCAATGGAATAGAATAGAGAACCTAGAAATGGACCACAAGCATATGGCCAACTAATCTTTGACAAAGCAGGAAAGAGTCTCTAATGGAAGAAAGACAGCTTCTTTAATAAATGGTTCTGGGAGAATTTGACAGCAACATGCAGAAGAACGAAACTAGATGACGTCCTTACAGCACTCACAAAAATAAACTCTAAATGGATGAAGGACCTGAATGTGAGACAGGAAACCATCAACATCCTATAGGAGAAAGCAGGAAAAAGCCTCTTTACCCGAGCTGCAGCAATTTCCTACGTGACACATCTCCAAAGGCAAGGGAATTTAAAGCAAAAATGAACTACTGGGACATCATCAAGATAAAAAGCTTCTGCATGGCAAAGGAAACAACCAACAAGACTAATAGGTCACCGATGGAATGGGAAAGGATAATTGCAAATGACATATCAGATAAAGGACTAGTGTCTAAAATCTATAAAGAACTTACCAAACTCCACACCTGAAAAATGAATAATCCAGTGAAGAAATGGGCGGAAGATATGAATAGACACTTCTCCAAAGAAGACATCCAGGTGGCCAACAGACACATTAAACGATGCTCAACTCATCATCAGGGAAATACAAATCAAAACCACACTGAGATTCCACCTTATACCAGTCAGAGTGCCGGGGTCCTTGTTCCGGCGAATCTAGGGGTCCACGAAGGATGGACAGTCAGGCGAAAGAAAATGAGAGAGCCACGAGAGAGATGTAGTCTGATGACCAAGCAGGCAGCCCTGGGAATTCCAGCATCTCTGCCATTCTGCCGTCTCCGTCCTGCTGGTCTCAGTGTCTTTATTTTTAAAGGTAATGAGTGACATTACATTAATGAGTGACATTCCATAGTTTGATCTCTTTAACAATAATGGTTTTACCAGCAAGGCTGCAACTTCCTCAATCCTGTATGTTGGTTTCATATTAATTAACATATAAATTTAGGGTGGGGGGAGAGAACACGGTGTTTCCTTAAGGACTTAATGTTAATTATCTGTAAACAGGAGAAATCAGGGCGTTGCTTTGAGGGCTATACTTCCAACTACAATGGGGGAGGTGCAACCCATCCCCAAGATGCAACGTTAAGGTTACTTCTCAACCTTAGCCCAACCTGAGCCCAAAACAGCTCCCAACATCAGAGTGGCTAAAATGAATAAATCAGGAAACTATAGATGCTGGCAAGGATGTGGAGAAGCAGGCATCCTCCTACACTGTTGGTGGGAATGCAAACTAGTGCAGCCCCTCTGGAAAATGGTGTGGAGGTTCCCCAAAAAAATGAAAATAGAGCTACCCTATGACCCAGCAATAGCACTGCTGGGAATCTACCCAAAGAGACGGGAGTGCTGATGCATAGGGGCACGTGTACCCCAATGTTCATAGCAGCACTTTCGACAATAGCCATGTCATGGAAAGAGACCAAGTGCCCATCAACTGATAAATGGATAAAGAAGATGTGGTACATATATACAATGGACTAATATGTGGCAATGAGAGAAAATGAAATCTGGCCATGCGTAGCAACATGGATGGAACTGGAGGGTATTATGTTAAGTGAAATAAGTCAGTCAGAAAAAGACAGATACCATATGTTTCCACGCATAGGTGGATTTTGAGAGACTTAGCAAATGCCATAGGGTAGGGGAAGAGGGGAAAGGAAAAAAAAGACACAGAGAGGGAGGGAGATAAAACATAAGAGATTCTCAAAGACTAAGAACAAACTGAGGGTGAGGGTGAGGGAGAAGGGGAGGGGGTGACAGGCATTAAAGAGGACAAGTGTTGGGATGAACACCGGGTATTACATATAAACCAATTTGAAAATAAACTATTAAAAATAATAAAAAAAGAAAATTCTGAAAAAAAAGAAATAAGAAAAATGCTCCCAACTCTAGACTGAACTTCCTATTTATTGAGCCTAAGAAACAAACATCTGAAAGTAATGTGAAAAATGCCAAATTTCTGTTTCTCCAGGGAAGAATGCCCTCAGGTGGCCAAGGGAAGTAGGAGCACTGTATTTTTGGCTGCATCTGTTTGAACTGGATTCTTTACCTTGTTAACCTGGGAGCGAATAGGACTCAGTGGTTTGGGTTCAAGCACAACACACTCTTTACTTTCTTATAAAATCTTTATATATTGTCTAGAAGATTTGTTTCTTCATTTGCTGTTTTCCATCCAGAGTTTTAAATGGTTGTTTTAAAAAATATTCAGGAGTTTCACCAGGGAGTGGGGCCATGGAGTTCCTCACATTGGCATGTCATATATGTATATATACCTTTTCTTGGATGTGTGCTTTGCAAATCTTTTCTTCTAGTCTGCAATTTGTCTTTTCATCCGTCTTTCATGGGCTTTTACAGAGAAAAATTCTTATAATTTTGATGATAATTTTTATGCCTTTGATGAATCATGCTTTGATATCAAATTACTCTTTTCTTATCTAAGGATACCAAAGATTTTATCCTTTATTTCTTCTAAACGTTTAGAGTTTGGGAGAACCTGAGTGTCTCAGTTGTTTAAACATCCGACTTCACCTCAGGTCATGATCTCGCAGTTCGTGGTTTAGAGCCCTGCATTGGACTCTGTGCTGATAGCTTGAAGCCTGCTTCAGATTCTGTGTCTCCCTCTCTCTCTGCTTCTCCCCCACTCACACTCTGTCTCTCTTTTTCAAAAATAAACAAACATTTAAAAAATTTAAAAATATCAAAAAGAAAAGAAGGTTTTTATGTTTTACATTTAAGTCTGCGAGACATTTTGAGTTAATTTTTTATAAAGGAGCTTAGGTCAAAGTTTTTGTTTTGTTTTATTGTTTGTTTTGTTTGTTTTTGCCCATGTATATCCAATTATTCCAGCATCATTTGTTGAAAATTCTTCCATTGAATTGTTTCGCACTTTCCTTAAAAATTGGTTGAATATATTTGTTTGGGCCTATTTCTGGTTTCTCTATTGATATCTTTGTCAATCCCTCAGCCAATACCGCACAGTATTAATTACTGTAGCTATATAGGAAGAGTTCATATCTGATAAAGTTATTACTCCCACTTTGTTTCTTTCTCAAAATTGTTGTAGGTATTTGAGTTTCTTCATATTTTCATACACAATTTAGAATAATCTATTCTGTATATACAAAAAATATTGCTCCCATTTTACAGGAATTATGTTAAGCCTGTATATAAATTGGGAGGAATTGGTATCTTTATTTTAATTTATTTTTTAATTTACATTCAAGTTAGTTAGCATATAGTGCAACAATGATTTCAGCAGTAAATCCCTTAATGTCCCTTATCCATTTAGCTCATCCCATCTCCTACAACCCCTCCAGTAACCCTCTATTTGTTCTCAATACTTAAGAGTCTCTTATGTTTTGTACCCCTCCCTGTTTTTATATTATTTTTGCTTCCCTTCTTTTATGTTCATCTGTTTTGTATCTTAAACTCCTCATATGAGTGAAGTCATAAGATATTTGTCTTTCTCTGACTAATTTCACATGGCATAATACCCTCTAGTTTCCATTCTTGTAGTTGCAAATGGCAAGATTTCATTTTTTTTTATTTCTGAGTAATACTCCATTGTGTGTGTGTGTGTGTGTGTGTGTGTGTGTGTGTGTGTGTGTGTATACACCACATCTTCTTTGTTCATTCATCCATCGATGGATGTTTGCGCTCTTTCCATACTTGGATATTGTTGATAGTGCTGCTATAAACATTGGAGTGCATGTGCCCCTTCAAACAGCATACCTGTATCCCTTAGATAAATACCTCGGCGAGGATGTGGAAAAAGAAGATCTCTTTTGCACTGCTGGTGAAAGTTGGAATCGTTACGGTGCTGATTCTTCCAACTCATTACCATGATATTTCTTTCCATTTATTTATGTCTTCTTTGCTTTCTTTTATCAGAATTGTATAATTTTCAGCATACAGATTCTATAGCCTGGGAATAAGAAAGAGTTTATAGGGAATTGTTTAGGTAAATGTGAAACATCTTTACATTGAGATATCCTGTGACTGGTTAAATGACAATGTAGAAATGTAGTTATTGAAAGATCATCACTGTTAGATATCAGAATAACATTCACCATTTTTGTTCTCCAGATTAATGGCAAACGGAAAGCACGATGATCACTACACAAAGGAGAAACAAGTACTAATTGTATTCACATGGCCAAAATTGTTATACCCCCTGTGTAGAGCTATGGTTTAGAGAAAGTAGCGTAGGTTTGAGGCTGAATTGCTGCATTTTACCCCCTTTTGCATATGCAAAACTGGTCTGAGTACTTTTACCCAACAAGTTCTATGGATGAGAATTAAAGTCATATACATGAATTACAGGCAGAAGAAAGGGAGTTGGGAGGATAAATGAAAGGCAAGTTTAGGTTTTCTACCCAATGTCCTTATCTTACAGTGTCCTGACTGTGGAGGAAGGCCAGAAGTGCATAGACCAATGTGCATAAGCATTAGAAATGAAAGGAAAGAAGCATACTACTTTTTAAGTATTGTAACCTTGCTCACCAATACATATGTAACACCCAAATTTTTCTAAATTAATAACTATTCTAAAAGCTTGGGGAGATGGCAGTGTTAAGAGGACCCTGAGTTCGACCCATCCCATGTTTACAACTAGGTATCATCCACATCCAAGTCAATAAGCCAGAAAGTGATCCAAAGACTGACAGAACAAACTAAATATAGAGAAGAAGCTGCATCTGAAAGGTTAGAAAGGTCAGAAACCCTGAGGGAGCTGCAAGCATGGAGAGGACACAGAAATAAACCTTTCCAGAAGGGAGCTCACACGGGGGAGACTAATCCCCATAACACTTGTTTTTACAAACTGGAGATGCTGAACTTCATGAGTTTGTATAACCAGTGCACGTTGGAGTCCGGAGCCTTAAAAATAAGCTAACTCAGCACAAGGCAAGCAAGAAGGGTGAGTGATAGCTGGGTCACTGACCTGTGACAGCAGCCTGTGTGGAGACGCAGCATTAAAAGGGCAATTTACACAACACAGGGCACAAACAGGAGACAGATCTGTTCATACTGATTTCGAAGCATATTGGGGGACTTCTCTTTAAATTGAGGAGCTGCCAGGGGCCCCTTTGCTTCCCCAACCCCCAGAATAAACACAGAACCATCTACATGAGGTGATGCTGCACAGACACTTGTTACCTAACCTGCTAGCAGTGCACCATGTCTATTAGTTCTCCTGCAAAATTGCCCACCAGAAGCCTGCTAGCCTTAGCCCTGGGCTCAAGGCAAATTCTGTTAAAGTTCCACATTCACCATGCCCAGCCACTACACCCATCCAGATGCCCCAGTCCCCATCCTGTACTGGACCAAGCCATCTCCACACACTGCACCTAGCCTCATGCCTCAGCCACAACCAGTGCACAGCCTCCAGTCACCACAAGACTTTGATGTATCTGGCATAGGACTAGTGTCCTGGATAACTTTTGCTAATATCTCTGTGCTGTTCCCAATTTCTTCAGCAGACATTCACACCCAGAGCTGCCCTTTTTAGGTCCAACTAACATAACAGAAAGCAAGCATAGCCCCTAAAAAGCAGAGAGTCAGTGCAAATGACTGCACAAAAAGGAAAAGTGACTCAGACAAAAGAAAGAGCAGGACATAAGCAACACACAGAGGATACTATCCTGAAGTGTCAGGTTCTGGTGAATAGGGGACACTGTATGCAGGGGACTCCTGGAACTCTGTTTTTATAAAGTCACTACTTTCAAGAGCAGAAGACACAGCTGACTTTCTGAACACACAGAAACAGATATAGGGAGGCAAACAAAATCAGGAGAAAGAAAGTTTTATCTAGAATGAAAGAACAATACAATGCCATCCATGTTCAGCTATCTAAGTGAAACAGATATAAGTAACATACCTGATAGGAGCTTTAAAGCAATGATCATAAGGATACTCACTGGACTTGAGAAAAGAGTGGAATGCATGAGTGAAGCCCTTAACACAGAGATAAGAATAACATAGCAGAGGTAAAGTGTTCAATAAATTAATGAGAAACATGCTTGATGAATGAACTGCAGGATAGCAGAAACAGAATAATGAATTAGTGACCCAGAAGACAGAGTAATGGAAAGTAATTAAGTTGAACAAGATAGAGGAAGAAGAGTAATGCAAAATGAGAATAGACTTAGGAACTCAGTGACTCCATCAAACATAATAGCATTCATATTACAGGAGTGCCAAAAGACTAAGGGAGAGAAAAGGGGACAGAAAATTTATTTGACAAAATAATAGCTGAAAACCTCCCCAATCTAGGGAAGGAAACAGATATCCAGATCCAAGATGCACAGAGAATTTCCATCAAAATGAATAAAAGCAGACGTAGACCAAGACATTGTAATTTAATAGGCAAAAATATAGTGATAAATAAAAAAATTAAATCAGCAAGGCAAAAAAAAAAAAGTCAGTAAGTTACAAAGGAAAACTCATAAGGCTAGCAGAAGATTTTTCAACAGATACTTTGCAAGGCAGAAAGGAATGGCATGATATATTCAAAGTGCTGAATGTGAAAATCTGCAGTCAAGAATACTATATCTAGCAAGGCTATTATTCAGAACAGAAAGAGAGATAAAGAGTTTCCCAGACAAACAAATTCTAAAGGACTTCATAGGGGCGCCTGGGTGGCTCAGGTCATGATCTCGCGGTCTGTGAGTTCGAGCCCCGCGTCGGGCTCTGTGCTGATTCCCGCTTCCGATTCTGTGTCTCCCTCTCTCTCTGCCCTTCCCCTGTTCACACTGTGCCTCTATGTCTCTCAAAAATAAATAAACATTAAAAAAAGGACTTCATAAACACTAAACAGCCCTGCAAGAAATATTAAAGGGGACTCTGTGAGTGTAAAAGAGATATCAAAAGTGACTGTATGAAGGTAAGAAACAGAAAATCAGTAAAAACAAATATTTTTGTAAAAAATAAGTTGAAGAATTCACAAAAATGATTAAAATATTAATATATGCCTAAAATGTGGAGAGAAGAAAAAGGAATGGATTCAAACTTAAACAACCATCAACTTAATACTGACTGCTATACGCAGAAGAGTTTATATACAAAACTACTGGTGAGCATATATGAATAACCACTAATAAATATGCAAAAATAAAGAGAAAGAAATCCAAATGTGTCACCAAGGAAAATCAGCAAAATATGAAAGAAACAAAGACAAGAAAGTGTCAGAAAAAAATCTTCAGAAACAACCACGAAAAAGTAATAAATTGGCAATATATACATATCTAACAATAATAACTTTGAATGTAAATAAACTGAATGCTCCAATCAAAAGACATAAGGTGACAGAATGGATAAAAAAAGGAATATTTGTCTTTATGCTGTCTTTAAGAGACTTATTATATACCTAAAGACACCTGTATATTGAGAGTGAAGGGATGAAAAAACATCTATCATGGAAATGGATGTCAAAAGAACATTGGAGTATCAATACTTATACTTCACAAACTAGACTTTAAAACAGGAACTATAACAGGAAGTGACAAAGAACACTATACAACAATAAAGGGGGCAATCAAACAAGAAGATATAAAATATTTATTCACCCACCATAGGAGCACACAATTACACAAAATAGTTAATAACAAATATAAAGAGATTAATCAATAATAATTTTAAAATAGTAGGGAACTTTCACATCCTACTTACATAAGCGGACAGAACCTCTAAATAGGCTATCAACAAGGAAACAAGAGCTTTGAGTGACACCCTAGATCACATGGATTTAACATACATATTGAGAACATTCGTTCCTAAAACAGCACAATCCACATCCTCTCTAAGTGCACATGGAACTTTCTCCAGAATAAATCACATATTAGACCACACAAAAAAATAACCCTCAAAAATGCATCTGTTTTGATTACAATGCTATGAAACTAAAGGTCAAGCACAAGAAAAAGAAGTAAATATCACAAATGCATGGTGGTTAAATAACATGCTAGTAAACAATGAATGGGTCAACTGAGAAATGAAAGAAGAAATAAAAAGCACATGGGAACAAATGAAAATGAAAACACAATGGTCCAAAACCTTTGGGATGCAGCAAAAGTTGTAAGAGAAAAGCTTATAGCATAGAGACCTCCCTCAAGAAGCAAGAAAAATCTCAAACAAACAAACCTAATCTTGCACCTAAAGAAGCTAAGAAAAGTAAAACAATCGAAGTGGATATAAATTATATAGAAACTAAAAAAAATTAGATCAATGAAACAACAGGAGCTTGTTCTTTGAAAAAATCAATGAAATTGATAATCCTCCAGGCAGCCTTATCAATAAAAAAAGAGAAAGAACTCAAATAAATAAAATCACAAATGAGGGAGGAGAAATAACAACCAACACCACAGAAATACTAACAATTAAATGAGAATATTATGAATATTATATTGGCATATAGTTATATGCCAACAAAATAGACAGCCTATAAACTACCAAAACTGAAACAGGAAGAAATAGAAAAATTGAACACACCGATAAACAATAAATAAATTGAATGAGTGATCAAAAAACTCCCAACGAACAAAAGTCCAGGGCCAGATGGCTTCAGAGGTAAATTCTACCAAACATTTAAGGACGAATTAATAGTTACTTTTCTCAAACTATTCCAAAAAATAAAAAAGACAAAGACATCACTAATAAAGAGAATTACAGGCCAATATCCCTGATGAACATAGATGCAAAAATCTTCAATAAAATACTAGCAAACCTATTTTAACAATATGTTTAAAAAATCATTCCTCACAATCAAGTGGGATTTATTTCTGGGTTGCAAGTGTGGTTCAATATTCACAAATAAATCAACGTGATACATCATATCAATAAGAAAAATATAAGAACTATACAATTATTTCAATAGACACATAAAAAGCATTTGACAAAGTACAACATCCATTCATGATAAAAACTCAACAAAGTAAGTTTACAGGGAACAATAACCTACCTAGGAATAAACCTAACCAAAAGGGTGAAAGACCTGTACTCCGAAAACTGTAAAACACTGATGAAATACATTGAAATGACACAAATAAATGTAAAGACATTCCATACTCATGGATTGAAAGAACAAATATTTTTAAAATATCTATACTACCCAAAGCAATCTATACATTTAACGCAAATCCTATCAAAATACCAAGAGCATTTTTTCACAGCGCTAGAATAAAAAATCTTGAAATTTCTATGGAACCACAAAAGACCCCAAATAGCCAAAGCAATGTTGAAAAAGGAAGGCAAAGCTGGACATCACAGTTCTGAACTTCACGTTATATTGCAAAGCTGTAGTAATCAAAACATTATGGTACTGGCATGAAAATAGACATAAAGATCAATGGAGCAGAACAGGAAACCCAGAAATGGATCCATAACTATATGGTCAACGGACCTTCAACAAAGCAGGAAATAATATCCAATGGAAAAAAGACATTCTATTCAACAAATGGTGTTGGAAAAACTGGACAGCAATGTCCAAAAGAATTGAATTGGACCACTTTCTTACACCATACAGAAAAATAAATTCAAACTGTATTAGAGACCTATATGTGAGACTTGAAACCATTAAAATCCTGGAGGAGAACACAAGGAGTAATCTCTTTGATGTTGGCTGTAATAATTTTTTTTTTCTAGAAAAGTATCTTGAGGCAAGGGAAACAAAAGCAAAAACAACGTATTTGAACTTCATCAAAATAAAAAGTTTCTGCACAGTGAAGGAAACAATCAACACTAAAAGACAATCTGATGAACGGGAGAAGATATCTGCAAATGATATATCCAATAGTGGATTAGAATCCAAAATATATAAAGAACTTATAAAACTCAATAAATAAACAACAAATGATGAACTTAATGGGCAGAAGACATGAATAGACATTTTTCTAAAGAATATTTCCAGATGGCCAACAGACACATGAAAAGGTGCTCAACATCACTAATCATCAGGGAAATACAAATCAAAACTGCAATGAGATATCACCTCACACCTGTCAGAATGTCTAAAATCAGCAACACAAGAAATAACAGGTGTTGGTGAGAATGCGGAGAAAGGGGAACCCTCTTGCACTGTTTTGGGGAATGTAAAATGATGCAGGCACTATGGAAAACATAATGGAGACTTTTCATATTTAAAAATAGAATTTTTCTATGATCCAGCAATTGTACTACTGGGTATTTACCCGAAGAACACAAAAATACTAATTCAAAGGGATATATGCACACATGTTTATAGCAGCATTGTTTACTATAGCCAAGCAATGGAAATAGTCCATGCTATAGGCATGGTGTGTGTGTGTGTGTGTGTGTGTGTGTGTGTGTGTGTGTGTGTGTGTGATGGAATATTATTTGGCCATAAAAAATATGAAACCTTGCCATTTGCAACCGAATGGATGAAGCTTTGACTATTATGTTGAGTAAAATAACTCAGTCAAAGACAAATACCATATGAATTAACTCATCTATGGAATTTAAGTAACAAAACATAGGGGCATAGGGAAAAAAGAGAGTGAGGCAAACCAAGAAACAGATTCTTAACAATATAGAACAAACTGATTTTTACCAGAAGACAGGTAGTTTGAATGATGGGTTAAATAGGTGATACAGATTAAGGAGTGCACTTGTGATGAGCACTAGGTGTTGTATGAATTATTGAATCATTATTTTGTACACCTGCAAGTTGTATAACACCGTATGTTAATTAATGGAATTAAAATAAAAACTTAGGGGTGCTTCAGTGGTTTAGTTAGTTAAGGGCCCAACAATTATTGATTTTGGCTCAGGACATGATCTCACAGTTCATGAGATCGAGCCCACACTGATAGTGTGGAGCCTGCTTGGGATTCTCTCTCTCCCTTTCTCTCTGCCCATCCCCTGCTCAAGCCCACTCTCTCTCTCTTTCAAAAACTAAATAAACATTAAAAATAATAATAAAATAAAATAAAAACGTAAAAAAATAAGTGCTCTACTGTTAAGGAACAAACAAGAAGTTAGTGAGAATGTGACAAAAGTGCAAAAAAATCCATAAACCTCTATAAGGAGAGAGAAGAGATCTGTATTTCAAATCTACAACATGCATAAGTTTTCCACCTCTGCACAATATTCATTATGCATTTTGAATTGAAAAAAGCAGTTTATAAAATAGTAGTCTGTACGATATGAATCTATTAAAAAAAAGAATTCAAGGGTGCCTGGGTAGCTCAGTCAGTTAATTGCCCGAGTCTTGATTTAGGGTCAGGTCATGATCTCAGGGTTGTGAGATTGAGCCCCCATGTCGGGCTCAGTGCTAGGCATGGAGCCTGGTTAAGATTCTCTCTCCCTCTCCCGCTGTCCCCTTGTGCTCATTCTCTGTCTCTCTCAAAAAAAAGTTCAAACACAATATATAAGCATAGATCAAGGTGCATAGGTAAATGTTCAGAAGGTTATATACATCTCAATTTTAATAGTAGTTACTTCTAAGAAATGAAATTCTGATTGATTTTTCTTATTTTGTCATAAATGACAAATATAAATATTTTTGTTGTGCAGTGGACTTGTAATACTTGTGTAATGTTTTTAAATTAAAACAAATTGTATTAAAAATTCTTAAATCTGCATGAGATTATGACGAGGCTCAGAGGAGACTGTCAGAAATAGAAAGTCCCTTAGATACTAATCTACCTCCCTGTGTTGTAATGTGGAAACCAGTGCCCAAAAAAGAAAAGAGTCTTGGCTAAGATTAGAATTTTGATGCCCTGCCTTTTGATGTTGACTAATTTCTCTTGTTAACTCATTTAGTCAAACATCTGAGTATAAACCTAGTAAGGAATAGACAGCAACCACTTGTAATGTCTATACTCACTAATTGCAAGGAGCAAGGTATTGATTTATGTTATACTGCAAAATCAAATATAACCTAATTTTGATCCTTTATAGCCCTGAACTGGAAGAATGGAGAGCATCTTCTCCTCCTCTGAAGTAACAGAGACTTCAATGATTAGTCAGAATTCACAGAGCAATTGGAAGCCCCTTTCAGGGTCTGAACCCAGCTAAAACATCCTCTTCCAGACATTTAGCTGCAAGCATTTACATAGCTCTCTAGCTTAGGCCTCACGCAATAAACTTGATGAGACTAGGTTGTTTTTTATTTCACGTACAAAGTGAATTTATTGGAAATCTCTCCTTATTGCATTTCTCCCTCTGAGTCAGACACATTATCAATCACTTCTAATGAATTATTAAATGTTTTAAAAGTGATTAAAAAAAAAAAAAGCTAAGCCAACCTGAAAGCTAGCAGGAACTGCGTCCCTTCTGAGCATGTGGGAAATAAGAACCCTCATATTTTCCCATCATACATGAAGGGTAAGCAAAGTCATTTTACCACTTCTCCCTAGTTCCCCCTAACCAAGTTTCTCTTATGAACTTGAAAACTGAGCACCCCAGGCCTTGACTCAAGGATAGGAAGAGTGTGAACTGGAATAAAAAACTTTTCTTTGAGAGCACCTAGGATGGCAGGGCAGTACAGTGGAGAGATTACCAGATTTGAAGACACACAGACTGAGTTCACATCCCACCACTGTCAGGTATTGATACTAAAACCTCAACTAGATCCCTTTATCTTTCTGAGACTCAGTGTTCCCTCATCTAGAAAATGGTATAAAGTGGGTTTCAATGAACTCGTTTCCCACTTGCTTCCATCTCTTTAGTTTCTGTTTTTTTCTTTTAATTTTATATTAGTTTATTTTCAAATTGGTTTACATACAACACCCAGTGTTCATCCCAACATGTGCCCTTCTCAATGCCCATCACCCCCTCTCCCCCCTCCCTCATCCCCCTCACCCTCAGTTTTTTCTTAGTCTTTGAGAGTCTCTTATGTTTTATCTCCCTCCCTCTCTGTGTCTTTTTTTCCTTTCCCCTCTTCCCCTCCCCCTGGATTTTGCTTAGTCTCACAAAGTCCACCTATTCATGGAAACATATGGTATCTGTCTTTTTCTGACTGACTTATTTCACTTAACATAATACCCTCCAGTTCCATCCATATTGCTACACATGGCCAGATTTCATTTTGTCTCATTGACACGTAGTAGTCCATTGTATATATGTACCATAACTTCTTTATCCATTCATCAGTTGATGGTCACTTGGTCTCTTTCCATGATTTGGCTATTGTCGAAAGTGCTGCTATGAACATTGGGGTGCACGTGCTCCTATGCATCAGCATTCCTGTGTCTCTTGGGTAGATTCCTAGCAGGGCTATTGCTGGGTCATAGGGTAGCTCTATTTTCATTTTTTTGAGGAACCTCCACACCGTTTTCCAGAGTGGCTGCACCAGTTTGCATTCTCACCAACAGTGTAGGAGGGTGCCTACTTCTCCACATCCTCGCCAGCATCTATACTTTCCTGATTTGTTCATTTTAGTCACTCTGACTGGTGTGAGGTGGTATCTCAGTGTGGTTTTGATTTGTATTTCCCTGATGATGAGTGACATTGAGCATCGTTTCATGTGTCTGTTGGCCATCTGAATGTCCTCTTTGGAGAAGTGTCTATTCATATCATCCGCCCATTTCTTCACTGGGTTGTTTGTTTTTCGGGTGTGGAGTTTGGTAAGTTCTTTATAAATTTTAGATATTAGTCCTTTATCCGATATGTCACTTGCGATGATCTTTTCCCATTCCGTTGGTTGCCTATTCGTTTTGTTGGTTGTTTCTTTTGCTGTGCAGAAGCTTTTTATCTTGATGAGGTCCCAATAGTTCATCTTTGCTTTTAATTCCCTTGCCTTTGGAGACGTGTCGAGTAAGAAATTGGTGCGTGTTAGGTCAAAGAGGCTTTTCCCTGCTTTTTCCTCTAGGATTTTGACAGTTTCCTGTCTCACATTCAGATCTTTTATCCATTTAGAATTTATTTTTGTGAGTGGTGTAAGAAAGTGGCCTAGTTTCATTCTTTTGCAAGTTGCTGTCCAATTCTCCCAGCACCATTTGTTAAAGAGGCTGTCTTTTTTCCATTGGATACATTTTCCCGCTTTGTCAAAGATTAGTTGGCCATACACTTGCGGGTCCATTTCTGAGTTTTCTATTCTATTCCATTGGTCTATGTGTCTGGTTTTGTGCCAATACCATACAGTCTTGATGACTACCGCTTTGTAGTAGAGGTTAAAGTCTGGGATTGTGATGCCTCCCGCCTTGGTTTTCTTCTTCAGTATTATTTTGGCTATTCGAGGTCTTTTGTGGTTCCACACAAATTTTAGGATTGTTTGCTCTAGCTTTGAGAAGAATGCTGGTGCAATTTTGATTGGAATTGCATTGAATGTGTAGATTGCTTTGGGTAGTATTGCCATTTTAACGATATTTATTCTTCCAATCCATGAGCATGGGATGTTTTTCCATTTCCTTGTGTCTTCCTCAATTTCCTTGATAAGTTTTTTATAGTTTTCAGTGTAGAGGTCTTTCACCTCTTTGGTTAGGTTTATTCCTAAGTATTCTATGGTTTTTGGTGCAATTGTGAAAGGGATTAGCTTCTTTATTCCTCTTTCTGCTGCTTCATTGTTGGTGTATAGAAATGCCACCGATTTCTGTACATTGGTTTTGTATCCTGCAACTTTGCTGAAATCATGAATCAGTTCTAGTAAGCTTTTGTTGGATTCCTTCGCGTTTTCCATGTAGAGTATCATGTTATCTGCAAAAAGTGAAAGTTTGACTTCCTCCTTGCCAATCTTGATGCCTTTATTTTGTTTTGTTGTCTGATTGCTGATGCTAAGACTTCCAACACTATGTTAAATAGCAGTGGAGAGAGTGGACACCCCTGTCGTGTTCCTGATCTCAGAGGGAAGGCTCTCAATTTTTCCTCATTGAGGATGATATTAGCTGTGGGCTTTTCATATATGGCTTTTATGATGTTTAATTATGTTTCTTCTATCCCGACTTTCTCGAGAGTTTTTATTAAGAAAGGATGCTGTATTTTGTCAAATGCTTTTTCCGCATCTATTGACAGGATTATATGGTTCTTATCTTTTCTTTTGTTGATGTGATTTAACACGTTGATTGATTTGCGAATATTTAACCAGCCCTGCAACCCAGGGATGAATCCTACTTGATCATGGTGGATAATTCTCTTTATATGCTGTTGGATTCGATTTGCTAGTATCTTGTTGAAAATTTTTGCATCCATATTCATCAGGGATATTGGCCTGTAATTTTCTTTCTTTTCTGGGTCTCTATCTGGTTTGAGAATCAAAGCGATGCTGGCTTCATAGAATGAGTCCGGGAGTTTCCTTCCGTTTCAATTTTTTGGAACAGCTTGAGGAGGATAGGAATTAACTCTGTTTTAAATGTCTTGTAAAATTCCGCATGAAAGCCATCTGGCCCTGGACTTTTATTTGCTGTGAGGTTTTTAATAACCGATTCTATTTCTTCACTAGTTATGGGTGTGTTCAAATTTTCTATTCCTTCCCGTTTGAGTTTTGGTAGCGTGTGGCTATTTGGGAAGCTGTCCATTTCTTCCAGATTGCCAAGTTTGGTGGCATATAATTTTTCATAGTATTCTCTGATGATTGCTTGTGTCTCTGAGGGATTGGTTGTAATTTCTCCCTTTTCATTCACGATTTTATCTATTTGAGTTCTCTCTCTTTTCTTTTTGAGAAGCCTGGCTAGAGGTTTGTCTATTTTGTTTATTTTTTCAAAGAACCAGCTTTTGGTTTCATTGATCTGTTCCACTACCTTATCTGTCTACATATGGTTAATTTGTGCTCTGATTTTTGTGATTTCTCTCTTTCTGCTGGGCTTGGGTTGTTTTAGTTGATCTGCTTCTAGTTCCTTTAGGCGTGCTGTTAGAATTTGTGTTATTGATTTTTCTTGTTTCTTGAGATGGGCCTGGACTGCAATATATTTCCCTCTCAGGACTGTCTTTGCTGCGTCCCAGAGCGTTTGGATTGTTGTATTTTCATTTTCATTTGTTTCCATGTATTTTTTAATTTCTTCTCTGATGGTTTGGTTGACACAGTCATCTTTTAGTAGGTTATTTCTTAGCCGCCATGTTCTTGGATATTTTCCAGGCTTTCTCCTGTGGTTGATTTCAAGTTTCAAAGCATTGTGGTCTGACAGTGTACACGGTATGATCTCAATTCTTTTATATTTATTCAGAGCTTCCCTGTGCCCCAGAATGTGGTCTATCTTGGAAAATATACCGTGTGCAGTTGAGAAAAATGTCAATTACTTTGCTTCTGGATGAAGGACCATAAAGATGTCTGTGAGGCCCATCTGTTCTAATGTGTCGTTAAGGGCTATTCTCTCTGCGGAGATTTTCTGTTTTGTGGATCTATCCCATGCTGAGTGTGGAGTGTTGAGATCCCCTACTATTACGACATTTTTATGGATGAGGTTGCTAATGTTTGTAATTAGTTGTTTTACAAATTTGGGTGCCCCCGAATTTGGTGGGTAGATATTTACAATTGTTAGCTCTTCCTGCTGGATGGTCCCTGAGACTATTATATAATGTCCTTCTTCATCTCTTATTACATCGTTCATTTTAAAGTCTAATTTGTCTGATATAAGTGTGGCTACTCCGGCTTTCCTCTGGCTTCCAGTAGCATGGTAGATAGTTCTCCATACCCTCACTTTCAATCTGAAGGTGTCTTCAGGTTTAAGATGTGTTTCTTGAAGACAGCAAATAGATGGGTCTTGTTTTTTAATCCACTCTGTTATCCTGTGTCTTTTGATTGGCGCATTTAGTCCATTTACATTCAGTGTTAATATTGAAAAATATGGGCTTACAGTCACTGTATTATCTGTAAGTTTCATGTTTGTAAGGCTGTCCCTGGCAGTTTGTGTTCTTTGCAACCTTGCCTTCATAGAATACCCCTCAGGATCTCTTGCAGTGCTGGCTTATTTGTGATAAATTCTTTCAGTTTTTGTTTGTTGGGAAAAACCTTGATCTCTCCTTCTATTCTGAATGACAGGCTAGCCGGATACAGAATTCTTGGTTGCATGTCCTTCTTGCTCATCACATTGAAGATATCCTGCCATTCCTTTCTGGTTTGCCAAGTTTCTGTTGATAAGTCTGCTACTACCCTTATATGTCTCCCTTTGTATGTTAGGGTTCTTTTGTCCCTAGCTGCTTTCAGGATTCTCTCCCTATCTTTGTATTTTGCCAGCTTCACTATGATGTGCCGTGCAGAAGGTCTATTCAAGTTCTGTGTGAGGGGGGTTCTCTGTGCCTCTTGGATTTCCATGCCTGTTTCCTTCCTCATGTTGGGGAAGTTCTCAGCAATGATTTGTTCAAGATCCCCTTCGACTCCTTTCTCTCTCTCTTCTTCCTCTGGAACTCCTATGATACGGATATTGTTTCTTTTGAGTTCATCGCTCAGCTCTCGATTTCTCCTTTCCTGTTCCTGGATCAGCTTCTCTCTCTTTTTATCTGCTTCCCCTTTTTCAATGATTTTTTCTTCTAATGCACTAACTCTTTCCTCTACCTCTTC
This sequence comes from Paguma larvata, assembly GCA_030068075.1. NCBI lineage: Eukaryota > Metazoa > Chordata > Mammalia > Carnivora > Viverridae > Paguma > Paguma larvata. Next base: position 51,060,691 of record CM057830.1, on the reverse strand, counting down.
AATCCGTGCTGTGGCTGCTTCCAGTTTCTGCTGTATTTCTTCCAATGTCTTCTTTAATTCTTCCTGACTGTTTTTAAGGTCCTTGAACTCTGCTGCGTGGGACCCCTTGCATTCATCTAAGTTTTTTTCAAGGCCAGCAATTAGTTTTATGATTATCATTCTGTATTCATGTTCTATTATGTTGCTTATATCTGTTTTCATTAATTCTTGAGCTGTCACTGCTTCTTGTAGATTTTTTTGAGGAGAATTCTTCCATCTCGTCATTTTGGCTGGATGTGTTTTGGGTTGTTTCTTGAAGTTGCCCTGGAAAGGAAAACAGACTGACAGACACACAGAACGCAGAAATACTCAAACGTACTGACAAATGGTCCAGACAAGCAGTTCACAACAGAAAAAAGAATAACAAGTGACTCTCTGAGGGCAATGTCCTGAAGTAACAGCTACAAGTTAAGGACAGGGTATGTAGTGTGCTGGTGGCAGAGCATATATAGACAGAATAATGACTGGTGCAGGGAGAAGAAGGAAATGGACTTTGCCCAGGTAGAGCGACTAAAGGGTTTAATCCAGACTGATAGAAATCAGAATAAGGACAGGTGCGAGGGAAAAGGAATAAAGATCGATGTCCTCTAGATCAACTTATACGGCCTGGTTATTCCAGAAAAAGGGCTAGGGAAGTAAAGAAGAGGTTGTAGGACATGTCTTCAAAGAGTGGGTTAAAAAAAAAAAAAGTGTTTAAGCCAGTCAGTACCCTGGATAACCAGCTCAGGGATGGGGATCGGTAGGAATGAGAAAGGGAGGGATAAATTTAAAAAGAAGAAATGACTGGAGTTACTCCAGTCAGCAATCTCCACTTGGCATCAGTCACTCCTGCTGATAGGTTGGGAGGGGCGTGGTTTGGTTTAGGCAGGTCCCGCCTCTACTGCTGCAGGGATGGCTTTTGGGGTGACTTCCTGGCTTGTGAGACAACAATGGCGTCTCTCCAGACCCGGGCCACCAGTCCTGGAGGCCCTATTCGCCCCTTTATTTCTGTTCTCTCCACCGCCAACGCCGGCCTAGTGTGGTTCACTGGACAGTGACCCGGCCGTGTCCCACAGGAGCCGCCGCCTGGGGCTGCCTGTGTCCCTGCTGCCAGTCCCGGCGGCGTGCGCGTCCTGGAGGCGCTGGGCGAGTGTGCCGCGGTGACGCAGCCGTCTACTACCCCCGATTTCGTTATAATTGTGCTGGGGTTAGAGGTGCTCCGCGGGTGGTGCCGCCTGAGTCCCCGCTGCCAGTCCCGGCGGCGCGAGTCCCCGCGGCTGGGGAGGGAGTTGGAGCAGTCCCAGCAGCGCGCGTGTAGTGCTGCTGTTTGCCTCTGAACTTCTCTTCAAAAGCCCTGTATTTAGGGGCTGAATGGTAGCGGTCTCACCCGCTCTGGCCCTCTCGTTCAGATGTTGTTTGATCGGCACTTTCCCAGCTATCTCCGAAGACGCTCACCCTCCCCTCAGCTCAACCTCCCGAGTTCGAGTTCGTTTTATCCGACCCAGATTAAACTCACGGTTTAGCTGGGCCGTGTCTGTTTTCGCCTTTGTTCCTTGTTAGCTGTAGCACCTTTTCCCCCCCGATTTTTGGAGTTGAGAGAGACTATGGTTTCAGTCGTCCCCGTTTAAAGGGCAAGTGAAATACTGGAGCCCCCTACTCCTCCGCCATGTTGCCCCTCCTCCTCTAGTTTCTGTTTTAAATACATCTTCCTTGTCTTTTTCCAGGAATATGGCACTAGAAATGTTGCCCTTTATTAAAGTGAACACACTCAAACATTCTCATGTTTTTGAGCCCCATGCCAATATTCTGGGGTTTGCAGTTTGCAGATGCAAAGCAGATTTCGACTGCACATTCACATACCACAGAGCTTTGCATGTCTCCTGCAGTTCAGACAGAACACTCCCTAATGGAGTGGACTGGAGGGTGAGGCTTGTCAACAATCACTGAAAGCTTCATCCACTAGAGACCAGATGGGCTTTAAGGGTGCCAGCTCCTTGGCCGTGGTAAAAGGGGCTTGTTAAGAGAAGGCTGATCCCACTATGGGTGAAAGCTACCCTGATTCAGAGGACCATGGTGAAGCAGAAAGAATATTAGAGTGGGAATTACATAGTCATACAATGTGTCCTTGCACAAGTCAAAAACCCCTTCTGGAACAGTTTATTTCTTTTCTTTTCTTTCCTTTTCTCTTCTTTTCTTTCTTTCTTGCTTTTTTTTTTTTTTTTTGAAAATGAAGGTAATAACCTTTGATCTTATTTCATAGGGAAGTATTAAAATAAATCATGGGCTGGGGCGCTTGGGTGGCTCAGTCGGTTAAGTGGCCGACTTGGCTCAGGTCATGATCTTGCAGTCTGTGAGTTCAAGCCCCACATCGGGCTCCGTGCTGACGGCTCAGAGCCTGGAGCCTGCTTCGGATTCTGTGTCTCCCTCTCTCTCTGCCCTTCTCCTGCTCACGCTTTGTCTCTATGTCTCAAGAATAAATAAACGTTAAAAAAATTAAAAAAAAATAAAATAAATCATGGGCACGTTTGCCTTAAAAGCTTTACTGTTCTATTTATACATGTGTTATTATTATTTCAGAAGGCTTAATCTACATATTCACCTCTGTAATTTTGAACTAGTAGAGCCTAAAACCAGGAGAATTGGTTAAACCATGGTCTAAGCCCTCCTGATAAATACAGTCAAGAAACTTTGTAACTGAATGTAAATATTAGACTCTGTAACAAAAAGAGGACAAAAATGAGCCAATTTAGGTAAGGTAGCAACCATTGCTCCAGGAGGGTATAATGCTTATCCTGAGAAAAAAAAACAAACATGTACCCAATCTTAGTACCATGGGTCACTTATTTCATGAAAGATGCTTGGAATCAGAACCAAAAATGGTGGTCTTCCCCTAAGGAGTTTCTTCTGACACGTTTCTGAAAAAATTTGAAATGTTTTGGTAGCCTCCAAATACACGTAGTCTTATAAATAGGGACTTTCAAAAAGCTAGCCTTGAAAACTGAAGTTCCTTCAAGAAGGCAACCTTCCAAAGAGCAGTTGAGCAGATTCTGTTTTGCAGAATCAGCCTCAGAGGTTGAAACCAATGAGAAATCAACATCAATATACCCCAAAGAAATTGAAGGAACAAAACATAAAATGGCCATTTAGCAAAGGCTAAATAGTGTGGCACTCAATTTGAAGGAGTTTTGAGGAATTTTTTTAAATCTGTCACAGGCCACAGTCCAGTGAAGGAAAGCTGAGGTAGGGATGGAATGTTTAAATTCCTAGAAACTAGGACTAGGCTAAACATATACTAGAAAACTATAGTCCTCTCCTATTGCTTTCTTTCTCATTTTCATAGCTCCAAATATCACCATTCTCTGACTTGATTTTCATGTCTGCCTGCATTCCTCAGACGCCTTGTGTCCACAAGGTTCCTATGAGACAGAACTGTTGAGGTGCTCTTACCTAGGCTAAGAAAGCAACCCTAACAATTTTTACTTGCCCCTGCCTCAGCCTCAGTTACCTTCCAGAAAGCTGTATCTACCCTCTCTGCCTCAGTTGATTTCTGAAGGCCACAATTCTGCAGCCCTTTTTTAATCTTTCTGCTTTTGTCTTGATCCCCATTTATCACATAATTGCCTCATATCCACATTCTCCCTTTCTACTCAGTCCTAGAGTGAAACATAAATAACACTGCATATACTAACTAGTGATTGAATGGTGTACCATTTCAGAAAGGGTTGTGTGGCTCTACCTGGGCTTGGTGGGAGAAAGTACCATGACTGTATACCATGAGAGTGTGGGTTGATGAAGTATTGTGAGTGGCTGTATGCAGTCTGTAGGTCTATGCAGATTTGTTGACAAGGATAAGCTCCTTTGAATAAATGATTTCAGAGTGTACTTGACTTTGGCTTATTTAAAATACCGACTTTTGGATCAAGCCCAATCATCACAATCACTCTTACTTATCCCACTCACTTTGTGACAGCCTGCATTCTTTTTGAAAAAAAAATATATGTTTATTTATTTTTGAGAGAGAATGAGAGAGAGAGAGAGACAGAGCATGAGCAGGGGAGGGACAGAGAGAGAGAGGGAGACACGGAATCTGCACTTGATCTTAGCCAAAAGGCCGAGAAGCAATGAGACACGGAATCTGAAGCAGGCTCCAGGCTCTGAGCTGTCAGCACAGAGCTCAACACAGGGATCAAACCCATCAACTGCAAGATGGTGACCTGGGCCAAACTCGGACGCTTAAGCAACTGAGGCACCCAGGCACTCCTCCTTTTTGCAATTTTCCAACAGGGGTTTCACAAGCCTTTAGGAAAATCTGTATTTACCATGTGACCCCCACGATATATGGATTTCTTGCCATGGCAATTATGGTCCTCCCCAAAGAGACCTGTCGACAGTTTTATAAATTAAGCATTGTCTTTACCTGTGAATAACAGAAATCTCCAAACAGTTGTTTTTATTAAAGATCTTACTTTTCTTACATGAGAAGCCCAGAGGTATGTGGCTCTATGATGCCCTGAGAAATCTAAGCCTTTTCTGGTCTTTCTATTCAGTCCATACTGCAACATATGGTTCTAACAATTTTCACTGTCCAGTGGTACTCAATAAAAATGTAAGTGAAAGATGAAATTGACCCTGTGTTTAGAGGTAATGCCTTATCTTTCTCAAAAAAAAAAAGGGAAAATAAACAAGCTGTAAGATTTGGCTATGATTAACCATGTCTCAACAACAAGACAGCCACTCTACTTCCTGTATTATGCACATATACTAGATAAGAAGAAAGGGAAGGGCAGAGAACAAAAGAGATACACAAGAGTCATCCTGACTTAAAGAGTTTTTCTAGAAGCTCAATCTGGAGACTTTCATTACATTTCAAGAACCTGAACTGTGTCACATGCCCACTCCTAATTGCATAGAAGGCTGCAAAATGTATATCTTTTTTAAAGACACAGAGAGGGAGGGAGATAAAATATAAGAGACTCTCAAAGACTAAGAACAAACTGAGGGTGAGGGGGGTGAGGGAGGGGGGAGAGGGGGTGATGGGCATTATAAAGGGCACATGTTGGGATGAACACTGGGTGTTATATGTAAACCAATTTGAAAATAAACTATTATAAATTAAAAAAAATTATTTATTTAAATTCAAGTTAGTTAACACACAGTGTAGTATTGGTTTCAGGAGGAGAATCCAGTGATTCATCACTTACATATAACACCCAGTGCTCATCCCAACAAGTGCCTTCCTTAATCCCCATCAGCCACTTAGCCCACCCCCCACCTACCTCCCCTACAGCAACCCTCAATGTGTTTTCTGTATTTAAGATTCTCTTATGGTTTGCCCCCTCTATGTTTTTATCTTATTTTTATTTACCTTCTCATATGTTCATCTGTTTTGTTTTTACATTCCACATGAGTGAAATAATGATATTTGCTTTTCTCTGACTAACTTATTTCGCACAGCAAGATACACTCTACTTCCATCCGCATTGTTGCAAATGGCAAGATTTCATTTTTTTGATTGCCAAATAGTATTCCATTGTGCATATATATACATATACATATATATATACATATATATACATATACATGTACCACATCTTCTTTATCCGTTTATCAGTCGATGGACATTTAGGATCTTTCCATAATTTGGCTATTATTGATAGAGCTGCTATAAACACTGGGATGCATGTGCCCCTTTGAATCACATTTTTGTATCCTTTGGATAAATATCTAGTAGTGCAATTTCTGGGTTGTAAGGTAGCTCTGTTTTTTAATTTTTTGAAGAATCTCCACACTATTTTCCAGAGTATACATACCAGTTTACATTTCCACCAACAAGGCAAGAGGGTTCCCCTTTCTCTTCATCTTTGCCAACACGTGCTGTTGCCTGAGTTCTTAATTTTAGCCATTCTGACAGGTGTGAGGTGGTATCTCATTGTGGTTTTGATTTGTATTTCTCTGATGATGAACGATATTGAGTAACTTTTCATGAGTCTGTTAGCCATCTGGATGTCTTTGGAAAAGTGTCTATTCATGTCTTCTACACATTTCTTCATTGGATTATTTCTTTTTTGGGTGTTAAGCTTGGTAAGATCTTTGTAGATTTTTGGATATTAACCCTTTATCCAATGTCATTTGCAAATATATTCTCCCAATCCATTGGTTGCCTTTTAGCCTTGTTGATTGTTTCCTTCACTGTGAAGAAGCTTTTTATCTTGATAAGGTTTCAATAGTTCATTTTTGCTTTTATTTCCCTTGCCTCCAGAAACATGTCTAGTAAGAAGTTGTTGTGGCTGAGGTCAAAGAGGTTGTTGCCTGTTTTCTCCTCTAGGGTTTTTATGGTTTCCTATCTCACATTTCAGTCTTTCATCCATTTCAAGTTTATTTTTGTGTATGGTGTAAGAAAGGGGTCCAGGTTCATTCTTCTGCGTGTCGCTGTCCAGTTTTCTCAGCACTATTTGCTGAAAAGACTTTTTTCCCACTAGATATTCTTTCCTGCTTTGGCAAAGATTAGTTGGCCATACATTTGTGGATGTATTTATGGGTTCTCTATGCTGTTCTATTGATCTATGTGTGTGTTTTTGTGCCAGTACCATACTGTCTTGATGATTACAGCTTTGTAACACAGCTTGAAGTCCGGAATTGTGATGCCTTCAGCTTTGGTTTTATTTTTCAACATTACTTCGCTATTCAAGATCTTTTCTAGTTCCTTACAAATTTTAGGCTATTTGTTCTAACTTTGTGAGGAATGCTGGTGTTATTTTGATAGGGATTGCATTGAATGTATAGATTGCTTTGGGTAGTATAAACATTTTAATATTTCTTCTTCCAACCCATGGGCATGAAATGTTTTTACATTTCTTTGTGTCTTCTTCAATTTCTTTTATAATTTTTCCATAGCTTTTAATGTACAGAGCTTTTACTTCTTTGATTAGTTTTATTCCTAGATATCTCATGGTCTTCAGTGCAATTGTATAACTTTTTCAAATTGACAGAATTGTTACACACAAAAATCATAATTCTCTTACTATGAAAAAAAGCTGATTAATGTGTAGATGGAATATGTTTTCCACAACAATTATAAGACTCAATCATTCAAAAATATTTTGGGGGAGCTACTATGTGCCAGGTACTATTCTAGGTAACGGAGACATAGTAGTGAACAGGACAGGCATGTTCTCTGCATTAGAGCAACTCACATAAACTCTATATGGACCTAACTTTTCTAATATAACAGTGATGATAATGCCTACCTTGCATGAGTGTAATAAAATATAGCTAATTTTTACAGATACGAATATGCAAATAATAATACAAATATAAATAATGATAAATTTTATTAGTACCATTTTTCAGTAATCTATACTTTTCCTATTGATTTGACTCTACACTGAATTACAAACATTATTTTTCCTTATCTCCAGTTTTACTATAATATAATTGGTATGTAACATCATGTAAGTTTAAGGTACACACCATAATGATTTAATATATGAATATATTGCAAAATGATTACCACAATAACTGTGGTTAACATCTATCACCTCACATAATTACATATTTTTTTTCTTGTGACAAGGACTTTTAGGTCTACTCTCTCAGAAACTTTCAAATATACAATGTGGTATTGTTAGCTATAGTCACCATGCTGTATAATACATCTTCATAAATTATAATCGGAAGTTCATAAATTTTCCCCACATTCACCTATTTCTCTCACCCCATCCATACATGCTGGCAACTACCAACCTGTTCTCTGTTTCTATAAGTTTAATATTTCTGGTGCTTCATATAAGGGAGATTATGCAGAATTGGTCTTTCTCTGTCAAGATTCATTCCTGTTGTCACAAATGGCAATATTTTCTTCTTTTCTGGCTGATAATATTCTATATATCTATATCTATATTGGTAGATATTTGTGCAACATTTTCTTTACCCGTATATCTGCTGATGAGCACTTACGTTTTCATGACTGGGCTATTGTAAATAATACTGCAGTTGACAATGAGGATGCAGATATCTTTTAGAGATAGTGATTTAATTTCCTTTGGATATATACCCAGAAATAGAATTACTGGATCACATGATAGCACAATTTTTAATTTTTTCAAGACTTTATATTGTTTTCCATGTTAGCTGCACAAATTTACATTCCCAATAACTGTACAAAGGTTTAATTTTCTTCCTTGTCAGTGTTTCATATCGTTTTTCTTTTTGATAAGCTATTCTAATAGGTGTGAGGTGATATCTCATTGTGGTTTTGAATTGCATTTCCCTGATGATTAGTGGTGTTAGCATCTTTTCACATCTAGAGGCCATTTGAGTACCATATTTGGAAAAATGACTATTCAAGACCTATACCTATTTCTAAATTAGATTATTTGGGTTTTTAAATTTTTTATCTGTTCATTTTTTTCCTATTGATTTGCATCAATTTCATTAGTACTGTAGATATTAACCCCTTAACATATATGTGGTTTGCAAACATTTTCTCCCATTCCATAGGTTGTATTTTTACTCCATTGATTTTTTTTCCTTTTTTGTCATCTTTTTATTAAAGTTTTTATTTAAATTCCAGTTAGTTAACATAGTGTGTTATTAGTTTCAGGTGTACAATATAGTGATTCAACACTTCCATATGACACCCAGTGCTCATCTCAAGTGCCTTCCTTAATCCTCATCAGCTATATAGACCATCCTCCACCAACCTTCTCTCTTAGTAACCATCTATATATATCTCTATAGTTAAGAGTGTTTCTTGGTTTGCCTCTCTCTTTTTTTCCCCTTTGCTCATTTGCTTCATTTCTTCAATTCCACATATGAGTGAAATCATATGGTATTTGTCTTTCTCTGACTGGCAGAGTTCACTTAAAGATAATAGTCTCAAGTTCCCTCCATGTTGTTGCAAATGACAAGATTATATTCTTTTACGTGGTTGAGTAATATGCCATTGTGTGTGTGTGTGTGTGTGTGTGTGTGTGTGTGTGTATTCTTTATTCGTTCATCAGTCAGTGGACACTTGGGTTATTTTAACAATTTAGGTATTTCAGATAATGCTGCTATAAACATCAGAGCGCATGTATCCCTTTGAATTATAATTTTTGTATTCTTTGCATAAATACCTAGTAGTGCAATTGCTGGATCATAGGGTAATTCTATTTTTAACATTTTGAGGAACTTCCATACTGCTTTCCAGAGTGGCTGTACCAGTTTGCATTCCCACCAACAGGGCAAGAGGGTTTCCCTTTTTCCACATCCATACCAGGATTGGTGTTTGTTTCTTGTGTTGTTGGTTTTAGCATTCTGACGGGTGTGAGGTAATATCTCATTGTAGTTTTGATTTGTATTTCCCTGATGATCAGTGATGTTGAGCATCTTTTCCTGTGTCTGTTGGCCATCAGGAAGTCTTCTTTAGAAAAATGTCTATTCATGTCTTCTGCCATTTTTTAATTTCATTGTTTTTTTGGTCATTGAGTTTTCTAATGAGATTCACCCATTCCGTAGGTTGCCTTTTTGTTTTGTTGATGTTTCTTTCACTGTGCAGAAGCTTTTTGTTTTGATGAAGTCTCAATCATTTATTTTTGCATTTGGTTCCCTTTACTCAAAAGCTATATCTAGAAAGAATTTGCTATGGCCAATGTCAAAGGGTTACCTCCTATGTTCTCCTCTAATATTTTGACTGTTTCTTGTCTCACATTTAGATCTTTCATCCATTTTGAATTTATTTTTGTGTATGGTATAAGAATGTGGTCCAGGGGTGCCTGGGTGGCTCAGTCGGTTAAGCATCCGACTTCGGCTCAAGTCATGATCTCATGATTCGTGAGTTCGAGTCCTGCGTCGGACTCTGTGCTGACAGCTCAGAGCCTGGAGCCTGTCTTCTGATTCTGTGTCTCCCTCTGTCTCTGTCTCTCCTCTTTTCACGCTGTCTGTCTCTCTCTCAAAAATAAATAAAGTATAAAAAACTAGAAAGTGGTCCAGTTTCATTATTTTACATGTTGCTGTCCAGTTTTCCCAACACCAATTGTTGAAGAGACTGACGTTTTCTCATTGGATATTTGTTTTTGCTTTGTTGAAGATTAATTGATCATATAATGGTGGATACATTTCTGGGTTTTCTGTTCTGTTCAGTTGATCTATGTGTCTATGTTTGTGCCTGTAATATACTGTTTGATCACTTCAGCTTTGTAATATAACTTGAAGTCTGGAATTGTGATGCCTCCAGCTTTTCTTATCTTTTTTAATATTTCTCTTGTTGTTTGGGGTCTTTTGTGGTTCCATACAAATTTTAGGATTGCTTATTTAGCTCTGTGGAAAAATGCTGTTGCTATTCTGATAGGGATTGAATTAAATGTGTAGATTGCTTTCAGTAGTATAGACACTTAAAAAGTATTTTTCCTTCTAATCCATGAACATGAAATGTCTTTCCACTTCTTTGTGTCCTCTTCAATTTCTTTCATCAGAGTCTTATAATTTTCAAAATACGAGTCTTCACCTCTTAAGTTAGGTTTATTCCCAGGTAAGCTATTAGTTTGGTGCAATTGTAAATGGGATTGAGTCCCTAATTTCTCTTTCTGCTGCTTAATTACTAATGTACAGAAATGCAACAGATTTCTGTATGTTGATTTTTCTTTCCTGAGACTTTACTGAATTCTTGTATCAGTTTTAGCAAATTTTTTGTGGAATCTTTTGGTTTTTCGACACAGAGTATCATATCATCTATAAATAGTGAAACTTTTACTTGCCAATTTGGATGTATTTTATTTCTTTTTGTTGCTTAATTGCTTAGGCTGGGACTTTCATTACTATGTTAAGTAACAGTGGTGAGAATGGATGTCCCTGTCTTTTTATGACTGTAGAGGAAAAGCTCTCAGTTTTCCCCCATTGTGGATGATGTTACTGTTGGGAGCCGTTTTCGGCTCACAGGTTGAGACCCCTCCCTGTGTGGAAAAGGTTGAAGCAAAATCTCGCCAGCCAAACTGGCGCCTAATCTTACAACTACACTCCTTGGCCTAAGGAATGTAATGCTCTTTTGTTTTACCGCATTTAGATGAAAGGAAGGACCTGGAGCAGGATGCTTTGATGGATTACATCTGAATGAGAGTAGCCTGACCACCTTAAAGTTGCATCTTGGGGATGGGTTGCACAGATTGATAGCAGTTATGAGCTGGCTGAATATTGGTGTGATTTGTGTAAATGTTAGGCTCCTATTATGTAAATTCACTCATTCACAGGCAGAGGACAAGCATTGGGAATTCTGTCCTTGCCAGACGGGTTGGACCTCCCCCATCGTAGTTGGAAGAATAGGCAATGACTCCTGGCCTGTTTATAGATAATTAACATAGGCAGGCCCAGGTAACTTCCTGCTTTCTCCCCCAGCCTTAAATTTATATGCTAACTAACTTGAAAACAACTTGAAAGATTGAGGAAATCGCTGCTTTACTGATATAACACATTATTGTTCAAACTATGCTTACTGATGGTCTGTCACTCATTGCTGTATTGTAACTCACTACCTTTAAATAAAGACACTGAGGCCGGCAGGGCAGAGATGCCAGAGACGCCTGAGACACCAGAATTCTCAAGGCTGCCTGCTTGGTCATCAGACTCCATCTTTCTCGTGGCTCTCTCACCTCATTTCGCCTAACCGTTCGTCCTTCGTGGACCCCTAGATTTGCCGGAACAAGGACCGACCCCGGCATGTTACCTCTGTGTTTTTCATATATGGTCTTTATTATGTTAAGGTATGTTCCCTGTAAATCTACTTTGTTAAGAGTTTTTATCATGAATAGGATGTTGTCCTTTGTCGAAAGCTTTTTCTGCATCTATTGAAATCACGTCTGATTCTTAGTTTTATTAATGTGGTGTATCATGTTGACTGATTTGCAAATATTGAATAAATCCCACTTGATTGTGGTGAATAATTTTTTTTAATGTATTACTGCATCTTTTACTTTAAAGTCCAGTTTGTCCGATATAAGTGTGGCTACTCCAGCTTTCTTCTGAGTTTCTGTAGCATGGTAGATAGTTCTCCATCCCCTCACTTTCAGTCTGAAGGTGTCCTCAGGTTTAAAATGGGTCTCTTGAAGACAGCAGATAGATGGGTCTTGTTTTTTAATCCATTCTGTTACCCTATGTCTTTTAATTGGAGTGTTTAGTCCGTATACATTCAGTGTTAATATTGAAAAATGTGGGTTTAGAGTCAAGATGTTGTCTGTAGGTTTCATGCTTGTAACTATGTTTCTGGTGCTCTGTGTTCCTTGCAACCTTTCCTTCATAGAGTCCCCCTCACAATCTCTTGTAAGATTGGTTTATTTGTGATGTATTCCTTTAGTTTTTGTTTGTTTGGGAAGACCTTTATCTCTCCATCCATTTTGAATGACAGGCTGGCTGGGTAAAGGATTCTTGGCTGCATGTCCTTCCTGTTCATCACATTGAAGATTTCCTGCCATTCCTTTCTGGCTTGCCAAGTTTCTGTAGATAATTCCGCTACTACCCTAATGTGTCTGCCTTTGTAAGTCAAGGCCCGTTTATCCCCAGTTGCTGTCAGGATTCTCTTTTTATCTTCGTATTTTCCCAGCTTCACTATGATGTGTCTTGCTGAGGGTTACGTCTGAGGGGAGTTCTCTGTGCCTCTTGGACTTCAATGCCCATTTCCTTCTTCATGTTGGGGAAGTTCTCATCGATGATTTGTTCAAGTACCCCTTTGACTCCTTTCTCTCTCTCTTCTTCCTTTGGAATTCCTATAATACGGATGATATTCCGTTTGATTGCATCGCGCAGCTCTCAAATTCTCCTTTCCTGTTCCTGAATCAGTTTCTCTCTCTTTTTCTCTGCTTCCTCCTTTTGTGCAATTTTATCTTCTAATTCCCCTATTCTCTCTTCTGCCTCTTCAATCCGCGCTGTGGCTGCCTCCAATTTGTTTTGTTCTTCATTTAAAGTATTTTTTATTTCCTGTAGATCGTGTTTTAGGACCTTGATCTCTGCCTCTAGGGTCCCCCTGCTTTCTTCTATGCTTTTTTCAAGACCTGCGAATATTTTTATGTTTATCATTCTGTATTCTTGTTCTCTTAAGTTGCTTATGTCTGCTTTCATCATTTCTTGTGCTGTCACTATTTCCTGTACAGTCTTTTGAGAGGAGTTCTTCCTTTTGGTTTTTGGCAATGTGTGTACTGGTTTATTTCCTATATCTCCTCAGTCTCCCCAGATTCTCTGGATTGCTCATTCTCTTTCCTGTAGCCTCCAACTCCTCTTCCTGCAGATCCCTGCGATTGAGAGTTTCTCGGTCTCAGTCCCTCTCAGATTAAGAGTTGCCAGAGACCAGCAGCGGGTATTACTACTTTTCCGCCATGTTCAATGATCTATCTCATTTATATCCCTCATCTTTGTTTTAAAGTCTATTTTGTTTGTCTATTGCTACTCTGGTTTTTTTGACACCCCTTTTTGTGAAAAATATCTCTCCATCTCTTCACTTTCTTTCTTTCTAAAAAACATTTTATAGTGTATTCATTTATATTGAGAGAGAAAAAGAGAGAGCACAAGCAGGAGAGGGGCAAAGAGAGAGGAGAGACAGAGCATCCCAGGCAGACTCTGGGGTTGAACTCAAGAACTATGAGATCATGACCTGAGCTGAATCCAAGAGTCGGGTGCTTAACTGACTGAGACACCCAGGTGCCCCTCCATCTCTTCACTTTCAATCTGCCGGTGTCTTTAGATCTAAAATGAGTCTCTTGTAGGCAGTATATAGATGAGCCTTTTTTTTTTAATCCATTCTGACACCCTATGTCTTTTGACTGTAGCACTAAGTTCATGTACATTCCAAGTAATTATTGATAGATATGTATTTATTGCCATTTTATTAATAGTTTTGTCATTATTTCTGTAGATTTTCTCCAATTCTTTCTTGTTTTTGTCCCTTTTGATCTTTCCTTTTCACTAAAATGGTCCCTTTTAATGTTTCTTTCAAGGCTAATTTAGTGGTCATGAACACCTTTAGTTTTTGTTTGTCTGTGAACCTCTATATCTCTCCTTGTACTCTGAATGATAGTGTTTCTGGTTAGAGTATTCTTGACTGCAGATTTTTTGCATTTAGCACTTTGAATATATCATCCATCCTGGCTTGCCATGTTTCTGTTGAGAGATCTGCAGCTAGACTTATGGGACTGCCTTGTAAGTAAAGGACTTCTTTTGTCTTGGTGCTGTTAATATTTTTGTTTTATCACTGTATTTTGCAAATTTAATTATAATATGTCTTGGAGTTGACCTGTTTTTGTTGATTTTGGTGGGAGTTCTTTGTGCCTCTTAGATCAGAATGCTCTGGATGTCTCTTTCCTTTCACAGATTAGGGAAGATTTCAGATATTACTTCTGAAAATAAATTTTCTTCTCCCTTTTCTCGCTTCTTCTTGCACTGCTAAAAATACAAATGTTATTATGTTTGATGGAGTCATTGAGTTCCTTAAGTCTATTCTCGTATTCCATAATTCTTCCTTCTTCCTCTTTTTTCAGCTTCATTATTTTCCACTATTTTGCCTTCTAGATCACTAATTCATTCCTCCGCTCCTTTTAACCTGCTGTTCATTGCATCAAGCCTCCTTCCAATCTTGTTTATTGCATTCTTCATCACTGCTTGATTTTTTTAAACTCTTTAATCTATGTGATAAGTGTCTCTTTGATGTCTTCTACTGTTTTTTCAAGCCCAGTGAGTATCCTTATGATTGTTGCTTTATATTCCCCATCAGGCATGTTATCATGTTATCTGCATACATCTGTTTTGATTAGATTTCTGGACATGGCCTTAATTTGTTCTTTCATTTAGGATAAATTCCTTTGCCTTGGCATTTTGTCTAAGTTTCTGCATTCTTCTTTTATGTGTTAGAAAAGCCTGTTATGCTTCCTGGTCCTGAAAGTAATGACTTTATGAAAATATGTCATTAGTGTCCAGGACATGGTGCTTCATGGAGTCTCTGGTGTGTGTTGCATGTGTTCTGCTGTTGTGTTTTGGCTGCTCTATCCCTCAAGGGAATCATCTCCAGAGGCTCTCCTTGCCTGCTATGGGCAGTTTTTATTCCTTGGTCAGAATGTGGTGAGTTTTAACTAGCTTTACTCTGGCCTCCTTGTGAAATAAGACCTGATAATAGTTCTGCTAAAACTGAGGCATTGTGGAACTCTGGCCAGGAGATGTGGTGTGGGTGGGATATTGTGCTTGTCTTCTGTGGGAAGGGTCTTTCACACTGGGACTGATTCAAGCTTGACTGAGAAGGGCAGTCCCACCTGAGAGTAGGGCTTGGGACTTGGTGTAAGCACCTTAAGCAGCCAGTGTGAGCTCTATGCTGCTACCAGCAAGTGGTTCTGTGTTTATGCTGTGGGGTGGGCAGGGGAAATGGTGTCCTAGAACCAGCTCCTTTGTCCCTAGAGAGGTATGTCCTTGAATGCTGCCTCTCAGGGAAGCACTTGGAGAAGAGCAAATAATCTTCATCCCCTTCCCCCACACCATGAACACCAGGCATTTTTCAGATAGCTCTTTTCCAGCTCTCTGTCTCCAGGTTTTTGTCTTCCTTGTCTCTAGCAGCACCCCAGTACCCCTGGGCTCTATCCCAGCCAAGCCTACAGACCTCTAAAACTCCAGAGTTTAGGGACATGGTGTGGGTAGGGGCCTGCACTTGTCTTCTGAGGGAGTGGCTCTTGACACTAGTACTGAGGTGAGCCTGACAGAAAACGACAATCACACCAGAGTGCAGGGGTGTGAAACTTGATATAAACAAATTAGACAGTCTTGTCATTCCTGAGCTACTTCCCACAGGTAGCTGTGTATTTATGCTGAGTGGCAGGGGGAGGAAATGGCACCAGCTAACTCCTTTGTCCCTTGAGAGGAGTCCCCATGAATGCTGCCTCTCAGGAAAGCACTCCCAGAAGAATGATAATTTAGCTGTGTGCCTCAGGCATTCTCCAGATCATTTTTCCCACTCTCTTCCCCCAGGTTGTTTGTCTGCCTTCTCTCCTGGAGGAGTGCAATGCCCTCTACTCTCATACTAGCAAAGCCCACTGTCCTTTAATACTCCAGGTTTTAAGCCCTGCTGGTTGCAAGTAATCACAAAATTCAGCCTCTCTATTTTCCAAGCCAATTGCTTTGGGAAAAACATTCTTGTGCATTCCCTTGTGTGCTCCTGTCTCTCTCATGTTTCCAGTCCCTGTCCCCTCTGCAGTATAGCACATGCAATCCATCCTTGCATGTTCTACCTTCTTCAATGTGACCTCTTCTCTCCCTTTAGTTTTGGAATATCTTCTGTCAGTGTTAAGATTTATTTCTGGGATATTTAGGATAATTTTATAGTTATCTAGTTAAGTTCATGGGAAAAGACAGGCCTATGGTCATCCAACTCCACCACCATCTTCCTGAATCTGATTCTTTTGATGGGCAAAGAAACATTTCATTTTGACAAAGTCCCACTTAATTATTTTTGCTTTTATTGCACCTAAGTGCCATATCTAAAAAATAATTTCCAATACTAATCAATTTCAAAGAGCTGTTCCCCTATTTTTTTTTTTAGAAATTTTATGATTTCAGGTCATACATATAAATCTTTAATATATTCCAAGTTAATTTTTGAATGCTGTAAATAGTGGTCCAGTTTCATTCTTTTGAATATAAATATCCAATTTTCCCAGTAACATTTATTGAAGAAACAGTCTTTTGCCTGTAAATATTCATGAGTCCCTTGTCAAGTATTAGTTGAACAGATGGGCATGGGTTTATTTGTGGGGTCTTGATTCTTTCTGTACATCTATCTTTTTAAATGTTTACTTATTTTGAGAGAGAGAAAGAGAGAGAGAGAGAGAAAAAGCAGGGGAGGGGCAGAGAGAGAGGAAAAAATAATCCCAAGCAGGCTCTGCACTGTTAATGCAGAACTTGACATGGGACTCAATGTCATGAACTGTGAGATCATGAACCAAGCCAAAATCAAGAGTAGGACACTCAACCAACTGAACCACTCAAGCACCCACCATACGTCTATTTTTATGAAAATAGTATACTTTTTTTATTACTATAGATTTGTAGTATAATTTAAAATCGGGAAGCATGATGCTTCCTGCTTTGTTCTTTCTCAATCTTCTGTTCATAATCTTCTGCCATTTCATTCAAATTTTAGGATTATTTTTTTCTATTTGTAGGAAAATTTGACTTCAATCTTATAGGATTGCATTTGATGCACTTTGGGTAGTATGGATATTTTAACAATATTAATTCTACAAGCCATGAACAAGATACATCCTTTATGTCTTATTCAATTTCTTTCATCAATGTCATAGTTTTCAGTGTCAAGACATTTCACCTCCTTAGTTAATTTTTTTCCTGAAATATTTTCTTTTTGAAGCTATGGGAGCTATGGGAAGTAAATGGGATTGTTTCCTTTATTTCTTTTTAAAATACTTTGTTGTTAGTGTGTATAGAAACGTTATCGATTTTTGTGTTTTTGATTTTATATCCTGCAACTTTATGGCGTTTGTGATTAGATCTAAAAGGTTTTTGGTGGAATCTTTAGGATTTTCTATATGTAAGTCATGTCATCTGCATACAAAGACAATGACCATGACCTGAGCCAAAGTTGACCGCTTAACTGACTGAGCCGCCCAGGCGCCCCAGGGTATTCATGATCTTTAACAGTTACATACAGACTTTAAGATAGTCTATCCTATTTCTGTGAAAAATGCCATTAAGATTTTGATAGGTATTGCATTGAATCTGTTCATTGCTTTCATTAGTATATAAATTTTAACAATATTAATTTTTCCAATCCATGAACATGGAATACCTTTTCATTCATTTGTGTCTTTTATTTCTTTCACTAATGCCTTATTTTCAATACAAAGGTCTTTCACCACCTTCACTGAGTTTATTTTCAAGTATTTCATTCTTTTTTTAAGTTTATTTATTTATTTTGAGAGAGAGAGCATGACTGGGGGAGGGTCAGAGAGAGAGGGAAAGAGAGAATTCTAAACAGGCTCCATGGTGTCAGAACAGAGCCCAATGTGGGGCTCAGTCTCCCAAACTGTGCGATCATGACCTGAGCCAAAATCAAGAGTCAAACACTTAACTGACTGAGCAACCAGGCACCTTGGTATTTCATTCTTTTTGATGTAATTATAAATTAGATTATTTTATTAATTTCTCTTTGTGATAGTTCATTATTAAATGTTTGTATATATTTTTTATTTCTATTTTCAGAGTCACATGCTCTACCATCTGAGCCAGCCAGGTGTCCCTTTAGAGGTGTATATATATATGTATATAATCGTGTCATCAAGAAATAATGAGAGTTTCACTTCTTCCTTTTCGATTTGGATGACTTTGTTTTTTCTTACTAAATTGCTCTGTCTAGGATTCTCAATACTATGTAGAATCAAAGTGGCAAGAGTGAACATCCTTGTCCTGTTCCCGATCTTAGAAGAAAAGTTTTTAGTTATTGATATTAGCTGTGATCTTGTCATAAATGGCTTTTATTATGTTGAGGTATCTTCTCTCTATACCCACTTTTTTGAGAGTTTTTATCTTATATAGATACTAAATTTTGTCAAATGCTCTTTATGCATCTACTGAGATGATCATGTGTTTTTTACCTTATTTGGAAATTTCTGGGATTCCTGGGTCTGGATGTCTGTTTCCTTTCCCAAGATAAATAAGCTTTCAGCCATTATTTCTTCAAATAAATTTTCTTTCCCTTTCTCTCTTCTCATTTTGGGACAGCTAAAATGCAAATGTTGATCTACATGATGTTGGCCCATAGGTCCCTTAAGGTATCTTCAGTTTTTTAACATTTTTTTTTTTTTTTAGCTTCTCTGATTGGGTAAGTACCACTGCCCTGTCTTTTAGCTCACCGATCCTTTATTTTGCTTTATTTGGTCCGCTGTTGAACCTCTCCAGGGTATATTTCAGTACAGTTCTTGTAGTATTTAGCTCTGTTTTTTTTTTATTTTCACAAATATTTCTGTCTTTTTGTTAAAGTTTTCATTGCATTTACTCATTTTCTCATATTTCGGTGAGTTTTTTTTATGACTATTAATTTCAACTCTTTTTAAGATGAAGTAGTTATCTTCATTATGTTTTTTTTCCCTGGTTTATTCTTGTTCATGTTTTTTCATCTGGAACACATTCCTCTGTTTCTTTATTTTTCTTTCTGTATTTTTTCTATGTATTAGGTAAAACAGCTACCTCTCCAACTCTTGAATCTCATGGGCAAGCTTGTCACTTAACTCTGTTCTAGCTCTCAGTTGTCTATCAAACCTTTGTGTTTGTTTGAGCATCTTGATTTATTCTTCGTAAGTTCCAGGTGTTGAGGGTCGTCCAAGATCTCTCAGTGATCCAAAGGGAGTGATCTCAGTCAGCTCCTAGTCTCAGGATGATTGGCAACCACCATGCTGCAGTTTATAAAGTATATAAATATATAATGTTCTGTGGGTTAGACTATAACCATAGACCCTACTGGTCTCCAGACCAGGTAAGCTACAGTTATTTCTCTTGCAACAGCTGCAAAAGTTGTGGATGCAGTTGAGTGTATATGCTCCTTTCTGGGAAGTACTGGTGAGCTGTAGTAAGGCCTAGGAAGAGCACAAAGAAGTTGTACCACAGTCTACATTACTTGAGAGCACCACCCTAGCTTCTATACATTTGGCAAACCTGATGCCTACTCTTAAAACTGAAGGTACAGGACAAATAAATAGTTTTTTCCCCCATAGGAAGACCAGAAATATATTTTAGTTTGCTTTCTTTGCCATTCTCTGGGAGCGATAGACTGTTAAGAATTATCTCCATAATTGTTACATTCCCAAGGGACACAGATGTGCAGGCCACCTTGGCCACCAGAGCTGAGTGAACAGAGTCCTTTCTGCATTCTGATTTTCCCTACTGGCTTTAGTAAGTCAACTGGAGAGTTTAGGGTTAAGTCACACCTACTGGTTTTAGCAAGGTCTGAAGAGACTGCATGAAGCACATGCACCCACTGGTTTTGGGAAGGCAGAAGGAGAGTATAGGAACCATGTGCACCCTCCAGCTTTGGAAGGGCACCTGGAGCATCCAAGAAACGTGAGGGTCTGCTGGCTTTGACAGGGCAGCTGGAGAGCACAGGGGTGTCTCATGTCCACTAGCTTTAGCAGGGCAGATGGAGAGTGCAAAAACTGGGATAATTTGATTTTTATCTTTCATTTTATTAATATGACGTATCAAATTTATTGGTTTGTGTATATTAAGCCATCCTTTCATTCCATGTATACATCCCATTTGATCAAGATATGATACTGGTAATATGCTATTGAATTCAGTTTGCTAGTGTTTTGTGGGCAATTACTGAATCTATATCATGAGGTATATTATCATATAGGTTTTTTTCCTCGTATTGTCTTATCTGGCTTTGGTATCAGAGTAATATTTGCCTCAAAAAATAAGCGTGTGGGTTTTCTCTCCGCTTCATTATTTTGAAAGCATTTAAGAATTAGCACTTTGTAATATTATTCTGTTATGTATTATATTATATAATATATTATGTATATTATTCTTTGTAATATATCAATAAACATATAATCATTGATTATTTTTATGGTAGATTACATTTATTGAATTTTTTTAATTTTCTTTTTTAAATAATTTATTGTCAAATTGGTTTCCGTTATACAACACCCAGTGCTCATCCCGAGTGCCCTCCTCTGTGCTCGTCTCCCACTCTCCCCCTTCCCACACCACCCTTACTCCTCACATTTTTCTTAGTTTTTGAGTCTCTTATGTTTTGTCTCCCTCCCTCTCTGTGTCTTTTTTCCTTTCCCCTCTACCCCTCCCCCATGGTTTTCTGCTAAATCTCTCAAAATCCACCTATGTGTAGAAACATATGGTATCTGTCTTTCTCTGACTGACTTATTTCACTTAACATAATCATAGATTTATTTATGAGATCTTTGTTCTGTTATATTAATCTATGTGTCTATATTTGTGCCAGTGCCATATTGCTTTTTAAATTTTTTTAAGTTTTGATTCCAATATAGTTAACATACATTGTTATATTAGTTTCAGGAGTACAATATAGTGATTCAATAATTTTATAAATTACTCAGTACTCATCATTACAAGTGTAATCTTAATTTTCTTCACCTATTTACCCCTTCTCCCTCCCACCCCTACATTGATAACCATCAGTTTGGTATCAAAAATTAAGAGTTTGTCTCTTTTTTACTTTGTTCATTTGTTTTGTTTTGAAATTCCACATATGAGTGAAATATGATATTTGTCTTTTTCTGACTAACTTGTTTCACTTAGCATTATAGTCTCTATATCCATCCATGTTGTTGCCAAATGTCAAGATTTAATTCTTTTATATGGCTGAGTAATATTCCACCGTGTGTGTGTGCGTGTGTGTGTGTGTGTGTGTGTGTGCCATTTTCGTTATTCATTCATTGATAAGTGGACACTTGGGATGCTTCCATAATTTGGCTACAGTAAATAATGCTGCAATAAACATAGGGGTGCCTGTAGCACTTCGAATTAGTATTTTTGTATTTTTTAAGTAAATACCTACTAGTGAGATTACTGGATGTTTGGGTAGGTCTGCTTTTAACTTTTAAGGATTTTCCACAATGTTTACCATAGAGGCTGCACCTGTTTGCACTCCCACCAACAGTGAAAGAAGGTTCCTTTTTCTCCACTTCCTTGCCAAAACTTGTTGATTCTTCTGTTTTTGTTTTTCTGTTTTTTTTTGTTTTGTTTTGTTTTTATCTTAGCCATGCTCACATTTTCATGAATGTGAGGTGATATGTATTGTCGTTTTGATTTTGATTTGTATTTCCCTGATGATGAGCGATGTTGAGCATCTTTTCATGTGTGTGGCCTTCTGGATATCTACTTTGGAGAAATGACTGCTCATGTTTTCTACCCATTTTTAATTGGATTATTTGTGCTTTTTTTGGATATTGAGTTTTATAAGTTCTTTATTTTTTGGATAATAACCTATTATTAAATGTGTCACTTACAATGTTTTCTTCCATTCAGTAGGTTGTCTTTTAGTTAGTTGATTGTTTCCTTTATTATGCAGAGGATAACATGTTCGTTTTCATGTAGTCCCAATTGTTTACTTTTGCTTTCACTTCTTTTGTCTCAGGAGACCTATCTAGAAAAATGTTGCTATAACTAAGAGAAATTACTGCCAATGCTTTCTTCTAGGATTTTCATGGTTTAAACTATCACACTTAGGTCTTTATTCCTTTTTTCGTTTGGTTTTGTGTTTGGTGTAAGAAAGTGGTGTAGTTTCATTCTTTTGCATGTAGATGTCCAAACGTCCCAACACCATTTGTTTAAAAGACTATCTTTTTCCCATTGGATATTCTTCCTTCTTTAGTAAAGATTAATTTACTATATAATTGTGGGTTTATTTCGGGTTTTATATTCTGTTCCATTTTATCTGTGTATCTATTTTTGTGTCAATACCATAGTGTATTGATTACTACAGCTTTGTAATATAAGTTGAAATTTGGAATTTTGATGCCTCCAATTTCGCTTTTATTTCTTCAAGATTGCTTTGGCTATTTGGAGGTCTGTTGTGGTTCCATAAAAATTTTAAGACTGTTTGTTCTAGTTCTGTGAAATATACTATTAGTGTTTTGATAGGGATTGTATTAAGTGTGTCAATTGTTTTGGGTAGTGTAGACTGTTTAACAATATTTGTTCTTTCAATCCATGAATGTTTTTCCATTTGTTTGTGTCATCTTCAGTTTCTTTCCCCAATGTTTTATACTTTTCAGAGTACAAGACCTTCACCTCCTTGGTTAAGCTTATTCCTAAGTATTTTATTTTTTTGGTATAATTGTTAATGGGATTATTTTCTTATTTCTTTTTCTGCCCTTTTATTATTACTGTATAGATATGCAACAAAGTTTCCTCTTTTAGGATTATATGAGCTGTGGATTTTAATATATGGCCTTTATCATGTTGAGAGATATGCCCTACAAACCTACTTTGTTGAGGGATGTTATCATGAATGGATGATCATTTGGTTATTATCCTTTATTTTATTAATATGATATATCACATTGATTAATTTACAAATACTGAACCATACTTATAACCCTGGGATAAATCCCATGTGATCGTGGTGATAAATTTTTTAACGTATTGTTGGATTGGGTTTGCTAGTATCGTATTCAGATTATCTGCATCCATGTTCATCAGGGATATTGGCTTGTAGCTCTGTTTTGTAGGGGAGTCTTTAACCAGTTTTGGTATCAGTGTAATGCTGGCTTCATAGAATGAATTTGGAAGTTTTCATTCCTTTTCTACTTTTTGGATTAGTTTGAGAAGAATACGTATTAACTTCTCTTTAAATATTTGGTAGAATATTTGGTATGAAGCATTCTAGCTCTGAATTTTTTTTTCTTGTGTGTTTTTTCATTACTGGTTTAATTTCTTTGCTAGTTATCAGTACATTCAAGTTTTCTTTTTCTTCATATTTTTCTTTTGGTAGTTTATATATTTGTAGGAAGTTATCCATTTCTTTGAGGTTGTCCAATTTGTTGGTATATATTTTTGATAATATTCTCTTATAATTGTTTGGATTTCTGTGGTGTTGGTTGTATTTCTCCTCTCTCATTTGTAATTTTACTTATATGGCCTTTTCTTTTCCTTTTGATTAGTCTGGTGAGTTTATCAATTTATTTTTTCAAAGATCCATATCTTGGTTTCATTGATCTTTTCTTTTATTTACTTAGTTTCTCTATCATTTATTCCTGTCTTATCTTTATTATGTCTTTTGTGCTGCTGGTTTTACGCTTTGTTTATTGTTCTACTTCTAGCTGCTTTAACTGTAAGGTTAGGTTGCTTAATTGAGATTTTTCTTGCTTCTAAGTAGGCCTATATTGCTATATAATTCCCACTTAGGGCCACATTTGCTGCATCCAAACGGTTTGGACCACATATGAAAAAGCCCACAGATAATATCAACCTGAATGGGAAAACCTGAGAGCATTTACTCAACATTCAGAAATAAGACAGGGGTTCCACTCTCACCACTGTTATTAAACATAATACTGGAAGTCATAGCCCCAGCAATCACAACAAAAATATATAGCCTCAAAATCAACAAGGAAGAAGTAAAACTTACACTATTTGCAAATGAAATAATACTTTATAAGGAAAACCCGAAAGACTCCATCAAAACACTGACGGAACTGATACACAAATTCAGTAAAGTCACAGGAAACAAAATCAATGTACGGAAATCTGTTGCATTTCTATACACAGATAATGGAGCAGCAGAAATAAAACATTAAGAAATCTATCTGATTTACAATCGCACCAAAAACCATAAGATGCGTGGGAATAAACCTAACCAAAGTGATGAAATACCTGTACTCTGAAAACCTAAAATACTGGTGAAAGAAATTGAAGATGACACAAGGAAATGGAAAATCATCCCATGCTCATGGATTGGAAGAATAAATATTGTTAAAATGTCTATATTACCCAAAGCAATCTACACGTTTAAAGCAATCCCTATAAAACGTCACCAACATTTTTCACAGAGCTATGACAGACAATTTTTAAATTTGTATGGCACCAGAAAGGGCCCTGAAGAGCCAAAGTAAACTTGGAAAAGAAAAGCAAAGCTGAAACATCACAATATCAGGCTCCAAGTTATATTTCAAAGTTGTAGTCAAAAGAATATGATACTGGCACAGAAATAGACACAGAGATCAATGGAAAAGAATATAAAACCCAGAAATGAAGTCACAAGTATAAGATCAATAAATCTTTTACAAAGCATGGAAAAATATCCAAATGGATACAGACAGTCTTTTCAACAATTATCATTGGTAAAACTGGACAATATCATGAAAAAGAAAGAAACTCAGCTACTTTCTTACACCATACAGAAAATAGATTCGAAATGGATGAAATACCTAAATGTAAGAACTGAAATTATAAAAATCTTAGAGGAAGACAGAGAGTGTAATCTCTTTGATGTTTGGAGTAACAACTTCTTTCCAGATATATCTACTAAGACAAAGGCAACAAAAGCAAAAAGAAAATACTGGACTTTATTAAAATAAAAAGCTTCTGCAGAACAAAAGAAAGAATAAACAAAACTTAAAGGCAACCTATTTAATGGGAAAAGGTATTTGCAAATGACATTTCTAATAAAGGGTTAGTATCCAGGATATATAAAGAACTTCTATAACTCAAACCCCCAAAATGAATACTCCAATTAAAAGATGGGCAAAATACATGAATAGATATTTTCCATAGAAGACAGGCAGATGGCCTACAGACACATGAAAAGACGCTAATATCACTGATAATCAGGGAAATACAAATCCAAAGTACAATATGACATCGCTTCACACCTGGCAGAATAGTTAAAATCATTTACACAAGCAAAAACAGGTTTTGGGAAGGATCTGGAGAAAGAGAGCTCTCTTGCACTATTGGTAGGAATACAAACCAATGCAGTCACTGTGGAAAGCAGTATGGAGGTTTTCAAAAGGTTAAAAATAAAACCACCCTATGATCCAGCCATTGCAGTACTAGGTATTTACCCAAAAGGTAAAAAATACTAATTCGATATGATTCATGAACCTTCATGTTTTATAGAATCATTTTCTACAATAGTGAAATTATGGAAAGAGCCCAAACATACATTGATTAATGAATGGATGAAGAAGAGGTGATATCTATATCTATCTATCTATGATCTATATATCTATATAGATCTATAGATCTACATCTATCTCTATCTATATGTAGGTAAAGATATAGATCTAAAGGGATCTATATTTCCCAGGGATTTGTATATATATAGATAGATATAGAGATAGATATATCTATCCAGAGATAGATATAGAGATAGATATATCTATCCAGAGATAGATATAGAGATAGATATATCTATCCAGAGATAGATATAGAGATAGATATATCGATCTAGAGATAGATATAGAGATAGATATATCGATCTAGAGATAGATATAGAGATAGAGTTACATATAGATGTATGGGGAAAAAAGAGAGAGAGGCAAACTATGAAAGACTCTTTTTTTAAAAAAAGACAGAGTCTTAACTATAAAGAACAAATTAATGTTTACCTGAGTGTAGGTGGGTGGGGAGATGGGTTAAAATAGATGAGGGGGAGTATATGGAGGAGTCAACATGGCAGAGAAGTAGGGGGGCCCAAAGTTCGCTGGTCCCTCAAACACCACAGTATTGAGGCTAAAAGAGTTGGAATTCCAGGAATCTGGGCTATAGGGTGACAGAAACATCTCCAGGGGTCCACAGGGAAAGCTTAGTGGGACAGAGGTGCATGCTTGCAAATTGGAAGGTATAAAATGGGCAGCATAGACACAGACAGAAGGGGGAACCTCTTCATTGGAGAGACAAAAGTAAGAGGAAAAGAGGCTGTGAAAGTGTGGGATTGTATTTGGACAAGAGTAAAACACCTCTGGACCACTGACTGGAGGATGGAAAAAAGCAGAGAGACCCAGACTCTAACTTACAAACAGCCTTAGGACTGACGATCCAGGATTGCATGACTTTCTTCAGACTGGGATAAGAGCCAGCTGCTAGTCTCTTTGTACCTGACCCTGTGGGGAAAGGGAGTCAGCCCCGGACTCAGTATCAAGCTCAGAGGTACGTTGGGAGAGTAGTCCCCACCCTCGAGTGCTGTGGGAAGAAGATATATCACTACTCCAAGGACAGAAGACCCTGTAGGTGCCAGCCAGAGGCTCTTTGTCACTGGACACAGTGGCACTACCCCCGAACGGAGGCCTACAGAGTGGGATCCTTTAACACATTGGGATTTGAATCCCAACCCAGAACCTGGGAGGTGTAGGAGACTATGGAGTGGGACAAACTGGCCCACTTGTGCCCACGTGGTGCTGTGAGGATTGCCTGAATAGTGTGGATTGGGACATCTGGTCAGTGGAGGAAAGATTGGGGTGTCACCATTTTTCTCCCTATCACCAATACAGTGGGGTTTCAGGGCACAGGACAATGGCTCCCAGTGGAGACAGGACCCACTGACACCAAACCCCACGCTTCTGTGCCTGGCAACTGCGTATCTATCAGAGCGAGATTGACACTGACCAAACCAGAGGGCCCCTCCCAGATCAGCACAACCACTGATTCCAAAACACCATGAGACAATGGTCTAGCAGGTTTGCATTTTATGATTTGATTCTTGGTCAATTCTTATATATATTTTTTATTTTCTTTCTTTTTTTCTTTTCTTCTTCTTATTTCTTCCCTTCTATATTCTGGTTGTTGGTTTGTTTAAGCAGATATTTTTAATTTATTCTTCTTACACCTCTTCTGTATCTCCTTCTTTATTTTCC
This sequence comes from Paguma larvata, assembly GCA_030068075.1. Lineage (NCBI taxonomy): Eukaryota > Metazoa > Chordata > Mammalia > Carnivora > Viverridae > Paguma > Paguma larvata. The sequence continues at coordinate 51,033,323 of CM057830.1, read as the reverse complement.
TCTCTCTCACTCTAGATTAAGCCATATAGTTTCTTTTTTCTTTTTTTTCTTTTTTTTAATGTTTATTTATTTTTGAGAGAGCATGAGCAGGGGAAGGTCAGAGAGAGAGACAGACACAGAATCTGAAGCAGGTTCCAGGCTCTGAGCCATCAGCATGGAGCCCAATGCGGGGCTCGAACTCACAGACTGTAAGATCATGACCTGAGCCAAAGTTGGCCGCTTAACCAACTGAGCCACCCAGGTGCCCCTAAGCCATACAGTTTCTCTAAAACCCTGCCTGCTCATTTTTTCCCTTTATATGGGATAAGGCTTCTTCCACCATGCCCCACATTTTAAAATTTTTTCCAGAGTTACATCAATGAACAAATCAAAGCACACCTGGTGGAAGGTCCAAACCACCACTGTGAGTAGGGAGATAAAGCAACTAGAGTCCCAAAAACAGAAGGCATACAACACAATCCAAAAACAGCTTCGGAAGGGCTAACCCTGGACAGTGTAAGACCCTTTTTTAATATATTAGTACTCTCAGGTGCAGGACACATAACAACTATTAAAACACATAACTAGCCAAAATGATGAAACAGAAGAATTCTGCACAAAAAATTCGAGAAATAAATGATAGCCAGAGAATGGGTCAAAGCAGATATAAACACTATATCTAATTAATAATTTAGAATAATATCATAAGAATAATAGCGGGGCTTGAAAACAGCATAGAAGACAGCAGACAATCTATTGCTGTAGAGATCAAGGACCTAAGAAATAGTCACAATGAATTAAGAAATGCTGTAAAACTGGGGCACCTGGGTGGTTCTGTCAGTTAAGTGTCTGATTTGGTTCAGGTCATGATCTCACAGTTTGTGGGTTTGAGCCCCGTGTTGGGCTCTGTGCTCACAACTTAGAGCCTGGAGCCTGCTTCAGATTCTGTGTCTCCCTCTCTCTCTGTCTCTCTGCCCCTCCCCTGCTTGCATTTGGTCTCTATGTCTCAATAATAAATAAAAACATTTAAAACAGAAAATAAAATACTGTAAAAGAGATGTAAATAAAATAAATGCAATGACAGCAAGGATGGAGGAAGCAGAGGGGAGAATAAATGAAATAGAAGACAAAATTATGGAAAGTGATGAAGCTGAAAAAAAGAGATATAGGAAAATACTAGACCACTAGGGCACAGTTAGAGACCTAAGTGATCAATGAAACATAATAATATCCGTATCATAGGAGTTCCAGAAGAAGATAGGATAGGGTAGAAGGTTTATTTGAACAAATTATAGCTGAGAGCCTCCCTAATCTGAGAAATGAAGCAGACATCCAAGTCCAAGAGGCACAGAGGACTCCCTTCAGAATCAATAGGAACAGGTCATCACCATGACATATCACACTGAAACTGGCATAATGCAAAGATAAAGAGAAAATTCCGAAAGCAGCTAGGGACAAACGGGCCTTAACCTATAAGCACAGACACATAAGGGTAGTAGCAGACCTGTCCACTGAAACTTGGCAGGCCAGAAAGGAGTGGCAGGAAATTTTCAATGTGCCCTATAGGAAAAATATGCAGCCAAGAATCTTTTACCTGACAAGGCTGTCATTCAGAATAGAAGGAGAGGTAAAGGCCTTCGCTGACAAACAAAAACGAAAGGAGTTCATGACCACTAAACCAGCCCTGCAGGACATCCTAAGGGTGACTCTATGAGTAGAAATCAGCACAGAATACAAAGGACCCAGAGACATCACGACAAACATGAAACCTACAGATAACACAATGACACTAAATCCATATCTTTCAATAATTACTCTGAATGTAAATAGACTAAATGCCCAAATAAGGAGACATATGATATCAGAATGGACAAAAAACCATGACCCACCTATATGCTGTCTACAAGAGACTCATTTTAGACCTGAGGACACCAGCAGGGGATAGATAGAAATCTATTATGCTACTAGAAGTCAAAATAAAGCTGGAGTAGGTCACACTAATATCAAACAAACAAGATTTTAAACTAAAGGAGGTAACAAGAGATGAAGAAGAGCATTATATTATAATTAAGGAATCTATCTATCAAAAGAGCTAACAATTGTAAATATTTATGTCCCCAACCTAAACACCCAAAATATAGAAATAAATTACTCACAAACATATCTTATTGATAATAATGCGGTAATTGTAGGTGATTTTAAAGGTCCGCTTACAGCAATGGACAGATCATCTAGGCAGAAAATCAATTAAAAAACAATGGCCTTGAATAATACACTGGACCAAATGGACTTAACAGATGAATTCAGAACTTTTTATCCAAAAGGAGAAGAATACACACTCTTCTCTGGTGCATGTGGAACATTCTCCAAAATAGATCACATACTGGATAACAAAACAGCCCTCAACTAATATAAAGCGATTGAGATCATACAATGCATATTTTCAGATCACAATGCTATGAAACTTGATATCAACCACAATAAAAAATTTGGAAAGCCTCCAAAAGCACGGAAGTTAAAGAACATCCTACTAAAGAATGAATGGGTCAACTAAGAAATTAAAGTAATTAAAAAATATATGGAAGCAAATGAAAATGAAAACAAGACAGTCCAAACCTTTTGGGATGCAGCAAAAGCAGTCCTAAGAGGAAGATACATTTCAACCCAGGCGTATCCCAAGAAATAAGAAGAATCCCAAATACAGAACCTAACCTCACACCTAAAGGAACTAGACGTAGAACAGCATAGAAACACCAAAGCTAGGAGAAAAAGAAAAATAACAAAGATTAGAACACAAATAAACAATATAACATTCAGAAAAAAAGTAGAACAGATCATGAATATACCAACTGTTTTTTTAAAGAATAAACGAATTCATAAAACCCTAACCAGAGTTCTCAAAAAGAAAAGAAAGAGGATAAAATCATGAATTTTCATTCCAGAGAGATCACAACCAACACCACAGAAAAACACACAGATATTAGAGAATACTATGAAAATTTATATGCCAACAAACTGGACAACCTGGAAGAAATGGACAAATTCCTAAACACCCACACATTACCAAAACTCAGATGGGAAGAAATAGAAAATTTGAACAGACCCATAACCAGTGAAAAAATTGAACTGAGTATCAAAAATCACCCAACAAATAAGAGTCATGGGCCAGATGGCTTCTCAGGGAAATTCTACCAGACATTTAAAGCAGACTTAATACCTATTGTCCACAAGCTGTTGCAAAAAAAAAAAAAAATGAAATGGAAGGAAAGCTTCCAGACTTGTTCTATGAAGCCAGCATTACCTTGATTCCCAAACCAGACAAAGACCCCTCTAAAAGGGAGAATTACAAGCCAATATCCTTGATGAACTTGGATACAAAAAATTTCAACAAGATACTAGCAAATCATACTAAAAACTATATTAAAAGAATTATTCACCATGATCAAGTCGGATTCATTACCGGGCTGCAGAGCTGGTTCAATATTCACAAATCAATCAATGTGATATATCACATTAATAGGAGAAAAGATAAGAATCATAATATCCTGAGAATAGATGCAGAGAAAGCATTTGATGAAATACAGCATCCATTCTTAATAAAAACTCTCAAGAATGTCAGAATAGAAGTAACATATCTTAACATCCTAAAAGCCATATATGAAAGACCCACAGATAATATCATCATCAATTTGGAAAAAATTGAAAGCTTTCCCTTGAGATAAGGAACACGACAGGGATGTCCACTCTCACCATTGTTATTTAACATAGGGATGGAAGTCCTAGCCTCAGCAATCAGAAAACAAAATGAAATAAAAGGCATCAAAATTGGCAAAGAACTCAAACTTTCACTTTTCACAGATGACATAATACTCTACATGGAAAACCCGAAAGACTCCACCAAAAAACTGCTACAACTGATACATGAATTCAGCAAAGTTGTAGGATATAAAGTCAATGTACAGATATCGGTTGCATTTCTATACACCAATAATGGAGCAAAAGAAATAGATATCAAGGAATTAATTCTATTTACAATTGCACCAAGAACCATAAGTTACCTAGGAATAAACCTAACCAAAGAGGCAAAAGATCTATAAGCTAAAAACAATAGAAAATTTATGAAAGAAATTGAAGAAGACAGAAAAAATGGAAAAATACTCCATGCTCGTGGATTGGATGAACAAATATTGTTAAAATGTCAATACTACCCAAAGCAATATACACATTCAGTGCAATCCCAGTCAAAATTACACAGACATTCTTCTCAGAGCTAGAAAAAATAATCCTAAAATGTCTATGGAACAACAAAAGACACTGAATAAGTAATGTTGAAAAAGAAAACCAAAACTGAAGGCATCACAATCCAGGACTTAAGCTTGTACTGCAAAACTGTAATAATCAAGAGAGTCTGGTATTGGCACATAAACAGACACATAGACCAATGGAACAGAATAGAGAACGCAGAATTGGACCCATAAATGTACGGCCAATAATCTTCGACAAAGCAAGAAAGAGTATCCAATGGAATACAGGCATCAGAATGAAACTTGACCACTTTCTTACACCATACACAAAAATACACTCAAAATGGATGAAAGACCTAAATGTGAGACAGGAAACCATCAAAACTCTAGAGGAGAAAACAGGCAACAACCTCTGTGACCTCAGCCACAGCAACTTCTTACCTGTCATGTCTCTCAAAGCAAGAGAAATAAACTCAAAAATGAACTATTGGGACCTCATCAAGATAAAAAGCTTCTGCACAGCAAAGGAAACAATCAACAAAATTAGAAGGCAACCAATATTTGTTAATGATACATCGGAGAAAGGATTAATATCCAAAATCTATAAAGAATTTACCAAAATCAACACCTGAAAAACAAATAATCCAATGAGTATATGGGCAGAAGACATGAATAGACACTTTTCGAAAGAAGACATCCAGATGGTCAACAGACACATGAAAAGATGCTCAACATCATTCATTATCAGGGAAATACATTTCCAAACCACATTGAGATACCACCTCACAACAGTCAGAGTGGCTTAAAATGAACGACTCTCTCTTTTCTTTTTGAGAAGCCAGGCCAGAGGTTTATAAATTTTGTTTATTTTTTCAAAAAACCAGCTCTTGGTTTCATTGATGTTTTACTGTTGTTTTTTTTTTTTTCTGATTCTATATTGTTTATCTCTGCCCTGATTTTTATTAATTTTCTTATTTTGTTGGGTTTGGGGTGTCTTTACTGTTATGCTTCTAGTTCTTTTAGGTGTACTGTTAGATTTTGTATTAGTGATTTTTCTTGTTTCCTGAGATAGGTGTGGATTGCAATGTATTTTCCTCTTAGTACTGGCTTTGCTGCATCCCAAAGGATTTGGATTGTTATATTTTCATTTTCATTTGTTTCCATATATCTTTTAATTTCTTCTCTAATTGCCTAGTTGGCCCACTTGTTATTTAACCTCCACGCTTTTGGAGGTTTTCCAGACTTTTTCCTGTAGTTGATTTCTAGTTTCATAGCATTGTGATATGAGAGTGTGCACAATATGATCTCAATTATTTTATATTTATTGAGGGCTCCTTTATGAACCAGTATGTGATCTAATTTGGAGAATATGCCATGTGCATTTGAGAAGAAAGTGAATTCCATTGCTTTCAGAACTAGATTTCTTAATACATCTGTCAAGTCCATCTTGTCCAATGTGTCATTCAGGGCTATTGTTTCTTGTTTTTTCTTTAATGTTTATTTTATTTTTGAGACAGAGAGCATGCTTGAGGTTGGGGAAGAGAGAGGGGGGCAGAGGGTCCGAAGCAGGCTTTGCAGTGATAGCACAGAGCCCGATGCAGGACTGGAACCCACAAACTGAGAGATCATGACCTGGGCTGAAGTCAGATGCTTAACTGGCAGAGCCACGCAGGTGACCCCAGGGCCATTGTTTCTTTAGTGATTCTCTGTCTAGTTGATATATCCCTTGCTTTAAGTGGAATATTAAATTCCCATGCAATTAGTATATTTTATCAATATGATTGCTTATGTTTGTAATTAATTGTTTTACAAATTTGGTTGCCCTCGAATTCGGTTCATAGACATTTATGATTGTTAGATCTTCCTGATGGATAGTCCCTGTGATTATTATGTAATGCCTTTCTTCATCTCTTGTTATAGCCTTTACTTTAAAGTTTAGTTTGTCTGATATACATATGACTACTCCAGCTTTCTTTGGACTTCCAGTAGCATGGTAGTTCTCCATCCCATCTGAAGGCGTCCTCAGGTCTAAAATGAGTATCTTGTAGACAGCAAATAGATGCGTCTTGTATTTTAATCCATTCTGATACCCTATGTTTTTTGATTGGAGTATTTAGTCCGTTTACATTCAGTGTTAATATTGAAAAATATGGGTTTATTTTATTTAATAAAATAAAATTAGGGTTTAGAGTCATTATGTTATCTGTAGGTTTCATGCTTGTATCAATGTCTCTGGTACTTTGTGTTCCTTGCAACATTTCCTTCATAGAGTCCCCCTCAGGATCTCTTGTAAGGCTGGTTTAGTGGTGATGAATTTCTTCAGTATTTGTTTGGGAAAACTTTATCTCTTCTCCATTCTGAATGACAGGCTGTCCAGATAAAGAATTCTTGACTACATATTTTTCCTGTTCATCACATTGAAGATTTCCTGCCATTCCTTTCTGGCATTCCAAGTTTCAGTAGATATATCTGCTATTACCTTTTTGTGTCTGCCTTTGTATGTTAAGGCCCGTTTATCCCTAGCTGCTTTAAAATTTTTTTTTAATGTTTATTCATTTTTTGAGAAAGAGCACGAGCAGGGGAGGGGCAGAGAGAGAGAGGGAGACACAGAATCCGAAACAGTCTCCAGGCTCAGAGCTCTCAGCACGGAGCCTGACGTGGGGCTTGAACTCACGAATCATGAGATCACGACCTGAGCCGAAGTTGGACGCTTAACTGACTGAGCCACCCAGGCGCCCCCCTAGCTGCTTTTAGAATTCTCTCTTTATCCTTGTATTTTTCTAGTTTCACTATGATATGTCATGCAGAAGATTGATTCAAGTTATGTCTGAGGGAAGTTCTCTGTGCCTCTTGGATTTCAATGTCTGTTTCCTTCCCCAGGTTGGAAAAGTTCTCAGCTATGATTTGTTCAAGTACTCCTTCAGCTCCTATATCTTTCTCTACTTCTTCTGGAATTCCTATGATATGGATGTTGTTCTGTTTGATTGCATCACTCAGCTCTAGAAGTCTCCTTTCCTGCCCTTGGATCAGATTATCTCTCTTTTTCTCGGGTTCCTCTTTTTCCATAATTTTATCTCCTAATTCACCTATTCTCTCTTCTGCCTCTTCAATCCATGCTGTGACCATATCACTTCCATTTTGTACTGCTCCTCATTTATAGCGTTTTTTAATTCAACCTGAGTATTTTTAAGGTCCTTGATCTCTGCAGCAATGGAGTCCCTGCTATCTTCTATGCTTTTTTTTTCAAGCCCAGCGATTAATTTTATGACTTTTATTCTATATCCTTGTTCAGTTATGTTGCTTATATCTGTTTTGATCAATTCTTTAGCTGTCACTACTTCCCAGAATTACTTTTGAGAATTTTTCCGTTTCATCATTTTGGCTAATTTTCTGCCCCTTATAAGTTTTAAAAGCTCGTTATATGCTCTGCCTCTGCAAGTACTGCTATATTAAAGGGGGCTCATACAGTGTCCAGGGCCTGGCCTTTCGGGAGGTGTATTTGGAGAGTGTTAATTGCTCTCTGTTGTTGTGACTTTCGTTGTCCTCCACCAGGTGTCCCTTGGTTTGTCCCTTGAGGTAGCCCTGGAAAGGAAAACAGACAAACAAACAGGAAACAAAAACACGCAAACACACCGACAAATAAAACAGGGAAGCAGACCAAAATGGAAAAAAGAAAAACAAACGACACTCTGAAGGCATAAAACTGGAAATACCAGCTATAAGTAAGGAACTTATGGTGGTGGTGCTGATGGAAGAGCATATACAAAGAGAGTCATGAGAGGTGTGGGGAGAAAGAGAAAATGAGCTTTGACTGGGTGGAGAGATTGGAAGGCTTAATCCAAAGAGAGAGAAATGAGAATAAGGAAGGAGGCGAGGAAAAAGAAATGAAGATTAAGTTATCCAGAGGAACTATATGGCCTGATTATTCCAGAGAGAGAGAACAAAGAACGTAAAGTAGGAGGTGTAGAACATGCATCTAGAGACTGGATTAAATATGTTTGTTTAAGCAACCCAATACCCGAGTAACCAGCCTACAGGAGGGGAGAGATAAGAAAGAGAAAAGGGAGGATATATCTAAATAGCAAGAATTCACCTGGAGTCAATCCAGGCAATGCTGCAGTACTTGTTTCACAGTGTCTTTCCAGCTCAGTTCCTGTAGAAAAGAGGCTTTCCAGCACAGAGAGGCATGGTTTGGTGTAGGCAGTTCTTGCCTCCACTGTGGGCCCCTTGGATTGATCCCTGAGGTCTTGTATTGGTGGTTTTAAGGAGAAAAATGACGTTCCCCCAGTCCCTTCTTCACGGACCAGTAGTCCCAAATCATCCCTTTGTCCCCATCCTTACTCTGCCAGGGAGGCAAGCATAGTGGGATTTGTCTCTGTGTGGTCCTCTCTGTCCCATGCTTATCTGAGTTTTAAACTCGCTATGACCCCTACACCCGATTTCCCTGGTGTAGATTGCCTCCCTGAATAGCATGAAATCCAGAGGTGACTCCCCACCTCCCCAGATATGTGGTCTGGGCCGCCTCAGGCCCCAGTCTGAAGAAACGTCCAAAGTTAGAAACGGAACTTGTCTTCAAAAGCCCTGTGGTTAGGGATCAGATGGTAGCCTCCCACTCTGTCTCCTTCTGAGGTTTTTCTTTTGTCTAGATATAGTCCTACACTTCCCCAGGTGCTCTTTCTTTTCCCTTTGTCTTTCCGTAGAAGGGGCTCCCTCCCCTCCGTACCTCCACAGTCCATTTTATCTCCTCAAGTTTAGACTCACACACTTATTTAGGTGCTTCCTGGATTTCGCCTTTTCTTCCTTGTAGACTCTGTCTCCTTTCCTCCCAGACTCTTGGGGTTGAGAGTTCTTTAGCTTCAGTCCTTCTTTGTTTGAGAGACGTGGGAAGAACAGGTCCCCCTACTTCTCCACCATGTTCTCCAAGTATTATTTTAAATAACTTTGGTTAGAGTGGACTTCCCTGTCTTGTTCATCACCATAGAGGTAAAGCGCTCACATTTTCCCCATTGAGGGTAATATTAGCTGTGGATTTTTTTATATATTGCCTTTATTATGTTGAAATATGTTCCCTCTATCCCTACTTTATTGAGGAGTTTTATCATGAATGATGTACCTCATCAAATGCTTTTGCTGCATGTATTGAAAGGACCATTCGGTACATAGGTTCATATACTTTCTTTTTTATTTATTTTTAATTAATTAGTTATTTTTTAAATTTACATCCAAGTTAGTTAGCATATAGTGCAACAATGCTTTGAGGAGTAGATTCCTTAATGCCCCTTTCCCATTTAACCTGTCCCCTCCTACAACCCCTCCAGGAACCCTCTGTTTGTTCTCTATATTTAAGAGTTTTTTCTGTTTGGCCTCCCTCCCTTGTTTTTATATTATTTTTGCTTCCTTTCTCTTATGTTCATCTGTTTTATATTTTAAAGTCTTCATATGGGTGAAGTCATATGTTTGTCTTTCTCTGACTAATTTCACTTACCATAATACCCTCTAGTTCCATCCACGTAGTTGCAAATGGCAAGATTTCATTCTTTTTGATTGCCAAGTAATACTCCTTTGTGTGTGTGTGTGTATGTATGTATGTATGTATATATGCCATATCTTCTTTATCCATTCATCCATCAGTGGACATTTGGGCTCTTTTCATACTTTGGTTATTGTCCATAGTGCTGCTATAAACATTGGGGTGCATGTGTCCTTTAGAAACAGCATACCTGTATCCCTTGGATAAATACCTAGTTAGTGAAATGGCTGGGTCATAGGGTAATTCAATTTTTAATTTTTTGAGGAACCTCCATACTGTTTTCCAGAGTGGCTGCACCAGTTTGAATTCCCACTAGAAATGCAAAAGAGATCCTCTTTCTCTGCATCCTCGCCCGTATCTGTTGTTGCCTGAGTTCTGACTGGTATGAGGTGGTATCTCATTGTGATTTTGATTTGTATTTCCCTGATGATAAGTGACATTGAGCATGTTTCATGAGTCTGTTGACCATCTGGATTTCTTCTTTGGAGAAGTGTCTGTTCTTGTCTTTGGCCCATTTCTTCACTGGATTATTTTTTTTTGGGGGGTGTGGAGTTTGATAAATTCTTTATAGATTTTGAATACTAACCCTTTATCTGATATGTCATTTGCAAATATCTGCTCCCATTCTGTCTGTTGCCTTTTAGGTTTGTTGATTGTTTCTTTCACTGTGCAGAAGCTTTTTATCTCAATGAGGTCCCAATAGTTCATTTTGGATTTTATTTCCCTTGCCTCTAGAGACATGTCAAGTAAGAAGTTGTGGCGGAGGTCAAATAGATTTCTGCCTGCTGATTTTGATGGATTCCTGTCCTATCTTTAGGTCCTCCATCTATTTCGAGATTATTTTTGTGTATGATGTAAGAAAGTGGTCTGGGTTCATTCTCCTTCAGGTTGCTGTCCAGTGTTCTAAGCACCATTTGCTGAAGAGGCTGTCTTCATTCTATTGGATATTCTTTCCTGCTTTGTCAAAGATTAGTTGGCCATACATTTGTGGGTCCATTTGTGGGTTCTCTATTATGTTCTATTGATCTGAGTGTCTGTTTTTGAAGGATTACCATACTGTTTTGATGATTACAGCTTTTTAATACATTTTGAAGTCCGGGATTGTGATGTCTCCAGCTTTGGTTTTGTTTTTCAATATTGATTTGACTATTAAGGGTTTTTTTCTGGTCCATACAAATTTTAGGATTGTTTGTTCAAGCTCTGTGAAGACTTCTACTGTTATTTTGATAAGAATTGCATTGAATATGTAGATTGCTTTGGGTAGTAATGACATGTTAACAATATTTGCTCTTCATATCCAGGATCATGAGGTATTTTTCCAATTTTTTATGTCTTTTTCAATTTCTTTCATAAGCTTTCTATAGTTTTCAGTGTATAGATTTTTCACCTCTTTGGTTAGATTTGTTCCTAGGTATTTTATGGTTTTAGGTGCAATTATAAATGGGACTGATTTCTTGATTTCTCCTTCTGTTGCCTCGTTATTGGTGTATAGGAATCCAACCGATTTCTCTGCATTGATTTTATATCCCGAGACTTTGCTGAATTCATGGGTCGGTTCTAGTAGTTTTTTGGTGGAAGCTTTTGGGTTTTCCATATAGAGTATTATGTCATCTGCGAAGAGTGAAAGTTTGACTTTCTCCTGGCTTATTTGGATGACTCTTATTCCTTTGTGTTGTCTAATTGCTGAGGCTAAGAATTCCAATAATATGTTGAATAACAGTGGTGAGAGTGGACATCCCTGTCATGTTCCTGACCTTAGAAGGAAAGCTCTGTTTTTCCCCATTGAGGATATTAGCAGTTGGTCTTTGATATATGGTTTTTATGGTCTTGAGGCATGATTCTTCTATCCCTACTTTCTTGAGGGTTTTCATCAAGAAAGGATGCTGTATTTTGTCAAATTCTTTCTCTAAATCTATTGAGAAGATCATGTGGTTCTTCTCCTTTCTTTTATCGATGTGATGTATCACATTGATTCTTTTGTGGATATTCAACCAGCCTTGCATCCCAGGTATCAATCCCACTTGGTCATGGTGAATAATTCTTTATTTTATTGTTGGATCTAGTTGGCTAGTGTCTGGTTGAAGATTTTTGCATCCATGTTCATCAGGGAATTGGTCTGTAATTCTTTTTGGTGGGGTCTTTTTCTGATTTTGGAGTCAATGTAATGTTGCCTTCATAGAATGAGTTTTGGAGTTTTCCTTCCATTTCTATTTTTTGGAACAGCTTCAAAATAATAGGTGTTAACTCTTCCTTAAATGTTTGATAGAATTTCCCTGTAAAGCCAACCAGACCTGAACTCTTGTTTTTAGGAGACTTTTTATTACTAATTCTATTTCTTTACTGGTTATAGATCTGTTCAAATTTTTTCTTCTTCCTATTGCAGTTTTGGTAGTTTATATGTTTCTAGTAATTTGTCCATTTGTTCCAGATTGCATATTTTATTGGTGTATAATTGCTCAAAATATTCTAATATTTTTGTTTGTATTTATGCTGTCTTTTTTGTGATCTCTCATCTTTCATTCTTGATTTTATTAATTTGGGTCCTTTCCTTTTTTTATTTTTGATCAAACTGACTATGGGTTTATCAATTTTGTTGATTCTTTCAAAGAACCAAGTTCTGGTTTCATTGATCTGTTCTACTGTTATTAATTAATTAATTAATTTATTTATTTAGTTAGTTTCCATAGCACTGATTTCTGCTCTCATCTTTATTATTTCCTGTCTTCTTCTGGTTTTGGGTTTTATTTGCTTTTCTTTTTCCAGCTCTTTAAGGTGTAAGATTAGGTTGTATATTTGAGACCTTTCTTCCTTTTTTAGGAATGGCTGGATTGCTATATAATTTCCTCTTATGACCACTTTTGCTGCATCCCAGAGGTTTTGGGCTGTGGTTTTATCATTTTTATTCACTTCCATGTAGTTTTTAGTTTTCACTTTAAGTTCTTGCTCAGCCCATTCATTATTTAGTAGGGTGTTCTTTAGTCTTTCCAAATTTTTTCTTGTGGTTGATCTCAAGTTTCATAGCGTTGTGGTATGAAAATATGCATGGTATGGTCTCAATCCTTTTGTACTTGTTGAGGGCTTATTTTTGTCCCAGTATTTGATCTATTCTGGAGAATGTTCCATGTGCACTGGAGAGATTGTGTGTTCTGCTGCTTTAGGATGAAATGTTCTGTAGGTATCTGTTAAGTCCATCTGGTCCAGAGTGTCATTCAAAGCCATTGTTTCCTTGTTGATTTTCTGTTTAGATGATGTGTCCATTGCTGTAAGTGAGGTAGTGAAGCCCCCTTTCATTATGGTATTATTGTCAATGAGTTTCTTTATGTTTGTGATTAATTGATTTATATATTTGTGTACTCCCACGTTTGGAGCATAAATATTTACAATTGTTCGATCTTCTTGGTGGATAGACCTTTTAATTATGATATAATGTCCTTCTTCATCCCCAGTCTTTATTTTAAAGTCTAGATTATCTGATATAAGTATCACAACTCCGACTTTTCTTTAGGTGGCCATTCACATGGTAGATGGTTCTCCATCCACTTATTTTCAATCCGAATGTGTCTTTAGGTCTAAAATGGATCTCTTGTAAACAGCATATAAATGAATCTTGTTTTCTTATACATTCTGTTACCCTATGTTTTTTTGATTGGAGCATTTATTCCATTCACATTTAGAGTGAGTACTGAAAGATATGAATTTATTGCCATTATGTTGCCTGTAGAGTTCAAATTTCTGATGGTGTTCTCTGGTCCTTTCTCATCTTTGTTCGTTTTGGTCTTTTTGTGTGTGTGTTGTTTTGTTTTGTTTTGTTTTTTGGCTTTTCTCCCCTTAGAGAGTCTCCCTTAAAATTTCTTGCAGGGCTGGTTTGGTAGTCACAAACTCCTTTAATTTTTGTTAGTTTGGGGTACTTGTAATCTCTCCTTTTATTTCGAATGATAGTCTTGCTGGGTAAAGAATTCTTGACTGGATATTTTTCCAATTCAGCAAATTGAATATACCCTGCCACTCCTTTCTGGCCTGCCAAGTTTCTGTGAATAGGTCTGCTGTGAACCTCATCTGTCTTCCCTTGTAAGTTTAGGACTTTTTTCCCTTGCTGCTTTTGTGATTCTTTTCTGGCCTAAGTATTTTGTTCATTTAACTATGATACGCCTTGTCAATGGTCGGTTTTTGTCAAATCTAATGGGAGTTCTCTGTGCTTTATGGATTTTGATGGCTGTGTCTTTCCCCAGGTTAGGAACGTTTTCCACTATGATTTGCTCACATAAACTTTCTACTCCTTTTTCTCTCTCTTCATTTTCTGGGAATCTTATGATTCCTATCTAATGAGTCACTGAGGTCTCTAATTCTTATATCATCCTCCTTTGCCTTAGTCTCCCTCTTTTTTGCTGCTTCATTATTCTCCATAAGTTTGTCATCTATATCGCTAATTTGTTGCTCCGCTTCATCCATCCTTTCCAACGTGGCATTCATTCGAGATTGCAGCTCAGTTATAGCTTTTTCATTTCATCCAATCTGACTAGTTTTTACTTCTTTTATCTCCGCGGAAAGGGATTTTAATCCATTTTCAACTCCAGCTAGTATTCTTATTATATGATTCTAAATTTGGAGTCAGACATCTTGCTTATATCTCTGTGGATTAAGCTCATAGCTGTCATTTCTTCCTGTTCTTTCCTGTGGGATGAATTCCTTTGTTTGGTCATTTTGAGGGTAGAATAGCAATTAATAAAGTTAAAAAAAAATGAGAAAATTAAAAACAACACAAAAAAATCAAATAAAGGATGCTAGATCCTAGGTGTGTTTCGGTCTGGTTGTTGACAGACACTTATAGATTAGAGTAAAAAGGGAAAGATAAGAAAAAAAAAGGGGAAAAATGTAAACGTTGAGAGTTTGGAAAAATGAATACAATAACATAGAATAAAATGAAATGATGGAAGTAAAATAGAATATAAAGAATTTTCTATAAAAGTAAAATATATACTAGAAAAAATTAAAGGGAAATCTTTTCAATAAAAACTGAAAATAAACATATTTTTTTTCTTTTTTTGTACTAGAGAATAAGAAAAGAAAAAAAATTAATAGATACCCCAATGAACACAAACAAATATTATTGAAATTACATCTGGTTTCCCCTAGAAGTCAAAATATGAAGCACTTTATACTCCATAAACTAAGCAGGCAGAGACACTTTTGGTGTTCCTCAAGAGTGTTGTGGCCCAGTTGGGTGGGGCTTAGTCTAATGGCTCCATTCGCCACTAGGTTGTGTTGCTTAGATTACTGGGATGGATGTTGTGGCATGTGTAGGCATGTATGCACATGTGTGGGAGGGGTCAAAATGGCATCATCCAGCTTTCCAGTCTCTAGTATGAGAACTCTGTGCTCTCCCGGGTCAGAAACCAAGCAGTTCTCATTTGTTTTCAGCTTCTGTCCACTTCCTGCTTCTACATTGTCCCTGACCAAGCTGTCATGCTGCCAGGTGGCACCTCCCTCTTGAGTTTTATCTCAGATGGGGCTGTTTTTCCCAACCTTTTATTTCTGAGGGACTGCTGATTTGACCCGTTCTGACTCTCTGGGAGAGGGTCTTGCTGAGTAATGGCTGGGTGCCGACACACCACCCAGGACTGTTCGCAAGACCTTGCCACTGCCTATCCCCAAAGACTGTGGCTGGGTACCAGCCCACCCCAGAAAAAAGTTCATGACATGAGCTGGAGTTGGACACTCAAGTGACTGAGCAACCCAGACACCCTAGTTTTTAGGATTTTCTATATAGAGTATCATGTTATCTGAAAATAGTGAAAATATGACTTCTTCCTTGCAAATTTGGATGCTTTTGTTTTCTTTGTGTTGTCTGATTACTGAGGCTAGAATTCCCAATACTATGTTGAATAATAATGGTGAGAGTGGACTTTCCTTTCTCATTCCTGACTATACATGAAAAGCCCTCAGATTTTCATCATAGAGGATGGTATTAGCTGTAGGTTTTTCATATGTGGCCTTTATGATGTTGAGGTATGGCTCCTCTATATCTACTTTGTTGAGGGTTGTTATTGTAACTGGATGTTGTACCTTATCAAATGCTTTTCCTGCATGTATTGAAAGGATCATATGGTTCTTTTTAAAAAAAAATTGTGATGTTTATTCATTTTTGACAGAGAGACAGAATGTGAGCAGGGGAGGGGCAGAGAGAGAGGGAGACACAGAATATGAAGCAGGCTCCAGGCTCTGGGCTGTCAGCACAAAGCCTGACATAGGGCTGGAACTCACAAGCTATGTGATCATGACCTGAGTCAAAGTTGGACACTCAACCAACTGAGCCACCCAGGTGCCCTGGGGATGATATGGTTCTTATCCTTTATTTTATTAATATGGTGTATCACATTGATTGATCTGCAAATAGTGAACAGCAGCTCAGGAATAAATTCCATTTGATCATGGTGAATGATTCTTTTAATGTATTTTGGATTGAATTTACTAGTATCATGTTGAGAAATTTTACATCCATGTTCATCTGCAATATTGGACGTATTTCTCTTTTTTATTGGGGTGTTTGTCTGGTTTTGGAATTAGGTTAATGCTGACCTATTAGAATGAATTTGGAAGTTTTCTTTCCATTTTTATTTTTTTGGAACAGTTTGAGAAAAATACGTATTAACTCTTCTTCAAATTTTTGGTAGAATTCTCCCCTGTGAAATTATTTTGTTCTATCCTTTTGTTTTTTTGGGAGAGTTTTGATTACTGACTCAATTTCTTTGATTGTTTTTGGTCTGTTCCACTTTATCTATTTTTTGTTTCAGGTTTGGCAGTTGATATTTTTCTAGAAATTTATCCATTCTTTCCAGGTTTCCAAATTGTTGGTGTATAATTTTGCATCATATTCTCTTATAATTGTATATCCGTGGTGTTGGTAGCTATCTCTCCTGTCTCATTTGTGATTTCAATTTTTGGGATCCTTTTTCTTTTCTTTTGGATAATTATGGCTAGGTGTTTATCAATTTTATTGTTTTTTCCTTTTTTAGGTTTATTTATTTATTTTGAGACAGAGAAAAAGAGAGAGAGCGGGAAGGGAGAGAGAATACCAAGCAGGCTCCATACTGTCAGCACAGAGCCCAACACAGGGCTTAAACCCACGAAGAGTGAGATCATGACCTGAGCTGAAACTGAGTTGGATGCTTAACCAGCTGAGCCACCAAGGCACTCTATTATTATTAATTTTTTACCAAGAAGAGGCTCCTGCTTTTGTTGATGTTTTCTATTTTTTTGTTTCTTATTTTTTATTTTAGAAAGAGAGAGAGCTGGAACGTGGGCTCCCTCCCCTCTGTGGCGCCCACAATCCGTTTTCCCCCAAACCACAACTGTGTACTTCCTACCTTCCTCCATATAGCCTCTTTTCTCCATTTGTGTAGTTTGTTCAGTCGGACCTAAGGTCAATTTTTGGGTGTTCAGAATGATTTGATAGTTATCTAGTTGTGTTCAAGTGAAAAGAGAAGCCTAGGCCTAGTCCTCCTACTATGCTGCCATCTTAGCTCCTATCCCTAAACATTGTTAATTTTATCTCTTAGAAG
This sequence comes from Paguma larvata, assembly GCA_030068075.1. Classification (NCBI taxonomy): domain Eukaryota; kingdom Metazoa; phylum Chordata; class Mammalia; order Carnivora; family Viverridae; genus Paguma; species Paguma larvata. The sequence continues at coordinate 51,016,011 of CM057830.1, read as the reverse complement.
AACCTTTAGTAAATGTCAAGATTTTGGACTGTTGTGTTTTAATTTTTATTTTTGTACATTTATTTTTGATTTCCTCTTTGATTTCTTAATTGACCCATTAATTGTTTAGTAGAATGTTATTTTACCTACATGTATTTGTTTTTTATTCCAGATTTTTTTGTGTGGTAAATTTCTAGTTTCACAATGGTGTGGTTAGAATAGATCCATCATATGACTTTGATCATTGCAATTTGTTGAGACTTGTTTTGTGACATAATATTTGATCTATTCTGGACAATGTTTCCATGTGCTCTTGAAATAATGTATATTCTGCTGTTTTATATTTGAGTGTTCAGAATATATCTGTTAAATCCATCATGCCAATATGGCATCTTATTCTGATATATGATCTCCTTTTTCCTCCCAAATAGGCCCTTTAACAATACTGATAGGGTCACTGGTGGTCATGAATTTCTTTAACTTTTGTTTGGGACACTCTTTATATGCCCTTTTATTCTGAATGGTAGCTTTCTTAGATAGAGTATTTTTGCTTGCAGTTCTTTTTTTTTTTTTCTTTTCTCTTTTAGTATTTTGAACATATCATGACATTTCTTTCTAGCCTGCAAAGTTTCTCCTGAAAAGTCACCTTATAGCCTTATGTTTCTTTTGTATGTAAATGATTTCTTTTCATGTATTGCTTTTAAAATTCTTTTTTGTCATGTTTTTGACATGTTTATTACTATGTATTTTGGTGTGGATCCCCTTTGGTTGATTTTGTTGGACATTCTCTGTGCCTCCTGGATCTGGATTTCTGTTTCCTTCCCTAGATTTGAGTAGTTTTCATCTATTATTTCTTCAAATATATATTCTTCCCCCTTTTCTCTCTCTTCTTCTTTTGGGATAAGTGTTATGCAAATGTTGTTATGCTCAATGGTGACACTGAATTTCCTAAGTCTATTTTCACTTTTTTATTTTTGTTCTCTCTCCTTTTAAGCTTCATCACTTTCCATTAGTCTGTTCTCCATGTTGCTGGTCCATTCTTCTACTTCCTCTAGGCTGCTATTTATTCTATCTAATTTATTTTAATTTCAGTTATTGAGTTCTTCATCTCCGGTTGGTTCTTTTTGTGTTTTGTATCTCTTCATTTAGTGTCTCACTGATGTCCTCCACTATTTTCCTCGAGTCCAGTAAGTATCTTTATGACCATTGCTTTACATTCTCTATTAGGCATGTTACTTATTTCTCTTTTACTTAGGTCTCTTGCTGTGATTTTTATCTTATACTTTCATTTGGGATGTATTCTTCTGTCTCCTCATTTTGTATAACTCTTCGTGTCTATTTCTACATGTTAGGAAAGTCGGGTCTGTCTCCTGCTCTTGAAGGTAGTGGTAATGGGGCACCTGGGTAGCTCAGTCCATGGAGTGGCTGACTCTTGGTTTTGACTCAGGTCATGATCTCATGGTTCGTGAGTTCAAGCCCCATATTGGGCTCTGTGCTGACCATGTGAAGCCTGCTTGAAATTGTCTCTGCCCCTACCCCACTCAGCGTACGCACTATCTCAAAGATAAATAAACATTAAAAAAGAAAGTGCTGGTCTCATGAAGAAGAGGTCCTGTAGTGCCCTGCAGTGCAGTGTCCCCTGTTCACTAGACCCTGCCCTTTCAGCAGTGTGTCCCATGTGTGTTGAGTGCACCCTGCTGTTGTGGCTGAGCAGTGTTTGCCTTTAGTCCAGCTCTCTGCAATTTCTGCCTTGTGAGCAGCATTTGGTCCCTCTGTTCTTAGTGGCCCAGTCTGGGGCCACCTTGTGCTTGAGTTGAGTCAGATTAGGCATTTTCCAGAAAAGCAGTAGCACTGAAGTACCAGACACTTTTCCTGTGCCGTCCCCTGAGAAGATTTTGTTGGTAAGTGGTACCTTATGTTACAACAGCTGTCTTCTCCCAGCCCACTCCTGGGGCCAGAGTTAGACTTTTGTGTGTGGTTATCTTCCTCTTGCCGTGGGGCAAGAGTCACTTTAGAGTGGTGTTGATCCCTGTTGGGGCTGCTTGTACTGTGCCAGTCTTGTGGCATATCTTTGTATGGGCTCTGGCCAAGGGTATATTGGAGCATGCAGATACACAGGAGAACACATATGGGGGGCAGGCACATGGTGTTAGCAAGGTTTTTGTGTGTGTGCTATGAAAGGAGACCTTGAGCAGAGGTCTGGTTGGAGGTGGTCTCTGAAGGACAATGCAGGAGTGGGGTGCATTTTTAGAAAGTTAGGTAATGAGTATTGGGGCATAGATGGTTTCTGCAAGTGTCTGTGTGTCTAGGCTGGGGAGGCAGAAGAGGGAAATGGTGTCCACCAGATCCTTTGTTGCTAGAGAAGTTTCCCAATGATCCTTGCCCCTCCAGCCCATGTTCTGAGATTAGTAAAAAAAAAAATCTCTCTCTTGTAAATCCCCGGTGTTTTTCAAACTACTACTTTTATGTTGTATCTCTGTGGGGCTGTTTGCTGTGTTCTTTTTAAGGGGGAGGACTCAGTTTCCTCTCACCTTCCTGGTTTTCCCAGAGTGGAGCCTGTTGATTTTTAAGTTTCCAGGTATTAAGCCCATCTGATTATAAGAACTCACAAAATTCAGCCCCTCTGGTTTTCAAATCTAGAGGTTTTGTGGATTTATCTTCCTCATGTGGGTTCCCTGTGCCTGAGGTGCTGGTGTTATCACATATTTTCCCCCTTTCTGTGCCTGAGGGGTACCTCTCTCCCATGAACAGTTCCATTTGTCCATTTATCTTCTGTGTCTCCAATTTTGATAGCCTCTTTATTGAAGCCTCTTCTCTACATTTAGTTGGGGAAAACTGTTTTTCCAGTCTGTAGGTAATTTTTTGGGTTATTTACATTGATATTGGTGTTATCTAGTTGTATTCATTGGACAAGGAGAGCTTAGGATCTTCCTACTCTGCCATGTTCCCTGGACTTTTACCATAGTATTTTGATTACTACAGATTTATAGTATATTTTGATATCTTGCATTGTGATATCTACAGCTTTGTTTTTCTTTCTCAAGTTTGCTTTGGCTATTCGGGGTCATTTGTGGCTCCATACAAATTTAGTATTATTAGTTCTAGTTTTGTGAAAAATGCTGTTGTTGTTTTGACAGAGATTGTATTGAGTCTGTAAGTTGCCTTATGTAATATGGACAATTTAACAATACTAATTTTTTCAATCCACAAACATGGCATATGTTTTCATTTGCTTCATCTTCAATTTTGTTAATGAATATTTTATAGCTTTCAGAGTACAGGTCATTTACTTCTTTGGTTAAGTTTATACATGGATATTTTATTAATTTTTCGTGCATTTGTAACCATTGAAATCACCTGGTCCTCATTTTTTCTGTAATGGAAAGTTTTTGTTACCTATTTAATATCCTTACACTTTATTAGTCTGTTAAGAGTTTCGATTTCATGGCTCTAGGAATTTATCTATTTCTTCTACATTTTCTATTTTGTAAAATATAATTATTCGAAGTAAACTTCTATGATTATTTGTATTTCTGTGGTATCAGTTGTAATTACTCCTTTTTCTTTTCTGTTCTTTTTTTTTTATTTACATTTTATCTTTTTCTCAGACCAGCTAAATGTTTTAAACTTTGCTTATCTTTTTTATTAAAAGCAGAACTCTTATTTTTATGGATCTTTATAATGTTTTTGTTTCTACTTCATCTACTTTTGCTCTTATATTTGCTATTTTTTTTTGTTTCTGCTAATTCTGAGCTAAATTTCTTATTTTTGTATAGCTCCTGAGGAGTACAGCTAAATAGTTTATTTGAGATCTTTCTTTTTTTCTCTTGATGTATGCATTTATTGCTATAAAATTCCTACATTATCACCTCGAGGTGAACTTGCACACACATCTTGTGCCCTTGTTTTCATTTCTGATACTTTGGTTTTTGTGTCTGCTACACAGTGGATGTCCCACCATGCCTTGTTATGAATAAGACTTGTGTTCATGTCTTCCATGGGAGTTGAACAGATGAAGAGACATTTCTTGGATACTTATTTTCCCCTAGGCGCAGCACAAATAGAAGGCTGAAACACGTTTTCTGTGAAAAATGCCTATTATTTTTGGATTTGGAGCTTTGGCCTAAAGGGCATGATAGGCACACATCTAGGACCCTACTGAGATGCTCTCTTGGGAAAGTGGCTGGTAGATCCCATCTTTTTCTATCCTTCTACCTCACTTAAGATCACTTGAATCTTCTGAAAAGGAACTTCTAATTTATCTTGCACCCTGATTTTTGTGGCTCCTGTCCAGGGAACAACTCTACATTTCCAAGATATGGCCACCAGCAGGGCTTATGGTCAAGTCCCACGAGACTACATATATTTGCATACTTTAAAAACTGTTGCCTGAGGATCTGGCTTTCAACTCACCTGAATCTAGGTGCTGACTGAGATTCTCCCCATTGGGACATTGACAGATGTAGCACATTTTCAGTTACTTGGAGCCACTAAAAATTAAAGTAGTCTGGTTGTAGAATCACAAAGGTTTGAGAGACCAAGGGCAGGATCGAACAATAAGATTCAGCTTCGACACGAGGCCAGTCTTTCAAGACTGCAAAAAAGGTGGCTGCTTTATCTAATGCATCAAGGCACAGATAATCAAGGGACATGAATAAACAAAAAAATATCTTCCAAATTAATCATGCATACAAACCCACAGAAAGACATTAATGGAATAGAAATAAGTGGTTTACCCTCAAAGAGTACAAAATAACACTCATAATGATGCTTACTGATCTTGGAATAAGAATGGATCAAACAAGTGAGAATTCCAACAAAGAGAAAATATAAAAAAAAATACAAATTAGAAGTCATAGACCTGAAGAATTCAATGACTGAACTGGAATATGCAATAAAAGCTAAAGCAGGATATTAGATGAAACAGAAGAAAAAATTAGCAAACTCAAAGAGAAGGTAGTGAAACTCAGTGAAGAGAATAAAAATAACGAAAAGAGTGAATACAGCTGAGGAAACTTCTGAGACAACATCTTACCAACATGCTCATTATAAAGGTCCCCGATTGAGAAGAGAAAGATAAAGAAGGGGGTATTTATTTTAAGAAATATGGTTGAAACTTTCCCTTGCCTGGGGTTGGAAACAGATATCCAAGTTCAGAAAGCCTATAGAGTTCCAAATTAGAAGAATCCAAAGAGACACACACCATGATACAGTATAATCAAAGTATTACAGTTAAAATCAGGGAAAGAATCTCAAAAGCAGCAAGAGAAAAACAAGTTGTAACATTCAAAGAAACTCCTCTAAGACTATCAACAGCTTTTTTTTTTTTTTTACAAAAATTGAAGTATAATTGACATACACTGTTACATGAATTTCAGATATACGACATATTGACTTGACAATTCTATACATTACTCAATGTTCACCATGACACATGTAGTCATCATCTATCACCATCCAATATTATTACAATACTATAGACTTTATTAGAGAAGCAAAAATATAGGGATTTAAAATGAATTTTACATTAGTTATTATCAACTTGAAACACACCATATAGATATTTTATTTTATGTAATCTCATGTAAACCAGAAAGCAACAACTACTGAAAGATATACAAAAAAATCAAGAGAATGGGATCTAAGAATACTACTACAGAGAATTATCGAACCACAAAAGGAAGAAAACAGTAGAAGGAAAGAACAGATTAAGTACTAAACTACCAGCAAACAATTAACAAACAGGCAATGATTATGTATTTACTGGTAATTACTTTTAAAATAAGTGGAGTAAATTCTCCAATCAAAATATCTAAAGTGACTGAATGTACTAAAAGAAAAACACTTAGCTATATGCTGCCTACAACAGACTCACCTCAGATGTAAAGATTTACGTGTGTTGAAAGTGGTGGGTGGAAAAAGACATGCTATACAAATTGAAACTGAAAAAAATATCTGAGGTAGCTATATGAGAAAATTAGACTTTAGGACATAGAGATGGCTAACAGACACGTGAAAAGATGCTCAACATTACTCATCATCAGGGAAATACAAATTGAAACCACAATGAGATATCACTTACCACCTGTCAGAATGACTAAAATCAGCAGCATAAGAAACAATGTGTGTTGCAAGGATGTGGAGAAAAGGGAACCCTTCTGCACTGTTGGTGGGAATGCAAACTGGGGTAGCCCCTCTGGAAAACAGTATGGAGGTTCTTCAAAAAGTTAAAAATAGAACTACCCTACAATCCAGCAATTGCACTACTAGGTATTTACCCAATGAATACAAAAACACTAACTCAAAGGGATACATACACCATGATGTTCATAGCAGTATTATCTACAATAGCCAAATTATTAAACAGCCCAAGTACCCATAAACTAATGGATGAATAAAGAAGGTGTGGTATATATAGACATACAATGGCACATTATTAAGCCATAAAAAAGAATGAAACCTTGCCATTTGCAATGATGTGGATAGAGCTAAGTGAAATAAGTCAAGGAAATACAAATAAAATATGATTTCACTAAGATGTGACATTTAAGAAACAACAAATGAACAGAGGAGAAAAAAGAGACAGAAGCAAACCAAGAAAGAGACTCTTAACTATAGAGAACAAACTTATGGTTACCAGTGGGTTAACCAGTGTGTTATGGGGATTAGGGAGCACACTTGTAGTGATGAGTACCAGGTGTTATGTGTAAGTGTTGAATCACTAAATTTTATACCTGAAACTAATATCGCACTGTATGTTAACTAACTGGAATTTATATAAAAACTTAAAAAAACCCCAAAGATTGTAATACAAGAAAAAAGTCATTATATAATAACAATCAATCCAAAAACAATAATATAATATTTTTAAATGTTTATGCACTCAATATACGAGCAGTTAAACATATTAGGCAAATATTAACTGACCTAAATAGAGAAATAGACAATGAAACAATAATATTAGGGAGCTTTAAAATCCCACTTTCATGAATGCATCCAGACAGATGATCGATATGGAGACATTAGTCCTAAATGACATGTTAGACCAATAGACTTAAAAAACATATACAAAACTTTTTACTCAAAAGTTGTGCCCAAGTGCACATGAAAAGTCTCCAGGAAAGATCATATGTTAGGCCACAGAACAACTTTTAATAAATTAATTAAGATTGAAATCATATAAAGCAGCTATCCTGGGGTGCCTGCGTGGCTCAGTAGGTTAAGCTCCTGACTTTGGTTTCAGCTTAGGTCATGATCTCACAGTCTGTGAGATTGAACCCCATATTGGTCTCTTCAATGACAGCATGGAGCCTGGTTGGGATTCTCTCTCCTCTCTCTCTGCCCCTTCCCCTGCTCGAACAGACTCTCTCTCAAAATAAATAAATAAACTTGTTTTATTTTTTTCTAAATTTTTTAATGTCTATTGTTGAGAGAGAGAGAGAGAGAGAGGCAGAGCGTGAGTGGAGGAGGGCAGAGAGAGAGAGGGAGACATGGAATCCAAAGCAGGCTCCAGGCTCTGAGCTGTCAGTGCAGAGCCTAATGCGTGGCTCAAACCCACGAACCGTGACATCACGACCTGAGCCGAAGTCGGACGCTCAACCAACTGAGTCACCCAGGAGCCCCTAAATAAACTTGTTTTAAAGCAGTTATGCCAACCACAATGGTATAAAACTAAAAATCGGTTATGAAAAGGAAACGTGGAGTTCATACATAATTCAAGATTAAACAATATGTAACTGAACAACCAATCAGTCAAAAAATAAATAAAAAAGATAAATAAAAAAATAATGAAACACGAATATGGAAATACTACATACCAAAAATAATGGGATGCAGAAATATCAGTTCTAAGTGTAAAGTTTATAGTAATAAGTGCCTACATCAAGAAGCAAGAAAAATCTCAACTATAACCTAACTTTATACCCAAGAAACTAGAGAAAGAAGAACATGGAACCCAAAGTTAGTAGCATGAAGGAAATAACGAATAGAGCAAATAAATGAAATAGAGACTAAGAAGACAATAGAAAAGATCAATGAAAGTAGGAGCTAGATTTTTGAAAGGATAAAATTCATAAATCTTAATTAGACTTACCTAAACAAAGAGAGTGCTCAAATAAAATCAGAAATGAAAGAGGAGACATTACAATTGATATTACAGAATTGAAAATTATTATAAAAGGCTATAATGAAAAAGCTTACACCTACAAATTCAACAACCTAGAAGAAATTTATAAATTCCTAAAAACATACAGCCTATGAAGACTGGATCATGAAAAAATAGAAAAGCTGAACACAAAATTACTAGTAAGGAGATAGAATCAGTAATCCAAATTCACCTAACAAACAAGCCATCAAATGGCTTCCTTGGTGAATTCTACAAAACATTTAAAGAAAAATTAATGCCTATTTTTATTAAAATCTTCTAAAAATAGGAGAGAAGGAAACAGTTAAAAATTAATTTTTGAGGACTTTTTGGGTGGCTCAGCTTGTTAAATGTCCAACTCTTGATTTTGGCTCAGGTCATGATCTCATGATTTATGAGTTCAAGTCCTGGGTTGGGTTCCGTGCTGACAGCCTAGAACCTGTTTGGGTTTCTCTACCTCCCTCTCTCTCGGTCCCTCCCCTGACTTGCACACATGCTCTGCATATCTCTTTCTCTCTGTCTCTACAAAAATAAATAAGCATTAAAACTCATTTTTGAGGCGAGCAGTATCCTTATTAACAAAACCAAGCAAAGATGCCACAAGAGACAGAACTTACAGGTCAATATCTTTGATGAACTTAGGTGCAAATATCCTCAAAAAATATCAAACCAAATTCAGCAAAACATTAAAAAGATTATACACCATGATCATATCATGATTCATATCAGGGAAGCAAGGAAGATTCAACATTCACAATCAATGTGATAATTACAACAGCATCAACAAAACGAATCAGAAATCATATGATCATCTCAATATACATAGAAAAAGCATTTGACAAACTTCCGCATCCATTAATAGTACAAACTTTCAACAAAATAGGTATAAAGGGAATGGACCTCAACATAACAAAGGCCATATATGGCAAGCCCACAGCTAATGTCATGTTCAACAATGAAAACCTGAAAAATTTTTCTTTAAGATAATGCATGACAAAGATGATCACTCTTGTTGATTTTACTCAACTCAGTATTGGAAGTCCTACCCACAGTAGTTAGGCAAAAAATAATAATTAGAATAAAATAAAATAAAATAAAATAAAATAAAATACATCCCAATTGGAAAAAAAGAAAAATTCTCACTATTTGCAGATTACATGATATTATACAGAAAACACACAAAAAAAGGCTCCACCAAAAATCTGTTAGAACTAAGAAATGCATTCATTAACGTTGTTGGGTACAAAATCAATATTCAAAACTCTTTTGTGATTCTATATTATAATAATGAATTTTCAGAAAAAATATTATGAAAATCCCATTTCATAATTGCATCAATAAGACTAAAATACCTAGAAATAATTTTAACCAATGAGATGAAATACCTGTACACTGAAAACTATGATTTTGTTTAAACAATTGACGAAGACACAAATAAAGGGGAAGATATTTTGTGCTTATGGATTGGAAGAATTAATATTGTTAAAAATGCCATAATATCCAAAGAAATATACAGATTCAATGCAATATTAATAAAAATTAAAGTGGTATTTTTCATAGAAAAAGAATAAACTATTATAGGATTTGTATAAAAACACAAAAGACCCTCAATAGACAAAACAATCTTAAGAAAGAAAATAGGGGGCATCATGTTCCATGATTTGATGATATATTACAAAGGTATAGTTATCAAAACAATATGGTATTATCATAAAAACAACACATTCAAATGGATCAACACAGAGATCACCAAAATAAACCCACACATGTATGGTAAATTAATGTATGACAAAGGATCTAATAATAAACATTTGGGGAAAGGAAGTCTCTTCAATAAACTGGGCAACTTACATGCTAAGGAATGAAACTGGACTACTTCTAATGCCCTATGCAAAAATTACCTCAAACTGGATTAAGACTAGCATGTGAGACCTGAAAACATAAAACTTCTAGAAGAAAGCATAGGCAGTAGGTAAACCTTTACATTGATCTTGGAGATTTTTTTTTAAATTAGCATCAAAACCAAAGGCAATAAAAATAAAGATAAATAAGTGGGACTACATCAAACTAAAAAATGTTACCCCGGTTAAAACGTGGGCAGAGGAGGACCTGTGTGGACAAGTCTCCAAGAAGACATAGAAATGGCAAACAAACACATGAAAAGATTCTCAACATTACGAATCATTAGGGAAATCAAAACCACAATGATATATCACTCCCACCGGTCAGAATGACTAGAATTGAAAAGACAAGGAATAACAAGTGTTGGTGAGGGTGTGGAGAAAAAATAACCATCAGGAACTGTTGGTTGGCATGCAAAATTGGAAGCCACTTGGGAGAAAGTATGGTATTTCCTTAAAAAATTAAAAATAAAATTACCATAAGATATAGTAATTTCACTGTTGGGTATTTACCCAAAGTAAATGAAAACACTAGTTCAAAAAGATATTCACACCCTTATGTTTATTGCAGCATTATTTGTAATAGCCAAGATATGGGAGCAACCCTAATGTCCATCCATAGATAAGTGGATAAAGATGTGGTATAGATATATACAATAGAATATTACTCAGCTATCAAAAAGAATGAGATGCTCCCATTTGCAACAACATGGATGGACCTAGAGAATATACTACTTAGTGAAATAAGTCAGTTAGAGAACGATAAAAACATGTTTTCACACATATTTGGAATTTAAGAAACAAAACAAATGAACAAAGAAAAAAGGAGACAAATAAAAACCCCAGACTCTGAAAATAAAGAACAAACTCGTGGTTGCCAGAGGGAGGTGGGTTGGGGAGATGCACAAAATAGATAAAGAGAATTAAGAGTATACTTATCCTGGGACACCTGGGTGGCTCAGTCAGCTAGGCATCCGACTTCTGCTCAGGTCATGATATCACGGTTCATGGGTTTGAGACCCGCGTCGGGCTCTGTGCTGACAGCTCAGAGCCTGGAGCCTGCTTCGAGTTCTGTGTCTCCCTCTCTCTGCCCCTCTCCGACTTGTGCTCTGCCTCTCTGTCTGTCTCAAGAATAAATTTTAAAAAAATTAAAAAAAAATGAGTATACTTATCCTGATCATCACTGAATTATGTATAAAATTGTTGAATCATTATATATATACCTCAAACTATTATAACTCTATGTTAATTATTCTTTAATTAAAAAAAAACTAAAACACATATGCACAGTAAAGGAAGCAATCAGCAGTATGAAAAAACTACTTACTGAATGGGAGAAAATATTTGAAAATCATGTATCTGTTTGGGGTTAATATTTGAAATATATAAATAACTCATACAACTCTATAACAATAAATGAATGAATAAATAAATAAATAAATAAACAGACAATAAAAACAATCTGATTAAAACTTGGCAAGAAATCTAAAGTTTTCCAAAAAAGACATACGGATATCCAACAGGTACACGGAAAGTTGCACAGCACTACTAATCATCAAAAGATTGTGAATCTTAGAATGACTATTACCAAAAAGACAAGAAGTAACAAGTATTGGTGAGGCTGTGGAGAAAATAGAACCCTTGTGCACTATTGCTGAAAATGTTAATTAGTATAGCCACAATGGAAAGCAGTATGGAGATTCCTCAAAAAAATCAAAAATAAAACTATCATTTGCTACAGCAAATTTATCATTCTCCATTTTCTGAAGGGAAGAAAAATACTGACTTAAAAATACATATGCACCAACATATTCATAGTAGCTTTATTTATGATGGTAGCCAAGATATATAGGCAACCCAGGTGTACATCAGCTGATGAATGGGTGATGAAAATGTAGTATATATACACAATGGAATATTACTCAGGCATTAAGAGGAAGAAAGTCTTGCCATTTATGATAACATGAATGGACATTGAGAGTATTATGCTAAGTGAAATGAGTCAGAGAAAGACAAATATCATATGATCTCACTTACATGTGGAATCAATTTTTTAAAAAATTAAGGTAGCCACAGTACCCTCAGCCGCCATTAGTTACCAGAAAATTTTCAGTGCCTGAGACTCTCGGGCACTCCCAGCGGCGGGGCGGGGATGGCCCGGGAGCAGAGGGAGGCTGCTCCGGGATGCTGGCCCTCCTTGGACATGGCACAGCCTGGGCTTGGGGATGGCCAGCGACAGGGAGACTCGAGCACAGCAGCAGCGCTGCCACAAGTTGCGCTGCTGGCAGCGAGTACACAGAGGCCAAAAAAAAATTGCTGGTATTTTGAAGGACTCTGTCCAACATATTCTATTGGAAGATGTGACCGAACTCGTGCCCAGTCTCACTGCTGTGAAATGTGAGACATCAACCCAGGCAGTTGGGCTCCACTTCCCCATGCTGCACTGCTGGCTTCCCACTGCTGCCTCTTAATAGACAGGAAGAATTTGCATATAGTGTGTCCTGAGACCATAGGTGGATTGGGAGAGTGCACAGAGGGCAAAAAAATTGCTGGTATTTTGAAGGACTCTGTCCAACATATTCTATCAAGAGTAGTTGGAACCTACGGGGAAGAGAACACGAAATCCAGAAAATCCTAGGAGACGGAGGAGACCTAGGAAATAATGTACAGGAAATAGTGACGGCACAAAAAATTATGACAGCAGACATAAGCACCTTAAAAGAACAAGAATATGGAATGATAAACATAAAAATACTCGCTGGGCTTGAAAAAAGCATAGAAGAAAGCAAGGGGACCCTAGAGGCAGAGATCAAGGTCCTAATAAAACGGTCAGAAGGAATTAAAAAATGCTTTAAATGAGATGCAACGCAAATTGGAGGCGGCCAGAGGGCTAACTGAAGAGGCAGAAGAGAGAATACGTGAATTAGAAGATAAAATTATGGAAAAAGAAGAAGCAGATAAAAAGAGGGAGAAACTGATTCAGGAACAGGAAAGGAGAATTCCAGAGCTGCGCGATGCAATCAAACAAAGTAATATCCATATTATAGGAATTCCAGAGGAAGAAGAGAAAGAGAAAGGAGTCGAAGGCGTACTTGAACAAATCATTGCTGAGAACTTCCCCAACATGAAGAAGGAAATGGGCATTGAAGTCCAAGAGGCACAGAGAACTCCCCTCAAAATAACCTGAATCGACTCTCAGCAGCACACATCATAGTGAAGCTGGGGAAATAGAAAGACAAAGAGAGAATTATGAAAGTAGCTAGGGATAAAAGGGCCTTGATATACAAAGGCAGACACGTAAGAGCTATAGCAGACTTATCTACAGAAAATTGGCAAGCCAGTAAGAAATGGGAGGAAAACTTCAATGTGATGAAGAGGAAGCCAAGAATCCTTTATCCGGCCAGCCTGTCATTCAGAATGGAAAGAGAGATAAAGGGCTTCCCAAACAAACAAAAACTGAAGGAATACATCACAAATAAACCAATCTTACAAGAGATCCTGAGGAAGACTCTATGAAGGAAAGGTAACAAGGAATGCAGAGTACCAGAGACATCCTTATAAGCATGAAACCTACAGATAATAAAGTGATTCTAAACCCATATTTTTTAATATTAACGCTGAATGAAACGGACTAAACGCTCCAATTAAAAGACACAGGGTAAGATAATGGACTAAAAATCAAGACCCATCTATTTACTGTCTTCAAGAGACCCATTTTAGACCTGAGGACACCTTCAGATTGAAAGTGAGGGGATGGAGAACTATCTACCATGCTACTGGAAGTCAGAAGAAAGCCGGAGTAGCCACACTTATATCAGACAAATTAGACTTTAAAATGAACGATGTAATAAGAGATGAAGAAGGACATTATATAATAGTCTCAGGGACCATACAGCAGGAAGAGCTAACAATTGTAAATATCTACGCACCGAATTTGGGGGCACACAAATTTGTAAAACAACTAATTACAAACATTAGCAACCTCATCGATAAAAATGTCCTAATAGTAGGGGATCTCAATACTCCACTCTCAGCATAGGATAGATCCACAAAACAGAAAATCTCCGCAGAAACAATAGCCCTGAATGACACATTAGGACAGATGGGCCTCACAGACATCTTTAGGGTCCTTCATCCAGAAGCAAAGGAATTCACGTTCTTCTCATCTGCACACGGTACATTTTCCAAGATAGACCACATTCTGGGGCACAGGGAAGCTCTGAATAAAAATAAAAGAATTGAGATCATACCGTGTACACTGTCAGACCACAATGCTTTGAAACTTGAAATCAACCACAGGAGAAAGCCTGGAAAATATCCAAGAACATGGCGGCTAAGAAATAACCTACTAAAAGATGACTGGGTCAACCAAGCCATCAGAGAAGAAATTAAAAAATACATGGAAACAAATGAAAATGAAAATACAACAATCCAAACGCTCTGGGACGCAGCAAAGGCAGCCCTGAGAGAGAAATATATTGCAATCCAGGCCCATCTCAAGAAACAAGAAAAATCAATAACACAAATTCTAACAGCACGCCTAAAGGAACTAGAAGCAGATCAACTAAAACAACCCAAGCCCAGCAGAAAGAGAGAAATCACAAAGATCAGAGCACAAATTAACCATATGGAGACAGAAAAGGTAGTGGAACAGATCAATGAAACCAAAAGCTGGTTCTTTGAAAAAATAAACAAAATAGACAAACCTCTAGCCAGGCTTCTCAAAAAGAAAAGAGAGAGAACTCAAATAGATAAAATCGTGAATGAAAAGGGAGAAATTACAACCAATCCCTCAGAGATACAAACAATCATCAGAGAATACTATGAAAAATTATATGCCACCAAACCTGGCAATCTGGAAGAAATGGACAGCTTCCTAAATAGCCACACGCTACCAAAACTCAAACGGGAAGAAATAGACAATTTGAACAGACCCATAACTAGTGAAGAAATAGAATCAGTTATTAAAAACCTCCCAGCAAATAAAAGCCCTGGACCAGATGGCTTTCCTGAGGAATTTTACCAGACATTTAAAACAGAGTTAATTCCTATCCTCCTCAAGCTGTTCCAAAAAATTGAAACGGAAGGAAAACTCCCGGACTCATTCTATGAAGCCAGCATCACTTTGATTCCCAAACCAGATAGAGACCCAGCAAAGAAAGAAAATTACAGGCCAATATCCCTGATGAATATGGATGCAAAAATTCTCAACAAGATACTAGCAAATCGAATCCAACAGCATATAAAGAGAATTATCCACCATGATCAAGTAGGATTCATCCCTGGGTTGCAGGGCTGGTTCAATATTCGCAAATCAATCAACGTGATACATCACATCAACAAAAGAAAAGATAAGAACCATATGATCCTGTCAATAGATGCAGAAAAAGCATTTGACAAAATACAGCATCCTTTCTTAATAAAAACTCTCGAGAAATTAGGGATAGAAGGAACATACTTAAACATCATAAAAGCCATATATGAAAAGCCCACAGCTAATATCATCCTCAATGGGGAAAAATTGAAAGCCTTCCCCCTGAGATCAAGAACACGACAGGGGTGCCCACTCTCGCCACTGCTATTTAACATAGTGTTGGAAGTCTTAGCATCAGCAATCAGACAAGAAAACAAAATAAAAGGCATCAAGATTGGCAAGGAGGAAGTCAAACTTTCACTTTCTGCAGATGACATGATAATTTACATGGAAAACCCAACGGAATCCACCAAAAGCCTCCTAGAACTGATTCATGATTTCAGCAAAGTTGCAGGATACAAAATCAATGTACAGAAATCGGTGGCATTTCTATACACCAACAATGAAGCAGCAGAAAGAGAAATAAAGAAGCTAATCCCTTTCACAGTTGCACCAAAAACCATAAAATACTTAGGAATAAACCTAACCAAAGATGTGAAAGACCTCTACACTGAAAACTGTAAAAAACTTATGAAGGAAATTGAGGAAGACACAAGGAAATGGAAAAACATCCCATGCTCATGGATTGGAAGAATAAATATCGTTAAAACGGCAATACTACCCAAAGCAATCTACACGTTCAATGCAATCCCAATCAAAATTGCACCAGCATTCTTCTCAAAGCTAGAGCAAACAATCCTAAAATTTGTGTGGAACCACAAAAGACCTCGAATAGCCAAAATAATACTGAAGAATAAAACCAAGGCGGGAGGCATCACAATCCCAGACTTTAACCTCTACTACAAAGCGGTAGTCATCAATACTGTATGGTATTGGCACAAAAACAGACACATAGACCAATGGAATAGAATAGAAAACTCAGAAATGGACCCGCAAGTATATGGCCAACTCATCTTTGACAAAGCGGGAAAATGTATCCAATGGAAAAAAGACAGCCTCTTTAACAAATGGTGCTGGGAGAATTGGACAGCAACATGCAAAAGAATGAAACTAGACCACTTTCTTACACCACTCACAAAAATAAATTCTAAGTGCATAAAAGATCTGAATGTGAGACAGGAAACCGTCAAAATCCTAGAGGAGAAAGCAGGAAAAAGCCTCTTTGACCTAACACGCACCAATTTCTTACTCGACACGTCTCCAAAGGCAAGGGAATTAAAAGCAAAGATGAACTATTGGGACCTCATCAAGATAAAAAGCTTCTGCACAGCAAAAGAAACAACCAACAAAACGAATAGGCAACCAACGGAATGGGAAAAGATCATCGCAAATGACATATCGGATAAAGGACTGATATCTAAAATTTATAAAGAACTTACCAAACTCCACACCCGAAAAACAAACAACCCAGTGAAGAAATGGGCGGAAGATATGAATAGACACTTCTTCAAAGAGGACATTCAGATGGCCAACAGACACATGAAACGATGCTCAATGTCACTCATCATCAGGGAAATACAAATCAAAACCACACTGAGATACCACCTCACACCAGTCAGAGTGGCTAAAATGAACAAATCAGGAAAGTATAGATCCTGTCGAGGATGTGGAGAAGTAGGCACCCTCCTACACTGTTGGTGGGAATGCAAACTGGTGCAGCCACTCTGGAAAACGTTGTGGAGGTTCCTCAAAAAAATGAAAATAGAGCTACCCTATGATCCAGCAATAGCCCTGCTAGGAATCTACCCAAGAGACACAGGAACGCTGATGCATAGGAGCACGTGTACCCCAATGTTCATAGCAGCACTTTCGACAATAGCCAAATCATGGAAAGAGACCAAGTGCCCATAAATTAACGAATGGATAAGGAAGTTATAGTACTTATATACAATGCACTACTACGTGGCAATGAGAAAAAACGAAATCTGGCCATGTGTAGCCAGATGGATGGAACTGGAGGGTATTATGTTAAGTGAAATAAGTCAGTCAGAAAAAGTCAGATACCATATGTTTCCACGAATAGGTGGACTTTGTGAGACTAAGCAAAAACCAGGTGGAGGGGAAGAGGGGAAAGGAAAAAAAGACACAGAGAGGGAGGGAGATAAAACATAAGAGACTCTCAAAGACTAAGAAAAAACAGGGTGAGGGGGATGAGGGAGGGGGGAAAGGGAGTGATGGGCATTAAAAAGGGCACGTGTTGGGATGAACACTGGGTGTTATATGTAAACCAATTTGAAAATAAACTATTATAAAATTTAAAAAAATAAATGAATGAAAAATAAAATAAAATAAATAAATGATGGTGCGCAATATACAACATGGTGACTTTGGTTAATAATACTGAATTCTATATTATGAAAAGTGCTGAGAATGCAGTCTTAAATGTTCTCACCACAAGAATACAATTGTAATTTTGTATAATGATGGATATTAACTAAACTTACTGTAGTGATCAATTCTCTCTCTCTCTCTCTCTCTCTCTCTCTCTATATATATATATATATATATATATATTTATATACAAATATCAAGTATAGTATAATGTTATATGCCAATAATATGTCAATAAAAAATAAACAGGAAAGAAAAGACTGTCTTGGAATTGCTTCTGCTACAGCCCTTACATTGTAGTATATTTTATTTCCATTTTAATTTTATCAAGGTATTTTTATTTCCGTTTTCATTTTTTATTTTGACCCATTGATTGCTCAGAGTATGCTTAATTTCTACATATTTGTGAATTTTCCAGCTTTATTTCTGTTATTGATTTCTCATTTCATACTACTATAGTCTGAAAAGATACTTGGTAAGATTTCAATTTTTTTAATTTTCTCTTTGTTTTGTGGAAAAACATGTAATCTATAATAGAAAATGTTCTATGTGGACTTTAGAGGAATTTCTAGTCTAGTGTTTTTGAGTGGAATGCTTGGTATATGTTTTGTTAGTTCCATTTGCTGTATAGGATTGTACAAATATTTTTAAAATTATTATTGATTCTCTGTTTGGATAATCTATCCATTGCTTTGAGTGGGGTTTTGAAATTCCTTATTATTTTGATATTTATTCCTTTAATATTTGCTTTATATTTTTATTTGCACTGATGTTAGTTGCATAAATGTTTCCAGAATTATTTCTTCTTGGTAATTGATCTCTTGAACATTATATAATGATCCTTTTTTAAAAAAATCTCTTTTGACCATTTTTAGCTTGAAGTCTATTTTATCTAAGTATAGCTACCCCTGCTTTCTTTTGGCTACCATTTGCTTAAAATATCTTTTTCCATTCCTTCACTCTGTGTGTGCCTTTAAAACTAAAATGTCTCTTGTAAGTAGTAAATTATTGAATCTTGTTTTTTAATCCATTAAGTCTCCGTGTGTTTTAATTGGATGTATTAATCCATTTAATTTAAACCACTTTTTGGGAGGTGGGGACTTATTGCCATTCTTTATTGTCTTCTGACTCTTTTGTAGATCATGTCTTCTTTGTTTCTTATCTTGCTAAATTCTTTTGTGATTTGGTGACAATTTGTAACAGTATGCTTTAACTCCTTTACCATAATATTTTGTGTATCTTCTACAGATTTTTCCTTTGTGGTACCATGAAGCTACACAAAATATCTTATAACATCCTATTTTAAGCTGGTAATTTCATTAGCATACATAAACCTTACAGTTCAACTTCTCCCCCTCACATTTTATGTTATTCATATTACTATTTACATATTTTCTGTATTGTGGATCCACTAACAAATTATTGTCATAGCTATATTAAATATGTTTGTTACAGAGTTTTAAATCTAGAGTTGTAAGTGAACTATGCCCTACCATTGAAATAAGAGAATCTGATTTTAACTATTTATTTACCATCGTAAGTTTTACACATATGTTCATACATTTTTATGATATTAAGTAGCATCCTTCCATTTGTGCTTAAAGAATGCTCTTTAGCATTTTCTTTTAAGTAAATGAGAAACTCCTTCAGCTTTTGTTTGTTTGGAGAAGTCTTTCTCCTACGTTTCTTTCATTTTGCATTTTTTCTTTTCTTTCTTTTTTTGAGAGAGAGAAAGAGAGAGAGGAGAGACAGAGAGAGAGAGAGAGAGAAAGAGAGAGAGAGAGAGAGAGAGAGGGAAACCAAGCACAGTGGAGGGGCAGAGAGAGAGGGAGAGAGACAATCTTAAGCAGGCTCCATGCCAGGTGAAGAGGGACTCAATCTCGCAATCATGAGATCATGACCTGAGTCAAAATCAAGAGTCAGACGTTTAACTGACCGAGCCACCCAAGCATCCTATCTCTTCTACATTTCTGAAGAACAGATTTGCCAAATATATTAAATTTGATTCAGTTTTTTATTTCATTGTTTTGAATATATCATACCATACTCTCTTAGCCTACAAAGTTTATATTGAAAAATCTCCCTATAATTTTACAAAAGTTTCCTTGTATGTGTTCTCACTTTTTTTCTGCTAGTTTCAAAATTCTCTGTTTTTGACTTTTTACTAATTACAATATTTCTTGGAATATCCCTTTCTGACTCTCAACTTATCTGAGATCTTTTCGGTCTGAAGAATTTGAATGTCCACTTTTCTGCTCATGTTTGAGAAGTCTTAAACCATTATTACTTTAATGTATTTTCTGTCCCCTTCTTTTTCTTTTCTCTTTCTGGGATTCTATAACGCTTATAGTTTTTCTTTTAATCATATTTCGTAAGTATAGGCTTTCTTTACTCTTTTTCATTCTTTGTTTTGCTCCTTTCACTGGACAATTTCAAATGACCTATCTTCTAGTTCATGGACTATTTCTTCTGCTTAGTAGAGTCTGATGTTGAAGTTGTCTATTGAATTCTTTAGTTACTGTATCCTCAGCTGTATTATTTCTATTTTTTTCTTCATTGAGCTTCTTGTTTTGTTCATGCATTGTTTTCCTAATTTCATTGATTCGTTTTCTTGTAGTTCACTATACTCCTGTAGGAGGATTTTTCTGAATTATTTTTCTTAAATTTCATGGATCTCCATTTCTTTTGGGTCAGTTCTTAGAGCTTTATTAGTTTCCTTTAATGGTGTCATGTTTATCTGATTTTTTATGATATTTGATTCCTCGCATGGGTCTCTGCATTTGAGTAAGCAGTCTTCTCTTCCAGACTTTACATTTTCACTTGGCAAATACACTCCTTCATTTGTCATCTCAGCCTAGGGTTCTCAATGTGTTGTCTTTTAGCATCTTTGGGAAGGTGATGTCTTTATTTTGGCAATGCCATTGACCAAGTTTTGAAGTCACAGGGTGCTGCTTGCTGAAAAAAGTTGGATAAGACAGCTGATTTAGTTACCTATTCATAGTTGCCTGGATTCACTGGTCAAAATTTCAAGTTGGGAAGGACTTAATGCTATACTCAATAGTTGAAAGGGAACTAAATTTTCTTCTTCCCTTGGCAGTGTATTAAAACTGACTCCATGGCTAATAGCATTCAATTATTGGGTTACTGAATCAGGAATAATTGTCAATAATGCTCTGTGGCCAGACAGAGCCACCAGTTCAGCTCTGCAGACAGGTGATTCTACTAAATGGACTCTCTTCTTGGATTCCATATATGTGTAAGAGGATTGCACAGTTTCCCACATGTTCTGGTTTGGCTTCTTGGTCAAGTGGGGCTGAAGGCTATATTTAGCGATAGATGAGGCTTTGAATTTGCTTCCCATCTGGGAGCAGTCATAGAACAGACTTCACAGCTGGCGTGGCTATTTGGCTGGGTACCGAAATCATGCAAAACTTCCCACTGAATTCCCTGGACAGACAGTGTTTAGTTATTTGGCCCTTTTTGTAGACAGAACTACTGATTGGTTTCTCTGTTTGGAGACCTCTGTAATCAAGGCTGGGACGTGGGCCACACAGCCTCCCTGGTGCTCCATTCAGGCCACATGGACAGAATGGATTGCAGGCTACATTCAGACTTAGATGGGACTTTGAATCCACTTTCTTCTCCAGGAAAGGCCATAGAACAGGCTCCACACTATATGGATCCTTAGTTGGGGACCCAAATCAGGCAGAACTGCCCACAAAGCTCTCTGGACAAACAGGGTCACTGGCTTGGCTCTGTAGATGGACAGAGGCACTGTCTTTCCTCCTTTTTAGAATGGTGTTGTTTTAAGTAGGAATGTAGGATAGGCTATGCAAATTCTATCATCCAGTGCTCATCCCAACAACGGCCCTCCTCAGTGCCTGTCACCCACTCTCCCCTCTTTCATACCCACCATCAACCCTCAGTTTGTTCTTAGTATTTAAGGGTCTCTTATGTTTTGTCTCCCTCCCTCTCTGTGGCTTTTTTCCTTCCCCTCCTCCCCTTCCCCATGGTCTTCTGCTAAGTCTCTCAAAATCCACCTATGCGTGGAAACATATGATATCTGTCTTTCTTTGACTGACTTATTTCACCTAACATAATACCCTCCAGTTCCATCCACATTGCTACGCATGGCCAGATTTCATTCTTTCTCATTACCATGTAGTATTCCATTGTATATATATACCATATCTTCTTTATCCATTCATCGGTTGATGGACACTTAGTCTCTTTCCATGATTTGGCTATTATCGAAAGTGCTGCTCTAAACATTGGGGTACCTGTGCCCCTATGCATCAGCACTCCTGTATCTCTTGGGTAAATTCCTGGCAGTGCTATTGCTGGGTCATAGGGTAGTTCTATTTTCATTTTTTTTGAGGAAACTCCGCACCATTTCCTGAGTGGCTGCACCAGTTTGCATTCCCACCAACAGTGTAAGAGGGTGCTTGTTTCTCCACATCCTCGCCAGCATCTATAGTTTCCTGTTTTGTTCATTTTAGCCACTCTGACTGGCGTGGGGTGGTATCTCAGTGTGGTTTTGATTTGTATTTCCCTGATGCTGAGTTACATTGAGCACTGTTTCATGTGTCTGTTTGCCATCTGGATGTATTCTTTGGGAAGTGTTGATTCATATCTTCTGCCCATTTCTTCACTGGATTATTCGTTTTTCAGATGTGGAATTTGTTAAGTTCTTTAGGCTATGCAACTTCTTAGGTTCTCTGGTTAGGCTTTCTGGTTGGGCAAGACTTAAGGTGGTATTCAACAATAGTTGGGGCTACAAATTTGCTTTCCTGCTTGGTACAGAAATAGACTAAGCTCCAAGGCCTATACAGCTTATAGGATGGGGACTCGAATCAGGCAGTACTATGCATCAAGTCCCAGACAGATGGAATTACCAGTGCAGCTCTGCAGGTGGATAACAATACTGCCTGGGATATCTACTCTGACCCTTCTGTGAGGAGGAATGTGGTCTGACAAAATCAAAGTACTGGTCCTATCCCACTTCTCCATGCCAGTCTGATCTCCCTAGTCAAGTTCTAGATTTCTCTCCATGATCCCTGTGATGTGAGACTCAAATGGGCTTCCTGGGAAGAACCTGCAATGCTGTGGGAGCTAGATGTCACATTTGGGCTCTTTTTCCCACAGAAAAACTGTAAATCCAAGGAAGTCCTGTCAGTGTGTTGCTATGCTGGCCTATGAGGTCAGAGTATACCTATTTTTTTATTCTTCTAATGTGATCTTTCTCAGTCTTTGTGGTTTTTCATCCTCAACCTTGTGTTCTGAGGTTTTCACAATTATGTCTTATTTATGTATAGTTGCTAGTTGGCCTTCTTGTGAGGAGGACTGACGTTGGCAATGACCTATATTGTCATCTTGATAATATTACTCCTTTACCATATATTCTTCATTTTTTTGTTTTTTTAAACAATATATCCTTTTAATCTTACTTTGAGTTTATACTCCATCCTATTGAGAGTGCACTACTACCACATGGTCTTGGTACTATCACATTACAATATATTCTCATTTCTGACAGGAAATATCTTCATTCTTTTTTCATCCAGAAACACCTTTATTCAATTTTGCCTTTATGCCCTTTACAAAGTTTTGTACCTTTTTCATGCAGTTCTAATGTCAGATTAAGTTTATGCCCTCATGTTTTATACTATTCATTGATATTATTAATATATCTTTTTTTTTCTTTTTTTAGTTGGTTATTGCTAGTATGGAAAAAATCTGTTGATTTGTTAAAATACTTATTTTGTTAAACACTATACTATTAGACTCCTAGATATTCTTAAAAATATGTTGTTTTGTTTTTCTGTTTAGAGAATTATGTTATCTTTTCTTTTTCTGAACACTTTTGAAGCTTAGATTCATATTTTCTAATGGCTTCCCTATAACATAATAAACTCTCAACACAAAAAATTATTTTAAAATTAAAATAGTTTTGTATTATCCTTGTTAAGATTTATTGTTAATAAATTTGTTTTATTGCTAAAAAATCTATATTTTTAAGAAATTAAACAATATAGAAGTATGTAGAAAGTTCTTACAGGCTACAAACTTTGGTTGTAAAGGATGACATTATTTTCTAAAACTGAGATTAATGTCTAGATCAAAATCCCATCAAATTAGGGTTGTTGTTGTTGTTGTTGTTTTTTCAGTTATGTCCAAGGTAATTTAAAACAATTTTTCTTCCATCTTTCCTGGGTTGGTTTTAAGTTCCACGAAAGTAACAAGGTGATACATTTCATGTGGAAGGAGCTACCCATCCTTAGTGGCTTACATCTATGCCAACCAATTTCTACTAAAAAGTGTGGGACCTCAACCAACCTCTTTTCATTAGTCTGAAGAAATCGCTGGAATTCTCAGTCTGACCTTCATGCCTCTGAGCCTTGCCTCAATTTTATTGTATCTAATACAAAATTTTTAGTCCTTGAACACAGACAGACAGGAGCACTTTATAAGCCTAATTTAGGCCCATTTGTATTGAGCACCCATTGCCACCAATTCTACTCTCTCATGCACCTCTCAACAAAGCAGTGAGAAGTAAGATATAAATACAATTTTCTCAGCTGCACAAACCCATATGGAGGTTTCTGATGCTCCATTTCTTAGAGAGACCAGGTTGACTTTAGGGTCCCTTTTTTTAGTGACCCTCATCAGTCTGTTTCTCTTAATCCTTCTCTGGATCTCTATCTCTAGATAGATAATTCCCATCACTAGAGTAGGATAACTAGCTCTTATGTCTTCATTAATTATTCTTTATCTATAAACTATTGAATTTACTTTGATTTTTGGTATTCAAAAACCAATTTTAAATATTAGAATCTAAAAATTAACTCTTGTCAGTGTTATTCTTCTGTGGTCTCCTTTTCAGAAAGTAAGCTACTATTTCACAAATATTCTCTAAAAAGGAGAGTGTAGGACAACAGGAATTAAAGGGACTAAAACTGATTTGTCTAATATTAAAATATTACCATAATATGAATACTTAAAAATTGGAAGATTCTCCCTTTACTCTCACTTCTACCTTATTCTTTCCTCCTCACCAGCGGTAACCACTGTTAACTATTCTGGTATATTTCTGATACTTTTCTATGCCTTTTAAAATATATATGGGCACACAGTTTTCTTATTATAAATGAAAAATATAATACATATGCTTCTGAAACTTATGATTTTTACTTAATAGAATATGATTCATTTTTGCATGCTAGCTCATATAGGCTGATATCATTCTATTTAATGACTGCTTATGCATAAAGTGGATATACTGCAATTTAGCCATTTCCATACTGAGGCACATTTAATTAAATCCAGATTTTTGCAATCCAAACAATAATGCTTATAGGGATCCTGGAAAGTTGTGACCTCAGGGCACATCTCCTCTGTAATTTTTTATTGGCAGTTGCACAACAACCAATTGGCATGCTGGCTGGTCTTGTACACATTTGAGGCTGCAAGTTCTTCTGAGATTTATAGAAGAGAGAACTTGTGTGTGATTTAATATTTAATGCTACCAAGAGAGAGACGGTATTCTAGAAATGGAAAAGAAAGCATACCCAACAATGCCCATGAGAATATAACTGATAAGTCAGAACCTCCCAGAAAGAAAATCCAGGCAGCAAGAAAGGCAATGGACAAGGGAATGAATGCCTCCAAGATTGAAGAAACATGGACTCACCAGATTATTTCACAATTAGGAAAGAGAATTTTTACAATATCTACTCAGTAGGATCTTATAATTTTTTATGGACCAGTGACTTCTGTGTATTTCCTGTTTACTTTTTCTCTTCCACATTGGTGGTTTATTGCAGGCATATTGTATCTTACGGATAACTTATCTGTTTTTTTTTAGGGAGGAGAGAGAGAGAAGTAGCATGAGCAGGAGAGAGGCAGAAGGAGAGAGAGAAAGTTTCAAGCATGCTCTATGCTCAGTGTGGAACCTGATGTGGGGCAGGATCTCACGAATGTGATATGACCTGAGATGAAATCGAGAGTCAGACGCTGGGCTCACTGAACCACCCGGGCACCCTGATAGCTTGCTTGTATATTAATGTATTAGTCACCGCTATAGGAAGCCACATCCAGACAAGATGGAGATAACTTCTTACTATTCAGATACTCTGAGCTTCATGCAAGTGTGTCTCTTGAGGACACGGTTGTACATATTGATGTGTGAGAGGAGTACACTTTTAGATGGTCAATAGGGTGAAATGTTGAAAAACCAATAAGTCCCCCAATATCCATTTTAACCCTTCTTAGTAGTTAAACAGTGATGAAACTAAATTGTGACTAATTTGGAGGGAATGGAGGTAACATGTGCAAAGTCTGGATCATACCTATTAGAGGGAAGAAACAAGCTCTCCCCTTTTCTATTCTGCCTTCTTGTTTCCTGGAATTTAAATATGATACTGAAAGCTGGTGGTTCCAACTTGTACCATGAGACGTAAGCCATGCTTTGAGAATAACAGAGCAATAGCATGCAAGAAGCATGGATCCCTTGCACTATTGAACTTGTCATACCTACATTCTATCACCTACCTTGATTTTTATGAGAAAGAAAAATAAAATTATATCTTATCAGGATAACTGTTTGTATGTTCCCTTTGTTACAGCAATCTAATCTGTTTCCTAACGAATATACACAGAAGGCCAGAAGAGAGTAAAACAATGCATATATTTAGATGTTTAGATGATTAAAATAAAAAGAACAATGCATCCTGAAATAAGCTAAAATATCATTCATCTGATGGAGAAAATGAAAAACACCTTGTACATATATAGTATGAGACAAAGTGCCGCTTACATATCTGTTTGAGGAAAATATTGGAGGAAGTGCCCTAAACAAATGCCAATGAAATTGTAACAGTGTTCTTAAAATAGCCTATGATGAAAAGTATAAGAAAAGAGTAGTTAGCAATTAATCTTGTAATGTGTGTGGATATAATTAATGTGAGTAATTAATGTGAGTATATAATGTTATGTGAGTAATGATACTACACTGACAAAAATATTTAAATGTTAAAGGTTGTTCAAACAGAAGAGTAATGAAAATGATATAGGGAAAATGTAATGATTATCTGGAATAAAAATGTCTAAACATCTTTGCAAACACCATTGTTGTTATTTATGTTGTTCTTGTTGGTGTTGGTGGTGGACGTAGCTAATGTAAGTCTGTGTCAGAGTACAGAGAAAGATGAATCTTGGGTAGTATGGAAGTTTAAGTGAGCAAAGGTCTCATTTTAGTCTGTGGGCGAAAGGAGAGTTATAGTCAAGTAAAGCATGCTGGCAAAAATATAGTTATTTAATATCAATTAATAGTAATTGAGAAACTTAAGGTTGAGACATGAAAATGAAGTCTTTATCAACATTGAATAAAAAAAAACTAGTAGAACTTTCAAAATAACAATGGGGAAAGTGGTAATAAATGAAAGTTGTCAAAACCAGAAAAAATAAGGAACGGGAAAACATGAGTTAGCTAGAGAAAGTTAGAAAGTCAGAAAAGAGGAAATGACAATAAAATATGACAAATATTAAGTAAGGTAGAAGTATTAGCCAAGTCTCGGTTATCAAAATAAATGTAAACAAACTGAATTCTCCAAGCAAAAAAGAATCTGTAATATTGGCATAAGAAACAAACTGTGCTGCTTATGAGAAACATATCTGAAAAAAGATGAAAAAGAGAATTTAAAAATAAATAGGGTTTAGGGCGCCTGGGTGGCTCAATCAGTTAAGTGTCTGACTTTGGCTCAGGTCAGGATCTTGTAGTTTGTGAATTCAAGCCCTGCATCAGGCTCTGTGCTGACAACTCAGAGCCTGGATCCTGCTTCAGATTCTGTGTCTGCTTCTCTCCTTGCCCCTCCCCTGCTCACACTCTCTCTCTTTCTCAAAAATAAAAATTAAAAAATAATAAAAATAAAGAGGGTTTGGCATACTAAAGGAGAAATAATGTTATTGTTGGAATAAGTGGACAATTATTGCATTTTTTTAAATTTTATAATAGTTTATTTTCAAATTGGTTTACATATAACACCCAGTGTTCATCCCAACATCCCAAAACTTAGTGACTTTAAATAATATTTTTTTTACATCGTTCATTTTATTTTATTTTATTTTTTTACATTTTATAATAGTTTATTTTCAAATTGGTTTACACATAACACCCAGTGTTCATCCCAACATCCCAAAACTTAGTGACTTTAAATAATATTTTTTAAAAATTTATTTTTGTAAGAGAAAGAGTGCAAGCAGGGGAGGGGCAGAAAGAGAGGGACAGAAAAAGAGAGATAGAGGATCCCAAGTGGGCTCTTCACTGACAGCAACGAGCCTGATGTGAGGCTTGAACTTATGAACCATGAGATCATGGCCTGAGTTGAAGTCAGACACTCAACCGACTGAGCCACCCAGATGCCTCTTTAAAATAACCATTTTTATTATATTTAATCATTTTCTAAGTCAGGAATTTGGGAAGAACTTTGGTTGGGTAGTTTCTGATCTACGTGATGCCTGCTATGATACCTGAGGCTGGAGGACTCCTTCCGAGATGACTTTTTCACCTATGTATGGCACCTCAGTACTCCTTGTCCTCACTATTTTTCATATTATCATATTTCTCAGTAGCCTGATTTATTCTTGATAGGTCTCACTTGTTGAGGTTGTGCCAAAATTTGTCAGTGTTCCAAAGGAAAGGATAATAGCACCTAATTTCAGACTGATTTGAAGAGACTCACCAGCAGCAGCTTTTAAAGTATGCAAATATATACAGTCTTGTGGGACAACAGTTATAACTCCTACTGGACTTCAGACCAGATAATTTAAAGGTGGCCCTTTGGCAACAGTTGCAAAAACTGGGGCTCCAGGTGAGTTTATAAGCTCTTTTTGAGAGGTACCAATAAGCTGTAGTAAGGCCTAGGGAGAGTGCAAAACAGGTGTCCCTTGGCGTACATTTTCTAAGAGCCCCTCTGTAGCATCTAGACAAGATTAACCTGAAACCTGTTCCTTGTGCTGAGCTCCAGGACAAGTAAATAGACCTTTTTAACAGGAAGACTGGGGTGTGTTTCAGTGTGCTGTGTTGTGCCCTAGTGGATAGCCTGCCAAGAACTGCTTCACCAATTGTTTCCCCTGGGGCTCAGCAAGGCAAGCACCCCTGGCCACCGGAGCCAGGTATTTCAGTGGTGTCCCCTTTGTGGAATGCATGAGTCAGCTGGCTTCAGCACAGTCACTTGGGAGCCCAGAGCTGGAGCAAGCCTGCCAGCTTCAGCAGGGACACCAGGGATCTTGGGGCTAGGGCAGGCCTACGAGATTCAGCAGGGCGACGGGAGAGCCTGGGCCCAGGCAGGCCTCCTGGTTTCAGTGGAACTGTGGGGGAGCCAAGTGCAAGAGAGTCCTGCTGGCTGAAGCAAGGCTGTGGGAGCATGTGGAGGCAGTCCAACTCAGCCAGCTTCAAAAGCACTTTGGGGGAACCCGGGTAAGTTGCAAGCCCACCAGCTGCAGTAGGTCCACAAGGGAGGCTGGGCCAGAGTGAGAATGCCACCTGAAGCAGGGCTAAAGCTGTGCCTGGGGGTAGGGCAAGGTCCACTGGCTTCATGGGGACTGTGGGAGATCACAGGGGAAGAGCAAGTCTGTGCACTTTGTCCACTTGACCACAGTTGGGCAAAATCTTTGTTGTGGGACACAAGCAAGGTAGATAGGAGAACAAAAATTGCGTCCATGAGTGCATCCTTCCCAGGATGCACCATACTCCTGCATCTCTGGCAGATTCTTAAAGATTAGCTCATGAATCTACTTGATTCATGTCGAGGTGTTTTTCAAACTATTGCTTTTGTGCTGAATCCTTGGGTGAGTCTGTAGTGAGACCTTTAATAGCTGACTTTCCATTCCCCACAGGCTTTTACGTCTCCAGAAAATAAGCCTCATTGGTTTTCAGAGCCAGAAATTTGGCGGAGGAGTGGGGGTGGCTCATTTCAGTGTAGGACCCAAGGGACGAGATGCCTGATGTGGGATAAGAATTTCTCACTCCTCAGGGAGAAACTCTGTATTTGTGAGATTCCACCTTATTGTGTGTTGTATTACTGGGGTGGGTTTTTTTGTAAGATTCATCTCTTTCTCTCCTACGTGTCTCAATGTGGCCCTTTCATTCTCTGTTGTGGATAAGTTTTTCAGCTAGGTTTCAGGTCTTTTTCATAGGTGATTTATTTATGTGTAGCTGTATTTTGGTGTGTTTATGGGAGGAGGTCAGTTCAGGACCTTCCTATGTTACCATCTTGAACTACTCTCCAATGTGTTCTATGTCCTGATTTAGAAACACTTCTTTACACAAAAGTCATATATTTATTCTGCTACAATGGTTGCAAAAGTTGTATAGTTTGCCATTCTCATTTACATTTTTAATCTACTTAGAATTTGTTTTTATTAAGTCAAATTTCATAATATTTACACATGAATAACTAATTGTCCCAGCAACGTTTATTGAAAAGTCCATCATTTTCTCTATGATATGCAATATATTCTCTGTCATGAATCAGTTACCTATGGGATACATATGTGGGATGCATCTAATGAAAGTTCTGCAGGATATGTATTCTCTTCTACTAAACAGTTTGTTATTTCTTTGTTAATACAAAATTGTAATTCCTATAGATTTATTATAGTATCTCGCTTGTAACGTTTGCTTTGATGATCTTGAAAATGGTATGTTTTAAAATTATAATTTCAAACTGCTTGTCATTGGAGTATAGAAATATAGTTGACTTCTACATATTCATTTTGTATCCAGCAAACTTGCTAAGCTATTTTATTAATTCCAATGATTTGTCTTGGTCACTTTTATTTTATTTTACATAAAAAATCATGTTTAAATAACTGCAGTTTACTTTTAATCCTTTTACTTTTCATTTCTTCTTACTTTACTGCTGTTAGTAAGACATCTTCTATTAATTATAATTAAATTGGTAGTATTTGGAACACTTTTTTTTTTCTTATCTTATATAGGAAAGTACTTTGACCATATATATAATTTTACCATAGTTTTTTGTTCTAGGGTTTTATTTTAGGATTTGGGCTTTTCAGGGTTTTATACTTGTTTATTAGTTTGTGTAAGTTTGTTCCTATCCCTAGTCTACAAATACGTTTTCTTTTGTTTAATTTTTATATGTGAAGGTTCAATTTAATCAAAAGTATTTCCTTTTTTTTTAAATTTTAACCTTTATTCATTTTTGAGGGGGAACACAGAGAGAGAGGGAAACACAGAATCAGAAGCAGGTTCCAGGCTCTGAGCTATCAGCACAGAGCCTGACTTCAAGCTCAAACTCATGAACCATGAGATCGTGACCTGAGCCAAAATCAGTCGCTTAACCCACTGAGCCACCCAGGCACCTGTCAAAAACTTTTCCTACAACTAAACTGTTTCTAGATTTATTGAGATGCTGTTATGACTCTTCTTCTCTAATCTGTTAATGAAAGTAATAATAATACTTGATATCTAACATTAAGACACCTGTATTTTCCTGAATAAACTAAATTGATCATGATGATCTTTTCTTATACTTTGCTGAATTTGATTTGCAAATACTTTGTTTAGAAGTTTTCATCTATACTCATTAGTAATATTTACCTGAAATTTGTTTGTCATACCTTCTTTGTCATTTAAAAAAATTTTTTTAAATAAAATATTTTTTAAATGTTTATTTTTGAGAAAGAGAGAGGCAGAGTGCAAGAGGGGAGGGATAGAGAGAGGGGGAGGTACAGAATCTGACGCTGGCTCCAGGCTCTGAGGTATCAGCACAGAGCCCAACATGGGGCTCGAACCCATGAACTGTGATATGACCTGAACCAAAGTCAGACACTTAACCAACTGAGTCACTGAGGCGCCCCTTTGTCATGTTTTGGAATTGAGGCTATTCTAGGCTTAATATAATTGGAGAGATATCAAGTGTTGTTTCTACTCATACCAACATTTCAGACACCAAGTGAGTGGGTGTTTTACATCAAGCAATTCTCAAATTCTCTGCAGACACCAACTGAGTGTCCTACAAGTCAATTAAATTCTGATACTAACTACTTGGAATTAGTGCAGACCCCATAGGTTGAGCACTCAGTCTTTCAAGGGTGACCCTCCCCACTTCAAATGTCAATTGCAAGTAGTGGGTCCCCAGGTTACTTGCACTTCTGTTCAACTTCATTACAAATTGTGGTTCTCACACCCACCTTCTCAGGTTTGATAATTTGCTAAAGGTTCATGGAACTCAGGGAAAACAGTTTACTATTACTAGTTTATTATGAAGGATGCAGTTAAGGAACAGCCAAATGGAAGAGGTGATTAGAGCAATGTACACGGGAAGGGTCCCAGAGATTCCATGCCCTTCCTGACATGTTATCTTTCTATAACTTCAATGTGATCACTAATGCAAAAGCTCATCATCAAATCTTGTTCAAGAGTTTCCATAAAGCTTAATCTCTAACCCCTCCTTCTTTTCCTGGAGGTTGGTGGGTTGGGCTAAAAGTTCCAAGTCTCTAAGTATAACAAAACTAGCTGGACCTAAGGGTTAACTTACTTCAAGATAACAGACTCCCTGCTTGCTGACTTAAAGTCCTTGAAGTGTAACAGAACTAATTTACTTTCTTTGAGATTTTGCAAACCAGTGGCCTTGGGCAATGAAGTACCAGAATGTCCCCAGGCCACAGAAGCCAGCAAGTCTGTCTGAAGCCCCTTTAGCTTTCTGATTAGCCAAGCAAACTTTTAGCAAAATGTTTTTCTTAAGGCCACACAAATGACTTTACTGATCTCCCTTTGTGCATCTGTAGACATTGCCCTCCTCTGAAGAAATAACAGAGCACTCTTGCACAACTCCCCCCCCACCCCGCCTTCCAGGCACCAAGGAGCCAGAACTTCTTGCACAACCACCCCTCCCCCTGCTCCAGGCACCAAGGAGCTAGAACTTCTTGCACAACCTCTGAGCACCAAGATAACTATGTAGCTGACATCACTGAGTCTACACGTAATCAAAAAATGTTACACACAAATGCATTCCCTTAACTAATTAAACTCTTTTAAAAATCGGAAACCTGGGAGTTGGCCTTTAGGAAAGATTCTGCCTTCTACCCTTGTGGCTAGACTCCTGAATAAAGCTCATATTCCTTTCCAGTCAAAACTCATCTCTTGAATACTGGCCTTTCAAGACATAGGCAGCCAAACTTGGGTTTTGGTAACATAATCAGTTGGTCTTTCTGGTGACCAGCCCCATCTTGAGGGTATCTATGGGCCCCACTCTAAGTCACCTTATTGGTATAAACTCAGATGTGCTTTAGAAAGGCTCATTATGAATACCAGAAGATATTCCTATCACTCAGGAAATTTAAGAAGTTTTAGAAGCTCTGTGACAGGATTAGAGGATAAAGACCAAGTATATTTCTTACCATACTACAAGAATATAGTCTCAAATTATATACATATTTTTCCTCAAATGTTTATTAGAACTGACCGGTAAAATTGTCGGGGTCTAGGGTATTTGTGTGTGGAAGGGGAAGGACAATTTAAACAACAGATTCAAGATCTCTAATTGTTATAAAATTATTTAGATATCCTGTTTCCATTTTATTCCATTTCAGTAAGTTATATATCTTTAAGAATTTGGCAACATGGGTGGAACTGGAGGGTATTATGCTGAGTGAAATAAGTCAGGCAGAGAAAGACAGATGTCATATGTTTTTATGCATAGGTGGGCTTTGTGAGACTTAACAGAAAACCAGGGGGGAGGGGAAGAGGGTAAGGAAAAAAAAAGCCACAGAGAGGGAGGAAGACATAACATAAGAGACTCTCAAAGACTAAGAACAAACTGAGGGGAGAAGGGGGTGTGGGTGGGGGGAGAGTGTGTGATGGGCACAGAGGAGGGCACTTGTCAGGATGAGCACTGGGTGTTGTATGGAAACCAATTTGACAATAAATTATTTAAAAAAAAGAATTTGTTCATGTAATCTAAATTTTTTTTGGTGTTTATATGGTTTATTATTTTTAAAAAACATTTTGGGGTTATTTTTTTGAGAGAGACATAGACAGTATGAGCAGCAGAGGAGTAGAGAGAGAGGGAGAGAGAGAGAAAATCCCAAGCAAGCTTTGCACTGTCAGCACAGATCCCGACATGGGGCTGGAATCCACAAAACAGTGAGATGATGACCTGAGCTGAAACCAAGACCTGAACGGTTAACCGACTAAGCCACCTAGGCTCCCCATATATAGTTTATTATTTTACTCTTAGCATTTGGAAGAGTACTCGCACATCCTAAGTTCTCAATAAGTACCTATCATCATTAAGTACCTGTGGATAATAAATTTTCAAATTTTAACATAAACTCAATATTCTGTTATCTTTTAATGCTCTGAATCTGTAACTAGTACACTTTTTCATTCTTACAGTTGATTCTTTATGTTATTCCTTTTCTATATTTTGCCCAAGATTTGTTATTATTATTAGTCTTTTTAACAATCTTTGACTTTGTTGACACTCTTTATGTATTTAGTTTGTTTTATTAATTTAATTATCTTTTTTTCCCTTTCTTATATTTTGGCTTTATTCTGTTGCTCTTTTTCTAACTTCTTAAATTGAATGGTTGTTAATTAAATTTTAACCTTTTTTAAAATATAAACATTTTTAATGTTTGTTTATTTTGGAGAGAGAGAGAGACAGAGCGTGAGTGGGGGAGGGGTAGAGAGAGAAAGAGACACAGAATCCAAAACAGGCTCCAGGCTCTGAGCTGTCAGCACAGAGCCCAATTCATGAACTCAGAGAGCCATGGACTCAGGCTTGAACTCAGGAACCATTAGATCATGACCTGAGCCAAAGTCAGTCAATTAACCTTCAAGTCACCCAGGTACCCTTTTAATATAAGCATTTAAGGCTATAAAATTTACTTTAATTATTTCTTTAAATATATTTCACAATTTTTATGTGTAACATTGTTATCATTGTTAAAAGCTAAATATCTTATATTATTCATTACATTATGTTCTTTTACCAATGACTTATTTAATAAGATTTTAATGTTTATTTTTGAGAAAGAGAGATAGAGTGTGAGTGAGTGAGGGGCAAAGAGAGACAGGGGGACACAGAATTGGAAACAGGCTCCAGTCTCTGAGGTGTTAGTGCAGAGACTGATCTGGGGCTCAAACCCACGAACCACTCTGAGATCATGATCTGAGCTGAAGTTGGATGCTTAACCGACTGAGCCACCCAGGCACTCTTTTTTTTTTAACAAATAATTTTTAAAATGTAAAACTTTTTTTAAGTTAATTAATTTATTTAGAGAGATTGAGAGAGAGAACCAGCAGGGGAGGGGTAGAAAGAGGGGGGACAAAGGATCTGAAATGCTAACAGCACAGAGCCTGGTGTGGGGCTCAAACCCATGAACCACTGAAAGATCGTGTCCTGAGCTGAGATTGGATGTTTAGCTGACTGAACTACCCAGGTGCCTCACCAATGACTTACTGAGAATTATGTTTCTTAATTTCTAGATTCATGAATAATTTTCTAGCATATATGTAATTATAATTTTTAAGATATATTATGAACATTAACTAAATTTTGTTGGGGTTAAAAATGTGGCCTGTATGGTATCAATTATTTAAACTTTACCAATGTGTAATCAGTTTTAAGAAATATTCTATGTGGTCTTTGGACACCTGGGTGGCTTAGTTGAGAGTCCAACTCTTGATTTTGGCTCAGGTCATGATCTCTTGCTTCGTGGGATCAAGCACCTCATCAGGGCTTGAGATTCTTTCTCTTCCTCTCTGCCCCTTCCCACCCTCACTCGCGCGTGCATTCACTCTCTCTCAAAAATAAAGAAACTTAAAAAAAAGAAATATTCTATGTGGTCTTGAAAGAATGTACACTCTGCAATTACATATGTATATGTATATAATTACAGATATGTGTATAAATATGTACACATATACATTAAATATGTATAAACATACATACACACATATATAGGTAGACATATATATGCATGTTTTTATATATAGGTGTAGATACAGACATAGGTATAAATAAATTGATATGTACATCATTTTGCACATGCTTGTCAATTGTGTTGATCAGTCCTTACATATCATTATTGATATTTCGCCTGCTTCTTCTACGTTATTGTGAGATAAGTTAAAATCACTCACAATGATGGTGGGTTTATTATTCTTTATATTTGTCAATGTTTATTGTACATGTTTTGATACAATTTAAAAAGTTTTACCTTGGACTAGGAAGAGTCAAGATGGCAGAGAAGTAAGGGAACCAGAATTTCCCTCGTCCCTCATACACAGCAGTATTGAGGTCAGAACACTCGGAATTCTAGGAATCCAGGCTACAAAGTGAGAGAAACATCTCCACAGGTGTACGGACATAGCTTGGTCGGACGGAGGTGCGTGTTTGCGAATTGGGAGATATAAAATGGACAGCATAGGCACGGAGGGGCAGAACCTCTTCAGTGGAGACACAAAAGGAAGAGAAAGAGAGGCTGTGGAAGTGTGGGTTTGAATTTAGATAAGAAAAAAACCTCTCCGGGTCACGGACTAGGGAACGACAAATAGAAAGAGCCAGTTTCCACTTTGCAAACAGCGTTAGGAGAGAAGATCGAAGTTTTCAGAGTTGTGTGACTTTCTCTGGACTGGAAAAGCTGCTGGTGCTTGTGTCTTGTGGGTAGAGGACCCAGCCTAAGGGCTGGGTAGTGATCTCTGGGACGCACTGGGAGAGAGTAGCCCCCTCCCTAGAGTACTGCGAAAAGAGGGTTTATTGCCCCCACCCCCAAGGACAAAAGACCCTGCAGGCGCCAGCTAGAAGCCTTTTATCATCTGGTCTAAGTGGCACTATCCCAGAACCAGGTCCACATGGAGCAGGATCGTTTAAGACATCTGGTTTTGAATCCATGCCTAGGAGGCATGGGAGACTGGAGCAGGACAAGCTGGTTCGTCTGCCATACTCTGTGAAAGCTGCCCGAGCAGCATGGTTTGAGACACCTGGTCCAGGGAGAATATGTTGGACTGTCACCATTTTCTCCCAATCACCAACTTAGTGGGGCTTCAGGGAACAGGACAGCGCCCCAGTGGAGGTGAGACCCGATTACAACAAATCCCACTCCTCTCTTCCTGGTAACTACTTCTGAATGAGATTGATGCTGGAGAGAGGGCCTCTCCTCCACATCAGCACAGCCACTGGTAACAGGCACCAACAAATAACTATCCTGTGTTTTTGCATTTTATTATTTGAATTTTGGACAATTCATATATATATATATGTGTATATATATATATATATTCTTTCTCTTTTCTGGTTGCTTGTTTAATCAGGCATTTTTACTCCATTCTTTTTACACCTTTTCTGTATTTCCTTCTTTATTTTCCTCTCTCTCTCTCTCTCTCTCTCTCTCTGGATTGAGCCTTATAGTTTCTTTGATTCTCTTCTTGATCTTTTTTCTGCTCCTGTCATTTCGCTCTTTGTATGGGATAAAGCTTCTTCCACCCCTGCTTTCCCTTTTTTCCAAGATTACTTCAATGAAGAAATCAAAGTAGAACTGGTGGAAGGTTCAAACCACCACTACAAGCAATAAGATAAAGCAACCAGAGACACAACACAGTGCATGCAACACACTCTAAAAACATTTCCTGACGTTCCAGGACCTGGACAGTGTATGAACCCTTTTTAATATAGTAGTACTCTCAGGTGAAGTATATAACAAACTATTAAAACATGTAAAAGACAAAAAACTAGCCAAAATGATGAAAAGAAAGAATTCTCAAAAGAAACTCCAGGAATAAATGACAGCCAGAGAATTGCTCAAAACAGACATAAGCAATATATCTGAATATGAATTTAGAATAATAGTCATAAGTCTAGTGGCTGAGCTTGAAAAAAGCATAGAAGACAGCAGAGAATTTATTGTTGCAGAGATCAATGATCCAATAAATATTCATGATAAATTAAGTAATATCATAAACGAGATACAAAATACACTAGATGCAGTGACAGCAAAGATGGAATAAACAGAGAGGAGAATAGATCAAAAAGGAGACAAAATCATGGAAAATGATCAAGCTGGGAAATAGAGGGATTTATTACTAGACTACTAGGGCACAGTTAGAGACCTAAGTGATTCAATGAAATGTAATAATATCCGTATCATAGAAGTTCTAGAAGAAAAGGGAGAGGAAGAGACAGAAGGTTTATTTGAACAAATTGTAGCTGAGAACTTCCTTAATATGGGAAAGGAAGCAGATATCCAAGTCCAGGAGGCACAGAGTACTCCCTTAAAAATCAACAAAAACAGGTCAACATCAAAATATATCATAGTGAAACTGGCAAAATACAAAGATGAGAGAATTATGAAAGCAGCTAGGGACAAACGGGCCTTAGCCTATAAGCACAGATACATAAGGGTAGTAGCAGACCTGTCCACTGAAACTTGGCAGGCCAGAAGGGAGTGGCAGGAAATTTTCAATGTGCTGAATAGGAAAAATATGCAGCCAAGAATCTTTTACCTGACAAGGTTATCATTCAGAATAGGAGAGGTAAAGGCCTTCGCAGACAAACAAAAACGAAAGGAGTTCATGACCACTAAACCAGCCCTGTCATGACCACTATACTAGCCCTGCGGGATATCCTAAGGGTGACTCTGTGAGTAGAAATCAGCACAGAATACAAAGGACCCAGAGACATCACCACAAACATGAAACCTACAGATAACACAATGACACTAAATCCATATCTTTCAATAATTACTCTGAATGTAAATGGACTAAATGCCCAAATCAGGAGGCATATGGTATCAGAATGGATAAAAAACCATGACCCACCTATATGCTGTCTACAAGAGACTCATTTTAGACCAGAGGACAACATCAGGGGATGGATAACAATCTATCATGCTACTGGAAGTCAAAAGAAAGCTGGAGTAGGTCATACTAATATCAAACAAACAAGATTTTAAACTAAAGACTGTAATAAGAGATGAAGAAAGGCATTATATCATAATTA
This sequence comes from Paguma larvata, assembly GCA_030068075.1. Classification (NCBI taxonomy): domain Eukaryota; kingdom Metazoa; phylum Chordata; class Mammalia; order Carnivora; family Viverridae; genus Paguma; species Paguma larvata. The sequence goes on along the minus strand of CM057830.1, from coordinate 50,977,257 downwards.
AGGGGTCTATCCATCAAGAAGAGCTAACAATTGTAAATATTTATGCCCCCAACCTAACCCCCAAATATATAAATAAATTAATTACAAAAATAACCAATCTTATTGATAATAATGTGGTAATTGAAGGTGACTTTACAACAATGGACAGATCATCTAGGCAGAAAATCAATAAAAAAACAATGGTCTTGAATGATACACTGGACCAGATGGACTTAACAGATGAATTCAGAACTTTTTATCCAAAAGGAGCAGAATACACACTCTTCCCTGGTGCCCATGGAACATTCTCCAAAATAGATCACATACTGGATAACGAAACAGCCCTCAACAAATATAAAAGGATTGAGATCGTACCATGCATATTTTCAGATCACAACGCTATGAAACTTGAAATCAACCACAATAAAAAATTTGGAAATTCTCCAAAAGCATGGAGGTTAAAGAACATCCTATTAATGAATGAATGGGTTAACCAGGAAATTAATGAAGTAATAAAGAAAATATATGGAAGCAAGTGAAAATGAAAACATGACAGTCCAAACCTTTTGGGATGCAGCAAAAGCAGTCATAAGAGGAAGACACATTGCAACCCAGGCTTATCTCAAGAGACAAGAAAAATCCCAAATACAGAACCTAACCTCACACCTAAAGAACTAGAAGTAGAACAGCAACGACATAATCCCAAAGCCAGCAGCAGAAGAAAAATAATAAAGAGTGCAGCAGAAAGAAACAATATAGAATAAAAAACAAACAGTAGAACAGATCAATGAACATAAGAGCTGGTTTTTCGAAAAAATAAACAAATTGATAAAACCCTAGCCAGACTTCTCCAAAAGAAAATAAAGAGGACCTAAATAGATAAAATCATTACTGAAAGAGGAGAGATCACAACCAACACCACAGAAATACACACAAGTATTAGAGAATATTATGAAAAGTTGCATGCCAACAAACTGGGCAATCAGGAAGAAATGAACAAATTCCTAGACACCCACACTCTACCAGAACTCAAACGAGAAGAAATAGGAAATTTGAATAGCCCCATAACCACTGAAGAAACTGAATAGGTATTCAAAAATCTCCTGACAAATAAGAGTCCTGGGCCAGATGGCTTCTCAGGGAAATTCTACCAGACATTTAAAGGAGAGTTAATACCTAGTCTTCTCAAAGAAGACTTTTATAAAAAAATAGAAATGGAAGGATAGCTTTCAGACTCATTCTGTGGAGCCAACATTACCTTGATTTCTAAACCAGACAAAGACCCCACTGAAAAGGAGAATTACAGGCCAATATCCCTGATGAACATGGATGCAAACAAGATACTAGCAAAGTGAATTCAACAGTATATGAAAAGAATTAATGAATATGATCAAGTGGGATTCATTCCCGGGCTGCAGGGATAGTTCAATATTCACAAATCAATCAATGTGATATATGACATTAATAGGAGACTTATCCTGTGAATAGATGCAGAGAAAGCATTTGACAAAATACAGCATCCTTTCTTAATAAAAATTAATGTTGGAATAGAAGGAACATACCTTAACATAATAAAAACCATATATGAAAAGCCCACAGCTAATATCAGCCTCAATGGGGAAAAGCTGAGAGCTTTCTTCCTGATATCAGAAACATAACAGGGAAGTCCACTCTCACCAAGGTTGTTTAATGTAGGGTTGGAAGTCATAGCCTTGGCAACCACACAACAACATGAAATAAAACGCATCCAAATTGGCAAAAAAGAAGTCAAACTTTCACTTTTTGTGGATGCCATGATACTCTACATGGAAAACCTGAAAGATTCCACCAAAAACCTGCCATAACTGACACATGAATTCAGAAAAATCATGGGATATTAAATCAGTGTACAGAAATCGGTTGCATTTCTATACACCAATAATGAAGCAATAGAAAGAGATATCAAGAAATCAATCCCATTTACAATTGCAAAAGGAACCATAAAATATCTAGGAATAAACCTAACCAAAGAGGCAAAAGGTCTTTATGCTGAAAACTATAGAAAATGTATGAAAGATATTGAGTAAGACACAAAGAAATGGAAAAACATTCCATGCTCATGGATTGGAAGAACAAGTATAGCTAAATGTCGATACTACCCAAAAAAATCTACACATTCAATGTAATCCAATCAAAATAGCACCAGCATTCTTCACACACCTAGAATAAACAGTCCTACAATTTGTATGGAACCACAAAAGACCCTGAACAGTCTGAGATGAATGTTGAAAAAGATAACCAAAGTGAGAGGCATCACAATCCCGGATTTCAGTCTCTACTACAAAATTGTTGTTATCAAGACATTATGGTATTGGAACAAAAACAGACGCATAGACCAACGGAACATAATAGTGAACCCAGAGATGGACCTACAAATGTATGGACAACTAATCTTCAGCAAAGCAGGAAAGAGTATCCAATGCAAAAATGTCTCTTTAGCAAATGGTGCTGGGAGAACTGGACAGTAACATGCAGAAGAATGAGACTGGACCACTTTCTTACACTATACACAAAAATAAACTCAAAATGGATGAAAGATTTAAGTGTGAGACAGGAAACCATCAAAATCATAGAAGAGAAAACAGGCAACAACCTCTTTCATGTTGGCCACAGCAGCTTCTTACTCGACATGTCTCCAAAGGCAAGGAAAACAAAAGCAAAAATGAATTATTGGGACCTCATTAAGGTAAAAGGCTTCTGCACAGAAAAGGAAACAATCAACAAACTAAAAGGCAACCAACAGAATGGGAGAAGATATTTGCAAATGACATATCAGAGAAAGGGTTCGTATAAAACATCTATTAAGAACTTGTCAAAATCAACAACCTAAAAACAAATAATTCGGTGAAAAAATGGGCAGAAGACATTTGTAGACACGTTTCCAAAGAAGACATCCAGATGTCCAACAGACACGTGAAAAGATGCTCAACGTCACTCAAAGATGCTCATCATCATGAAAATACATTTCCAAACCACTTTGAGATACCACCTCACACTTGGCAGAGTGGCTAAAACGAACAACTCAGGAAACAACCAGTGTTGGCCAGTGTATGGAGAAATGGGAACCCTTATGCACTGTTGGTTGGAATGCAAACTAATTCAGCCATTCTGGAAAATGGTGTGGAAGTTCCTCAAAAAATTAAAAATAGAATTACCCTACAACCGAGCAATAGCACTACTAGAAATTTATCCAAAGGATACAGGAGTGTTGATTCATAGGGGCACATGTGCCCCAATGTTTATAGCAGCACTTTAAACAATAGTCAAATTATGGAAAGAGCCTAAATGTCCATCGACTGACCAATAGATAAAGAAGATGTGGTTTATATATGTATTCGAATAGTATTTAATAATGAGAAAGAATGAAATGTTGCCATTTGCCACAACATGGATGGAACTGGAGGGTATTATGCTAAGTGAAATAAGTCAGTCAGAGAAAGAAAGATATCATATATTTTCCCTCATATGTGGAATTTGAGAAACTTAACAGAAGACCATGGGGGAAAGGAAGGAGAAAAAATAGTTTCAAACTGAGAGGGAATCAAACCATAAAAGATTCTTAAATACAGAGAACAAACTGAAGATTGATGGGTGGCAGGGGGGTGGGGAAAATGGGAGATGGGCATTGAGGAGGGCACTTGTTGGGATGAGCACTGTGTGTTGTATGTAAGCAATGAATGATGGGAATCTACTCCCGAAGCCAAGAGCACATTGTATACACTGTATGTTAGCTAACTTGGCAATGAATTATTTAAAAAATAAATAAAAAATTAAAACGTTTACCTATTTCACCATTCTAAGATTCACAATCCTTTCTAATTTTCACATTTTTGAAATCAATATATGTCTGATAATTGATGGCATCTTACAATAATAATTAGCTTCATTCTTTTAATTTAGCTCATTTCCATGTATCCTACAATTTATGTAATTCTTGATTTGATGGAAATGTAGTGTATCATTATTGTGAACTGAAACTTCTTTCAATATAGAGTGATCTTTATGTTCAGCAATGTTTTTGTCTATTTTTTGTTTGATATGATTATAGCTATACGATATTCTTGTTGGTTGACGTTTGTCTGGAATGTATTTTTTCCTTATGTTGTTTATATGTATCTTATAAACAGCCTATAATGAGTATTAAAATTTAACTTGAGATTCTTTGCCTTTCAAATTACATGGACTAATATATCAAGTTATTTATATTTTAATTACTGATATTTTTGGAGTTTCCACATCTTATTTTATGGTTTCCAATTGTTTTACTTTTTTAGTGTCTTTTCCTTTCTTTTTTGCTTTTACATTATTATATATTTTTCTCTTTGGATTTTGTCACTCTAGTAGGAGGTTAAATTATCTCTTATTTCTTTCATTGCTAAACTAGAGAACTTAAAAATAGTCTTGGGTTTAAAAAGATTAATCATTATCATTACCATCCACCTGAAAGATATGAGGGCCCTAGAACACCATAGTTTTATTCCCCTCTACTGACATATTTGAATTTTGTCATTAGATTTATCTCTTTTAAACACACAAGATATTCTTGTTGTTATCATTGTTATGATTGTTGTTTTAAACAATTATTGTTCATTGTGATTTATCAGCATATTTATAACTTCTTTCATTCTCATTTCTATTGTTTCACGGACATTCTAACTGGGATTATTTTACTTATCCTTAAAGAACATTCTTTACATTTTCCTTTAGTATAGATCTATTGGTGAGAAACTCTTCCATTTTTTTGTTTGCTAAAAATATCTTTATTCTGATTTTTGAAGATTCTTTTGTTAAATATAAAGTACTAAGTTGATGGATTTTGTTTGTTTGTTTGCTTTTTTTTTGTTGCTCTCTGAGTACAACAAAGATATAAATCCATTCTCATCTGACTGTTGAAAAGCTTTCACTGAAATTATAGTTTTCCTAAGAACAATTGATATATACTTTTTCTGGCTGCTTTTAGTTAGTTTTTTTGTTTTGTTTGTTCGTTTGTTTGTTGCTAGAAGTGATATGCCTTGGTGAAGATTTTATTATTTATCCTGCTTTATATTCCTTGGTCTTTTAATGTATAAATTTGTCTTTTATCTGTTTTGAAACTTTGTAACCATCATCTCTACATATTATCCTGTCCATTTTTTCCCTCCTCCCTTATGGGACTCTAATTGGATCTATGTTGGTCCTTATTAATTTACTTCTATTTGTAATATATTTTTAAATGTTTTTTTTATTTATTTTGAGAGAGAATGTGTGTGTGAGCATGTACCTGAGCAGGAGAGGGGCAGAGAGAGAAGGACAGAGAGAGTCCCAAGCAGGCTTCATGCTCAGTGTGGAGCTTGATATGGGGCTTGATCTCACAACCATGAGATCATGACCTCAGCTGAAATCAGGAGTGGGACACTTAACCCACTCAAGGGCCCCTTAATTTACTCCTTATTCTTTAAAAGAAATTCCATCTTTGGTCTCTCTGTGCTGTCTGAATAATTTCTTCTATTCTATCATCTATGACACTAATCCTTGTTTGCTGCTAAACCTACCAAAGGTTTTTAATTTAATTATTGTCTTTTTATTTCCAGAAATTTTAATTAAATTAAAATTTTTCATTAAAAATTCCTGCAATTTGTTATACTACTTTCAGTCTTTAAAATTATTTTTTTTACATTTATTAATTTTTGAGAGACAGAGTGAGACAGTGAGCGAGCGGGGGAGGGGCAGAGAGAGAGAGAGAAGGAGACACAGAATCCGAAGGGCTCCAGGCTCTGTGCAAGCTGTCAGAACAGAGCCCGACACAAGGTTCCAACCCAGGAACCGCCAGATCAAGACCTGAGCTAATGTCAGATGCTTAACTGACTGAGCCACCTTATGCCCCTAAAATAATTTTAAAGACTTGGGCGCCTGTGTGGCTCAGTCAGTTAAGCGACTGACTTCAGCTCATGTCTTGATCTGGTGGTTCCTGGGTTGGAACTCCTTGTCGAGCTCCAGCTCAGAGCCTGGAGCCTGTTTCAGATTCTGTGTCTCCCTCTCTCTCTGCCCCTCCCCTGCTTGCAATCTCTCTCTCTCTCTCTCTCTCTCTCTCTCTCAACAATAAATAAACATCCCAAAAATTACTTTAAAACACTAATTTTTATTTTGTATTATGTATCTGATTATTCCATTATTTAAAATCTTAACTGTAAGTTTGTTGTTTCTGCTGGTTGTATATACGGTGTCTTGTTTCCTTCTATGTTTTTGGGTTTTTAAGTATAGATCTTATTTCCTACAACCTCATCTATGAGAATTTTTTGAGCTTGTGATTACATTTGTACTTTCTTTCCATTATTATGAGAAAATATATTTTTATGATACTAAACTTTTAAAATTTACTAAAACTTGTTTTGTGGCTAATATATGGTTGATCCTGGAGAATGCTCCATGTTTACCTGAGAAACATGTGTATTTTGCTTTTCTCAAATGGAATGTTCTATATATGTAATTTATATCCAATTGATCTATAGCATTGTTCAAGACCTCTGTTCCCTTAGTAGTCTTCTGTCTGGTTCTATCCATTATTCATGAGGTATTTGAACACTCTTTTTACAATTGTAGTGTTTATTTCTCCCATGACTTCTTTCAATATTTGCTTCATACATTTAGAAGCTCTGATGTTTATGCAAATACATTTACAATTATTGTATTTTCTTGATAATATGATCCATTTATCATTATATAAAGTCCATATTTTTCTCTTGAAATAGAGAGAGCACAAGCAGGGGACAGGCAGAGGGATAGAGTGAGACACAGAATGTGAAGCAGGCTCCAGGCTCTGAGCTGTCAGGACAGAGTCTAACGCAGGGCTCAAACCTATTAACCACGAAATCATCCCCTGAATTGAAGTCGGATGCTTAACCGACTGAACCACCCAGGTGCCCCACTCTTGAAATAGTTTTTGACTTCAAGTCTATTCTGTATGATATTAGTGTAGCTATTTCTGCTCTTACAGTTATAATTATCATAAAATATATTGTTCCATCTTTTCATTTTCAACTTATATGTGCCCTGAAATCAAAAGTAGGTCTCTTGTAGGGAGTATATAGTTTGATCTTGTTTGTTAAATTCATTCTGCCAATTTATATCTTTTGATTGGAGACTCCAATCCACTTCAATTTAAAGTAATTACTGATTAGGGAGCACCTGAGTGGCTCAGTTAGTTAAGCCTTTGACCCTTGGCTTCAGCTTAGGTCATGATCTTGCAGTTCATGAGTTCAAGCCCCACATTGGGCTCTGTGCTGAGAGCATGGAGCCTGTTTGGGAATCTCCCTTCCCTTCTCTCTCTGCCCCACCTCTACTCGCTGGCTGTCTTTCTCAAAATAAATAAATAAACTTAAAAAAATAAATTACTGATTAGGATGGACTTATTTTCCCCATTTAATTATTTGTTTTCTCTAAGTCTTATAGCTTCTTCGTGTCTCATTTTCTCCAGTTACTGATTTCCTTTGTGATTAGTTAATTTTCTTATAGCGGCAGTTTTGATTCCCTTTGTATTTCCTTTTATGTAAATTCTAAAGATATTTACCTTTCGATTTCCAGGGAATTACATATCATGTTTTAAAGTGATAATAATCTACTTAAAGCTGATACCAACTTAATCTCAGTCACATACAAAAACACTACTCTAGGGGTGCCTGGGCAGCTCAGTCGGTTGGGCCCCAACTTCAGCTCAGGTTGTGATTTCCCTGTCTGGTCTGTGAGTTCGAGCCCCGCATCAGGCCCTGTGCTAACAGCTCAGAGCATGGAGCCTGCTTCAGAGTCTGTGTCTCTCTCTCTCTCTCTGCTCCTCCCCAACTTGCACTCTGTCTCTCAAAAATGAATAAACATTAAAAAATTAAAAACAAAACAAACAAAAACACAACTCTTTTAATTCTCTACCTTTTCCAATATTTCTATTAACATCACAAGTTACTCTTTTACATATTGTGTATCTCTTTACATAAATTTATAATAATTTATCTTTCAAAATCTAAAGAAAAATTAAATAGTAGAGATACAAACCAAATTATAATCGTACAGATATTAAAATTTTTTTTTATTTATTCAAATCCAAGCAATTTAACATATAGTGTAGCATTGGTTTCAAGAGTAGAATTTAGTGATTCATCACTTACATATAACACCCAGTGCGCATCCCAACAAGGGCTCTCCTTAATGCCCATCACCCATTTAGTCCATGCCCTCACCCACCTCCCCTCCAGTAATGTCAGTTTGTTCTCTGTGTTTAACAGTTTGTCTCTTACGGTTTGCTTCCCTCTGTTTTTATCTTTTTTAATTTTTCCATCATTTCATCTATGTTCATCTGTTTTGTTTCTTAAATTCCACACATGACTGAAATCATTTGATATTTGTCTTTCTCTGACTGACTTATTTCACTTAGCATAATACACTCTAGTTTCATCCACATTGTTGCAAATGAGAATATTTCATTCTTTTTGATTGCTGAGTAGTATTCCATTGTAATATATACCAAATCTTCTTTATCCATTCATCAGTCAATGTACATTTGAGCTCTTTCCATAATTTGGCTATTGTTGATAGCACTGCTATAAACATTGGAGTGCATGTTAACCTTTTTATCCTTTGATAAATACCTATTAGTGCAAATTGTTGGTTCATAGGTAGTTCTATTTTCAAGTTTTTGAGGAATCTTCATATGGTTATCCAGAGTGATTGCACCAGTTTGCATTCCCACCAACAGTGCAAATGGGTTCCTGTTTCTCTGCATCCTAGACAACATCTGTTGTTGCTTGAATTGTTAATTTAACCATTCTGACAGGTGTGAGGTGATATCTCATCATGTTTTTGATTTGTGTTTCCCTGATGGTGAGTGATGTTGAGCATCTTTCCATGTGTGTGTTAGCCATATGGATGTCTTCTTTGAAAAGTGTCTACAAATGTCTTCTGCCCATTTCTTCCCTGGATTATTTGTTTTTTGGGTGTTGAGTTTGGTGAGTTCTTTATAGATTTTGGATACTAAGTATTTATCTGATATGTCATTTGCAAATATCTACTCCCATTTTGTCAGTTTCCTTTTAGTTTTGTTGATTATTGCCTTCACTGTGCAGAGGCCTTTAATACTGATGAGATTCCAATAGTTTATTTTTGCTTTTGTTTCCATTGTGTCCAGAGACATATCTAGTAAGAAGTTTCTGCAGCCAAGAACAAACAGGTTGCTGCATTTGTTTTCTCCTCTAGGATTCTGTTGGTTGCCTGTATTACATTAGGTCTTTCATCCATTATAAATTTATTTTTGTGAATGCTGTAAGGAAGTGGTCCAGTTTCATTCTTTTGCATGTTGTTGTCTAGTTTTCACAACAACATTTGCTGAAGAGACTATCTTTTTTCCATTGGATATTCTTTCCTGATTTTTCAAAGATTAGTTAGCCATACATTTGTGGGTTCTCTGTTCTGTTACATTGGTCTATGTGTCTGTTTTTGTGCCATTACCATACTGTCTTGATGATTATAGCTTTGTAATACAGCTTGAAGTCTGAAATTGTGGTGCCTCCAGGTTTGGTTTTCCTTTTCAACATTACTTTGGCTCTTCAGTGTATTTTCATATTGATTTTTATATTTGTCCATGTATTCACATTACTGATCGGCTTTATATATTTGTATGGCTCAAGTTATTATCCGTTATTTTGTTTTATTTAAATTTCGGTTAACGTACAGTGTAGTATTAGTCTAAGGTGTAAAATTTAGTGATTCAACACTGCCATACAACACCTGATGCTCATCATAACAAGGGCACTCCTTAATCCCTATCACCTATTTTACCCATCCCTCTATCCACTTCCCCTCTGGTAACCATTAATTTGTTCTCTATAGTTAAGAGTCTATTTCTTGGTTTCCCTCTCTCTCTCTCTTGTTTCACTTTGTCATTTGTTTTGTCTCTAAAATTCCACATATGAACGAAATCATATAGTATATGTCTTTCTCTGACTTATTTCACTTAGCATTATACTCTCTACCTCCATCCATGTAATTGCAAATGGCAAGCTTTCATTCATTTTTATGGCTGAGTAATATTAAACATATATCACCTCTTTTTTATCCGTTCATCATTCAGTGGACATTTGGGCTCTTTCCTTAATTTGGCTATTGTCGATAATACTGCTATAAACATCAGGGTGCATGTATCCTTTTGAAAGCTAGAAACATCACAATGCTAGACTTCAAGTTATATTACAAAGCTGTAGTGTTCAACACAGTATAGTACTGGAATAAAAACAGACACATAGAGCAATGGAACCGAATAGAAAGTCCAGAAATGAACTCACAACTGCATGGTCAACAAATCTTCAACAAGGCAGGAAAGAATATCCAATGGAAACAACATAGTGTCTTCAACAAATGGTGTTGGGAAAACTGGACTGCAGCTTGCAAAAGAAAGAAATTGGATCACTTTATTACACCATTACACCATACACCAAAATAAACTCAATATGGATGAAACGCCTAAAGTAGAAACAATAGAAATTCTAGAGGAGAACACAGGCATTACCTCTTTGACATCAGCCATGATTACTTCTTGCTAGATATGTCTCCTGAGGCAAGGAAACAAAAGCAAAAATAAGCTATTGAGACTGCATAAAAATTTAAAAAAAATCTTCACAGTGAAGGAAACAATTGACAAAACTAAAAGGCAACCTATGGAATGGGATAGAATATTTGAAAATGACAAATCCACTAAAGAGTTAGTATGCAAAATAAAGAATTTATAAAACTCAACATGCAAAAATGAATAATCATATTAAAAAATGGGCAAAAGATATCAATAGACATTTTTTTTTCCAAAAAGACATACATAGGGCCAACAGACACATGAAATACATCAGGGAAATACAAATCATAACTCCAAAGAGAGATCACCTCACACCTGTCAGAATGGCTAAAAGCAACAACGCAAGAAACAAGTGTTGGCAAGGATGTGGTGAAAAATGAACCCTTTGCACTATTGGTGAAAAGGAAAACTGGTACAGCTATTGTGGAAAACAGTATGGAGGTTCCTCAAAAAGTTAAAACTAGAAGTACTCTAAGATTTAGCAGTTGCACTACTATTTACCCAAAGAATTCAAAAACACTAATTCAAAGGGATACATGCATTCCTATGTTTATAGCAGCATTATTTATAATAACCAAGATATGTAAGCAGCCCAAGTATCCACTGACTGATGAATGGACAAAGAAAATGTAGTATATATATATACACAATGGAATAATATTCAACCATAACAAAGAACAGAATCTTGCTATTTGCAACAACATTATTGGCGATAGAGAGTATAATGCAAAGTGAAATAAATCAGAGGAAGAGAACAACCTTGTGATTTCACTCATATGTGGAATTTAAGAAACAAAATGAATGAGCAAAGTTAAACAAAAGAGAGAGATAAACTGAGAAACAGACTCTTAACTGTAAAGAACAAACTGATAGTTACCAAAGGGAAGGTGGGTGGGGCATGTGTGAAATACGTGATAAGGATTTAGGAGTACCCTTGTCATGATGAACACACGGTGATGTAAGGAATTGTTGCACCACTATATTGTATACTTGAAACTATTATAACACTATATGTTAAGCATACTGGAATTAAAATAAGAACTTTTAAAAAAGGTATAAAAATGGAATATACTTTCTCTGTCTACAGGTACTAGTTTTTAAGCACAGCAAACATATTGAATTCAGAATATGAGTAACTCCAACAATTTTTGATTTATGTTTTGCTCTGATTGGTTTCATATGTGTTCATTACCCATGAGATATTCATGAAGGTTTTTATTCAATGTGAATATTGTTTTAAGTTTCTATGTGAAAATTGTAGCTAAACATATCATTGTAACCAGTCTGTAAAAGAAACACAATTCCAACACTTTGTCTTACTTACAGTGATTAAATAATCACATTTACATATTATGTTTTAAAAAGTACAGGAAACATCCTAGATTTTGTTAGAAAAAAGTTTGAAAGACAGAGATGTAGGAGGGAAAGTACAGCTTTCATCATATGTCCATATTTTATCTCCTGGGCTTTACTTTCCCTTAAAGGCTCTGGTACTCACTTCCACCCCTTGCAAGGGAACTGCCTTCCTGATTAAATCAAAGCAGAGAAATTCCCAGGTTTGGACAAAGAGGAGCTTCAGAAAAAAAGGCCTGCAGGAGGAAAGGAGAAGCTGCCCACAGCTCACCCCTCAGGATCACCTCTTACTCAGTAGACACCATTGTCCCACCATTCTTCTAATTTCATTTGAAGAAGGTTGCAAATTACACCAATTTAGGATCGCATTTGGCCACAAATAATACAAGAAAAAAAAGCAGACAAAAAACCCCAGATGTTTAATTATGTAAGGGATTTATTTTTTGTCATGTACTGAGAAATTAAGAGGGAGTCTAGGACCCACTGAGTATCCAGACCCCTGTGTCTTTGTGTTCTACTATTCTTACCTGTGGTGTGATCCTTAGGGTATAAAATCCTATCTACAAGATTGAAGCTCTTGTAGCACCAGACTTCACGTCTGCATTGCAGGAAGAAAGGGCAGGAAAAATCAAAAGTTATGTTTCCATTTAGTCTACCCCTTTTTAAAAATACTTTCCTATAATCTCTACACAGTGGCTTCTGCTTACATCTCCTTGGTCAGAACTAATTCATCTAGCGACTCTTCTACAATGCTAGGAAGACTTGAGATGTGTTTGTCTCTTTGCTTGTTTAATCTGGGACCACTTTTGCCCCAACCAAAATCAGAGTTCCATTAGACAGGAAAAAGAGAATGGATATTGGATTAGGAGAACTATGTGTGTAACACACTTTTTCTGCTTCTTTGAAGCACAACTGAATGTTTGGACATTTCACATACACAAAAATTAAACTAAAAAAGAGTAAAAGTGGAAAGAATGATGATGAGGAAAAAAAAAAGACCTTATTCATGTGGTTACATTTCCAAAGCAAGGTTTTGTGGCCAGAACACTAATATCCTTACCTCTCAAGAAACTACATCTCTGCCCTCCTAGTTTCCTTCTCAATCTCAAATACCAGCTCTTGGACCTTACAAGTTCTTTATAAACCAAGGCCAAAGACAGTGGTTGCCTGGGGCCAAATTTCCGTAGGTAGTTTTCAGCTTGCTCCTTTCATAGCCCATTGGCTGGGCTTGGATTAAAAGGGTGTCAGCAGAGGCCATAATAACCTGGAGATTAGAAGTTCTTCTTCCATTTATCTACACACTGCATGAGCCTCCTGGATTCTGGTCCTAACCTGGGATGTAGTAATAATTTCCTAAATAGAGGTGAGCAAATAGGGTATTCCATAAAAGCTTCCTGCGTTTTAAAAGCTCCTCATTGTTTTTCCACCTAGCTCTTTGATTATGATCTCTTCAACTTGTTCCTTGCCATTTTCACTCTCTGCATCTCCACCCCTCCAACCTTATAGGCCAGTCAAAACATTCCTCACTAGCATTTGAAAGAGGCAATACCTTGTAGTGGTTAAGAGCATTAGCTCTGAAGTCCAACTGCTTGGGTACAAATAATGCCTCCCATATTTTCTGGTTTTAACCAGCCTTGAAGAAGTCATTTCACCTCTCTGTGCTTCAGTTATCCATCTGTAAATGTAATAATAATAATATTTACTCTATAGGATCATTGTCAGGATTAAATGAGTTAGTGCATAAAATACATACAGATACATAATAGATTCTCAATAAATATTAGCTATTATAATTCAGTCACAGGCTTTTGACATAAGTAGTTCCTCTGCTTGGAGCACCCTTTCCTACTTTTGTTAGCAAACTCCTATTTGTTCATCCAAACTCACTAATCAACCAAATATCGTATTTGCGAAATGTTTCTTGAGTCCCCTAAGCAAAATTAGGCATTCATATATGCTTACCCACATTTTTTACATTAAACATTAACCGGACGCTGGTCATAGTATCACAGTATTACTACACTGTCACATCTGCTTTCACTAATTTGGGAACTCCTCGAGGGCAATGGTTTATGCCTTATTTCTTTATCCCTAGAATCTTAAACAGAGCTTAACCCACAATAGACACTTGTGACTGTTTAGGAATGAATGAATGAATAAACAAGTGATGAATGAATAAGGAATGCAACAATGAGAGTCATAGTCTCCCTGTGCCTGAGGCTTCCCAACGACAGAATTTATAAGTCCTTCATATTGTCTTAAAATGCATTTCTATTTTTTTAATAGTTTATTTTCATATTGGTTTACATATAACACCCAGTGTTCATCCCAACACGTGCCCTCTTTAATGCCCGTGACCCCTCTCCCCCCTCCCTCATCCCCCTCACCCCTCAGTTGGTTCTTAGTCTTTGAGAGTCTCTTATGTTTTATCTCCCTCCCTCTCTGTGTCTTTTTTTCTTTCCCCTCTTCCCCTCCCCCATGGTTTTTGCTAAGTCTCACAAAATCCACCTATGCGTGGAAACATATGGTATCTGTCTTTTTCTGACTGACTTATTTCACTTAACTTAATACCCTCCAGTTCCATCCATGTTGCTACACATGGCCAGATTTCATTTTTTCTCATTGCCACGTAGTAGTCCATTGTATATATGTACCACATCTTCTTTATCCATTCATCAGTTGATGGGCACTGGGTCTCTTTCCATGATTTGGCTATTGTCGAAAGTGCTGCTGTGAACATTGGGGTACACGAGGCCCTAGGCATCAGCATTCCTGTGTCTCTTGGGTAGATTGCTAGCAGTGCTATTGCTGGGTCATAGGGTAGCTCTATTTTCATTTTTTTGAGGAACCACCACACTGTTTTCCAGAGTGGCTGCACTAGTTTGCATTCCCACCAACAGTGTAGGAGGGTGCCTGCTTCTCCACACCCCGCCAGCATCTATAGTTTCCTGATTTATTCATTTTAGCCACTCTAACGGATGTGAGGTGGTATCTCAGTGTGGTTTTGATTTGTATTTCCTTGATGATGAGTGACATTGAGCATCGTTTCATGTGTCTGTTGGCCAACTGAATGTCCTCTTTGGAGTAGTGTCTATTCATATCTTCTGCCCATTTCTTGACTTGATTATTCATTTTTAGGGTGCGGAGTTTGGTAAGTTCTTTATAGATTTTAGATAGTAGTCCTTTATCCGATATGTTATTTGCAATTATCCTTTCCCATTCAGTCGGTTGTATATTAGTTTTGTTGGTTGTTTCCTTTTCCATGCAGAAGGTTTTTATCTTGATGAGGTCCCAAAAGTTCATTTTTGCTTTTAATTTCCTCGCCTTTGGAGATGTGTCGCATAGGAAATTGCTGCGGCTCAGGTCAAAGAGGTTTTTCCTGCTTCCTCCTCTAGGATGTTGATGGTTTCCTGTCTCACATTCAGGTCCTTCATCCAATTAGAGTTTATTTTTGTGAGTGGTGTAAGGAAGTGGTCTAGTTTCATTCTTCTACATGTTGCTGTCCAGTTTTCCCAGCACCATTTGTTAAAGAGGCTCTCTTTTTTCCATTGGATACTCTTTCCTGCTTTGTCAAAGATTATTTGGCCATATGCTTGAGGGTCCATTTCTGGGTTCTCTATTCTATTCCATTGGTCTATGCGTCTGTTCTTGTGCGAATACCATACTGTCTTGATGACTACCGCTTTGTAGTAGAGGTTAAAATCTGAGATTGTGATGCCTCCCACTTTGGTTTATTCTTCAGTATTACTTTGGCTATTCGTGGTCCTTTGTGGTTCCATACAAATTTTAGGATTGTTTGCTCTAGCTTTCAGAAGAATGCTGGTGCAATTTTGATTGGTATTCTTTGAATGTGTAGATTGCTTTGAGTAGTATTGCCATTTTAACAATATTTATTCTTCCGAGTCCTGAGCATGGGATGTTTTTCCATTTCCTTGTGTCTTCCTCAATTTCCGTCATAAGTTTTTTATGGTTTTCCGCCTAAAGGTCTTTTACATCTTTTGTTAGGTTTATTCCTAGGTATTTCATGGTTTTTGGTGCAATTGTGAATGGGATTCGCTTCTTTATTTCTCTTTCTATTGCTTCATTGTTGGTGTAAAGGAATGCAACAGATTTATGTACATTGATTTCGTATCCTGCAACTTTGCCAAATTCATGGATCAATTCCAGTAGGCTTTCGGTGGATTCTTTTGGGTTTTCCATGTAAAGTATCATGTTGTCTGCAAAAGGTGAAAGTTTGACTTCCTCCTTGTCTATCCTGATGCCTTTTGTTTTGCTTTCTTGTCTGATTGCTGATGCTAGG
Source organism: Paguma larvata (assembly GCA_030068075.1). Lineage (NCBI taxonomy): Eukaryota > Metazoa > Chordata > Mammalia > Carnivora > Viverridae > Paguma > Paguma larvata. Next base: position 50,960,998 of record CM057830.1, on the reverse strand, counting down.
ACCTCCAACACTATGTTAAATAGCAGTGGTGAGAGTGGACATCCCTGTCATATTCCTGATCTCAGGGGGAAGGCTCTCAGTTTTTCCCCATTGAGGATGATATTAGCTGTGGGCTTTTCATAATTGGCTTTTATGGTTCCTACGTATGTTTCTTCTATCCCGACTTTCTCGAGAGTTTTTATTAAGTAGGGATGCTGTATTTTGTAAAATGTTTTTTCTGCATCAATCAACAGGATCATATGGTTCTCATCTTTTCTAATAATGTGATGTATCACGTTGATTGATTTACGAATGTTGAACCATCCCTGCAACCCAGGAATGAATCCTATTTGATCGTGGTGGATAATTCTTTTTATATGCTGTTGGATTCGATTTGCTAATATCTTGTTAAGAATTTTTGCATATCCATGTTCATCAAGGATATGGGCCTGTAGTTCTCTTTTTTTTGCTGGATCTCTATCTGGTTTGAGAATCAAAGTGATGCTGGCTTCATAAAATGAGTCTGGGAGTTTTCCTTCTGTCTCAATTTTTTGGAACAGCTTGGGGAGGATAGGTATTAACTCTGTTTTAAATGTCTGGTAAAATTCCGCAAGGAAGCCATCTGGCCCTGGACTTTTATTTGCTGGGAGATTTTTGATAACTTATTCAATTTCTTCACTAGTTATGGGTCTGTTCAAGTTTTCTATTTCTTCCCGTTTGTGTTTTGGTAGCGTGTAGCTGTTTAGGAATTTATCTTTTTCTTCCAGGTTGTTCAATTTGACGGCATATACTTTTCAATAGTATTCTCTGATGATTGCTTGTATTTCTGAGGGATTGTATCACTCCGTTTTCATTCGTGATTTTATTGATTTGGGTTCTCTCTCTTTTCTTTTTGAGGAGCCTGGCTAGAGGTTTATCAATTTTGTTTATTTTTTCAAAGAACCAACTCTTGGTTTCATTGATCTATTCCACTACTTTTTCTGTTTCCATATGATTAATTTGTGCCGTAATCTTTGTTATTTCTCTCTTTCTGCTGGGTTTGGGCTGTCTTAGCTGTTCTGCTTCTAGTTCCTTTAGGCGTGCTGTTAGAATTTGTGTTAGGAATTTTTCTTGTTTCCTGAGATGGGCCTGGATTGCAATATATTTCCCTCTCAGGACTGCCTTTGCCACATCCCAAAGCGTTTGGATTGTCGTATTTTCATTTTCATTTATTTCCATGTACTTTTTAATTTCTTCTCTGATTTTTTGGTTGACCCATTAGTCTTTTAGTAGCTTGTTCTTTAGCCTCCATGTTTGTGGGGGTTTCCCAGACTTCTTCCTGTGATTGATTTCAAGTTTCAAAGCATTGTGGTCCAAAATTGTGCATGGTATGATATCAATTTTTTTATACTTATTCGGCTCTTCCTTGTGCCCCAAAATGTGGTCTATCTTGGAAAATGTACCACGCGCGTTTGAGAAGAATGTAAATTCTTTTGCTTCTGGATGAAAGGCCCTGAGGATATCTGTCAGGTCCATCTATTCCAACGTGTTGTTCAGGTCCATTGTTTCTATGCTGATTCTCTGTTTAGTGGATCTATCCAGCGCTGTGAGTGGGGTATTAAGGTCTCCTGCAAGTAGCACATTTTTATCAATAAGATTGCTTATGTTTGTAATTAGTTGCTTTACAAATTTGGGTGTCCCAGAATTCGGCGATTAGATATTTATAATGTTAGGTCGTCCTGCTGGATAGTCGCTGTAATTATTATATAATGCCCTTCTTCATCTCTTATTACATCTTTTACTTTAAAGTCCAGTTTGTCTGATATAAGTGTGGCTGCTCCAGCTTTCTTCTGAGTTCCTGTAGCATGATATATAGTTCTCTATCCCCTCACATTCAGTCTGAAGGTGTCCTCAGGTTTAAAATGGATCTCTTGAAGACAGCAGATAAATGGGTCTTATTTTCTAATCCATTCTGTTACCCTGTGTCTTTTAATTGGAGCATAGAGTCTGTTTACATTCAGCGTTAATATTGAAAAATATGGGTTTAGAGTCAAGATGTTGTCTGTAGGTTTCATGTTTGTAAGGATGTCTCTGATGGTCTGTGTTCCTTGCAACCTTTCCTTCATAGGGTCACCCTTAGGATCTCTTGTAACATTGGTTTATTTGTGCTGTATTCCTTCACTTTTTGTTTGTTTGGGAAGATCTTTATCTCTCCATCCATTTTGAATGACAGGCTGGCCGGGTAAAGGATTCTTGGCTGCATGTCCTTCCTGTTCATCACATTGAAAATTTCCTGCCATTCCTTTCTGGCTTGCCAAGTTTTGCTACTTCCCTAATGTGTCTGCCTTTGTAAGTCAAGGCCCGTTTATCCCTAGCTGCTTTCAGGATTCTCTCTTTATCTTTGTATTTTCCCAGCTTCGCTATGATGTGGTGTGCTGAGGGTCTATTCGGGTTATGTCTGAGGGGAGTTCTCTGTGCCTCTTGGACTTCAATACCCATTTCCTTCTCCATGTTGGGGAAGTTCTCATTGATTGTTCAAGTACCCCTTCGACTCCTTTCTCTCTTATTCCTCTGGAATTCCTATAATACGGATATCATTCCGTTTGATTGCATCACGCAGCTCTGAAATTCTCCTTTCCTGTTCCTGAATCGGTTTTTCTCTCTTTTTCTCTGCTTCCCCCTTTTCCGTAATTTTATCTTCTAATTCCCCTATTCTCTCTTCTGCCTCCAATTCGAGCTGTGGCCACCTCCCATTTGTTTTGTCCCTCATTTAAAGTATTTTTTAATTCCTGTAGATCGTTTTTTAGGACCTTGATCCCTGCCTCTAGAGTCCCCCTGCTTTCTTCTATGCTTTTTTCTAGCCCTGCGAGTATTTTTATGTTTATCATTCTGTATTCTTGTTCTGTTAAGTTGCTTATGTCTGCTTTCATCATTTCTTGTGCTGTCACTATTTCCTGTACAGTCTTTTGAGGGGAGTTCTTCTGTTTGTTTTTTGGCAATGTGTGTATTGGTTTATTTCCTATTTCTCCCTGTAAAGGCAAAGGGTCAGACCGACAAACAGGAAACAAACTCACAACCTTACTGACCAATAATACAGACAAACAAATCACATCATAAAAAGGATTAACAGGGGGTATAGCTCAGTGGTAGAGCATTTGACTGCATAAAAAGGATTCACAAAAGACACTCTGGAGGCATGCAACCTGACATTCCAGCTACACGATAATGATGGGATGTGCGCTCTGCTGATGGCAGAGCATACATAGAGTAGTGACAGGTGTGGGGAGAAGAAATTGAACTTTGACCAGGTAGAGAGATTAGAAGACTTTATCCAGCAAGAGAGAAATCAGAATAAGGAAGGATGCGAGGGAAGAGAAGTGAAGTTAGATTTTTCCCAGATGCACTATGTGGTCTGACTGTGCCATAGAGAGAGACAGGAAATTAAAGAGGGAGGTGTAGAACATGCATTGAAAGAGTGGGTTAAATGTTTGTTTAAGCAAGCCAAAACCCCCTGGTGACTGGTTTAGAGGTGGGGAGAGATGGGAAGGAGAAGAGGAAGAATATATCTAAAACCGAAGAATTAACCTAGAATTAAACCTGTGAATGCTGCAGTATTTGTGTCTCCATGGTTACCACTCCTACAGAAGGGCATCTCCCATATGAGGAGGGGCGCTGCCTGGTGTAGGCGGATCCCACCTCCTCAGCTGGGGGATCGAGTCCTAGGGTGTGGCTTTGCGGGAATGCGTGACCGCAATGGTGCCCTGCCAGCTCCGACAGTCTCAGATCACTCCTCACGTACCCACAGTCTCATATCACTCCTCAGTTTCCATCCTCAACTCTATCCACATTACCAGCATGGTTCAGATTGCTGGGCGATGGTGCCCCCAAGCTCATATGAGTTCCTTTAACTCACTCTGACCGCCACGCCTTATGTAAATTGAGTCTCTGACTCAGCACTGGTGCGACCACAATGGCATCTCCCTAGCCTCTCTTCACGGACCAGGAGTCTCCGAGCCCTGCTCTGTGTCCGTCCTCGACTTGGTCAGGGTGCAGGGGCAACACGACCCGCTGGGTGGTCGCGAGACCCTGCACGCTCAGCCTTCCCCACCCAAATTATGCCTCTGACTCAGCAACGATCCAGTGACAGCACGCACCTCTCTGTGTCACAGGCTGGGACAGCGTCGCTGGCTCCGGAGTGAAGAAAGTTCCGCCAGCTCTGCCGTGAGCAACGACCCTCTCTCCAAAAAGCCTCATGGATAGGGACTGGATGATAAGCTCCCTCTCCGTCTGGGTTAGAGGTACTTTCTCCGCTGCTCTTTCTCTTCCCCTTGTCTTTCGGAGGAAGGGCCCCAGGGCCCAGGGCCCACTCCCTGCAGTCCGCACCTCTGCGGCTCTCTTTCTTTCTCCCAGATTGCAATCACTCAGTCTCCAAGGATTCTCTGGATTTTGCATTTTCTTCCCTGTAGCCTCCAACTCCTCTTCCTGCAGATGTCTGCGATTGAGAGTTTCTCAGTTTCAGTCCCTCTCAGATTAAGAGTCACCAGAGAGCAGCGGCGTGTATTCCTACTTATCCGCCATCTTGGCCCCGAGTCTCTTAAAATGCATTTCTAAATCTACCCTTTTATTTATGACAATGAATGGTGTGAGAATGCACTGGGCTAGCTGTCAGCAGAGGAGACTGGTGGTAATGATGGGTGATGGAGAGGACAGAAGTTGGGGAGGAAGAGTTCTAAGACACCAAAATCTCCAGAGGTGACACATTCTATTACATTCTTTTTCCATAGGGCACTGCTCTTAGAGGTGTTTCTTGGGGAGAGATGAAGCTTTGAGGACCTACAGCAGCTCCTGTGTCTGCAAAGTTGTCCCTGATGATGGTTAAATAGGCTGGGAACTCAGCCAGAGCAGTCATAAAAAACATACCAGGGCTCGTAACTGAGGTCATGAGAATAAGGTGTGGCTGGTAAGTTCTTTGAACCAGAATGAAGAAAGGGATAGGTCCCTCTCTCTTATAGTTCCCCTCGTATCCAAAAATTGGATACTTATACAAAAAGAAAAACTTTCAGGATGACTAGAGCCCTGGGTGAAAAAGAGAAAAATATGAGGTGGAGAGAATGTTGTTGTTGCTCTTCCACTAGCTGAGAAGACTGGCTTTGCCTCTGACTCACCATGTGCCCTTGGATAAATTCTTTTCTCTTTATAGGCCTCAGTCTCCCCATCTCTTCAATAAGTCAGTTAGACCTGATTGATGATATTTAAGAATCATTAAAGATCAGGACACTTGGGTAGCTCAGTTGGTTAAGCATCTGACTCCTGAATTTGGCTCAGGTCATGGTCTCACAGTTAGTGTGTTTGAGCCCCATGTCAGGCTGTGCACTGACAGTGAACATCCTGTTTGGGATTCTCTCTCTCTCTCTCTGCCCCTCTCCCGCTCATTCTCTCTCTCTCTCTCTTTCTCTTTCTCTCTCAAAATAAGTACATAAACATTAAAAAATTTAAAAAAAATCTTTAAAGATCTTTAAATTGTGTCATAAATAGTGGATGAGATATCCAAAGACCTTTACAACAGGAGATATTTCATCTGTCTGGCTTGAAAGAGAGGCTGCTCAGCGGGAAGACAGGGAACTTATGTAGGATGGTCCACTTGAGAGCTCAGTAGACCCTGAATGTCTGGGTTCCTGAATGTAGGGCTGGGGATAATTGTGAGCTCACTCCATAGAATTTTTTTCTCTGATGCCACACAAACGTGAGGTCCTTGCCTTGAAGATTCTGGGAGAGGCCCTGGTTAATGAAGGGATATCTTCTCTGGAGAGATTGGAGTAGTTTTTCCAGCTGAGAGGGTGATAATATTCTCATTTAAATCACACTTATTATAAACCTAATGGGAACTTATTTGGAGAATAATTTAGTTTCTCAAGGAAGAAAAACTTTTAGTATTGTGTTCTCTAAGCAACTAGAATTTTTTATAGTTCTTTGGAGCTAAGAGGAGTGTGGCCAGAAGGGAACTTGACTCCCAAGTTCTGGTACAAGGCCTGGAAGAATTTGTATTTCTTTCCGGGAGCAGCAGGAGGTGGAGTGTTCTTAGACTAAGAGAAAATGTATAGGAGGATAATAAAGATATACCCAAAAAAGATATTAGGAGTAACCCTAAGATGTGACTTAGGGAAATGGCTTGGACTTCAGAATTGTGGGATTATGACATTTAAAAACTAGAAGGACATTAAAGAGATTATCTGGATCAAAGTCTTCATTTTATAAGTTAACTGAAGCCCGAGGGACAAAGCCATGTCCAAATTCATACGCATATATATGTACTCACAAACACACCTTATAGTTATGGAATCATAGATACACCATGTACTGGAGCCAAATCTTTGTAAAATATCTTATCTAATCCACCCTCATGCTATAAATGGGGACCCAGAGACCTATAGAGAAGAAAGGGTTAACCTAAGGTCACAAACTGATGGTTTCCAGAGTGAAGGGGGATAGGAGATTGGGCAAAATGGGAGAAGGGGAGTGGGATATATAGGTTTCCAGTTATGGAATAAATAAGTTATGGGAATAAAAGGTACAGAATAGGGAATATAATCGATGGTACTGTAATCACATTGCATGGTGATAGATGGCAGCTACACTTATGGTGAGTTTAGTATGATGTATAGAGATGTCGAATCACTATGTTGTACACCTGAAACTAATGTAACATTTTGTGTTAACTATACACATTGAAAAAAAAAAGAGAGACTAAAGAAAAAGAAAAGAATAGAAGCCTGCAATGTCAGGCTAATGGGTTTGGATCTTATCCTGGATACAATGGAGAGCCATCAAAGAATTTTAAGCAGAAGAGTAACAGGATTGTAGGGTTTTTTGTTGTTGTTGTTGTTGTTGTTGTTTTGGTATGTTTTAGATAATAGTTATGGAAGCAGTGTGACTGGAGAAATGGAGGACTAGAAATAGGGAGACCAGTTAGAACATTATGAAGGTCAGAACTGAGTCAGTGGAAAAGATAGGAAAGATATTTAGGCAGTAAAATGAACAGAATCTGGGTTCTAATATTGGGTTGAGGTGTCTAGCAGTCAGCTTCTGCCACACTAATGCTGTCTAATCATCACAGAATCTTTTTTTCTTATTATATTTAATTTAATTTAACCAATTTAAAAATTGTCTTAACTACATTAAAAGAAAAATGTATTTAATGTAAATTGTTCTTCACTAAATTATATATTTGATTAACATTTTTAAATTTATTTTTTAATTTTCAAGAAATTTAATTATCCAGATGCAAAATTAACAGTAACACTTATTATTTGAAACATATTTCAGAATACATGGATATACATACATATTTATATATATATAAAACATATATATATAACATATAAAAGTTATATATATATAAAACATTCCAACCAAGAACAATAGAATACACATTTTCTTCAAGAACACACAGAAGAGGGGTGCCTGCATTGCTCAGTTGGTTAAGCATCCAACTCTTGATTTTGGCTCAGGTCATGATTTCACAGTTTGTGAGTTTGAGCCCTGTGTTGCCTGCTTGAGATTATCTCTCTCAATCTCTCTCTGCCCCTCCACTGCTTCCTCTCTCAATCTTTCTCTTTCTGTCTCTCTCCAAATAAATAAATAAATAAACATTAAAAAATAACACAGAGAAAAATCCTTTGGTTAAATCACATAAAAATAGACATAAAAATATAAATTTAGGAAGAATGAAATAACTCCAAGTGTATTTTCGTGTTTTTTTTTCAAGTTTTTATTTAAATTACAGTTAGTTAACATACAGGGTAACATTAGTTACCCATGTACAATCTAGTGATTCATCACTTCCATACAATACCCAGTGTCCATCAGAAGCTCCCTCCTTAATATGCATTACACATTTAACCTGTCCCCCCATCCACCTCTGCTCCAATAACTCTCAGTTTGTTCTTTATAGTTAAGAGTCTATTTTATGTTTTGCCTCTCTTTTTTCCCCCTTAAGATTTTTGTTTTGCTTCTTAAAGTCCACATGTGAATAAAATAATAAGATACTTGTTTTTCTTTGACTGACTTATTTCTCTTAGCAGAATACTCTCCAGATCCATCCACGTCATTGCAAATGGCAAGATTTCATTATATTTTATGGCTAAGCAGTATTCTATTGTGTGTGTGTGTGTATGTATAAATACACATACATACCTTATTTTCTTTATCCATTCATCAGTTAATGGATATTTGGGCTCTATCAATAATTTGACTCTTGTTCCATCCATGTAGTTGCAGATGACAAGATTTCATTCTTTTTGATTGCCGAGTAATACTCCATTGTATATATATACCACATCTTCTTTGTCCATTCATCCATTGATGGGCATTTGGGCTCTTTCCATACTTTGTTTATTGTTGATACTGCTGCTATAAACATTAGGGTGCCTATGCCCCTTCGAAACAGCATACCTGTATCTCTTGGATAAATATCTAATAGTGCAGTTGCTGGGTTGTAGGGTAGTTCTATTTTTAATTGTTTGAGGAACCTCCATGCTGTTTTCCAGAGTGGCTGCACCAGTTTGCATTCCCACCAGCAGTGTAAAAGAGACCTTCTTGCTCTACATCCTCGCCAACACCTGTTGTTGCCTGAGTTATTAATTTTAGCCATTCTGACTGGTATGAGGTGGTATCTCATTGTGGTTTTGATTTGTATTTCCCTGAAGATGAGTGATGTTGAACATCATTTCATGTGTCTGTTGGCCATCTGGGATGTCTTCTTTGGAGAAGTGTCTGTTCATGTCTTTGGCATTTCTTCACTGGATTATTTGTTGTTTTGGGTGTTGAGTTTGATAAGTTCTTTACAGATTTTGGATACTAACCCTTTATCTGATATGTCATTTGCAAGTATCTTCTCCCATTCCATCAGTTGCCTTTTAGTTTTGCTGTTTGTTTCATTTGCTGTGCAGAAGATTTTTATATCGATGAGGTCCCAATAATTTATTTTTGTCTGAGGAGATATATTGAGTAAGAAGTTGCTATAGCTGATTTCATAGTGGTTACTTCCTGTGTTCTACTACTCTAGGATTTTGATAGTTTCCTGTCTCAAATTTAGGTCTTTTATCAACTTTGAATATATTTTTGTGTATGGTGTAAGAAAGTAGCTCAGTTTCATGCTTTGGCATATTGCTGTCCAGTTTCCTCAACACTATTTGCTGAAGAGATTGTCCTTTTCTATTGGGTATTCTTTCCTGCTTTATTAAAGATCATTGAGCATATAGTTCTGGGTTCATTTCTGGATTTTCTATTCTGTTCCATTGATCTTTGTGTCTGTTTTTTGTGCCAGTGCCTGCCATACAGTCTTCATTACTACAGCTTTGTAATATAACTTGAAGTTTGGAATTGTGATGACTCCAGCTTTGCTTTGCTTTTTCAAGATTTTTTTGGTTATTCTTTTTTTTGTTTTTTTTGTGGTTTCTTACAAATTTTAGAATTGTTTGTTCTAGCTCTGTGAAAAATGCTGTTGGCATTTTGATAGGAATTGAATTAAATGTGTAGATTGCAGTAGGTAGTAAAAACGTTTTAAAAATATTTGTTCTTCCAATCTATGAGCATGAAGTATTTTTCCATTTCTTTGTGTCATCTACCATTACTGTCAACAGTATTTTAAAGTCTTCAGAGTACATATCTTTCTCCTCCTCGGTTAGACTTATAAGATACCTAGGTTAGGTATAAGATACCTAGGCTTATCTAGGTATCTTATGTTTTTTGGTGCAATTGTAAGTGGGATTGAGTTCTTGATCTCTTTTTCTTTTGCCTCCTTATGGTATATAGAAATGTAACAGATTTCTATACTTTGCTTTTTGTATCCTGTGGCATTATTGAATTTATGCATAAGTTCTAGCAATTTTTTTGGTGGAGTCTTTTGGATTTTTCATATAGAGTATCATGTCATCTGAAAATAGTGAAAGTTTGACTTCTTTATTGTCAATTTGGATACCTTTTACCTTATTTGGTTGTATTCTTTCTGTGGCTAGGACTTCAAGTACTGTTAAATAACAGCAGCAAGGGTGGACATCACTGTCTTGTCCCTGACCATACAGGAAAAATTCTCAGATATTCTCCATCGTGGATGATATTAGTTGTGGGGTTTCATATACAGCCTTTATGATGTTGAGGTATGTTCCCTCTATCTCTACTTCGTTGAGGATTTTTATCATTAATGGATGCTGTATTTTGTCAAATGCATTTTCTGCATCTACTGAGAGGATCATTTCATTCTTATCATTTCTTTTATTAATGTGGTGTAATACATTGAATGATTTTCAAATAATGAATCACTCTTGCAGCCCAGCAATAGATCCCACTTGAATGTGCTGTATGATTCTTTCAGTGTACTGTTGTAATTGATTTGCTAATATTGTGTTGAGAATTTTTGCATCCATGTTTATCAGGGATATTGGCCTATAGTTCACTTTTTTAGTGAAGTTTTGGTCTGGTTTTGGAATCAGGGTAATGATGGCCTCATAGATTGGGTTTGGAAGTTTTCCTCCCATTTCTATTTTTTGGAATACATTGAGAAGAATAGGTATTAACTCTTCTTTAAATGTTTGGTATAATTCGGTTGTGAAGCTATTCGGCTCTGGGCTTTTGTTTGTTGGGAGATTTTTTATTACCGACACAATGTCTTTGCTAGTTACAGGCCTATTCAAGTTTTCTATTTCTTAACGTTTCAGTTGTGGTAGTTTATATGTTTCAAGGAATTTTTCCGACTTCCAGAATATCCAAATTGTAGGCATATAACTTTTATTATTATTTTATAATTGTTTGTATTTCTGTAGTGTTGGTTGTTATTTTTCCTCTCTCATTTGTGATTTTTTATTGTGCCCTTTCTCTTCTTTGTTGATAAGTCTGCCTGGGCGTTTATCAATTTTATTTTTTTTTTTCTCTAAGGACAAGCTCTTGGTTTCATTGATCTATTCTACTTTTAAGAACCTATATTATACATTTATGTTCTAATCTTTATTATTTCCCTTCTTCTTCTGTCGTTAGGCTTCATTTGTTGTTTTTTATGCCTCTTTTAAGTGTAAGATTAGGTTGTTTATTTGAGATTTTTCTTGCTTCTTGAGGTACACCTGTACTGGTATACACTTCCCTATTAGAACTGTTTTGCTGCATCCCAAAAGTTTTGGACTGTCTTATTTTCATTTTCATTTGTTTTCATGTATTTTTTTTAATTTATTCTCTGATTTCCTGGTTGACACATTCATTGTTTAGTAGCTTGTTCCTTAACATCCATATATGTGTGGTCTTTTCCTATTTTTCCTTATGGTTCATTTCAAGTTTCACAGCATGTGGACAGAAAATGTGCATGGTATGATATTAATATTTTTGTACTTGTTGAGGCCTGATATGTGACCCAGTATGTTATCTATTCTGGAGAATGTCCCATGTGCACTTGAAAAGAATGTCTATTCTGCCTCTTTTGGATGAAATGTTCTGAGTATATTTGTTAAGTCCAAATGGTCTGATGTGTTATTCAAAGCCATTGTTTCCTTGTTGAGGTTTTTTGTTTAGATGATGTGTCCACTGATACAAGTGGGGTGTTTAATTTCTCTCTTATTATTGTATTATTATCAATGAGTTCCTTTAAGTTTGGTATTAAGTTTTTTGTATTTGGGTGCTGTCAAATCGGGGGCATAAATATTTACAATTGCGAGATCTTGTTGTATAATCCCCTTTATTATGATATAGTGTCATTCTTCACCTTTCGTTACAGATTTTGGTTTAAAATCTAGTTTGTTTGATATAAGTAGGTTTTCTTTTGACAAGATTTTCATGGTAAATGTATCTCCATCCCCTCACTTTCAATTGCAGGTGTCATTAGGTCTAAAATAAGTCTCTCATAGGTAGCATATAGATGATATAGATGGGTCTTTTTCTTTCTTTCTTTCTTTCTTTCTTTCTTTCTTTCTTTCTTTCTTTCTTTCTTCCTTTCTTTCTTTCTTTCTTTCTTTTTTATTCTGATACACTAGGTCTTTTGTTTGGAACATTTAGTTCATTTACAATCAGAGTAATTATCAATAGATATGTATTTATTGCCACTTTATTGTTTTCTTGTTGTTTCTAGGGGATTTTCTATTTTCCTTTTTGTCTTTCTCACTTTTGGTCTTTCCTTCCCACTCAAAGACTCCTCTTTAATATTTCTTTTTTTTTTGGAGATTAAAATTTTTATGAAATCACATAAGTTTCAATACATCATTCCTTCAAATGTTCTTTCTGCTTATTCCTTTCTTTTTTCTCGTTGGGGACCTCCATTATTCATGCGTGAATGTCTCAGATGTCTCTGAAACACTGTTAATTTCTTTTTTTGAATAATTTGTTGTCAATTTGATTTCCATACAACACCCAGTGCTCATCCCAACAAGGGCCCACCTCTGTACCCATCACCCACTCTTGCCCCTCCCACACCCCCTCTCCCCTCAGTTTGTTCTGAGTCTTCGAGAGTCTCTTATGTTATGTCTTCTTTCCTCTCTGTGGCCTTTTTTTCCCTTCCTTCCCCTCTTCCCCTCCCACCTGGTTTTCTGTTAGGTCTCCCAAAGCCCACCTATGCGTGGAAACATATGGCATCTATCTTTCTCTGCCTGACTTATTTCACTCAACATAATATCCTCCAGTTCCATCCATGTGGCCACACATGGCCAGGTTTCATTTTTCTCATTGCTGCATAGTATTCCATTGTATATATACACCACATCTTCTTTATCCATTCATCGATTGATGGACACTTAGTCTCTTTCCATGATTTGGCTATTGTCGAAAGGGCTGCTATGAACATCGGGGTACACATGCCCCTATGCATCAGCAGTCCTGTATCTCTTGGGTAGATTCCTAGCAGGACTATTTCTGGGACATAGTGTAAATCTATTTTCATTTTTTTGAGGAACCTCCACACAGTTCTCCAGAGTGGCTGCACCAGTTTGCATTCCCACCAACAGTGCAAGAGGGTGCCTGTTTCTCCACATCCTCACCAGCATCTATAGCTTCCTGATTTGTTCATTTTAGCCACTCTGACTGGTGTGAGGTTGTATCTCAGTGTGGTTTTGATTCATATTTCCCTGATGATGAGTGACATTGAACATCGTTTCATGTTTGTTTGCCATTTGGATGTCTTCTTTGGAGAACTGTCTATTCCTATCTTCTGCCCATTTCTTCACTAGATTATTCGTTTTTCTGGTGTGGAGTTTGGTAAGTTCTTTATAGATTTTAGATACTAGTCCTTTATCTGATATGTCATTTGCGATTATCTTTTCCATTCCCTTGGTTGCCTATCAGTTTTGTTGGTTGTTTCTTTTGTCATGCAGAAGGTTTTTATCTTGATGAGGTCCAGGTAGTTCACCCTTGCTTTTAATTCCCTTGCCTTTGGAGACTTGTCAAGTAAGAAATTGGTGCGGCTGAGGTCAAAGAGGCTTTTTCCTGCTTTCTCCTCTAGGATTTTGATGGTTTCCTGTCTCACATTCAGATCTTTTAACCATTTAGAATTTATTTTTGTTAGTGGTATAAGGAAGTGGTCTAGTTTCATTCTTTTCATGTTGCTGTCCAGTTCTCCCAGTACCATTTATTAAAGAGGCTCTCTATCTACCATGGGATACTCTTTCCCGCTTTGTCAAAGATTAGTTGGCCATATACTTGCAGGTCCATTTCTGAATTCTCTTTTCTATTCCATTGGTCTATGTGTCTGTTTATGTGTCAATACCATACTCTCTTGATGACTACCGCTTTGTCGTAGAGGTTAAAGTCTGGGATTGTGATGCCTCCCGCCTTGGTTTTATTCTTTAGTATTACTTGGTTCTATTCAGGGTCTTTTGTGGTTCCATACAAATTTTAGGATTGTTTGCTCTTGCTTTAGAAGAATGCTGGTGCAATTTTGATTGGGATTGCATTGAATGTGTAGATTGCTTTGGGTAGTATTGCCATTTTAACGATATTTATTCTTCCAATCCATGAGCATGGGATGTTTTTCCATGTCTTCCTCAATTTCATTCATAAGCTTTTCATAGTTTTCAGTGTAGAGGTCATTCACATATTTGGTTAGGTTTATTCCTAAGTATTTTATGGTTTTTGGTTCAATTGTGAAAGGGATTACCTTCTATATTTCTCTTTCTGCTGCTTCATTGTTGGTGTATAGAAATGCCATCAATTTCTGTACATTGATTTTGTAACCCGCAAGTTTGATGAATTCATGGATCAGTTCTAGCAGGCTTTTGGTGGATTCTGTCGGGTTTTCCATGTAAAGCATCATGTGATCTGCCAAAAGTGAAAGTTTGACTTCTTCCTTGCCAATCTTAATGCCTTTTATTTTGCTTTCTTGTCTGATTGCTGATGCTAGGACTTCCAACACTATGTTACATAGCAGTGAAGAGAGTGGACACCCCTGTTTTGTTCCTGATCTCAGAGGGAAGGCTCTCAAATTTTCCCCATTGAGGATGATATTAGCTATGAGCTTTTCATATATGGCTTTTATGATGTTTAAGTATGTTCCTTCTATCCCGACCTTCTCGAGGGTTTTCATTAGGAAAGGATGCTATATTTTGTCCAAAGCATTTTCTGCATCTATTGACAGGATCATATGGTTCTCATCTTTTCTTTTGTTAATGTGATTTATCCCAATGATTGATTCGCAAATATTGAACCATCCCTGCATCCCAGGGATGAATCCTACTTCATCATGGTGAATAATTATTTTATATGCTGTTGGATTAGATTTGATAGTATCTTGTTGAGAATTTTTGCATCCATATTCATCAGGGATATTGGCCTATATTTATCTTTCTTCTATATTTATAGACCCTCTGCTGAGTCTCTATCTGGTTTGGGAATCAAAGTGATGCTGGCTTCATAGAATGAGTCCGGGAGTTTTCCTTCTGTTTCAATTTTTTGGAACTGCTTGAAGAGGATAGGTATTAACTCTGTTTTAAATGTCTGGTAAAATTCCGCAGGGAACCCATCTGGCCCTGGACTTTTATTTGATGGGAGGTTTATGATAACTGATTCTATTTCTTCACTAGTTATGGGTCTGTTCAAATTTTCTATTTCTTCCTTTTTGAGTTTTGGTAGCGTGTGGCTATTTAGGAATTTGTCCATTTCTTCCAGGTTGTCGAGTTTGAAGGCATATAATTTTTCATAGTATTCTCTGATGATTGCTTGTATTTCTGAGGGATTAGTTGTAATTAGTCCCTTTTCATTCATGATTTTATCTATTTGAGATCTCTCTCTCTTTTCTTTTTGAGAAGCCTGGCTACAGGTTTGTCTATTTTGTTTATTTTTTCAGAGCACCAGCTTTTGGTTTCATTGATCTGTTGCACTAATTTTTCTGTTTCCAATGATTAATTTGTGCCCTGAACTTTGTTATTTCTTTCTTTCTGCTGGGTTTGGTTGTTTTAGTTGTTATGCTTATAATTCTTTTAGGCGTGCTGTTAGAATTTGTGTTATTGATTTTTCTTGTTTCTTGAGTTGGGCCTGGATTGCAATATATTTCCCTCACAGGACTGCCTTTCCCGCATCCCAGAGCATTTGGATTGTTGTATTTTCATTTTCATTTGTTTCCATGTACTTTTTAATTTCTTCTCTGATTGGTTGGTTGACCCATTCTTCTTTTAGTAGCTTGTTCTTTAGCCTCCATGTTTGTGGGGGTTTTCCCGATATTTCCTCTGGTCGATTTCAAGTTTCAAAGCATTGTGGTCTTACAGTGTGCACGGTATGATCTCAATTCTTTTATATTTATTCAGAGCTTCCGTGTGCCCCAGAATGTAGTCTATTTTGTAAAATGTACCGTGTGCTGTTGAGAGAATGCAAATTCTTTGCTTCTGGTTGAAGGACCCTGAAGATGTCTGTTAGGCCCATCTGTTCTAATGCGTCATTCAGGGCCATTGTTTCTGTGGTGATTTTCTGTTTTGTGGACATATCCAGTGCTGAGAGTGGAGTGTTAAGGTCCCCTGCCATTAGGACATTGTTATCGATAAGGTTGCTTATCTTTGTAATTAGTTGTTTTACAAATTTGGGTGCCCCCGAATTCGGCACATAGATATTTATAATTGTTAGCTCTTCCTGCTGGATGGTCCCTGAGACTATTATATAATGTCCTTCTTCATCTCTTATTACATCATTTATTTTAAAGTCTAGTTTGTCTGATATAATTGTGGCTACTCCGGCTTTTCTGACTTCCAGTAGCATGGTAGATAGTTCCCCATCCCCTCACTTTCAATCTGAAGATGTCCTCAGGATTAAGATGAGTTTCTTGAAGACAGAAAATAGATGGGTCTTGTTTTTTAATCCATTCGGTTACCCTGTGTCTTTTGATTGGCACGTATAGTCCATTTACATTCAGTGTTAATATTGAAAAATATGGGCTTATAGTCATTGTATTATCTGTAGGTTTCAGCTTGTAAGGATGTCTCTGGTAGTTTGTTTCTTTGCAATCTTTCCTTCATAGATTGTCCCTCAGAATCTCTTTTAGTGCTGGCTTATTTGTGATGAATTCCTTCAGTTTTTGTTTGTTGGGGAAAACTTTGATGTCTCCTTCTAATCTGAATGACAGGCTAGCCGGATACAGGATTCTTGGTTGCATATCCTTCCTGCTCATCACATTGAAGATATCCTGCCATTCCTTTCTAACTTGCCAAGTTTCTGTAGATAAGTCTGCTACAACCCTTATGTCTGCCCATTTATGTTAGGGTCCTTTTGTCCCTAGCTACTTTCAGGATTATCTCCCTGTCTTTATATTTTGCCAGTTTCACTATGATGTGTTGTGTAGAAGGTCTATTCAAGTTCCTTCTGAGGGGACTTCTCTGTGCCTCTTGGATTTCCATGCCCGTTTCCTTCCTCATGTTGGGGAAGTTCTCAGCAATGATTTTTCAAGTACCCCATCGACTCCTCTCTTCTTCCTCTGGAATTCCTATGATATGGAATCTCTTTCGTTTGAGTGCATCGCTCAGCTCTGGAATCTCCTTTCCTGTTTCTGGATCAGCTTGTCTCTCTTTTTATCTGCTTCCTCTGTTTCCATAATTTTATCTTCGAATTCACTTACTCTCTCTTCTGCCTCTTTAATCCTCACTGTAGCTGCTTCCAATTTGCTTTGTACTTCATACAAGGCCTTTTTTAATTCTTCCTGACCATTTTTAAAGTCCTTGAACCTTGCTGTGTGGGATCCTTTGCATTCATCCATGCTTTTTTCAAGCCCAGAGATTAGTTTTATGATTATGATTCTATATTCATGTTCTGTTATGTTGCTTATATCTGTTTTCATCAATTCTTGAAATGTCACTACTTCCTGTAGATTCTTTTGAGGAGAATTCTTCTGTTTCGTCATTTTGGCTATTTGTATTTTGGATTGTTCTTGAAGTTGCCCTGGAAAGGAAAACAGACTGACAGACAAACAGAAAACAGAAATACTCAAACATACCGACAAATAATACCGACAAACAGTTCACAACAGAAAAAAGAATAACAAATGACTCTCTGTGGGCAATGTTCTGAAGTACCAGCTACATGTTAAGGACAGGGTATGTAGTGTGGTGATGGTAGAGCATATACAGAGAGAATAAT
Organism: Paguma larvata; assembly: GCA_030068075.1. NCBI lineage: Eukaryota > Metazoa > Chordata > Mammalia > Carnivora > Viverridae > Paguma > Paguma larvata. The sequence continues at coordinate 50,943,457 of CM057830.1, read as the reverse complement.
GACAGGCGCAGGTGGGATAAGAAAATGGACTTTGCCCAGGTAAAGCGACTAAAGGGCTTAATCCAGACTGAGAGAAATCAGAATAAGGACGGGTACAAGGAAAAAGGAATGAAGACAGATGTTGCCCAGATGAACTTATGTGGCCTGGTTATTCCTGAGAGAGAGATAGGGAACTACAGAAGGAGGTGTAGAACATGCCATGAAAGAGTGGGTTAAAAGAATGTTTAAGCCAGCCAGTACCCCAGATAGCCAGCTCATGGGTAGTGATCGGTAAGAAGGAGAATGGGAGAGATATATTTTAAAAAGAGGCAATGACCTGGAGTTACTCCAGGCAGCAGACCGAATTTGGCATCTGTAACTCCTGCTGAAAGGTGTCACTCCTGTGAGGAGGGGTTTGGTTTGGTGTAGGCCTCCACTGCCAGAGGGATGGGTTTTGGGGTGACTTCCTGGCTTGTGAGACAACAACGACGTCCCTCCAGTCCCTCGCCACCAGTCCTGGAGTCCCTATTTGCCCCTTTATTTCTGTCCTCACTCCACCATGGGTGCCTGTGTAGTGTGGTTTACTGGGCGGAGGCACGCCCACCTGCTACACCTGATTTCGCTCTAATTGTGCCTGGGTTAGAAGTGCTCCACAGGTGGTGGTGCCTCAGGCTGACTGGGTCCCTGCAGCCAGTCCTGGCAGTGCGGTCCCGGTGGCAAGAGGGGAGTGCTGCTGTTTGCCACTGAACTTCTCTTCATCAGCCCTGCACTTAGGGGCTGGATGGTAGTGGTCTCACCCTCTCTGGCCCTCTCGTTCGGATGTCGCCTAATGGCCACTTTCCCAGCTGTCTCCGAATACAGCTTGCCCTCCCCTTAACTCAGTTGCCCGAGTTCGTTTTATCCATTCCAGATTAAAGTCATGGTTTCTGGGGCATCTTCTGGTTTCACTTTCCATTCCTTGTAGACTGTTACACCTTTCCTCCCCAATTCTTGGAGTTGAGAGACTTTTGGTTTTAGTCGTTCCCAGTTTAAAGGACAAGGGAAATACTGGGTCCCCCTATTCCTTCACCATGTTGGCCCCCCTCCGGCTCCTCTTTAATATTTCTTGCAGGGCTGCTTTAGTGGTCATTAACTCCTTTAGGTTGTTTCTCTGGGAAACTCTATCTCTCCTATTCTGAATGATGGCCTTGCTAGAGTATCCTTGGCTCTAGGTTTTTCCCATTCAGCACTTTGAATATATCATGCTACTCCCTTATGACTTGCCAAGTTTCTATGGAGAGATCTGCTACTAAACTTATTGGTGTTAGGGACTTCCTTTGTCTTTCTAATTTTAGGATTTTTTCTTCATCAGTGTATTTTGCAAATTTAAATACAATATGTCTTGATATTGGTCTGTTTTGGTTGATTGTGATGGGGGTTCTCTGTGCCTCTTGCATCTGGATGTCTGTTTCCTTCCTCAGATTAGGGAAATTTTCAGCTATAATTTCCTCAAATAAATTTTCTACCCCCTTTTCTCTCTCTTCTTCTTCTGAGACTAGGATATGAATGTTATTACATTTGATGGGGTCACTGTATTCCCGAAGTCTACTTTTGTGATCCAAAATTTTTCTTTCTGTTTTTAGTTCAGCTTCATTATTTTCCATAATTCTATCTTCCGTATCACTTATACATTCATATGTTTCTTCCATCCTTGTGGTCTTTACATCCAATTAGTTTTTAATCTCGGTTATTGCACTTTTAATTTTGCCCTGATTCTTTTTTAGCTCTTTTATCTCTGTGGTAAGGGTATCCCTGATGTCTTCCATGCTTTTCTCAAGCTCAGCTAGTTTCCTTATGATTGTTGCTTTAAATTCTGGATCAAGCACATTACTTATATCTGTTTTGATTTTTTCCCCCCTGACTTTGACCATTTCTTGTTCTTTCTTTTGGTATGAATTTTTCTGCCTTTGCATTTTGTCTAAGTCTCTGTATTCTCTGTGTTAGAAAAGCCTGTTATGTTTCCTACTCCTGAGAGTAATGGCTTTATATAAAAGAGGTCATATAGTGTCCAGGGCCTGGAGATTCAAGATGTGTCTCTGGTGTGTGCTGTGTGCACTCTGATGCTGTGTTTTTGCTGCTTTATCCCTCAGGTCTTCAGTGTTTCTCTTTGCCTGCAGTGGGGAGTGTTTGGACCTTGGTTGGAGTGGCGATTTTAACTAGGTCTTCTGTGGTTTGTTTGCGAAAAGAGACCTGATACTATTTTCACTAGAGCTGAAGCTTTTCTAAACTCCATGATCAGCAAACATGGTGCATATGAGGATTTGTATTGATCTTCTGCGGAAGGGGCCAACTGCACTGGTCCTTAGGCTACTTGCCTGAGAAAATCGGTGCCAGTGGGCAGGGGAATGGGGCTTGATGTAAGCAGGTTAGGCATCCAATGTTGGCTGTTTACTGAAGTTGGTTTATGCTGAGGGTCAGCGGAGGGAAATGGCTCCAGCCTTCTCCTTTGTCCTCAGAGAGGTGAGTCTGTGCTTGCTGCTCTTAGGGATGCATTTTCAGAGGAGGAAATAATTCCTCTTCTGTGTCACAGGTGTTTTTCAGATTGCTGATTTCACACTGTCTCTGGGCCACTTGCTTGCCTGGAGCAGTGCAGCATACCTTGGGCTCTACCCTTGCCAGGCCTGATTTTTAAACTTTCAAAGTTCAGGGACCTTTTGTGGCAGGGACCTGTGCTGGTACTCTGGGAAAGGGTCTTGATGCACTGGAACTGATGCAGGTTTGACCCAAAAGGGAAGTCATGCCAGAATGCAGGATCTTGGGATTTAGAGAAAGCAGGCTAAACAGCCAGTTCCTTGGTTAGTCACCCTCAGCAGGCATATCTGCACCTCTGCTGAGAGGCAGGGGAGAGAAATGGTGCCTGGAGTTCTTTTGTACCCAGAAAGGCAATGCTACATCTTACAGATGCACTTCAAAAAGTACAAGCAGTCTCTTTCCAGGCCCCTTAGGCAATCCTCAGATCATGCAGTTGGCCCTCTAGGGGTCTTCTCTAGGAGTAGGGCAGTGTCCTTGGGTCTCTATCCCGGCAAAGACTGTGGACCTCTAAAACTCTAGTCTTTGAGTCCACTGGTTGCAAAAATTCACAAAGTTCAGCACCTTTCATTTCCCAACCAATAGATTTGGGGAAGTGTTCTCCTAGTACATATTCCTGTGTGCTCAACTCTCTCACCTTTCTCCATGACCAAGGCTCCTTCTTCTCCCCAAAACCTCCCCTAAACCACTCTCCATCCTTCCTACCTTCCTCAAAGTGGCCTCTTCTCTCCCTCTAGTTGTGTAGCTTGTTTTATCACTCCCTAGGTTTATTTCTTGAGTATTCAGAATGATTTGATAGGTAATTATCTGTGTTTGAGGGACAAGGCAAGCCTTGGGTCTTCCTACTACACTGCCATCTTAGTTCTTCCCTGCCAAGTATATTTTCCAACCACAATGGTACATAACTAAAGACAAACAATAAAATAAAGCTGGAAATGTACAATGTAAATTTTAAATATTTAATATGTAAATATTAAACAAAATACTGCTACACAAGCACTGGGCCAAATAAGAAATCACATAGCAAATCAAAATATATCTCAAACAAAAGAAAAAGAAAATACAATATTCCAAAACCTATGAGATGCAGCAAAAGCAGATGTTAAGGTGTAAATTATGCTATATATGCTTGTATTAAGAAAAAAATCAAATAAACAACTTAATATTACACTACAAGAACTAGAAAAAGAAGAAACTTAGGTAAGATTTAGAAAAGGAAGGAAATAACAGAGAAAAATTAGAAAAATAAAATAGAGCCAGAATAAACAATAACATAACATTGAAAATAATTACCAATTTTTCCAAAAATAACCAAATTTGCAGTGCTTTAACTACATCAACTAAGAAAAAAAGAGAGAAGACTCAAAAACCAAAATGAGAAAATGAGGAAAAAACAATAGACAATACAGATAACCACAGGAGTCCATAGTGTGATAAAAGAATTATAAACAATTATATTCCAAAAAGTCTGATAACTTAGAAAAATAAAAACACATAATTCCCAACAATGCACAAATTACCAAGTGAGTCATGAATTGTGAATTCAAGAAATAGGAAATATTTTTGGACCAATAACCAGAATGAAAGTTAAATTAGGAATCAAAAGGAGTGCATGCGTGACTCAGTCAGTTAGGTGTCTGACTTCAGCTTAGGTCATGATCTTCTGGTTCATGGGTTTGAGTCCCTCATCTGACTCTGTGCCGACAGCTTGGAGCCTGGAAACTGCTTCAGATTCTGTGTCTCCCTCTCTCTTTCTGCTGTTGTCCTGCTTGTTCTGTGTCTCTCTCTCTCAAAAATAAATAAACATTAAAAATATTTAAAAATTAGGAATAAAAAATCTCCCAGCACAGAAATGCCCAAGACTACACCAATGAAAATTGGTGAATTCTACCAAACATTTAAAAAAGTAATTAGTGACAATCTCTATCAAAATCTTCCAAATAATGGAATAATGGGAACACTTTCTAAAGTATTCTATGTGCCCACTAATACCCTGATACCGAAGCAGGATAAAAACAATACAAGTTGTATTGTATATGTACTGCTACTCTGGCTTTCTTTTCTTTTTTTTTTTTTTCTTTTCCATTTCTTTTTATTTTATAGTAGTTTATTTTCAAATTAGTTTACATATAACACCCAGTGTTCATCCCAACACGTGCCCTCTTTAATGCCCATCACCCCCTCTCCCCCCTCCCTCACCTCCCTCACCCTCGGTTTGTTCTTAGTCTTTGAGAGTCTCTTATGTTTTATCTCCCTCCCTCTCTGTGTCTTTTTTTTCCTTTCCCCTCTTCCCCTCCCCCTGGTTTTAGCTTAGTCTCACAAAGTCCACCTATTCGTGGAAACATGTGGTATCTGTCTTTTTCTGACTGACTTATTTCACTTAACATAATACCCTCCAGTTCCATCCATGTTGCTACACCCCCTCCCTCCTACACTGTTGGTGGGAATGCAAACTGGTGCAGCCACTCTGGAAAACGGTGTGGAGGTTCCTCAAAAAATGAAAATAGAGCTACCCTATGACCCAGCAATAGCACTGCTAGGAATCTACCCAAGAGACACAGGAATGCTGATGCATAGGGGCATGTGTACCCCAATGTTCATAGCAGCACTTTCGACAATAGCTAAATCATGGAAAGAGACCAAGTGCCCATCAACTGAAGAATTGATAAAGAAGTTGTGGCACATATATGCAATTGACTACTACGTGGCTTTCTTTTGACATCCATTTGTGTGATAAATGTTTCTCCATCCCCTCACTTTCAATCTGCAGCTGTCTTTAGGTTTAAAATGAGTGTCTTGTAGGCAGCATTTAGATGGGTCTTGCTTTTTAATCCATTCTGACACTATGCTTTTCATTGGAGCATTAAGTCCATTGTACATTCAGAGTAATTATTGACAGATATTTATTTATGCCATTTAATTATTTGTTTTGTTATTGTTTCTGGAGATTTTCTCTGATCTTTTCTTGTCTTTGCCACTTTTGGTCTCTTCTATGCACTCAAAGGTCCCATTTAATATTTCTTGCAGGGATGGTTTAGTGGTTACAAACTTCTTTAGTTTTTGTTTGTCTAGGAAACTCTTTATCTCTCTTATTCTGAATTAAATCCTTGCTAGATAGAATGTTCCTGGCTGCAGATTTTTTTCCATTCAGCACTTTGAATATATCATACCACTCCCTTGTGGCTTGCCATGTTTCTAATGAGAAATCTCCAGCTTGCCATGTGGGTCTTCCCTTGTAAGTTAGGACTTCTTTTGTCTTGATGCTTTTAAGATTTTTTCTTTATCACATTATTTTGTAAATTTAATTACAATATGTCTTGGTGTTGATCTGCTTTTGTTGATTTTGATGGGAGATCTCTGTACCTCCAGGATCTGGATATATGTTTCCTTTCCCATATTAGGGACGATTTCAGTTTTATATCTAAAATTAAATTTTCTGCCCCCTTTTCTCTTTTCTTCTTCTGGGACTCCTATGATAAGAATGTTATTAAATTTGATGGAGTCACTGAATTCCCTAGGTCTATTCTCATGTTCCATAATTCTTATTCTTATTCCTCCTCCCCTTCTTCTTCCCCTTCTTCTTCCCCTTCTCCTTCCCCTTCTCCTTCCCCTTCTTCTTCCCCTTCTTCTCCTTCTCCTTCTCCTCCTTCTCCTTC